>CM029924.1:23849454-24449454 GCA_017639245.1 Myiopsitta monachus
TTTGCCTGTATCCATCAGTTCTGTAGCCCCATCATAGAAGGCCACCAGATTGGTCAGGCAGGATTTCCCCTTAGTGAAGTCATGCTGGCTGTCACCAAGCACCTTGTTGTTTTTCATGTGCCTCAGCATGCCTTCCAGGAGAATCTGCTCCAAGATTTTGCCAGGCACAGAGGTGAGGCTGAGCTGGTCTGTAGTTCCCTGGGTCTTGCATATTCCCCTTCTGAAAATGGGTGTTATATTTCCTTTTTTTCCAGTCATCGGGAACTTCACCTGACTGCCATGGTTTTTCAAATATGATGGACAGAAATGCTTAAAACACTTCTTTATGTTGCAAATAGTGAATTTCTGGAACTTACTGCCACAGGATTTTGTGGGTACAGACATCATTCCAAAGGGATTAGATGCATTCTTGCGCACCAGGTCCAGAAGCAGATATTAATGGGCAGGAAGGTACACTTTAATCTTTTTAATCAAATAACTGGGTAATATGGAAGTACAAAGTAACTCTGTCCAGACTTATTTATCCTACCCAAAAAAATAGCATCTCTACAGCCACTGCTGGAGACCAAGTATTGAGATGGACAGCCCATTATAGTGCGATCCTGTGAAGTATTTCTATGTCCTAATACACTGTGCTCCACAGAAGTAAGTATTTGTTCTACTGGAGTAGCTCTAATTGATAGCTATCTAATTAAAATCTGAAGAACAGTTCTCTGTTCGTAGTCAGCTCTAACAAAACTTCTCTATTTTACACCAGAAGTGTTATGTGCCAGAAGATTTTTATATAAGGCGAACTGGTCCAATAAAAGTACTGAAGTTACCTTTGTTAACTGTTGACAGCTTTAGTGGTATGCTTATAATCCCAACCAAATCTTCAGTTGGCACTAGAGATCGAAGGATTGACCTGATTCGAATAGCTTCCCCTTTTCCACTTTGAATAAGCTGTTAGAGAAAGTTAATAAATTAAGAAATTTATTACATAAGAAAAATATCCTCAAAAATACAGATCTTAATATGCTTTTTTTCAAACACTGGGAAAAAAAAAATGCACAGAAACTCAACTTCTCCCAGAACTGTAAAGCAGTTGCAGATTTTCAGCTGAGCCTACTGTTGAATCTGCCCTAATTTGGCTAATTTCACAATATTATAAATTCACAATAACACACAAAATGTCCATATGGATAAAATTCCTTAACCAATCAGACAAAGTAATAAAACTGGAAATTTTTGAAAGACTTATTACTTACAGAACCTATAGTACCAGGTTTTGAGCTTGCCTCTTTAACCTGTGGACAAACACAAACCTGTCTGATGCACATATCCATTTTTCTATTATTTCAATGCCATAAAAATTTCAGAAGGCATTAACAACAAAGAGGTGACCGACTCCTTTCAACTTCTAGCAGAAATTAGGTATTCACAACCTCTGTCTCTGAAAATCTCTTCCAGTAATTTTCTTAACATGAAACTACTCTATCTGGCAACAGACACCTACATACAGGTTTACAGAAAATAAAGCTAATACCTTTGCTAATAGGTAGCCTGAAGCTGTTAGTCAAATTTCTTGCTTCTTGTTTTGAGATACATACTGCATTTTCAGCTGGTTTTATACTACTAACAAATTTTAACTACTGACAAGCAGAAGTTCGTCTAACTAAAACCAAGTCTTGCATGTGGCTGTTACAGGCATTGCAGTCAAAACAGTTATTTTACATATTTTTCCATGTGTTCATGTGGTGCAGATACCATATTTCATCAGTGCACATGAAAGCTGTTCTGTATCACAAAATGATTTTATGGCTTTCTAAAGAAAGTTTATGGAAAGTTTCAGAAATTTCACTGGTAGTATAAATGTGCAACACTCGTAGCTCATCTTTGCTTTGATTACACAGTCATATAAAAAGTCCCAAAATTTCAGATATATAAAAAAATGTAAGTAATAAGAGGACCATGATTCCTTATAAACAGCTTGCAGGAAACACATATGTCTAGATACAGCGAGAAATGCAATAAAGTCCACCTTCTGAAGAGAAGATACCTTTGAATACAGAGCAGTTTATTTAGACATGTACAGTTCTGTTTACAAATCTACATTTTCTGAGCAAGTGACAAAATGAACTTACATGCATTTCTGGTGCACAGCGTCCAAGTAAATCTATAAGAGCTGAGTAAAATGACATGATTGCATTGCCCATATGCACAATCTCATCCTCCTCCTCATCATCAACATCCCTAAAAGATAAACAATGCCAGTGAGCCTTTTTGCTAATGTAATTTTATGGCTCCTCTCTGGAGCTAGGTCCATGATCCAGAGACTATTAATTAGATGTATTAATTTTCTCTGGCTCTGGATTACAGGGGTTTTATCCCTAGAGTAAGCATGCAATTGAACAGTAATAAATTACTTCACATGAGCCTTTTGTATTCCTCTTTACCTTAGCTTCTTTCCACAACAGCATTCTCTTCTTTGCTTTGCCCTTCAGGCTTATTCTGTAACTGTTATCCCACTTTTAGCTAGCTCACATTTTATTAATTCTGTCTGACAACTGCTTGTGGGTGTAAATCTCTAATACTCTATGTTTGTATAACATTTAATAACTAGGCCTATTATCAATATTGCAAGCTTGAGTAAAACAGTTATTAAATCATCATTTGCCAAACAAGCATTCACATTTACCTACCCTTCTCTTTTATATGCCTGAGAGGGAAGGTCACGAGAAGGATTCTCTGAGATCCTGATAGCTTCCTGCATAGCTGCCAGCAAACCATTTCCTCCTTCTCCCCTAAGGTCTGGTCCAAAGCACTCAGGCCGTCGAATAAGGAGCTTGACAACAACACTTGCGTTTTCCTCAACACTTTCACCTGAGGACCAAAAAAAGGACTATACATACTTTCTCCTGAAAGATACCCTTAAGCCAGAAGAGGACCATGTTTTCCCCCTAAATTTTACAAAGCAGAAAACAATTCCCCATCCTTATTTTTGAAAACAAAAAGGTATCAAGTTGGCAGCATTAGGTGTGCATTATGAAAAGCTTTAAAACCGAGCCTTAAAAATTACAGTGACTTGCTTTGCAAAAGTTTTACTACAGTGAAGGTTAATTTGCTTTTTATGGCAAATACTACAGCCTCTGGTATAAAGGCTAATAGTCCCAGGAGGCAATAGAAAGCTATTGCAAAGGTAGGAAGCAAAATTTGACTCAAGCCAACTCCCCCAGCCTCTTGTTCTCTTGCCTCTCCTGTGGGACAGGATGCAAATAGAAGGTGTGATGACTAATGGATTGAAATAACAACTATCTAGCATAGAAAGCAAAACCTATACATGTAAGCAAAGCAAAAAGACAAATTCATTCACTGCTTCCCAGGCAGATGTTTAGTCAGTTCCTAGAAAGCAGCACCTCAGCATGCATAGTAGTTGCTTGGGAAGACAAGCATCATAACTATGAACACTGCCCCCACTCCTCCTTTCCCTGAGCTTTTATTGCTTTTACTGCTGAGCAGAAAATCATGGTATGGAATATCTCTTTAGCCATTTGGGGTCAGCTGTCCTAGCCGTGCCTCCTCCCAACCCCTTGCCCACCCTGAACCTGCTCCCTGGGGCCCAGGAAGGAGGAGAAGGAGCTGAATGGGGAGACCATATGGGTTGTTATGAAGAAAGTTAACTCCATCCCAGTCAGACCTAGTACAGGGCATGAGACTTATTTGACTTTTAATGGGCCAGCTGAAGCAAGGACTGTAGCTTAACATTCTGTTCTTAGTACTTCATCAGTAGAAAACTCATCTCGGAGTTTAATCTTCTCAATATAACTAAAGTATAATAAATTCTATTTTAGATTAAATATATCTAGACTAAAATCTCCTGATTTATTCTACTGCATGTTTAAATATCTGTTAAACCTTCTGCTTGCTATTTAATGCCTGAAATTGAATACTTCATCTTTTTTATAGTTTATATAGTTTTATAGTTTAAAGGTCATGGTTTGCCTGAAACAACACAATTTATAACAGCTTTGTGTGGAAAAATCTATGTATATTTGAAAAGGGAAAAGAGTGGATTTAACTATTGTATAATTGAGTACAGGCAGACAGGTTTTGATCTAGATGCTTGTTGAATAAAAGTCATTAGGAAAAGAAACCTTCATATAAATGAACTCTTTTCATGAAACTGCTTCATGGACTGCAGTTAGTGGCACGTGGAAGCATGATAGGAATAATAATAGGGTCAAAAGCAGCTTATAGTTAAATATGACTGTTTAGGAATTCAGTGAGTACCTTATAAGAATATTGATAATTCATCTGAAATTAATGGGATGTTAGAAAGAAAGCAAATTACAGGAAAAGAAATAGTTCACAGTCAATGAACTTGTGATGTCAGTAGCTCAGATCATCAGTATCTATATTCTACGTGCAAGCTACAATGCTAAACCAACACAAGTAGCAAGTTTACACTGAACTGAATGTTACAGTTTTAGCAGCCACCAGAAAAGTACCATGAGAAACTGGTTTAGCTGAGAGCAGCAATGGTGTTACCAGGAAGTCACAATCAACAGAAGGCAATGGTAGATGAGATAACTCGGACTGACTGGCTCAAGAAAGAGGAGCTAAATACTTTAGATTTGTCAGCCTTGTATTTTGCACAGTTAAAACACTGGCATGATCTTCAAATGAAACACAGGATGAGAGAAAACAGCCTCAGGTGTGCCTGGGGAAATTGACTGGACACTAGGAAGAATTTCTTCACTGAAAGGGTTGTCAGGCATCGGAACAGGCTGCCCAGGGAAGTGGTTGAGTCACCATCCCTGGAGGTATTTTAGAAGACTTGCAGATGTAGCACTTAAGGACAGGGTTTAGTGGTGAACTTGGTGGTGTTAGGTGTACAGGTGGATGGGATGATCTTAAGGGTCTTTCCAACAGAAATGATTCTGTGATTTGGTGCCTTACTTACTGACTTTGCACTGATTCTCTTTCCCCCCTCACTCCCTTTCATTCACCTTCTTATCATACAGCAGGGAAAAAGCAGGGTTTTATATCTTAAATTTGGCAATTTTATTTTCATTTAGATAAAACCTTTTAAATGAAGGTTTTAAAAATAATACAGTAAGTAAAATGTAATCTCAAAAAAAGTTCACCATATACCCTCTATAGTTCTACAAACAATCATCCAAACATGTACAACATTCAGCTACAACTACCAGATGCTCCTGAAACCTTGCAAGTTTCCTGTAACTTTTGAGGAGGCAGATACAAAATGCCCTTAAAAATTGTAAGGGGCTATTTGAATCCATACTGCAGAATCAAGCAACAAATATAAATAAAATCATATCATGTAATTAATTTTTAGTTTAATAAAAGCGCTACCAATATTGTTTTGAGTGGTTCATTTCCAATACATTTTAGATCTAGATGTAAAAATTTATTTTAATTTGGGCAGGTTTTGACGCACCAAAAATATGCTTTGCGAGGAATGCTATTTAGAGTAAAAGAAAGCATATATCATCATGAGCCCCTTGCAGATAGTTTTAATTTAGAACATGCAGGAAGAAACTTGTTTTAAGTACAGAGATCAAATTAATCTTTAATGTTGCTCTACTAAAATCAACAGAAGTTTATCAAGAATTAGTCTACATTTTCAGTTTACGATTTCTTGTACCCTGCATTTGCCACAAGAACCTTATTCTGACTTTCTCTGTATTTATATTTCTTCTCCATGTCCCTTCTGATGGGACACTGAACCATTGAAAACAGCTTTAATATCCTGAAGCCTTCTCTAATGTACTTCAGAGGCCAAGGTAATGAAGAGTTTTGCTTGAATAAAAAAGTTTTGCTTATTCCAAGGATACATTGGCCATTCATCTGTTTAATCCATTCATCTGTTTAAAAGTGTGTTTGCTTTTATCTCAACAACCCAAATATTTTACTAATCTATACTTGTAATTGTCCTCTCAAGCAGGAGACACAGAGAAATTAGTCATCTGATTTTTGAAAGTGCTGCCTCTAAAACTGTCATAATGAGAAGATTCAAAACCCCAATCATAACTGTTTTTCAGATAAAAAGCAGCTGAAACATTGGAAACTAAAACTTCATTCTACTAGCAGATCATCCATCAAAGTTCATTCACCATAGAATTATAGAATGGATTGAGTTGGAAGGGACCACAAAGATTATGTAGTTCCAACCCCCTGCAGGGGGCCGTGTCCCCTGGCAGGGACACATTCCACTAGACCAGCTTGCTCAAAGCCCTGTCCAACCTGGACTTGAACAATTCCAGAGATGGAGCATTCACAACTTCTCTGGGCAACCCGTTCTGGTGCCTTAGCTCTTTCAAAGTACAGAACATTTTCCTAATATCTAATCTAACATAAATTATTACAAGTAAGATCAAAGCTATCTTCATCTAGTTTTACAGAGTGCTGTTAACATTTATTTAGAAAATCAACAATGAAAAATGCACACTTTATTAGCTCAATGACTATGTGTTCTACACATCATAGCAGTTTATCAACTCTGTTTAGCAATTCAATAGCTAAAGGCTTATCAACTGAGAAACTGAACAGCAAACATGTTTATTGTTTCTGTTTAAGGCATTATTTGCTAATTTCAAACTAATAACATTATATGACTTGAACAGCCAAGATCCAAAAATTAGATTGTTTAAAGTTATTTCCCTTCTGGCTGTCCCTAGCTGTCCTTTACAACACTTTCTATATTGGCAGACCAGATGGGTGGTGAGAAGATAAATCATTTGTTCTCACCTAATCCCTAATCTAAATTACTAGTTTGATGAAAAGAAAAAAGATCCACATGAACTGGAGAATGCTTTTTGTTTAGTGGCATTCAGATTAATCTAAATTTGTTTTTTAGCATATTTGTTTCACAAATTTCAAAAGGAAATTGCCCACAGAAGCACGTATGAGACAGTTATCAAAGGAGAAGACTCTTCTTTTTTTTCAATACATCAGATTAAAGGTATACAGTCAGGGTGCTTTACAAATGCCAAACCCTCACAACTATGCAAACATGTGACCTATTGGAAATTTGCTTATTGTAGTGCAAAATGGCTTAATTACAAACCTCTAAATCTTCCAGTGCTGTAAGTGGCTAAAAAAGGTCTAAAATTGCTGCTCACCAGTTATGTTTAAAACCAACATATCTAGTATATGTAAATACCACAATTTATCTATTTAATAATGTAATTTGCTACTTCAACAGATTATTAAATTATGCAAGTTGCAAAAAGAGTAAGGAAAAAAAAAAAGCCAACTATGAAGATTCAAAAAATTACAATAAGCAACATATACCAATAATCTGTACTACAATGTATTTGTAGTGAGAACAGTATGCATTAACCTCTCTCCACATATTAACACATTTTGTGGTTAGAAAAGTAATTTTAAGGAAAGCTTTTGACAGAATTTGGATGATGAGAAATCACACTTACTATTAACAAAAACTGCAAATCTTAAGAATGACAGGTAACGTTCACCCTCTATTGGATTCCATCCAATGTCTGGATATCCTTTAGCCAGCAATACTGGACAACTCTGCAGGCCACAACCTGCCAGGTAGGTAACAACCTGAAATACAGAAGCAATGACTTATTCATCTGCTTAGAAATACATTTTTCAAAATAAATATAAACCAATCACAATAAATATAAAACAATAACAAAATGAACATAGTGATTTGTTTAATACGAGGTTTTCACATAGAAGGTGTTTCACCTCAGAAACTACCAACATAGTTCATAATTGCATCAGTCTTAGTTTCTAGTTCTTGCTCTTGGTGATGATGACAAAGTCAAGCACTTTTATTTCTGAAGTTACATTATATGATGACACAACAATACAACAAGAAGACGAAATGTGGAATATGAAAAGTAGAATAATATATTGTGGAATTCTGATATTTATTTTTTTTTACAATATACAAACAACAGTCAGGATGCAACTTTAAAAATCACATCAATAGCCATGTATGGCTAAATTGCTATAAACAGAATAAATATTGTGTTAGAAGTTTATTTACCGTAATTCCAATAGATATGCAAACAATTACATTTTTCAAAGACTGATAAATATCAGTGAACAGTTTTAAGAGTCTGAAAACAGAATCATGGAATCACAGAATCATAGAATATTCAGGGTTGGAAAGGACCTGAAAATCATTTGGTTCCAACACCCCTACCATAAGCAAGGACACCTCACACTAGAAAATGTTACCCAAGGCTCTGTTCCAGCCTGGCCTTGAACACTGCCAGGGGTGGAGAATTTACCACTTCCTTGGGCAACCCATTCCAGTGCCTCACCACCCCCACAGTAAAGAACTTCTTCCTTATATTTAACCTTCCCCTGTTTAAGTCTGAGCCCATTACCCCTTGTCCTATTACTACAGTCCCCGATAGAGTCCCTCTCTAACGTCCTCGTAGGCCCCCTTCAGATACTGGAAGGCTCCACATAGCCTTCTCCAGGCTGAACAGCCCCAACTTTCTCAGCCTGCTGTCTTCATATGGGAGGTGCTCCAGTCCCCTGATCATCCCTGTGGCCCTCCTCTGGACGTGCTCAAACAGCTCCATGTCCTTATATTGAGGACACTAGAACTGCACACAGTACTCCCAGTGGGGTCTCACAAGAACAGAGTAGAGGGGCAGGATCACCTCATTTGACCTACTGGTCATGCTTGTTTTGATGCAGTCCAGCATACAGTTGGCTTTCTGGGCTGTGAGCTCATACTGCTGGCTCATGTTCAGTTCCCAAATTAAAAAAGATTAACATTTTTGGTAATACATAAATTCTTAACACAACATTTCTTATTAAGAGGAATATCTTTAACTAAGAGAAATCTTTGTGATATGATGAAAAATTTTATTAATTATAATAAACTAAATTTCTCAATCATTTACAGATTATTTTCTCAACCATTTAAATGGAAATTTGCAGATAATTGCACAAATGTGATTTTTGTTTTTACTTAAAATACACAAAGGACAACATATGAACATGATTATTGGTTTTAAATATATTCTGCAATAGGTAATGAACATCAGGACCTTACATGAGCCTGTAAAAAGAGATGCAAATTATCATTCTTAGAATGGAAGGCAGCCAAAAATGGGTGGCAAAAGGGAGATAGGCTTTTCTATTTGGAAAAGGGAGATACGTTACTCTGCTTAAGCACCCAATGGCAATTCCACCATTCATGAGATCACATTTAGTCACTACCTAATGCCCTAAGCGGGTAACTAGAAACTAAGAATTTGGGAAGACGAATTATGCCTCTGCTGCTACAGTATATAAGATGCCTCTAAAAGACTGCAACAGAAGAAAAATGGGCTGATGTAAAAAATTTATTTATTAAAGTATACAGTAAGGAAGTTACTCAGTGCACTTGGTGGGAAAAGTACACAATTCCTAACAGACATGATAGCTTTCTTGTGTCCATTTAGAAGGTATAAGTGAACACATGTCTGTAGGAGTCTAGAGATACAGCTTATATAAAATGTAAGAAAATCAGCAGAATACATCTCTTCTCCATCTCTTTTTAGATTTTATAACCCTACCACCAAACCCTACAATTTTAATCCTATTCAGTTTACTGCAGTACATCATCAGGCCCACCCTCTACCTTCTACACATTCATACATTTGCAGTAAAGAAAGATCAAATTTGCAATCACAAAAGTTCAGAAGTTGTCTATGTGTAATTTATTTGCTTTAAACACAAGCTTTATGATACAAATTTTACTTGAACAGAAATACTGCCATTCTGTGAGTAGCGTATGTATGCCACATTCATGAACTGATAGTTATGCAGTATTTGGTTTTTGTTGTTATTTAGTATGTATATTTGCTTACTGAATAACATCCACTTACTGCTCTAGATAAAGTTATTGACTCACCAAACTCAGGCAATAATTCACCATTCTTACAGCTAAAACAACTGATGAAGTTGGGAGACCCAGTCTAAGACACATACAGCCTGATTTTTCAGCATGTTGGTGGTGATATATGTTACTGTTTAAACATTCACTGCTTACATGGTGCCAAGTATTCGAAGGTAAGCAACCAGTATATGAGGAACATGCAATTAAGGGTCAACAGTGAAACTGAGTTTAAGTGATTTGCCCTACAATACTTTCCATGAAAATGTAAGACACTACTGGTGGCATTCCAGTTACCAGTGGTGTATCCCAAAGGTTGACACTGGGGCAGTGCTGTTTAATATCTTCAGCAATGACAGGACAGAGTGCACTCTCAGCAATTTTGCAGGTGATACAAAACTGATAATTGTTCTTAATATACCTCTATCTAATTCGTACATTCCCGTGCTCTCTCACACCCTCTTCATTAAAATTCTTGTCTCTGCCTTCTAGCCAACCCCTTCACACTCCCATTTATTTCTGTTTCCCAGCTTTTCCTCTCCCACAGCATATGCTGATCACAAACACCCCACAACTCATTCTACTCTCATCACAGAATTCTCCCATACTGCACAGAGACTTTCCCTGTGCTAAGCTATCATTTAGGTGCTTCACTGTTCCCCTCCATTTATATTAAACTCTGCCTTTCATTTTCTGTTCCTCAAATGCTGTGCTAGCTCATATCACTTCCATTCCTGGATTTCCTCCTTCTCCTTCTGACTATGAACCCATCTTTCATCCCTTAATCTCTTTTCTTTCCAGGATATACACAGAACTTTCATGGTTTTGGTTTTTTTTTTTTTTGTATCCTTTTATCCACAATTTCCGGTTCATCCTGCTTCTCCTCACACTTCCCTTTATTCCTAACTATTGCTAATGATCTGAGTCCTGGATTCAGTTTCCTACTGCAACTACCCTAAATTCCTGTTCCAACTTCTCTTTTCAAATACCTGCCCTTCGACACCCTTAGCTCTTACCTACATTCTCATCAATCTTTCTGCTTTATTTAAGCCAAAAGACCTGCTTAATTTTTTCACATTCACCTTTTTGTTCTCAAATTTGCTCTTCCCCCAATGTTTCTTGATATGCCTTTATCCTGTTTCATGCCTTCTTTTTTCTGTCATCCTTTCTGCCTGATAACAATAGTGAAAGAATGCAGAAGATAGAAATAAAGCTCGTTTGCTGTGATTCCCACTAAACATAAAGCAAGTCATGGAAAGTACTGCTCAGTCAATCTTACCTTGAGAAAGAGCATACCTAGGGCAAGTATTTCTGAGATCATATTCAAAAATTACTATGATCAAACTTGCCCTTTTCCCTTCTAGCACAAGTACATTATTCAGTAAATAGGTAAATAGATCTCAGAGTGGTTTACCTTATCGAGATCTGGCTCCTCCAGTGCTAGTGCAAGCTCATTGTTGTCCATTACAGAGGCTGCTGCAACATCTAGTGGCGTTGAACCTCTCATTGAAGGAAATGCTGCAGAAGAAAGTTAGTACTTAAATACAGTTTGCAGTAATCACAGTCATGCAGCAGAGGGCAGCAATCACACTGGAATTTGAACATAAATATCTTAATAGGATATTGTGGGGCTGTTCTTCAGACAAGAATATGGTTAACTGCTCTGAACAATGTTAAAATAAATTGCTGATTGATTTTGTTTTCCTAACTTGACTTGTCTATTCAACCACATTGGTTTTAAATGCAGAGAAGAAATCAGTATCAGTAACATAGAAAAACAGAGGAATATTATATTATTTATCTAGCAGAGCAATATATTCACTATGCAATTCTGCAGAACCTTATCAATTCAGGATTTTAAAATATATTTTAAAACATTCATCCAAAAGAGACATTTTCAAGCTTCAGTGTCACCTGTTTTCTTTCTTCTAGTCTTATCTCATCTTCTGTGTTTAATATGGGCAAATGCAGGCATTAAAATGGTCATGATGAATAGCTAAAGCACTGTAAAATCACATGCTATCTTGCCTTGATATACCTTATTAATATAGCTTTCTATTTAGTCAAGATAATTTTCCTTGTGTTATAAAATCTAATGCGCACACATTAAAAAACATATATTCAGTGCTTTAAAGGAAAAATACGAAATTCCTATCAGTGGCCTAAGTTTTAGAAGTGAAGCCAGATAAAACAGGCAACCAACATAAAGGGCTAATTTAATTTTAGATTTCACAGAATCACAGAATGGTTAGGGTTGGAAGGGACCTCTGGAGATCTTTTAGTCCAACTCCCCTGCTAAAGCAGGTTCCCAAAGAGCAGATTGCACAGGATTACATCCAGGCATTTTCTGAGTATCTCCAGAGGAGATTCCATTACATCTCTGGGCAGCCTGTTCCAGTTCTCTGTCACCCTCAAAGTAAAGGTTTTCCTCATTCAAATGGAACTTCCTCTGTTTCAGTTTGTGCCCATTACCCCTGATCTTGTTGCTGGGCATCACATAGAGTCTGATACCTACATCTTGACGCTCTCCCTTAAGATATTCATCATCTCTCCTCCATGTTAAACAGGACCAGCTCTCTCAGCCTTTCCTCATGAGACAGATGCTCCAAACCCCTGATCATCATAGCCCTCCGCTGGGCCCTCACCAGTAGTTTTGTCTTTCTTGAACTGGGAAGCCCAGAACTAGACTCATCAGTAAAGACTGAAGCTAAGAAGGCGTTCTGTAACTCCACCTTCTCTACATCCTCTGTCACTATGGCACCCTCCTCATTTAGCAGCAGGTCTGCATTTTCCCTAGTCTTTCTTTTGCTACTGATGTACTTGAACTAGCCCTTCCTGTTGTTCTTGACATCCATTGTCAGATTTAATTCAAAATGGACCTTAGCCTTCCTTGTAGCAAACCTGCATACTCTGACAGCATTTCTATATTCCTCCCAAATGGCTTGTCCGTTTTTTCCACATTCTGTAAACATCCTTGTTTGAGTTTTGCCAGAAGCTCCTTGCTCATCCGTGCAAGTCTCCTGCCTCCTTTGCTTGGTTTCTTCTTCATACGGATGCATTTATCATGAGCTTGGAGGAAGTGATACTTGAGTATTAACCAGCTCTCTTTGACACACCTCCCACCCCATCTTCTAGAGCCCTAACCCATGGGATTCCCCTCAGTAGGTCCTTGAAGAGGACAAAAATTAGCTCTCCTAAAGGCCAGGGCTGCAAACCTACTTATTGCCCAGCTTCCTCTAAACAGGATCGTGAACTCCATCATCTCATGGTCACTGCAGCCAAGGCTTCCCCCAGCCTTCACATTCTCAACCAACCCTTCTTTGTTTCTTAGTACAAGCTGCAACAGCACACCTCTGCTTTTTGGCTCCTCCACCACCTGTGTCAAAAAGGTATCATCCAGCTTTGCAGGAACCTCCTGCACTGTGTGTGCCTAGCTGTGTTGTCTTTTCAGCAGGTATTGGGGTGGTTTAAGTCCCCTATGAGAACTAGGGCCTGTGATAATGAGGCTACTTCCAGCTGAGTGTAGAAAGCCTCATTGACTTCCTCCTCTTACTGGCTTGTAGTTAACACTTGCAACAGTGTCACCCATGTTAGCATGTCCCTTAATTCTTACCCATAAGCTCTCAACTTGTTCTTCATCCTCCCCTAGGCAGAGCTCAATACATTCCAGTTGCTCTCTCATGTAAACAGCAGCTCTACCAGCTCACCTTACTGGCCTGACTTTCCTAAAAGGTAGGTAGCCATCCATGAGAGCATTCTGGTCAGGTGAGCTATTCCATCATGTCTCTGTAACTGCAACGAGACCATGGCCCTGCGACCACACACACATCTCTCTAATTCTTCCAATTTGCTCCCCATAGCGTATATGCTGTTGTACAGGCATTTCAGAGAGGTAATCAAGGATGCAGATTTCCCAAGAGAGGTGCAAGGGGATACACTATACTCATACACACTCATGAGGTGGTTGGTCTTCTGGTTCTCTTCTTGGTGAACAGCTAAGGAGCATTTATCACTTCTCTGGTTGGCCTGGCTTATTCCCCAGTTGGATGTGATGGTGCCACTTTGAACTCTGTCCCCAAGTCCTTCAGTTTATAGCTCGCTTCAATTGTAACTATTTTGAATGGAAAGAATTCAAAACTATGGGTTTAATCCTAAATTTTTCAAGGTATTTAAAAACAGGCCTGGGCTATTCTGTTTCTAATACAATTCAAAGACACATAAGGATGAAAGGAAAATGGAAAAAAAAAAGAGTTAGAGGTGAAAACAAAGTGGCTTAAGATTCAGAAGGGCTTCATCACACACTTCAACTTGCTTTAGAAATTGCGTACTAGTCTTGTGATATCCTGGTCTTACTTTAGCTGTAACAGTTACATGACGTACCCAGTCCAACGCTGCTGTTTTCCAGTAAGTAACTAAGATGCTCAAACATGGCCTTTTGATTTTGTCGACTGATACGACAGAAGTAACACAAGAATCTACAACAGCTTGCCACCATCTTCGGAAAAACGATCTGCTGAAGAAGAAAGTTGACAAAGCAGTGAAATATGATAATTACCAATCTGTTCCAATTCTTCTTCCTGCATGCCTAACAAGGAAATTATATTGAAGTTACCAAGGCGATAAGCAGCTAACAGTTGCTTTGCTTCTAACTTAAGAAAAAGGGCCTATGTTTCCTTTTAAGTTTTGTATCCATTAGGTCATTAGGTTACACAAACATTAAAAAATCATTTTGCAGAGGACTATAGTGGACATATAAGCGGAAAAATGGAGAAGCAATTCTCATAAAGCAATCTACAGACCAGAAAATGCAGTTATACAAAATGTCCATCTTAGCAGCATTACGATAACAAGCTCAATCTCCAATATTAGGTCATAACAGCATAAAGAGGATTCAAAAGCCTTAGTTTATCCTCCCATTTTGCAATAAGAATACGCATGTAAAACTTTTCTACCAGACTTCTATGTTGTGTAATGCATAAGCCTCATAAAACAAACCATTAAATTACAACTCTCCAAAGCTTTTAAAACAAACACACAAAAAAAAAAAGAACAAAAAAAAAAAAAACAACAAAAAACCCAAACCCAACACTTGACTTGCTGCAAATTACATGCAAAGGTTTCTCCTCTGAAAATAAAATCATTTCATCTGTAGCATTCATGAAAGAATGTTTCATGAGTTGAAATTATCAACGGCATCTGAGATGAAAAGTTATGCCATTCCCACATATTACTGAAAGGAGCTAAAAGAACAAGATCAAAAATTGTGGGACAGATTTTTGGTTCTTGTTTGAAGGTTCTTCTACCTGATTTACTTAATTTACCATTATAAAGGATATTCTATAAAGTTTCAAGTTCAGTTGCAGATCTATGTCTTAAGGATATTCATAAAATCAATAAGAAAATGCATTACCATCAAGGGGAAATCTTTTTTGCATAATCTGGCTATGACCCTTCAGGCACAAGCAGGAATATATTCTATATAATATACATATATTCTACAATATGCAATGTGATATCCAAGCATTTTAATCACAATATCATGGTTGGGTTTTCTTTTTCTTCTTCCTATGACATAGAATCATAGAATAGTTAGGGTTGGAAAGGACCTTAAAACCATCTAGTTCCAACCCCCCTGCCAGGCCCAGGGACACCTCAATAAACCATGCCACCCAAGGCTCTGTCCAACCCAGCCTTGAACACCACCAGCGATGGAGCATTCACAACTTCCCTGGGCAACACATTCCAGTGCCTCACCACCCTCACAGTAAAGAATTTCTTCCCCATATTCAATCTAAACCTCCCTTGTCTAAGTTTGAACCTGTTACCCCTTGTCCTGTCACTGTAGTCCCTCATGAACAGTCCATCCCCAACACCCCTATAGGCCCCCTTCACATAATGGAAGGATGCTATGAGGTCTCCATGAAGCCTTCTCGTGTCCAGGCTGAACAGCCCCAACTTTCTCATTTTATCTTCATAGGGGAGGTGCTTCAGTCCCCTGATCATCCTCGTGGCCCACCTTTGGACTTGTTCCAACAGTTCCATGTCCTTTTTATGTTGAGGACACCAGAACTGCACACAATACTCCAAGTGAGGTCTCACAAGAGCATAGGAGAGGGGCAGGATCACCTCCTTCCACCTGCTGGTCACGCTCCTTTTGATGCAGCCCAGGATACACGTGGCTTTCTGGGCTGCGAGCACACACTGCCAGCTCATGTTCATGTTCAGTTTCTCATTGACCAACACCCCCAAGTCCTTCTCCACAGGGCTGCTCTGAATCTCTCCTCTGCCCAACCTGTATCTATGCCTGGGATTGCTCCCACCCAGGTGTAGGACCTTGCACTTGTCATGGTTAAACTTCATCAGGTTGGCATCAGCCCACCTCACAAGTGTGTCAAGCTCCCTCTGGATGGCATTCCTTCCCTCCAACGTATCAACTGAACCACACAGCTTGGTGTCATCAGCAAACTTGCTGAGGGCGCACACAATCCCACTGTCCATGTCACCGACAAAGATGTTGAACAAGACCGGTCCCAACACCGATCCCTGAGGGACACCAATCGTTACTGGTCTCCAGCTGGACGTTGAGCCATTGAGCACAACTCTTTGTGTGCAGCCATCCAGCCAGTTCTTTATCCAGTAAGTGGTCCACCCAAATCCAAATTGATGTTTCTCCAATTTAGAGATAATGATGTCATGTGGGACAGTGTTGAGTGCTTTGCACAAGTCCAGGTAGATGACACCAACTGCTCTACCCCCGTCCATCAGTTCTGTAGCCTCATCATAGAAGGCCACCAGATTGGTCAGGCAGGATTTCCCCTTAGTGAAATCATGCTGGCTGCCACCAACCACCTTGTTGTCTTTCATGTGCCTCAGCATGCCTTCCAGGAGAATCTGCTCCAAGATTTTGCCAGGCACAGAGGTGAGGCTGAGCTGGTCTGTAGTTCCCTGGCTCAGCCATTTCCCCCTTCTTGAAAAAAAGGGGGTTTTATTTCCCTTTTTCCAGTTGTCGGGAACTTCACCTGACTGCCATGGTTTTTCAAATAGGATGGACAGTGGCTTAGCAACTTCATTTGCCAGCTCCTTCAGGACTCGCTGATGGATTTCATTCGGTCCCATAGACTTGTATACGTTCAGGTTCCTAAGATGGTCTCGAACCAGATACTCTCCTACAGGGGGTCCTGGGTCTTCATTCTCACCGTCCCTGCGTCTGCTTTCCAAGAATTGGGTGGTATGATCAGAGCATTTGTGGGTGAAGACTGAGGCAAAGAAGTCATTAAGAGCCTCAGCCTTCTCCAAATCCAGGGTAGCCAGCTCTCCCGATAGCTTCTGGAGAGGGCCCACATTGTCCCTAGCCAGACTTTTATTTGCAATGCACCTATAGAATCCCTTCCTGTTATCCTTAACATCCCTAGCCAAGTTTAATTCTAAGTGGGCCTTAGCTTTCCTAACCTGGTCCCTAGCTTCCCAGACAACATCCCTGTATTCTTCCGAGGACCCCTGTCCTTGCTTCCACCTTTTATAAGCCTCTTTTTTCCTTTGAATTTTCCTCAGCAGCTCCTTATCCATCCAAGGAGGTCTCCTGGCCTTCCTGCTGCTCTTCCTTCTAGTAAGGATGTATCGCTCCTGAGCTTGCAGCAGGTGATCCTTGAATATCAAGCAACAGTCTTGGGCCCCCCTGCCCTCTAGGGCTGCATCCCATGGAATCTTACTGAGCAGGTTCCTGAAGAGGCCAAAGTCTGCTCTCTTCAAGTCCAGGGCAGTGAGCTTGCTGCACGCTCTTCTCACTGTTCTGAGGATCTCCAATTCGACCATCTCATGATTTCTGCAATCAAGGCTGCCCCGGAGGGTCACATTTGCAACCAGCCCTTCCTTGTTGGTGAGGACGAGGTCAAGCATGGACACCTCTCCTTGTCAGCTCTTCTGTTACTTGCAGCAGGACGTTGTCTTCCACACAATCGGGGAACTTCCTGGATTGCTTTTGCTGGGCCGTACCATCCCTCCAACAGATATCAGGGTGGTTGAAGTCCCCCATGAGAACAAGGGCCTGTGAGCATGAGGCTGTTCCTATCTGTCTATAGAGTGCTTCATCCACAGAGTCCTTTGGTCAGGTGATCTGTAACAGATCCCCACAATAATGTCTCCCATCTCTGTTTTCCCTTTAACCCTGTCCCACAAACTCTCTATTGACTGCTCACCTGTCCCCAAACAGAGTTTCATACTCTCCAGCCTATCCCTAATATAAATAGCAACTCCCCCTCCCCACCTACCGAGCCTGCCTTTCCTAAAGAGCCTGTAACCTTCCATTCCAACACTCCAGTCATAGGAGCCATCCCACCATGTTTCTGGGATGCCTATGATATCATATCCCCGTAGACGTGCACACATCTCTAATTCCTCTTGTTTGTTCCCCATGCTATGGGCATTTGTATAGAGGCATCTGAGCCGAGCTCCAACTGAAGCCAGCTCATTGGCTGGAGCAGCTGCAATATCTCTACCTTGCTCTGAAAGTTTACTATAGGTGCTGGCCAGTGATTGGGTGTGTTGGGATGGAATGATGCCCCCCTCCCTCAACACATCTAGTTTAAAGCATCCTTGACCAGTCTGGCAAGCCTCCTACCAAATCCACTCTTCCCTTTCTTTGTCAGAACAGCTCCACCAGCTCCCAGTAGACCTGACCTACTAAATTGTGTCCCATGTTCAAGGTACCCAAACCTCTAACTATGGCACCACCCTTTTAACCATTTATTGACCTGGCCAATCCTCCTAGCCTTTTTAAGGTCCTGCCCTGTATCCTGGAGAATTGATGAAAAGACAATCTGAGCTTGAGCCCCTAACCACCTCTCCCAGAGCTCTGTAGTCTTTCCTTATGTTCTCTAGGCTACTGCGATTGATATCAGTAGCACCAACATGGATCACTACAAGTGGGTAATAGTCAGTGGGACCGACTAGAGCAGGCAGCTTCTCTGCAACATCCTTGATCCGAGCCCCTGGGTGGCAACACACCTCCCTTGAGCCTGGGTCAGGCCAACAGATGGGTGCCTCTGTTCCTTTCAGAGTAGAGTCCCCTCCTACTACAGCCCACCACTTTTTCCTGGCAGCACCAGTAGTGATCTTCTTTACCAGTGCATCAGCCAGTTGTTCCTGGGGTGAGGGTGTTTCCTCATCAGCACCCTGCAGGACAGCAAAGCAGTTCTGGGTGGGGACAACAGATTTAGGAGGAAGCCCCTTGCTCTTCCTCCTTTTTTTGTTGCTTTTTTCTGTTACTGTTTCCCAGTTTCCTGGGTTAGCGGCCTCCTTTCCTGCATGAGCTCCAGTAGTCGCTTGAGGCCCCTGCACAGTCTGGTCCTGGAGCAAGGAGTGCTATCTCCTCTCAGCTACACTGACACCTTTCAGCCTAGTAACAGCTTCCTGCATCTCAGCCCCTGCTGCAGCAGGACCTCCACCAGGCAGCACAGAGTGCAGCCCTGCCCATTGTGCACCCTTCCTCTCAGGAGAGCAGTGCGGGCGCTCTCTACACCCCGAGCTCTGCACTGCAGCCTCCTTTCTCATCGGCTCTGCCTGGGTGCCTGCGCTGCTACCGCCGGGGCAGCCAGAGCAGAGCTCCCAGACCGGACCCTGGTCATGTGGCGAGTGCTCACCACCCCGCTCGCAGGCCCGCGCGAACTGCCGTACAAACTGCCCGCCCTGATCGCTCGAGCTCCCTGGGCAGGTTTTTACCCAGTCAGGGTGGTACCGCTCCTCCTGGCGCCGCCCCCTCTGAGTCAGCTGCTCGCTTCCGCTGAGCTGCCGGCTCCTGGGCAGGCCCTGTCGAGGACTTGAGGCTCCCTCGGTGCCTGCTGCTGCTCCGAGGTGAAGTTCCTGGAAGCCGAGCCTCCCCAAGATCAGGAGCTACAGGCGTCCCCTCTCGGGACAGTCACCTCCTTCACTTCATATCTTTCAAATTGCTTATAACTTTATTATAACAAAGTCTAGTAAATGTTGACTTCATTATCACACAACTTTAACTCATTCTAAGAAGTGCAACCTTTTCACTTATGAGACAACAATCTTTACAGAAAAGTAACTACCTAACCAAATGCAATATGGTAGTATCTTTTAAATACATCAGGTGCACTGCTAACTTCCAGAGACTTGATTAACTGCTCTTTTACTCTGGGACAGTTTTCTTGCTAATATATGCAGCTCATTTGTCTATTTCAGTCTTGAAGGAGCTAGTAGGTACAAGCAGCATTAAATATTATTTCTGTTCTTAAATATAGGGTAGATGAAAATTCCTGAAAAAAAAATCATTAATTCATGAAAACATTTAACAAAGTTTTGACACCCCCCCCCCCCCCCCCCCCCCCCCCCCCCCCAAAATTTACCATGATTTTGATAGAATGTATGAAATAATTTTTTTGGAAAATTGCAGTAACAGCAACCCTGTGAAAAATTGTCATTTTAGAAATTCATCAGGAATACATAGTTCTAAAAACTTTCAATCAGTTAGAAACAATTTTTAAGTAAAATGACTGAATTCTGACAGCGAAAAAGGGTGTTGCTCAAGATTCTCTGAAAATGAATGAAAAACCAGTACCAGAAATCAACATGACATTAAGATTCCAGAATTACAAGATCTAAAGCCAGTCTTTAAAATAACTGTTTTAGGCTTGAAGATACATACCAAACCCTAACTATTATGGAAATGCTGAAAGCTCGTTCAGTTATTTTCTGAGATAGACTTTTTATCATTAAGTGCCTTTCCAGGATTTTGTTAGCCTGCAGTAGCAAAATACTCCTAAAGTAGTGGGATACTTTCAGCCACACCATATTCCACTGATCTTCTCACCTGTTTCTGAATCATTCCTTAATAGCACAACTGGAAAGAAGCCAAATGTCTTCTTCGGTTTGAACTGCCAAGTTTTTACCTTCCCACCATTCATTCAGAGAAGTATGAGCTGTAACACCCTTACCACATCTCTCAGTACAGTCTCACAATAAAATCCCTTAATCCAAAAAGCTGGTGATCCAGTTTAAATTGTCTGTGGCCACAAACTAGGAAAATAACCAATCCCTAAATCAGAGACTACATTGCAAGTTGCTCATTCCATGTCTTGAAACCGTAACATTGGAGAGAAAGAAATGTCAATCAAACTGGAAAGAGAAAACAAAAGTAAATATAGTTACAATCTAGCTGTGAGGACTTCACCTGAGAGCAGGAAAAACAGTGCTCTAGTGGCTGATGCCATGGCTACACTTCAACTGTATATAAGCGACTCACTGGGCAAACACACAGAGAATTTCAAATGAGTACATAAAACCATAGCTGACAAAGAATGCTCTATTTCCAGCCCTACTCTTATTTATTCAGCACACCTCACCTGGCAGAGTGAAAGATCTGCAGCATGCGCAAACACGGACCTGTGTTACTAAAATTTTGTATGAAAAATATTTTTAACATTTAAACATTTACTTAAAGGCAGTGTGGGGTTGTTGTTTTGGGTGGGTTTTTTCGGTCAAATTTACTGTATGTACATGTTGAGCAAAACTGAGGGTTGCAATGCCTATAAATTAGCAAAATATTAATCATTTGATATTTCATTGTAACTTGTCTTGAACTCACATATGAGCATATTAAGACAGAATAACCAAACCCTGTATATGAAGACTTTGTAACACTGTGATGGTATAGCCAGACACAATGTATAAGTATTTTACAGAAGTATATGTGCTCTGCAGCCAAAGAGGCAAAAAAACCTAGGGGTGGAGTTGCACATAGAAGGCCTCAGGTAATGAAAGTTGCCAGGGACAAGATAAGCACAAGATAGTAAAATAGGCTGAAAATACTTCCTAAATTGAGTTGCTGTTAGTCTCTTCTTATAGTTTATTGCCAATAACACCCCCCATAAATGCAGCTAACATATACATTTAATATAAAATAAGAAAAAAAAAATCTTTTAAAGTCCTATTAAAAGACAAATGAAACAGCTATAACCTCTCACTCACTTTAAAAAAAAATAAGTCCTAGAAATGTTGGGCTTTTCCCTCTAGTACTATAAAAACTGTTCTACTTCTAACATTAGGATTTCAATTTGGACAGGCAAAATCTAGCTTACACGAGAAAGATATATTTTTGTTTGAGTACTTTTTAAACATCCTAGTATACTTTTAGAAAGGTTCAAAATGAAAAACACACAGTAAAATTATGGTGGAATTACCTGAGATTTATCTCCTCCAAGCACATTCACCATCACATCCATAACAGTCTCATGCATGCCCAAGACTCTCATTAAGTTAGGATGCTGATAAAACACCTTGTTGTTCATTATATCCCTAAAATGGAAGAAAAGGCAACAATGCGCTTTTAAGAAACTTCATTTTAATTTAAATCAATGGTGCATTATTAGAGATGTCAGAAATATGCATTCACTGCAGTAACATCATTTTAATTTCTTAGATTTCAGCATAATATAAGAACACCTAACAAATAAATGCTTCACATTTCAATATGCTGTCATTTCTCTAATATAAGAATCTAAACTTTTAAATTATTTCAAAATAACATTTCTTCATCTTTAAATTACTCTTACCATCTGTTCTGTATAAAGAAAAAATATATTCTATGATGATCTAAGTGGAAAAGAATATATTCTGGTTTTTTTAGGTAAAGTGGGGATCAAGAAACCTGAATCTAATGTTTCCTGTACAGTAACATCCCTTAATTAATTTTCTTAATTCACAACATAGAAGACAATATACAGACTTAATATTCAAGGTTATCTGTTAAACGTATTTCATCAAAATTTCCAGAATTAAGACCATCTGTTAGAAGATATAAAGTGGCATGCGGTCCCCTTAAATAGGAACATTTTAACATTTTCACTATGCCCACCATCCTCATGTTCTAGACTTTGCTGTATTTCATAATCCAGAACACATTTCATGTGTTACAATAGGGAATCCAGTGATTTCTACTATTTTAGGTCAACCTGTTAAAAATAAATGGCAAATAACAGACATCATGCCTGCTTTACAGAAATACAGAAAGCTGGGAATTGAAGATGACTCTCAACACAGCACCTCTGTGAAGCTGGCTACACACATGCTGAGTTTAGACAAAACCTACCCTTTATCCTCCCTGGAATTCTCAGCAACTTTAAAAACTCAGCATCAGGGACAAATAAAGTAATACTGTCACATACTAAGTAATGAGTTGTTAACCATTACTTGGCTGAATTCAACTGATAAGTTTTCACAATTTCTATTAAAAAAATACGATTTTTACAGTGAAACAGAAAGAATAATGGAGATTCCTTACAACCATTGTAAAGGAGAGAAAGTGATCAATTGGAGCCATCTTGGAAATACCTGTGAAAATGAAAATTTTGGGTACATATCTGCATTTTAGTAGAGCAGTAATTTTCATCCAGGATCTAAAATGAAAGCATTTACTAATATAACAAAAAACTTTACACAAATTTAGAAATAAAATTATGTTAATTGCATACCCTAATCCATTAATCATTAGCAATTCCTCCTCTTTTCCCATCCTGACACTGAGAAGTGAACGAATCTGGCCCAGTGCTGCAAGCAGATTAATGGTATCCTTCACAGAGACAGCACTAATAGTGTACGCTTTCCTCAGAGCTTGCAGTAGCTCACCAATGCTGTCATATTGTCTGCGAAGGAGGGTGTACATAATCCGAACTAATTCTGGATCTTGAATCTGATCTTCCTGGGACCAGCGCACCATAGTCTGGGATATGAGTTCTTTCAGTGTAGCTAGAAGAATAAAATATATAAAATGTTACTAGCTATTACCACAGTGGAAAAGGTCTTATAAAATATATTGTAAAATATCAGATAACAGTAGACCATGAGGCACTTGTAAGAAAGCAAGAGAACACAAGCAGACTGTACAGGATTTTTCAACTTGAAAATCAATTTTCAGATCTTTCAAGGTAAGTGTGGTCCTCGAGAGATGGAAAACAAGAAACATCTACTTAGCATTCAAGTCAATACCAATGCTGTTGGCAATGAAGTCTTCTTAGTTGATCATGACTTTAAGAATCATCCTTGTAAGTTATATTTAACCTTTTAATTTATCCTTCATTGCTACATCAAGATTTATAAAATAGCACTACATGCAGCACAAACACCTGTTCATTAGGAATGACAGAAACCTAATTTTATAATGCCAAAGAAATATCATGCTTTTGATGATCATCAGCCTAGGTTTGGAATGCAGAAATTGCTAATTAAGTTTTTAGCAAACAGTTTATTGGCTGACAAGTATGAGTACAATTACCCCAGAAATATTCATGAATGTAAGCTCAGCTTGCCAAACAGTTCTGCCAGGGGGGAGGAGGAAATCAAATTTTTCTAAACTTACAAAACTGCCAGGAAGGAGAATGAGATAGCCTTTTTAAACCAAATATCCAATTCAGGGCCTAGCCAGTGTGGTTTGAGCAGCTTTTGCTGCTCACTCGCTTGCTGTACATTTTTCTATTCGAACAAAGGATCTACGCT
Organism: Myiopsitta monachus; assembly: GCA_017639245.1. Taxonomy (NCBI): domain Eukaryota; kingdom Metazoa; phylum Chordata; class Aves; order Psittaciformes; family Psittacidae; genus Myiopsitta; species Myiopsitta monachus. Next base: position 23,873,837 of record CM029924.1, read on the forward strand.
GTCTTCAAAAATATGATTTACCTGGAAATATCTCAGAATTGTATGATGATACAAATGCATTAAGGAGTAGTGTTAATGCCAGCAGATTAACTTGTAACAGAAGCTAGGAGCAATCTGAATACAGGGCATGGTGAGATCAATAACCAGCTAAAATAGTTGTTAATTTTAACAAGTTTTAACAAGTTTTAACAAGAAATTGCAGTGCCTTACCAATCTTCCAAGGATGCATGATAAGACCCCCATATATATGCCTGATTTACATTATGACTTGACTGTTACAGAAGTCATTATACTTAACACTAATTTATTACCTCAATGTGTTTATTCTCTGAGTTCTAGCTTGTTTGGGGTTTATTTGTTTGTTTTTTTGAGGAGGGGGTTTGGTTTTCTGGGTGTTTTTTTTGTGTTGTTGGGGGTTTTGTGTGGTTTTTTTTGGGGGGGGTTGTTTTTCAGTTTGTTTCTTTTTAATTACTAATTCGTCATTAGCACTAGTGTAAATTCCCCTCCTAAAATAAAAGTCCATTTTAGTAAATATGAACACATGCTTAGAGGAAAGGAAGATTTCCTTCTAGAAAATAGTTCCTTCCTACAGATATTCACAGCCTGAGTATGTATGACTGGATGATCAAGGCCAGAGACTTTTAGTCTTGGCAATAAGTACATACTATGCACACCACCACCCCTCTTCATGGGTATAGGAGGATGGAGGTACCTCAGACATGCATTGCCTTTCATTCTCCAAATTCCAAAATTCCTGGGGCTAAAGTGGAAGTGCGCATATGCTCTACATATCACAGTCTCCAGCTACAGTCAAGAATAGAATAGAATACATAATTTTTCATTGCTCTTTGAATGACTTCATCCATATGCGTATTTGTACTATGCATCACTTCAAGGAGAAAGCACTCCAAGGAGAAGCCCAAGCCAGAAAAGCTTATCTGGAATTTCTAGAAAAACAGACATGTAGAAACTTGTCCAACCTGCATTTCTTGTGACCCAAAGCTCCAGTATATGAAATATGTAAAATGCTCTGTTCAAAGGACCAAACACCATGTGCCCTGAGGGGGTAGGAGTGAATGCTTCTTGACTCATGACAACAGAATCCACATGAAGTTTGAGAAAAAAAATTATACTCCCCAGATACAGACTAGATCCTACTGCCATTGAAGCAAAATCAGATGCTAACAGATGAGTCACAGGGGAATAAAACCCTTTTTCATGCAGCACATGAGACTTTTATAAGATTTAATGTATTTAAAACCTAATATCAAGCTTAACAGACCAAAATATGCTTTCAGGGCAGGACAAACCCTCTCTGGTGCTCTACAGCACAAGTAGATCATGTAAAAAATGTCTTGAATCATAATATAGCATTAATGTCTAATCTCACCCAACTCTTGATGAAATGATCAAGTCTGAAATTAAATTAACCATTTTGGGTCTGTACAAGGACCTATTGCCAAACTGAGCAAGTCTGAAATAGAATGACTTACTGCCATTGTTGGTTGGAAGACCAGCCGCAAGTCACTTGCACAGTTCTGCACATGACATTTGGATGGTCTTATATAAATTTGGAGATGGGCAAAACCCAGTCTTGATTTGCAAAGGTAAAGAGAAACCTCAGCAAAAATTTACGTCCTAAAGGAAGACCTGAAGGAATTTGTCTTTTTTTGTTACTTCTTCCTCACTATCCATAGTCACGACTGAGGACTGAAAACTCACAAACATATGACAGCAAAGACAAAATTTCTGAGATTCACTCTACTTGTCAACATCATGGGAGTTAATACATGGCAATAAAAGCCAGGCAAGTTACTAAAGAGGCTCAACAAAATGACAGATGGCAAAGGAATTGCAAGCACAGAACCCATCTCACCTGTTTAGGCCATGAACACTCCCTCCATTGTTAGGGAACAGGGCATAAAAATGAACATGTACAGGAATAATAGACTAAAAAGTCTGTGATTTCAAGTGTCTTGGGGTGTTTATGTGCATGTATGTCTATTTACGTGTACGCATATCCAAAGAAAACATAGTAGTAGGAGGAATACGAGCACTTTGTTTTGCTACTAGTCCTTCTCTGCCAGTAACAGAGCCTATAAATAATTTACTGGAGAAAGTAGAGCCAAAATATCAATGTACCTTCAAAATGCAACATGAAATATTCCGGAGATGAAAAAATAATGACAAATTGCTACTCAACTGAAGCAGACACAACTTGGATAACTTCCATTTACAAACAAGGTTTATTTTGCTCTCAAGCAGCAAAAGGGTTGAACAAACCTCTATAACAAGCACTACAGGTAAGTATCTGTAACATTTTTTATTTCAATGCTTCCTTTACTTAGTGTATCTTCCAGACACCAGTAATACATGCAATTACCTATTTTCAGCTTTCTATTGCTAAAATGACTTACATGCAGTTATCAAATACTTACTGCATGTGCATTACTTCTTAAATTGATTAAGCAACTAAATGATATTCTTCAAAGCATTATAAAGAGATGACCACCTGCTACATATGACATCCCTCTGTGGTTATGAGCATGCTTGGTTTCTCTGAAAATCCAGTATTTCAGAGAACCAAAAGTAGTTCATGTACAGTATAACACTCATTATAAGCTCTGGTAGTACTTACAAGTTAAAACTGATCGAATGCAGTTGAAAAAAAAAAAAAGGAAAAATTTATTTTATTTCCTCTGGATAAAGGTATATAACAAAACATATTATACCCTGTAAGTGTTCAAATATTTTCTGGATAATGGTTTCAAATATGGTTGTAGGAATACGAAGAAAACATGCTGAAACAAATTCTCAGTCTTCTTTTCTGCTTACTTTACACCATTAGGCATGGTAAAGTAGTAAGAAGACACATGAAATATGGCAAGCATATCTGCATATAAGTAACAGCAAATGTAATTTTAATTTACTCTTCTACACAAAATACAAACTTTCCGTCTTTTTGTATTACAGAAACTGACTTACAGTGCTAAGGTTATCCATCATTCCTCTGTGTGCAGAGGATTCATACATTTGTTTCTTGTAAGAACTAATTCAGGAGTAACACTTTCATTGATTAACACTTGCCAAGCTTTGCACAGCTTTCTCTTAATACAATATACAAAATGGATATATATATTAGCAGATGATACATACATTACGTAAATCAAACCCAACAAACCACCTGTGTCTTGCAATATGGAGTGTCAGACCTTTTTAAAGAAGAAAGCTCATCAACCTATTTGCTCAGCATCAACCAAGACAGAGCTTGGACTGTTTGGCCTAAAGAAAAGAAAGCTCAGCGACAATCTTGTCAATCTATATAAATACCTGAATGGAAGATGTAAAGAAAACAGGGACAGTCTCTTTTCAGAATCTAGTGACAGGACAAGAGGCAATGGGCACACTCTGAAACACAGGACAGTCCAGCTGAACTAAAGGAGTGCTTTTACTGTGAGGATGACTAAGCACTGGCACACCTTGACCATTGGTAGTGGACTCTCCACTCTTGGAGATACTCAAAAGCTGTCTGGACGTGGTCCTAGATAACTTGTTCTAGGTGGCCCTGCTTGGGCAGGGGCACTGGACCACACAACCTCTAGAGGTTCCTTCCAGACTCGGCCATTCTCTGATTCTATAAATCACTGCCTCAGGGCAATACAGATCTGAAAACAAAGGAATAACAACATTCTATTGGCTTGCTCTTAAACACCATTAAACTAATTAATGCTAAATAAATTCTTGTGTTGTTTCAACAGTTACTCTCAGTTCTCTGCTGTGTTTACTCAGCTGTGCAAGGTGCAAGGACTGTTTTCACTGATGTAAAATACATTATCCCATATATATATTGGGTTTAGGTTTATGGATTAAATTGCCTCTCGTCATTATTTTCAAAACATATACACGTATTTTTCAAATGTTTTGAGTGATGCATTTCTACTTTCAAGACATGTTAGTATTACTCAGCAAACATGGTGATATTCTAGTCCTCTTCCCCTATAATATTCTGCTGCAGAAAGGAATGTTAAAAAAATGATGATAAATTGAGTCTCCTTATGTATATTTTAGCAACATGAAAACTCACTGTGAGGGGATATGAAATTTATAAACTACAGTGAAAAGTTTTCAAGCAGACTGATGACATCTAATCAGCACTTTTCTCCACCCTTTAGAGACACATCTGAAAGATTTATAAAAGCAAAGAACAGAATAAAGAATGTCAGTACTGAATTCTGGAAAACTCAATGTTAAGCATTTAGGAATACAGAATTTGTGCTTGTGAAAATAAAGATATTACTTCCTTGTTTAATCAGTGAAATAGATTGAATATTTAATAAAATTCAGAAAGGACATGGTATGAAATATATATGTGCATGTATGTGATGCTTCAGATAAATCAGAACAAGTTATTAGTTTTAATGAATGTATATAGCCACCATTATCATACATGAAAACCATCCCTTTTAATACAAAACCACAAAACTGTAAAACTATTTTGACACAAATATCTTGGTACTGGGATGCATAAAGCTTCTCATGCAGCAAATTAAAATGAAATTAAGCTAAAGCTGTAAAGAAGAAAGCTTTGTATTTAGAAAAAAACAAACCATATAAATGAAAACTTCTCAAGTTCAGAATGGTTGAGTCTAGATTACTGTGCCATAAATAAGTTTTTGCATTTCTTTGTAAAGAATATGCAAATTTTCAACCCCAGAGTTAATGATCTGGATCCAAAATCTTCCACCAATTTTAACTTCCTTGTAACAACTGGATCTAAGATGTTCAGTATGTAGGATGATTGTTCTAAGAGGCAGAAGGAACTTAAGCAGTTAGTCTCCTTCAGTCTGCTATGAAGTTTTAATAGAAAATACACTGCTGTTTACAGAGTACATCTTTAATACTTGCATCATGGAAGTATTTATGTTGAAAGAAAACTTACTAGGATATTTCTCTTCTTCTTCCTTAGGTTCTACTTTTTCTGCTTTTGGTGGACCTTTGATTTTGTACATTAAAGAACGGAGTTTTCCAGTAAAGGAGGAATCTTCTTCTTCCTCTTCCTCCTCTTCCAGTGGTATACCTTAGCAGATAATAAAACTGTTTAGAAACAAAACTAAACCTTTGAAGATTAACTCCTTTAATAATAAACCAATACCAAAAATCTATGGGATTCTTTTTAATCAGCAAATTTCTACAGAAAAAAATGTATGTAGTAAGGCCAGCAGCTTTAAGATGTTAGCTACAGTAGCGCCCTTCAAATTATGCTTATTTTAGTACACATACTTCTTACATACAGACTTACAGTATTTTTTTTTCTAGTATTATGACCAAAGAGGTGGTTGGCTTTAGTTTGTTTGGAGTTTTTTCTAGGATTCCAGTATGGCAATCAATTTGGATTCAAGTCATATTTGATGAAATAAGTGATCCTTTATTTCATATTGCAGAATGTAAGCTAAAGAACTGCACGGCTGTATCTCACAAAATAGTACAATTTTTCAGTTGAGATATTTAGCAGTCATAAACAAATATATTAACTGGATTTAAAACTGCAAGAAGGGAGATGTTCAGGGACTGTACCAGTGATACATGTTAGTCATGAAAATGTAAATGATGAGATGGGATGCCAGTTTACATTTAATATAGTTCAGTTCACCACGCTGCTTCACAACCATTTAAAGCATTTTCAGATCTTTCACACAGTGACGATCAGATACCATGTGTCATGTGCAAAAGTACAGAACATTTAAGTAGATTCCCTTCAGAATACAGCTAATTGTGCTGTGCTGAGATGTAAGCTTTTGCTATTTGGCTACTGGTCAAAGTAAAACTGAAAAAAGGAAAAGATTTCCAGATAGGATACTGAAGAGATACAAGCTGGAGCAGTCGGAAAATAATAAATTGCAGAGGCTAAAACTGGTATTAAAAACAGAAGCTAAGAAAGGAAAAAAAAAAATGTAGATGGAGAAAATTTGCCACTGGCAGCTACCAAGAGGAAAGAGCTAAAGTTATGACTAGGAGTGACTAAGTGACTATGAAGAAGAAAATTCAGAGGGAGAGAATGAGTGAACTGAAACTGGAAACTGAAATTGAAGACTACATATGGAATTCAAGGAATGGGAAAAGTGAGACTGGCTGGACAAAACAAAAAGCTAAGAATGAAGCAAGGCTACAGTCAGACTCTAGAAAAAGAACAGGAAATGTAGCCTATGAGAGGAAAGAGAAAGCAGACAAGGATGTTACAGAAAGCAAGATGATATCTGGCACTGGAAAAAAAGCTAGGCCCTAGAAGCAAGACAGGCAGCAAGGGGGAGAACTTTTAAGAGGCTGAAAGGGACGATGATGAGGTAAGACAATGTTGAATTGGAGGAGATGGGGTCTGTGACTGCTCCACATTGCTTATTATTCATTTTGCATCCTCTCAGAGTTGCAATTCATTCAGGAGCTGACCATCTCATGTTGCTATTGGCTAATTGCTTAATTCAAATGGTAGAGGTCTGTGCAATGGAACAGATGGTTCCAACCCAGATAAGTGTCAATTTGATACTATACAATAAAATCTGTTAAAATTTGTTTTGTTTACAACTAAGAAATTACACACAAAAATTATGATAGAGGACTATCATTTTGCAGGCAAAATTAACCACTCACAGTTAGGACATCCTAGGATTAAGACTGCCTGAGTAATTTTAATTCAGGCTATTTGCTTATATTCATTATGAAGCAGCCTTTAATTACTTGATTGCATACATATTTTTCCACTTAGACCACCAAGAATACTTAGTATTAAAAAGATGATTAAATATTCCAAGCACAACTCCTATTCATTTTAACTGCAGCTGTGATTACTTAGTACTGATTTTAAGGACTAAGTCAGGACACAGCTAATGAGGAGCATTTATCCACAGTGGCCACCAGTAATAAACCTGTACAATGTAATGAACAGGGATTTGTTTAGAATCCAGAGGATCGCTAAACTATTTTAATCATGAGACTGTTTTCTCTATCTCCAATTCTTTCTCTTATTCAACATACACATTTATAAGGCAGCAAACAATAATAAAAGTACACTACTGAAAAGACAAAAAAAACCCCATCACCATTATCAGTAGAAAAGATGAAGAGTGATCAGGAGCTAAGCTAAATCAATAATATCAGCAACAAGATTTCAAGGTAAAATAAATATACTTTGAAGTTACACATTTCCAAGCAAGTTGAGGGTTTTCTATAATCTCCATCCTGGAGTCTCAGAGAACTCTCTAATGCCAAATAGGCAATACATTTGAAAAACAGAGGTCAGATCAAATGTTAAGTCACTGAACAACAGAGATGATGATAGCTTTCTCAATCAAAATGGGGAGAAAGAGGAGTATATGCAGCGATGTTAACTATTCACTTTAATGCATGGAATAAAAGTACTGAAATGAAAGAAATAGTTATTGGTAAGCACTTGAAGCAAGGATGAATAACAATCAACACAGGATTGTCATCACCAAATTATATTAAAACAACTAAATTACAATCTTTAACATAGCTAACCTTACTGATACAAATCTTGATTTTAGGAACTTCTAATACTTGCTCAGAAGTAAGATGATGAAACACAACCTAGACACCCACTGACCTACTCACCCTTGGCCAAGGCTAAGCCTAAGGAAGTTGAAAAACTGAAACTGGCTTATAAAATCAAAGGTTGATGGCTGTTGGAGAGTCTAATAGGGTACTTGGAAATAGTAGCATAAGATGATAGCAGAACCCTTAACAATACAAGCACAGGATGGAATGGGAAGCACCATAGGTCCAAACACAAACCACAAGCTGTTAATTACAGGTCACTAAAATAATGCAGTTCCATGAACTGAGTAAAACAAAACGCTTGCCACTCACCACAGTGACTTAGAAGATCATCATGAAATTCATATAACTCATCACGGATCTCCTCTGGACAGGGACAATCCTCTCCCAGTTGAAAATTTAGCAACATATTAATCTTTAAAGGGATTAAAATATAGTTAAACCACTGAGATAGCCTAAGACATATTCTCATATATAGCCATACTTTACCTATTCATCATCAAATTTATAGGTAAATTGAAATAAAGCACAGATTTCTAGTACAGCCTAAAGGAAATACTAAAGCAAATGTACTTGGTAAGCTTTAACTCAAAATACAGTTACAGTTAATAATAAAGCTATTTCCTGGTGGTAGAAAAGACTATTCTCATCACACAGATGTCAGCATAACACCAACTTCATGCTAACTTTTAGCAACTAAATTTATTAAATTACCATTTTGCAGAACTGGATGAATCTTGGCTCCTCAGCATTGGACAGTAATACTGCTGGGAAATCCTAAGTCATCTTAGAGCTTTAATTCCAGAGTACATGTGTAAGCATTCTGATATTAAGTATTTTGGGGCATCTTAATAAATTTATTTCACAACCAATTTTGGTTCCCTAGCAGTTCCAATGGTAGTTTAGAAGTCAGAACTCTATTTTATCATCACAAAGAATTTTCTTTAATTTTTAGATTAATAATTTATTTAATACTACCTGTTCTTGAGGAGGAGACCGAAATTCTTTAGTCTTCTTGGCAGTCAAAGCAGCAGACATGTTCAAGGCTTGCATGAGTTCATTGTACCTGAATTTTTGATTATATTGCAATTTTGATACATAATGGTCTGCAAATGATACAATTGCTTCCACTCTATGTTGTAGCTCACAGTCACAGAAATAATTGAGCAAATGACACATCTAGGATGGAAAAAAAACAGACGTAAGTTCAGCAGTTTAATGAACCTAATTGGAGAAGAACAGCAGTGGATACTATACACTGCAATAGACAGCAAAAATGAGAGACTTTAATTCCCCATTTTTTTTTAAACATTGTAAAGCTGGCAAATTTACGCAGTTTTTTTATCTGATCAGTAATGCCATATAGCATTCAGTCTTTTACTCCAAAACATATAGAATTCACAGAATCATAGACTATTTCAGGTTGGAGGGGTCCATTAAAGATCACCTGGTCTAAACCTGCCTCTCAAAATAAGTATTTGAATATCTATTTTGAGTGTAGATACCTGTAGAAAGAATTGCATTGACATAAAAATTGGTTATTAATGTTAGGTAAAAAGGCAAAGAGGAATAAAAATCTTCAGGATTTCAAATTTAACAAACTATAGAACAGACAGAAAGCACTACCTTTCTCTCATCAACAGTAGAACATATGTGATATATTTATATTAAATGGTCACCTGAAGCTTAACAGATTCTGGCAATCTTGTCTGCAATAAGCCCTTCACGGGCGCTTTTGTTTCTTTCATTGCTTTCTCCCCAGCTTCTACAGCTTTTTCTTCAACTTGTGTAACTTCTTCCTTCTCTGTCCTCTCTTCTGTTCGTTCCTTGTGATCTCCAAACACAGTGGGATCAATGAGGAGCAGTACCTGCTTCACATCATCATCATCAAAAACACCCATTATGAGCAATGTCGCTATCAGTTTAAGGACAGGAACGAACTGGAATGCAACCTGTCCTCCAACAGGGTCTCGTATATGAGTACCACTACATTGTACTGCCTCTGTTAGCATACTTATGGCCTTGGATTTGAGTGTATCAAGCGGTATCTCTGGGCTGGATGTCTGACGTTCTTCACTGGTCACAATAAAGCATGGAGTAGAAAAATTAAAGCTTGGTTTCAGACAAGTGCTAAGCCCCACTCCAGGTAATCCATGCTTCTTTGTTTCATCAGGATATAATTTAATAGTTCGAGTTTCATCTGTAACTGGAATGATAAATTCATTGTTCATCATAAGCTTGGCTTGCTTTGCGTACTCCAAATGAATACTAATTAGCAAGTCATAGAATCCAGAACGTAGGAGGCCAGGTAAGTATTGGTTATCTATTGTATAAAAGAGTTGAGATATGTCCACATGGCTACAAAGTGCATAAGCAACTCTAGTGTTACCTAGAGCACTAACTGAACAATACAGTTTTAAAGTATGGTAGTGAAACTTCATCAAATCTTCTTGTTCACATAGTTCCAAAATATCAACACATCTGTTATGAAATAAAGAAACAGAACACCAGTCAATTTCATTAATAACAATTTTGCAAAAGAAGTTTTATAATGTCTGCATATTTTGATCAGTTCCAATTTAAATCACTAATGTTGATACTGAACATCTTAATATACATCATTAAGCCACAGTAAATGGTGGCAATAATTTGATGAGATTATCTAGAATTAGTACTCCATAGAAAAAAAAGATAAATGTAAGACAGAGGAGCTTCTTTGGAAACTACGGTAAATTAGGGCTTGTTTTTGTAAGAAATGTATTTGCAAATAGTTGATGAAAGTACAGCAGATAGATTACCTTTCTGTTATGATTTTGCTTTATTTGTCACTGGTTACCATATTTGATATTTGGATACATTTTTATTATCCTCAGTCTGAGGATAAAACCTAACAAAAATCTAAGAAAGTCAGGATCTTGTCAAAAAGAACATAAAAACTTAGTTCATGTTAATTCAGAGCAGATGAAACAGGAACAGATTACATGATCTTATAACAGAAAAAATCAGCAAAGCAGTACTTGCATGTTCTTTTTATTTGTGGGGTTTTTTTTTTCAAACTGAGAAAATCTCTATGTTTAAAGACCTAGAGAGTTAAGATATTATTTTATGATGTAAATGAAATCAGCCTTTTTGTGAATGCAAATGTCATCACATGGCATTAAAGTTATTCGGCCTTCTGTATCTACTTAAATTTCACAAACAGGATATTACAGCAGATAAATTCTCATCAGCTCCAGTGTAGATATTCTCCAAGGCAGGTTTAACTAACACCCAGATATCAGCTTTCAATACATTTAGTCCACATCAAGTCATTGTAGCTTCTTCCCAATGTACCTGTTTTCTTCTGGGATATGTAGTGCCATCATCTGCAGAGGTTCCAAACACTGTACAACCCACCCATGACGTTCACTGACACGCTCAGTTTCTACTTTTAGAAAGCTGTTTGGCATCCTGCTCCATAAAACAGGTGTAATTGTTTGCACATCAAGACGAGGGGGACACTGAGGAACAGGATTTCTTTCTTCACTTTTAAAAATTGCTGCTGATAAAGGCATGGTATTCTGAAACAAACAAGTGTATTAAAATCATTTTGTAACATCTGATCATGAATAAACTTATAATACCCAGTACTGACAGCAAAGAACTCATAAAAATATGTTATTGTGATAAAATCCATTAAAACCCCCAAACATTTAGGACGTTCTCCCCAAATAACATTAGTTGGACAAATGCAGTATAGATTTGTTGAATAATCAACTTCATGAAATAATTACATTTATACAAGTAAATGTAGAAGTCAAATAAAAAGTCACACCTTTGATTCAATCTTCCTAAACAAATTCAACTGAACAGGAATTTCTGTGGAAATAAACATGAGAAAAAGCACCTTTATAGAAAATATTTTGTACCTTTAATTTACCAAGTTCAAACTGAATCAAGTTCGTGCTTGTGGGCTGTACAAAAGTTGCTGGAAAAAGCTTTGTGTTTGGTTCAACCTAGAAGAGAAATGAGATTAAAAATTTAAGAAAATTAAAAAAAGCAACAGGAGTCTACTTCCAGAATGTTATGAGACATATAATAAATGCTACGCAGCTTACACTTCAGTATCAAGTAATTGCAGACTTTGTATTAAAGAGTTGATTAGTATCTACCTGTAGTTCACCTCTAATATAGCAAAGCATTTGCTGAATTAGCTTGCATTTAACTGTCTTTATAGGCTCACCTAACTTTCAGGCAGATGTGCCTACTGCTTTATGTGCTCTCAACACCAGTTCTAACTCCAGAGAAGCTCCTTAAAAATCTAGCTACTTTACAGCTACATCCTTTGACTCTTGTTATAGCAAAAGCACCCCCAACACAGCCTGAGAGTAGAAAACAGCATTTCAGACCACCACACATTTTTTAGATTGATTTTTTTACATTTTGTGTAAATGATGGAATACTTCACTCCCCAAAGCTAATTAAAAAAAATAAAAAAAAAATAAAAAAAAATCTGAGAAATGGAACCAGAAGGTAGTAAGAACAGCATGAGAGAGCATCATTTGGTAAGGGTAGTGCAAATCTTTACCTCCTATTAAGGTAAGTGGACTTCTGATCCATACTCCAAAAGTACAAGAATGCAATTTTTTCAAAGATCTCTTTATTTCCAGGCTCAGCATTTGTCTCCAGTCTTATGAAAATTACAGTGAATCACCCTGCATCACAGTGCTGCATTTTAAAGTGTCTGGTCAAGTTTGGGGTTTTTTTGATAGCTACATTATCCTGATTTTCCCACTATAGCTGGACTCAAAGTATATATCAGAGTAGTAATACCAGTGTATTCTGAAGAATTCTCTACAAGATCACCCATGCCTACTGCCAGGAAAAGAAGAATTAAAAAGATACTTATAAAATGGTATGTTATGAAAAAGATGTCAGTGCTCTAGTGTGGCAAAAAAAGGTACATTCTATACAATCAAGTCAGGATTTCAAGAGTTCAATTAAAAATTTTATTCATATCGTTGTGTATTTATGCCTTTACATTCTGCACACTAAGTACAATTACAATACTGGTGCTGTGAAGGAGTGCAACTTCTAACTTTGAGGACAGCAAACTAAAAAGAATTGAAAAATAATAAACAGTCATTAAAAAAAATAAAAAACCCTGTATTTATTTACATGAGAAAACAGCTCCAAAATACTCTATAACTTACATGAATGCAAAATAATACCACATACCAAAAAAATAGTATGCAGAAGAGATTTGTGGGTTCGTTTGTTTGGTTGGTTGGTTGGTTGGTTTTTTTTCCCAGAACTTTGACTATCAGGATAGATAAAATAATTTAATGACAGGTATGTACATTCTAATTTTTTTTTTTTTTCACAAATTAAAAAAAAACAAACCCAAATCCAGAAACAAAAGTATCCTGGACTGAAAGATACTACTGATAAAATGGGGGGTTTATTTCATTAAAGCCTGAAAGTATCTCACTGAGACAATGTAAGTCTCAAACTGATGGAAGATAGACATTTCTTAGTAGTAATAATAAAATTTGTAATTTCTTATCTTGTTTGAAGGTCAGAAAACCATTACTAACTCAGAATAAAACAAAACATCTTGTAAAACAATATTAAAGATCCCCTTTCTGCTACACATACCTTAGCATTAGCCTGACAATTAAGGACAAAATCTCAAATATATATACACACACACACACACTATGTTTCATTTACTTTTCTATCATAGAGGGGTTCTTTTTTTTTTTCCAAATATCACCATAATTCAATAGTTAGATCAAGAATTACACAAAATTAATTTATTCTCCTCAATATGTTGACCTGTAGGCATTTTAGAATGAAAACAGCATACAAACATTGTCACTCTACTTCAGTTAAGAAAAATAAAAAGTGCAAATGGTTATAAGGTTATAATAATTATCTTTTAGCCTCTACCAGCCAAATATCAGTCATTTGCTGCGCTTCAGGTGACAGATAAAGTACTTTGAAGATTTTATTTTATGGTAACAATTTTCAAGAAATGAATAGGAAAACTACAGAAGACTCTTTTCACTACTTTGAAAAACATAGAAAATATTTAAATTACTTGAAATAACGAAAAGTTGGGAAATATTTCACCCACTCATGTAACACTCCTGTTGCAAAGTAGCATTGCATCTTTACATGAAGCGTTGGTTATACTTTTTTCAAGAGTTAGTTTTCAATGGAGTTAGTATACAATGCTCCATTAAATTTAGTTAAATGACATTAAAGTTTTATCTGTATTGCAGATTTGTGGGGGTCTGTTGCCCTAGAACTAGGAGGGTGACATTTACTGTGACAATGGTGGGACACTGGAACAGGTTGCCCAGAAAAGCTGTGGCCGACCCACACCTGGCAGTGTTCAAGGCCAGGCTGGATGGGGCTTTAAGCAAGCTGGTCTAATAGAAAGTGTTCGGGCTCATGGCAGAGGGGATGGAACTTAATAATCTTTAAGGTCCCTTCCAATTCAAATCATTTTATGAGTCTATGATCTAGTTCTAGTTTTCTGAACAGATCTACCAGTAGTCCTCCCTCAACAACTGAGACCCCTGTAAGAAGTTAGAAAAATGTAGCCTTATAGGAAAGAGAGAGAAAAGGAGGCATAAAACAGGATAAAACAGTAAAACATGTTATTGTCATCTAAATAGTGCTCAGTTACATTTCTGAACAAGGAAAAAACCCCAAATATAACAGCATCAAAATGACCAGCTTAGTAGACAGCTTCCTGAAAATCTGAAAATACCTGATAACAAGTGCCAAGCTCTTTTCCATTGGCTGTGAATGACAACATTCCAGTAGCCAGGTCAACAAAGCATCCAATTTCTAAATCAACATTACTGCGACCTGATCTCTGGGAATTGGCAATTACATCTCCTCCCCAAACCATATAGCAATTGCTGCGCTTCACGCTGAAAGAACAGCAAGAACAAATCATAGGTCATATTGAATTTGACTAAGTATTCAGTTAAGAACGGAAAGTTTGAATGGAATAACAGGTAGACATCCTCAAAAGTGCTTTTGCCACTGTTATTTTTATATTTTCTCATTAACAAACTCCCCTTTTTTTAATAATGTAAGCATCATGGGTAAGGGATCAGACTATAAGCACTTTTATTTATGTTCCCTTTTTATATTTATGGAACAATTTGACATGCTTACATGTGCTGATAAAAGGCACTGAAACAAGTAACAGATTCATCCACAGTTACCAAATATGGTATGATTCTATAATGTTAAATGAAAGCAGCAACACAAATCATTATTTCAAACAGAACATTAATGATAAATATACTCATTTTAATGAGTCTATGTAAAACACATTCATATATAAATGAGCAAAGAACACTCCTGCTCTATAATCAATTTTCTCATTATTTAAATTAGTGTTTAAAACATCATCAAGCTTGTGAATAATTCACTTCTGAACAACAGTATTAAAATACATTCTTAGTAAGTGATAAATAAACCCATACCTTTCATGAACCCTGCCTCTCTCATCACCTAAAGTAACTGTCACTGTACAATTTTTATTTAGGTCAAAATTCTCACTGTAAAAATGATAGTCTGGTGTTACCCAGCCCACCCAGACAGAGGATGGGTCTTGGCCAGCAAATATCCGTAGCGAATAAAAATACTGAAAAGAGGAAAAGAACATATTAGTAATAGAAATCTAAATTACTGTATCAAGGAATACTGGACTACTGATTAAAAATGTCTTCTATATATCAAACAAATAATAGAAATTAACTTTTTTATAATAAGTCATTTAAAATGCTTATAAATTAAACAAAACAAAACAAAACTACACTAGTGGTTAAAGACTGTGAGGTTTATGCCACAAGTCATACAGTTCTGGGAATTTTTATTTATACACATTGTTATATCACTGCAAATTATTAAAAAGCTTTCTTTCTACAGATCATTTTCTAATGAACATGTTGCCACAACTAAATCTACTTCATAAAGGAAGAAGAACTAATCATCAAAATGTATTTACTTACTGTAGTAGAAGGAGCAGCAATTTCTTGGCTATGCTTTCTAAAATTAAAGAAACATCAGTAAATTAGTTTCAAAAAGAATAGTAGGGGAAAAAGTACTCCAACTGAGTGTACTCATGTTTGCTGTGTACTGACCATGCATTAGTAAATTAAGTACACAAAGACTGTACAGGATACAAATATAAACCCAACATAATTGATTTCAGTTAAGGTGAAGAGAGATGGTGAGGAGAAACTGATATCAATTCACTTCAGATGCAGGCAATGTTAGAAGGTGATGAACTTAGTAGTCTCAGGTATCTTAAAAAATCTGTCCCACCATCTTTTCTTCTTTGCATTAATTAGTCACTTCTCCAGTAACAATGAGCTACTGAACAATACTGTAGATAAGCATTTATCCAGTGGGCAAAAACTCTTGAGCTGATTTTCCAGCCTGGCTGAAGAGCTTTGCAAATCCCAATGATTTTAAAAGGATGGTAATTCCCTAGAAATGAATAACTGTAAACCTTATGATGCACCTTTTCAGAAAACGGTTCTGTCTTATCTCGATACAGCATTCAGCAGAGTTCTAAATTTATTAAAATCACCAAGAACAAAAAAATCTCAGTAACATGCAATCTGTGCTAGTGTCTGCTTAGCGTAAAAACAAGTATGAAATCTTGAGTGTACAATAATAGAACATTTTACATTTACATCAAGAGCATGAAATAGGGGTAACTAAAACCAAGCCTAACCGTTTTTGGAAAATATCAGATGAGGCGTTTTCTACACCCATGCTGAAGTTGAACGATGAGTGGAACTCAATGGGCATACTCAAACGACAATATATCATGTCTGAATTGCTGTTCTGTGTGCCAAACGTTTTGTGAATAACTTTTAACCTAGGTGGACTCTCAATGGTTCCATCAATTCTCCATACCTAAAAATAAAAGAAAAAATTTTAAAATAATACTATTCCAAGAAAAATGCTGAAAATTTCCATTAAGCAATTTTTCATTAACTACAGGATGAGAAAAGTGAAACAGTCAAATTTTTCACAGTGCAGCCATTTCAAACTTTCTTCTCTGACACAGCAACTTGCCTGAAGAGCAACGGAAGCAACAGATTCAGTACTTCCTGTCTACAATAAATATCCGGAAGTTGTTCCAAATAGCATTTAAAAAAAAAAAAAAAAAAGTATTGAATTTATTTAATTCACTTTGAGGGCAAAAATGACTGAAAAAATGCTTCACAAGAATGAGTCATTTTTCCACCACAATGAGAGCAAACATTAAATAGAATCCTTCAAATGATTGTTACGAAGTTTGAGACTGATACATATTTTTTTGTTTGTGCTGAAAAATTGAGTATGTTTTAATCTCACTGACAGGAATGTTTCAAAAACTTTTAAAAGGAGTAACACAGTTGAAATTATCCTGATAAACTGAGAAAAATCCTGAGATAATTTAGTTGAAATTCAGTGAGGTGTATTTTGCTTGAGAAGGAAATGTTCAAAGTATTAGAATATTTTATAGAAAGTTTAGGATATATTATTCTGCTCTAAAGTAGACTAGTTAGGGAGTTGTGGAATTCCTATCACTGTTGCATCATTAAAATGAATGAAACAGGTATCACTCAGGGACAACACAGGTATCCTTAAATGTCCCTTGTCTTAGAGAAGTGGACTAAATCAGTCTCGGTTTTGCTCACACTTCTATTACTTTAAGTGATGCAGAATTCAGTCGAACAATTTTTAGGTATTTGTCCTGAGTTCAGAAGTAGCAGTCATTTTTTCTCCTTCTTAGTAGCTGGTGCAGTGCTGTGGTTTTGACTTTCACCTTGGGAACAGCGCTGATAACACCGATGGTTTCAGTTGTTGCAGTAATGTTTACTCTGACCAAGAACTTTCTGAGTTTCATGTTCTGCCAGGGAGGAGGGGAAGCAGGGAGGAAGCGGAGACAGGACACCTGACCCAAACTAACCAAAGAGGTATTCCATACCACAGCACGTCATGTCCACTATATAAACTGGGGGCAGTTACCCAGAAGCGTTAGATCACTGCCAGGGTTGGGCTGGGTATCAGTCGGTGGGTGGTGTATTCTCTTCCCTTGTTGTTTCCCTTATCATTATATTATTGGAGGCAGCAGTAGTGGTTTGTGTTATACCTTGGTTACTGGACTGTTCTTATCTCAGCCCATGGGAGTTACATTCTTTTGATTCTCTTCCCCGTACCTCCTGGAGAGGGGTGGGGGGAGGAAAGGGTGAAGAGTGAGTAAGAGCTGCATAGCTGATTTGCTGACTGGCTTTAAACATTGGAATATTTAAGAAAAATGTATAATAGAGGAGGTTTAAAAACTGAAAGCAAATGTAAGATAGAATATAAAATATGGTTCGAAGAAATCACAATCAGCAGGTTTCAAGTAGCAAACCACAACATAAATAAGACATAATAGAATGGATAGCTATATCCTTATGGATACTAATACCAGCATAAATGAAGTTGAAGATAGACAAGATCATCTGGAATTATCTATGAATGACTTAATAGATTTATATGACAAACTATCTGATGACAGTAAGTATTAGTAAGGGTCTAATGACTCAGCTTGCTAAACAAACAAACAGTTGACAAACAGGTGTCTTCCTAACATGTAATGTTACCTCAATGTGAGGATGATTTTTTGGCACATTGACAAATGTTGGTAAGCGTTTACTAAACCACATAGCAACATCTCGGTTCATGTTGACAGCAAAAGGTTCAAAACCTTCTTGAAGGCCACACATTGTATAATACTTGAATGTACTGGCATCCATTCCAAGGTTCATACGACCAATCTGAGATAGACCCAGTGCACAAACTGGAACAAAACCTAAAAAAAAATACAAAAAAAAAAACCAACAGTAATTTATTTGAAGAACATAAGCACTCTATTTTGGATCCATCTAATGCAAGCTAAACTTTAGCTCCTACAAGTAATGCACATGAAGTGATGACAGTAGCAAGGATTTAAAGCCACCTTAAATACTAATGTGTAAGTTAAATATAATTGCTACAAAAAGCCCTGAGGACTTAGGAAATGAAGGGACATTACACATACTCTTCAATTTATTTAAACATTAAACCAGTTTAACAACTATTATTAGTAATTAGTGATAGATTTGTGTGAAAGACAAAAAGTCAAGTCAAGAAGCAGTTTTGTGGACAATCAGATTTGAAAAAATAAGATTTGCTCAAGTCAGTTATTAATTTATTAGAAGAATCAGTTATCTTAATTTTTAGACTACTAAACATGCCTTAATATAGTGAGTTAGATACTGGAAAAAAATCCTTGGCTAGATTAAAATTATTAACAAATACTAAGTATGCTCTCTGAGGACACTGAAATTTCAAAAGGAGGTTCAGGTATCTCAGTACATCTATTTAAAATGTAGTTTGTCATCAGAAACTATAAATTTGTTGCCAGCCTTTATCCCACCATCATCCATGATGGACAAATGCACACTTTTTTAATGCTGGCATTTTTCATCACTGAACTTTTTTGGTCTCCATATGCCAGTAGCAGCAAATAGACAGGAATGAAAGGCTGTTTAATTATTTTCCACCTCTCTAGAAATAGAACTTGGAGCAACTTCAGCGAAAAGCCAACAGTTCTGCCTCTAAAGGAGAATTTTTTTCTCTGCTACACATCAATCCTTCAGAAAAACTCTCTTAAGGCAGTCCGTCAGTCTCTCCCATTAGACAAACTGTATCAGTGGTCTGACCAATTGCGAAGTCTTCTACAATTACTGATGGGCATGAAGATACTATTGGCTGGAGCAGTCAGGTGAAGTTCCCGACAACTGGAAAAAGGGAAATATAACCCCCATTTTTCAAGAAGGGGAAAATGGATGAGCCAGGGAACTACAGACCAGCTCAGCCTCACCTCTGTGCCTGGCAAAATCTTGGAGCAGATTCTCCTGGAAGGCATGCTGAGGCATATGAAAAACAACAAGGTGGTTGGTGACAGCCAGCATGGTTTCACTAAGGGGAAATCCTGCCTGACCAATCTGGTGGCCTTCTATGATGGGGCAACAGAACTGATGGACGGGGATAGAGCAGTTAATGTCATCTACCTGGACTTGTATGAAGCGTTTGACACTGTCTCACATGACATCCTTGTCTCTAAGTTGGAGAGACATCAATTTGATAGGTGGACCACTTAGTGGATAAAGAACTGGCTGGATGGCCACACGCAAAGAGTTGTGCTCAATGGCTCAATGTCCAGCTGGAGATCGGTAATGAGTGGTGGTCCTCAGGGATCGGTGTTGGGACCGGTCTTGTTCAACATCTTTGTCAGTGACATGGATGGTGGGATTGAGTGCGCCTTCAGCAAGTTTGCTAATGACACCAAGCTGTGTGGTTTGGTTGATACGTTGGAGGGAAGGAATGCCATCCAGAGGGAGCTTGACACGCTTGTGAGGTGGGCTGATGCCAACCTGATGAAGTTTAACCATGCCAAGTGCAAGGTCCTACACCTGGTGGGAGCAATCCCAGGCACGACTACAGGTTGGGTGGAGATTCAGAGCAGCCCTGTGGAGAAGGACTTGGGGGTGTTGGTCGATGAGAAACTGAACATGAGCTGGCAGTGTGTGCTTGCAGCCCAGAAAGCCACGTGTATCCTGGGCTGCATCAAAAGGAGCGTGGCCAGCAGGTCAATGGAGGTGATCCTGCCCCTCTCCTCTGCTCTTGTGAGACCTCACTTGGAGTATTGTGTGCAGTTCTGGAGTCCTCAACATAAAAAGGACATGGAAGTGTTGGAGCAAGTCCAGAGGAGGGCCACGAAGATGATCAGGGGGCTGAAGCACCTCCTGTATGAAGATAGGCTGAGAAAGTTGGGGCTGTTCAGCCTGGAGAAGAGAAGGCTTCATGGAGACCTCATAGCAGCCTTCCATTATCTGAAGGGGGCCTATAGGGATGCTGGGGATGGACTCTTCATGAGGAACTGTAATGATAGGACAAGGGGTAACGGGTTCAAACTTAAACAGGGGAAGTTTAGATTGAATATGGGGAAGAAATTCTTTACAGTAAGGGTGGTGAGGCACTGGAATGTGTTGCCCAGGGAAGTTGTGAATGCTCCATAGCTGGCAGTGTTCAAGGCTGGGCTGGACAGAGGGTTTGGTGGCATGGTTTAGCGTGAGGCGTCCCTGCCCATGGCAGGGGGGTTGGGACTAGATGATCTTAAGGTCCTTTCCAACTTTCCATTCTATGAAATACAATTCAAAAGAAAATGCCAACTTAAAAATAAAGCAATTTGAAAATATTCCCTGCCTCCTTCAGTGCGGTCATGAAGATATTACTCTTGAAAAAAAGCAAAGGCCAAAAACAGGAGAGGGGAAAATAGCCAAGGAAAAGGAGAAATGCAGATAAGCCATGAATAGGCTTAAAAAACCAAACAAACAAACAAAAAAAGATCAGAAATCAGGCTCAATTTAAGTTGCAAAGTTTTGCTATTTTGGTACAGAATTCCACCACATAGTACTCAATTTTGTTCTTCACAAACAAGAACATAATATGTGTATGTTCCAGTAAAATAATCTGAGACTACATGTTCATCTTTTGGGAATTTTTCAAGGTGCTTCTTACTACCACTTCTTAATGCTGAAGTTCAGTCCTGTGAGTAAGTCTAACAAGGCTCAAAGATTCTGATTGCTGAAACCACATTCATATCTACTTGTGGTGAAAGGAAAAAAAGAAAATCTATTTGCTCCACAAGCACTCTTAATATATTTTTTTAAGTTAATGTGAGCTTTCAGACTGTACTACACATCGGTAAAATAATATTTCTCAGTTCACTAAGCCATCATGACAGATTAGTTTTTTTGGTGTTTTGATTTGGTTTATCTTCTCATAACCATGTAAGTAGAACAAGAAAATTACCACTTTCTATTCCAAAGTCAGCAAACGCAAGCTCTGAACCTTTACTGGTTATAAGCAACTCTCCATTCAGAGTAAAGATAATTGATTTGTCATCCAAGTTTATCATACAACCAACCACATCTCCCGATTGCCAGCTCCGTCCAAAGAATCCACTGCCTTGATGCCAACGCTGGCCCTAAAGGAATAAATAAATAAATAAATAAAATAAAAGAAAATAAAATAGTAAACAAACACTGTGCTAAAATTAAAAAATAAAATAGAAAATGTCAAACAAATATTTCACTTTCCTGGATCTCAAAGTAATACAAAAAGTACTGATCATGGCTTTTGGGTAACTATCTATTATTTCACATAGAAAGACTAAGGCACTCTAATATGCAAAGAGCAGTTTAGAATGTGGGTGATAACCATTATTCACTGGATTCCACTTCTTACACACAATGTCATTATCATCCTTCCAGTCCTTTAGGAGTCAAGTTTGGGAAGAAAGAATGTGCAGAGAGCAGAAAAGACAGAAAATGGAATACAGAACTGTAGTTCTCTGTTCTAGTCATCGAAGAAATTGATTTATTTTTGCAAAACACCATTTAAATAAAAAAAAAAAAAAGAGAAAAAGGAAGTGAACGATGTGTCATGATTATTCTTACAACAAAATTCTTTACTTGTTTGGGTATATCTTAGGAAGACAGATATAAACCAAACCACGTCTTTTAGCATAATTTCAGGTATCAAAACAAAAAAGCAGATACTATCCAGTGTGAAACACAGCTCAGACATATTTATTCGACTCATAAATATTTGAGTATTTGAGCTGGAGTATAAGACGAAACCTATACTGTAGTTCTCTGCCTAGGCTTTTCATAGGTCAAAAAAGGTAGAGATGTACTGACTTTGCTTCCTTCAAATACAAATGCTTGGTCATCAGCTCCCAACTCTATGTCAGGTCGACAGCCTGGCCTGGCCCAGCCAACACGCATATCTCCACCTGTCACAGCTTCAAATTCAAAGTACCACTTTCCAGACTTCACTGCATAAGACTGTTCTACTCTGAAAAATCGTATCTTGTCAATGCTGACTTTTTCCACCGTTTGGTCAGCTGCAAAAATAAACAGAGAAAAAAATCCCACCTTTTATTATTAGAGGCAACTGTAAATGCCACTGTTCAGGTTTTAATCTGTACCCAGTATTTTCTATCTCTGAAATTAGACATTATCTACCATTGCATGTGTAAGACATTTCATAGTAAATGTTACAAAAAGATTAACAGTAATAAACACACAGAGGCTAGCACATCCTATACAAGATGGGTGTTTTTCTGCTATTTAGAATCAGAATACTTCAAAGTATCACTCAACACAGGGCCCCAAACACAGAATTGACTACAGAAAACCACAGAAGTTTAAGGTAACTGCATGCATTACAATCCAATGCAATAATGCAGTATTCCAGTCCAACAAAATACTTTCTTACACAAGTCAATACATCTAGACTAAAAAAAAAAAATCAAAATCCAAATAAGTTTTGTTTCAGTTTAGTTTTTTGTCAAAAATTACAGTGATATAGCAAATATGAAGAAAAAGTCTGAACAAATTTCTACTCAGTAAAGAAAAATTCTTGAAGTTGGTGCACTTCTTTGATTACTTAAGAACTGAGTTTGACTTGTCAAACCGAAACTGTATACCATTATAAAAAATTGTTTTAAATTTATCCCACTTCTTTTTTCTTTCTTTCCTTAGATCCAATGAAAACCAGTATGTCCACTCATATTCCAGATTTTCTTCAATCTAAAAATCATGGAAATTAGAATTATCATATCAACTACAATCTATCTTTAAAAAAATATATCTGAGCAACATAAAGTAATTTATAAAGTACAGTTGTACCTTCCATTAAAGCCCACTGCAAAAATATGGTATTATTTATTCATACCTTATGTTTTCCCTACGTATTTCAGTGGTTTATGATTTTTTCCCAGCATTGAGGCAAAAAAAATGCCATGATTCTTATTGAAAGTACTTACCTATCTCTTGGTCAGGTGGTTCAATATTATAACCATAGCCTGCAAATGTTCTAACAGCTTCACGGAGGCTATCTCTGTTTGACTTTTTAGTACGTTCATCTAATAATGCATATGGCACTAGCCGAGGATTACGTTTGTTCTTAAGATCCTAAAAGAGGTTATTAAAAACGAACAAGAAGAAAACTGTTTAAACTTCACAAAGATTTTGTATGATGAGAGATTGTGTTCTGAAATAATGTAAAGATTACAGGAGGAAAAACAATATTGATGAAGAACAGTTCTATGAATGCAAGCCCAAATTGTTAATATTAAAAATCTAAAGATAAGAAAGAAAAAGAAGCATGGAAATATGGTCTCACACTTCCTGCAGCTGCAGCCATGCAGGTCTAACAATGTACCAGACTAAAGCAATGTAGCTAAAGTAGTCCTTACCTGCTGAATGCCATAGGTCCATCCTTGCTTTATTCTGTCTTTTGCCCAGACATTATGTGCATTTTCTGCTAGTTTGTCAACTAGAAATTCTTGAGAAGGTAACAATTTCACCTCAGAAAGATCAAGAGGGGCTGGTTTATATCCATTTGACATCATGTAACTGTAAGTCAACAAAGGAAAACAAAGAGTCAAGATACTCCACTGACGGCATTAGTGTTCTAAGTGGCATCCATAGGGTTCACTTTCTCCATTTTTCAATCTCCTATTCTTCCATTCCTTTGCAAAAATCCTGCATTGCCTTTGGTCATTGACAAGGATATAAATTGTGTTCTAGCAAAGACTCATCTTCCACCTGCTTGCACTTTATCTAATTAAATGTGACCCTGATCTGCATGTGCATCCCTAAATAGTTGCTACAAAAAATCCAGATTTTTATGAATTGAGTACTCTTTTTCTAATTTTATATTTGCCATTTTAAATCTTTCAAGTAATTGCTATTTTAAAGATCTGCATGATGACTTCTTATGAAATTATTTTACATTCATTATTAAGCATGATATTTTTAATATACTAGTCTATAAAGATTGGTTTACCATTTTTCCAGCAGAAGAAAACACTTTAACTATCATTCTTTACACTTTTTAATTGAATAGTAAGTTTGGTTATTCTTTCATTAGCAGATATTACCCTCTCCAACACTTTCACATAGTACTAAGATTGCATATTCAGACTTGCTCAAAACAGATAATTTCCATTTGTTAGGATAATTCATGTGGGCAGTAGCTACTTTAACAAGAGTCAGAAATTAGCATTTACTTGTTCTGTTATTGAAGACAATAGTATCAAAAGAGTATTATGATGGACCTGCATGAACCTTGGGAAACGTTCTTTTTCTGTTTTGTTTTTTTTTTTTAATGCCACCAACTGAATCAAGATTAGCATCTCCAAGTCATAGAACTATCTATTTCACTACTCTCTTTAAAAACCTTTGTTTCTTGTGGATAAAGCTGTTTCAGGAAAAAGCCAACTGACGGGTTGATAAACTGATGTGAAACAGCAGATATCCAAATCCCTGTTTCTGTCTTCAAGTTTTGTTGCAGGACAGGGCTTCACTCTGTCCCAAGAAAACCATAGAATCCTCACAGAAAACACAAAAATACAAATGTAATCCTTGATTAATCTTTGTCACTTTGGGGATGATTATTACTGATAGCTTAAGGATGTTTAAAGGAAAAATATCATCCACCTAATTTAGCTTATAGCTAAATAGCCATAGTTTAACTACCAAACTAAAGCAAAAACCTGACTGTATTTTGTGCAATAATCTACTTATGTACATTTCCTAGAAATGTGCAACATTATAAGAAGAGCTTTTTTGTTTTGGTTTGGTTTTTCTCATCTTTAAAAAATGCATCAATAATGTGTCTGGAAATGTGTGTATGCTGAACAAGCATTTTCTTGGAGAGGTGGGAAGAAGAGGTGCAAAGAAGGAGCAATGGGAAAATGGTATATCCTTTTTCAAGTAGATCAATTTACCATCCTATACATGTACTGTTCTTTGCTAAGTGATAGAAAAGCAGCAAAATGTTGCTTTTAACTCTGCAGTATCTATTCTAAGATCATGTAACGCAGATATATTTACATATGGTTTAAGTGTATGACTATTTGTATCTCTGTGAATCAGTCCATGTGATGTAATGCAGAGTATTCACAGTCAGCCATCACCACAGGCAAGGTAATGCACCAACTATGCGTTCTATAAATCTGTATGAAGTATGTGGTTCATATCAAGTATTATTTAAATGACCTCATCATGTTCTTGCTTAATTAGTATAATTCAATTGCAAAAAATATATAATAGTTATCATAAAGTACATACTTTTTAGGAAGTTTGACTTTTTTCAGATCTTCCTCAGCTGCTGGATGAGCATGAACAATGTGACATCCAAGGGCCAACAGGGTTCTGCCAACATAAATAAGATGGCTGTAGTGAAACACAACATTAGAATGCTCACCCATTTGTACATTTCTTTTGGTTTACAGAACTAAAGATATTTAAAACCAGGGAAGTAATTCAAAATAATGGAATTACAAAACCCAAATATTTTGACTTATTAGGAATACTAAATAAAACCATCAAAGTCTAATAAGGTACAAATCTGTGGTTTCAGAGTTACCCCACTCTACTAAAACCAACAGGATTAGATGCTTCTCCATTTCTGTCTCTGTAGAGACAAGACTTTTTAAGTTGTTCCGAATGTACCCCTGGAACTTATAGCAAAGTTAGCAAAACACAATTCGAAAGAGATATTCTAATGTTTTTATATCTTACAACAATATGAAGTGCTTGAATAAGTATAATAATTTAAAAAAAAAAAACAAACCAACAATTTTATTTTCTTTTAAATTTCAAGCTCACTTTAGGGTTTCAGTTGACATTTGTAGATTATAATTCTTCTCTGTCTCAGGTAATTTTGAGAATTCCACAAGACAAGGATGATGTCTTTTATTATCATCCCGTATCTGAAACAAAGCAACAGAAAAGAGTACTTTTATTATACCAGATTGAAGCCAGAATCAGGGTAAAAAATAAGTTATATTTTTCAATTATGAGGACCTTGTAAATAATATCATTTATTTTGCTCACTGACAGTTAACCATCATTATCTAAATGAACTTGCCCATGATTCACTTACAATGCACTTCATAATGTTCCTTCATAACCAGTAACATCAGAAAAAAAATAGTTATTTCATGTGTTCTGCATAATTTTACATATCAATTTTAATATAATTGTTGAATTTAATATAGTATTCTGAATTTAATATTCTTGGCCTTTTTAACTTTTTTTCATTTGGTGACATCCATGGGAAGGGAATGCTTTGTCATATGCATTTAAATGACATTGACTACATGGCCTTATTCTCTTCAAGCTGTTAGGTAATACCATATTATAAGTGATCGTCATAATGATTAGCTTTAACTGTAACTTTTTAAGTAAGAAACCTGAGCTTTGAGGAATTTGAATGTTTAGTAAAGTCACCAAAACCCTGTCTCTACTATCAACAGAAGCAAATTTCCACAAAGGACATTTTGCTTGTTATCACTCTGATCCCCAACACTAGAGTAACCAAAAAGGTAGTTGAGGGTTTACTCACTGTTCATATGACTTTTAGTAGAATTCCATCTTGGTATAGATAGCATGGCTATCAATTAAGATATTTTTTCAAATGGTTAATTATAAACAGTGCTAAAATATGTACCTTGTTTATATTACATATTTGCCTTCTAATCACTAGTTAATATCACTGTCTTCTGCTAGCCTACATGTTCACCTTTTCTTAGTAACACATAGAACAACCATTAAATACTCCATTCAACTTTCCAGACCAGGTTTTCTAGTAGGAGACAACCTAATACAGGTGACTATACCAACATAGGACATCCAAAACATACCTTGCCGTATGTCCATCCCAATTCTATCTTATTCATTCCCCATAGTTCATGAATATTTTCAGCTAGTTTGTCCCTGATCTTTTCAAGATGAAAAGGAAGAGCAACCTAAGAAAAAAGCATAACAATTCCACAAATAAGAAGAGGTTGCAGTTACCAACCTCGCAGATCCAAGTTCAACTACTTCGGTTAAATCAGGGAATCATAGAAGAGTTAGGGTTGGAAAGGACCTTAAGATCATCTAGTTCCAAACCCCTGCCATGGGCAGGGACGCCTCCCAATAAACCATGCCACCCAAGGCTATGTCCAACCTGGCCTTGAACACTGCCAGCTATGGAGCATTCACAACTTCCCTGGGCAACACATTCCAGTGGCTCACCACCCTTACAGTAAAGAATTTCTTCCCCATATTCAATCTAAACTTCCCCTGTTTAAGTTTGAACCCGTTACCCCTTGTCCTATCATTACAGTTCCTCATGAAGAGTCCATCCCCAGCATCCCTATAGGCCCCCTTCAGATAATGGAAGGATGCTATGAGGTCTCCATGAAGCCTTCTCTTCTCCAGGCTGAGCAGCCCCAACTTTCTCATCCTATCTTCATACAGGAGGTGCTTCAGTCCCTTGATCATCTTCGTGGCCCTCCTCTGGACTTGCTCCAACACTTCCATGTCCTTTTTATGTTGAGGACTCCAGAACTGCACACAATACTCCAAGTGAGGTCTCACAAGAGCAGAGGAGAGGGGCAGGATCACCTCCATTGACCTGCTGGCCACGCTCCTTTTGATGCAGCCCAGGATACGCTTGGCTTTCTGGGCTGCGAGCACACACTGCCAGCTCATGTTCAGTTTCTCATCGACCAACACCCCCAAGTCCTTCTCCACAGGGCTGCTCTGAATCTCCACCCAACCTGTAGTCATGCCTGGGATTGCTCCCACCCAGGTGTAGGACCTTGCACTTGGCATGGTTAAACTTCATCAGGTTGGCATCAGCCCACCTCACAAGCGTGTCAAGCTCCCTCTGGATGGCATTCCTTCCCTCCAATGTATCAACCAAACCACACAGCTTGGTGTCATTAGCAAACTTGCTGAGGGCGCACTCAATCCCACCATCCATGTCACTGACAAAGATGTTGAACAAGACCGGTCCCAACACCGATCCCTGAGGGACACCACTCATTACCGGTCTCCAGCTGGACATTGAGCCATTGAGCACAACTCTTTGCGTGTGGCCATCCAGCCAGTTCTTTATCCACTATGTGGTCCACCTATCAAATTGATGTCTCTCCAACTTAGAGACAAGGATGTCATGTGAGACAGTGTCAAACACTTTGGAAATACACCACAACACACAAAGAATCACTTAGAAAGGGGGCAAGCAGGCTTAAATTTCATATTTTTAATTTAAATTTTGTTAAGACATATTTTACAATCTTGTTACTGCATATTTAACATACCTGACTGGTGTCTATAGGACAAGGGATAAATGAAGCTTGGGAGAGGAACTGTGTTGTACCCAGCAAATCCCTCACTCCATCAGAATCTCTCTTATATTCTTTCACTGGTTCTAGTTTCATCTTCTCTTTTGGAAGCAATGCTTCATAGCAGGGAGCATAGCCAGCAGGAGGCAGAAATTTAAACTCTCCATGACGCCCACCAAATAAGAAACGAACTCTGTGAAATTTCAAACCAAGAAATTATACTCTTAAATAGTCAACATATACTCCCATTATAAATAAATCATTTAGAAACTTAAACATTTATTTCAACAGCATTTACAAAAATACTCGCATATTTCAAGTGTTGATAAAAACCAAAGTGTTACCAAGCATTCAGGCTAGCACATCAATAACACCATCATCTACCTACATCCACTGTTTCCCTGGCATTAACAGATGCAGAAGTTGACATTATAACATGCTACTGCCATCAGCTACTATTAATTACAAGGGAAAATCTTCTCACAAAATACACAAACATCAAATAAGAATGAAGAAAAATAATTACACAGGTGCAGACGTATTTCTTACAGAAAAAGTTAATGAACATTTTCAAAAGCCCTTGTACTAATGCAGCTGCATACTGAGGACACTCTCAGAGAATAAATAAAAATTGATTTATTAAGCCCTTCCCCAGCCTCTTTTATTCTGTTTGGTCTCTGTTAGTATTCTCACCGGGTAGGTTCCCTTAAGCATGAGATGCTCAGAGTACTTATGTATTGGTAATAGAAGGGAAAGCTCAAAGACAACCAATTATTTGATTTACTTTGCGTGAGAGAAAAAAAGAATTTTTTGTTCTCCAACAGCTAAATATATGAACTAGTTATAACCTGAGCTCTGTTTCACTTATGAAAGTTATATACTGGCTATTCTAGCCATACCAAACCTTCATTTCTCAAAAATTACCATTTTTAAGAGAAACACTCCTTTAAATAAAAGTCAGCCCTTCGCATTTTTTTATTCCTTCAGCACAATATCTTACTCAGCTCCTGATTATTTCTTCTAAGTTTGGCAGTTTCTGGCAGCTATGGACATGTAGGTTATTAACATCTTTTCATAGTGAAAAATTTTCATACTTCACCATGTTTCATGCAGAAATCAGCCTACAAAAGACAAAAACCTCAACCATTCTTATTGAAGAATTTTCTTTAATTATTCTTGTGCCTTTCCTTCCTAAAATTGTTATCTGTCAATACCAGAAATAAGAAGATGCTCTAAGATGAACTGAACAGAAATTGGTCATCACAGCAGTGTAAGCGTCTTTTGCTGTTGTGTTGACTTTCTAATCTTAACACAAGAGTTTTGGTCCTTTAAGAAGAGTCATATGTGCAGAAAGTTTTCTGAATGAATTAAAGGGGACAATCAAATCTTGAAAATGGTAACTTCTTATCTCAGTATTTTAGCCGCAAAACAGGTACAAATGGGCAATATTAATAACAAGATTCCAAAACTGCTTCTCATCAGCCCTTTGTGTTTCCTACTGTGAATAAAATATCAGTTTTCATGACAACTCAAGTATTTTACTTCTTGCTGAGAAAGCCAGTGAGAATTTTAATTAGTGCCAAATATGGTGCTGTGTTTCTAATGTGGGTTTTTTTTACTGCTAATTGGAATTAGATAAAATCAATTTCCCATAGGTCACCAATTTTCAGACACTGTGACTTGGTCAAATTGGTAACAGGCTGACATTTCACCCTTAAATGAAGTAATCACTAAAGAAATCAGTAGCTTCCTGTCTCCCTGATGATGTTTTGTGTGAAAAGACAGCAAAGAAAACAAGTAAAATTTTTACTTACTTTACACCTGCTGATAAGCTTACAACAGGGAAGAAAAAACCTTCTATACTGAAGTTCTCAAACATTCCTTGTACGGGCTGTCCATTAATTCGGAATGAAATGCTGGGTACACCTAAATCCAAGCAGCAGCTAACCACATCATCAGGCGCTAGTAAATGCTGATTAACAGATGCTACAGCTCTGGGTACTCGACCTAGAATAAAAGTATTTTCTAATCAGAAGCTTTAGGCAGACTCATGGTTTAAATTATTTCCACAAAACCATCAAGTTTTATGTTTGTAGTCACACAGACATAATCTTACCTTCATCTGTTTTTTGAATGATTCTGCTTTTAGAGACAATGAGTTATTCTTCAAACTGATATACAGCAGAAAAGTGCATAAACTGAGACCTCTGACACTGTTCACAAGACAGAACATGCTCAGCTGAAATCACAGAAGTTCACACTGTAGCCTGATGCAAAAGTACTGAGGGACAGTAAATGATGTCCTCTTTATAAAGCTAACATTGATATATCCTTTTGTTGTTGTTGTTATTTATGAAATATCAGAGTCACATATCTGTAAATATTCAGTGGTGAGACACTGGAAAAGGAATCCCAGAAAAGTTGTGGAAGCCATGTCATTGGAACTGTTCAAGGTCAGGTCAGATGGAACTTTGAGCATCCTAGTCTAGTGCAATGCGTCCCTGCCCACAGCGCAGGGGTTGGACTAAAAAACCTTTAAAGATCCCTTCCAACTCAAACCATTCTATGCTTCTATAATTCTAACTGGAGCTGTGATTATAATCAATACCCAGGTTTACAGTATCAAGAGGCAGAATAGTATACTGAGTTATCAAAAAAAAATTAATAATTTAATGAGCCAGGTTTTCTTTTTCAGCTACGAGCCATTCACTAAACAGAGGGAGCTTCATTTTCCCTACCTGAGAAGGTGGAACCAGACTGCCGTTAACAGCACTTAGCAATAATAATGATTAACTACAGATAATACACCTGAAGTAATATAACTATACACATTAACATAAAACTGCAGTTTTTCAATTGCATTTGAGTATGATTATGTTTTTAGTTAAGGACTATCTCTTCAGAATTCCTTTTGAAACAATTCCATTGAAAACATTTCATTTCAGTGTAAGCATTTCAGTGTAAAGCATTTACATTTCAGTGTAAAAACATTTCATTTCATTTACATTTCAGTGTAAAGCAAGCCTAACTGAGCAGTTATGCACTATTTCAAATCACTCTGTTTGGAACTTCTTATGAACAAATCAAGTCAACTTTTCAGGACAGTTTAAATACTCTGAATCCTTACTGCAGGATATGAGCTTTAAGAGACCTTCCAGCACTGTATTTCTGATGCTCAGTTACAGTTTATTTTTTTATCAATGATTTATGCACCCCTTTCTAATGGAGTATGTTACAGATGTCTCCCAACCTACTCCCAAAAATCATTGTTTCTATCATTTGGGAATTGTTCAGTAGTGCTGAAAGAAAATATTGAATTATGTATGTGCAGACACACACAGAGATATTTTATATAAAAAATCCTGTGCTAGAACAATGCTAATATAATTGAAAGTCAAACACACTCAAATTAGGAAAAGTTAGAATTAAGGACATAAAAATCAAATTCAGCATAGTTATGTACACTGTATTTTCAACACACCTTTAAACTGCATGGCCCTTTTCTGCATATTCTGCATATTCTGCAACTGCATATTATTTTCTGAGCAGTTAAAGAGAAATCACCTGTATATGGCATTTCAAAGCAATAAAAATATGGGGAAATAAATGATTTTGCATACATGCCTTGAATAGCGTACTGTAAATACAGCATGAGCCACAAATCAATTTAAAAAATAAACATAATTTACTGTATACACAGGAGACATCTGGAAGGAAAAATACACACTACTTCATCATTAAATATTGTGCAGAGAAAGACTAAAATAACATCTGTTTTTTCCCCCCAAACTTCTTAATGCTCATGGATTGCTACACACTCAAGAAACAAACCCATTAAATATAGACAGATCTATAGAGTGCATTATACTGAAGTTTTTTCCAAGTCTTCTGAACAAACTTAAAAAAATTTTCACAGGAAACGTAGAAAGCTAAATTCCTGGTGAAAAAAAATTGTTACAAAATGTCCTTTGTAACAAAATATTACACTTCCAAGTCAGTGTTTGAACATTTCAGAGAAAAGGTAGGCAGAATTGTCTAACTTTGGGGGAAAAAGAAAAATTATCCACATCTCATTCTGGAAAATTAACTCAGTTTCAAATTCAATTCTACCTTGAGGCAGAGATCCAGCCAATAAAATTTTTCTAAATTTATGATTAACAAGGATTTAAGCAAAAGAAAATACAGTTTTAGATCATATTGATAGCATCTTAATAAAAAGCAATCCTTTATATTCTTTTAAAAAAAAATCTACATGAGCAAAAGGCTTTTACCAATTAAGACAGACCATTATACATTTTAGGTAGAAAACCTAATTGCCAGACCTCTGCTTTAAATATTTACATAAATATAACACATGTGTAAAATCTAGAATTTTTAGCATCAGTTTAGCTTCCTACTGCTCTTCTTTCTCCTTCATTACTTATTAATAGTTCAATTAAGTATATTACAAAAATATCTGATGATGTAATTAAGGCTATACAACTAATTACTTAAATATTTTATTTTATAGTTTTATGCATTATTTCTTCTCTGCAATGTTCCTGATTTAGAGAGTATTTAGGAACTTCAAGAAAGCAAAAATGACCATCAGCATTTCCTGTGATGCTTTTTGATTCTTACAATTAGCCAATACACTTGGCTGGTTTTTTCTATAGCTACATACATTGACATGGTCAAAAAGTATTCAGTTGCGACAAAGCTGTCTGTTTACAAAAATAGACAGCTTTCCCTTTCTAGTTCCTGTTCCCTGGATATAGCATTGGGTGAGGGATAACCATGCAAAAACCCAACAGCCTTGCTTAAAGCCACTTTCCAGCTAACTGTGCACCCCAGTGAGACAAGGGGGGTAAAAAAAAAATACAAACTGAAATATATAAACCTTTAGAATCAATTTTAGGTAATGTTAAATTTGATGGCTTTGTAACAGTAATGGAAAATTACTGAGATGCATGATATACAGAGAAAAATATAGAGTACAGCTTGAGAACATACTGAGAATTCTTGTACAAGATAAACTGCTGCAGTTGACGTAGTTTAGGCCTTTATGACCTCAGTACAAAATGAGTGTAAGAAAACAGGCTAGAAGAACAGGATGTAAAGATAGGGAGTATCTGGAAAGGCAGGGGCCCAGGACAGGCTGCAGTTAAACTAACTGATAAGCAGGAGGATAGGATGATTATTATGTCTGTGGTGCTAATAAGCCAATTAAGCTGGTATAAGCATCTACTGTGTGTGCTTCAAAGGCTGCCAGCAGTGATGAAGATTGTTGGAAGAAGTAAATGACCCTCAGAGACCACCACCACATTTTTGTACACATGTGGGGAACTTTCTGGAAAATCATATAATCCATACGTAGCCTCATGAATATGTATGTATGCTCCGTAACTATATAAGGACTGCTTCTGTAGCAATACAGGGACACATGTTAGGAGAAGCTATCCCCCGTGTCTCCCAGCGCCAGAATAAAGAATACCTGCTTGTCAACTAGAAAACTTTGTTGGCAAGTTTGTTCCTGGAGTTTTCTCCAAATCACCAGAGAGCTCTCATTAATTATTCTCCAAAGCAGATTCTTCTGTTTTCTCCTTTTGCCTCAGTGGTTATTCTTTGTAACACACTCATTACTACAAAAATTATTTGAACTGCAACACTTCAGATGAGCCCTCCTATAAACTCCTTTTATTCTTCTAGAGCTTTTTACTCAAATATACAAAGTGCATAGGCAGTGACATCCACTTTTTTGTTAACTCAACGCACTAACATCTTCAATTCACTTGAGCGAAGAATGGCTAATAAGACCACAAGTTTACCATCACTGTTGCTTAAGTGACCACAAGATACCCATTTGCTGGCATCCATTAACTCCCTTATTTATAAACTGCAAGTGCAACCACTTCACTGCAATACTAATTGACAGTCTCTTAGATAACTAGACACACTTCTTAGAAAAATTCTAATTTTTCTGCTAAGCATATTTTAGATAATATGAAAAGTACATTTTCAATCAGCATAGCAACTGCAGGTTTTCATTTTGATACCACACCACACAAATTTATGCTTTAAAACCAACAGAGGTTGGTAATAGCATAGCAATTCTTACTTCTAATTGCCAAAACCGATCAAAATTTAAATTCCATTTATTCAATTTATTAAATCTATCAACAGATGTGAGGATAATAATTACAATTTACTTCACCTGTACATACGCAGGGGAAAGAATGATACAAATGCATATTAACATACATATATGATTAATCTGTCTGAGATCAAGACATTCATTGATTCTTAACAGATAGACTTCAGTCAGTACTGATCTGCATTTGCAAAATACCTTTTTTTCATGAAAATCATGAAAACAGAAGCTATATGCTAAAAAGCCTAATTAGTATAATTCAATATTGACTAAAATCTGATCTGAAGTTCTAAATAACTTCACCATATCCTAGAGTTCTGAATGTAGCTCACTATAAAGAAGCACGCAATGAACAAAGAAGTACTGAAAGTAAAGGTAGGTAACTCCTAAATGTAAGAATAAGCAGAAGTGAACAAAGTACCTACCAGACCACAGATGAAGGCCATCAAAACCATAAGAGTACAGGTCATCACCAACACCATTGCCTCCCCATCCTTCACCACCTCCAGGATAGGGGGCATAACCTGAAGTAGAGGCCCATCCAACTCGTAAATGTGTGGGTTCTGCCGTCAAGAATGGATCAACCTGATCAATTATTAACTCAAAGTACCACTTCTTGTATTGTGCAGAGCCCTCAGCAACACCCAAAAATATATTTGGCCTTATGCTAAGAAAAAAATTGGAAATCAGTTAGTGTAAACATAAAATGCAACATATGAATTATACTGCTGTGTAATAGTCAAATTTACTTTGCAAATATGTAAGAGTACAGATGTCCATATTTTGCTTATAATATTTAAAACAGTGAGCCATTTTATAACTTAACAAAGCTGCTGTAGAATCATCTTTTAAGGTATAGGCTTCATGCTTCGAAAACCTTATAGTCAACAGAGGAATAACAAGATCATTTCCTAAAATCAAAAAAAAGAGTGAGGTTGTAGGGAAATCAAATCCCTCTTAAAACATGCAAGTACCTCACATTATGTTCACATTCTCCATAATAATTATTAGGTAAAAACATGTTCTGTTTTGAATGAGAAGCAAACACTTTTATCTTTCATTTCAGAACAGACATTACTATAAATTAGCAATTTCTATTTGAGCACAGTTTCCATTACAAATGGCATTCATTTTTCAGAAGTTAATACTTAAACAATTCCTAAGGTGTATGCCTCAATACTGAAAGCTGTGGAACATCTCTTTGATTACAGTATTTTCTTCAATTAATTATTGAAGACACGTAAGTCCCATTTTTTCTAATATAACAATAAAAGATATCACTATACCTTGTCACATCATTAATCAAGCGTGTTTGCAAGAGTAAGTCTCTTCTAGGCAGTAGATTGTCACAAATCAGATTTTGATTGGCACGAACTGCAACTCCATTACAGACACAGAGAGAGCAAAGCACATCAAGAACCTTAAAAAATATATGAATATCAGAAGAAACTCAGGCAAAGGCATATAATATTATTAAGTTGTCTGCTTAATTTACAGTCAGAATAGACCTAAAGGAAGGAATGTAGTACACATTACCGTTATTGCTTTCTAAATACTTTTCACATCTATGGACCAAGTGCAGTCTGTACTAATGAAAGAGGTTATCAAACATAGATGGAACACAAATTCAGAACAAAGAGTTTGCAAAATGACCCAAAATGGCTTCCTTCAAGATTCCTTATTCCAATTTTGATTAGAAAAAAGAGCAAGGCTAGAACAGCTGTATGCCAACTCTATTTTTTTTAATTGAATCTCATTAAAAAGTTGTAATGTAAAATGAAATTTGAGAAATTTACTGCAGCCCAAAAAGCTTTCTGGCAAAATTAGAGGACAAGTCTCAAACGCAATTCTCAGACTTCTTATGACAGCACATGTTGAATATGAGAAGTAATCCACTCATTTTTAAAATTAAAAACATTTCAAAGAATTAGTCATAAAGCCAAACAGAATTTCAGAAAGTTCTTATTCTAAAATCGCATTTTTTTCTTTTTTTCCCCCCAACAGTCTGAAAAGGGAAAGAGATTTACATAATTCTCTCACAGATCACTGGAACAAAAGGTTTTGGAAGAGAAAACACAGCAACATAGTGCTGTTTAATGCTGAGGGAGGATGCTGCACACTTTTGCAAAAAACAGGGAAGCTTAAAGATGCAATTGAGCTCAGAAAAACAATCATTAAAGCAGTAAGCTCAAATGGTCTAAAATCTTACGGACTATCTCCAAGACAGAGAACTGCTTTCACACTGTTGATTACCATTTTGGAAACCCCTTTACAATACAAAGAGCAGAAAACCACCTTCAAAAACAGTTTAAGCAAATATACTGTGAACTTTGCTATGGCCCAGACCATGCATTTTTCTTTCTATCATCTCTGCTGATGTGCAGAAACCTCTAGCAGAGGGATAGAGGTAGTAACTTAAATAACACCAGAAACTCTGACCAGTAGTCAGCTGGAAAGCATCTTAATAATATTATTGATCACCAGTAACCTCGAATATAAGCTATTTAAATAATCTGCATGCCCTCACTGACCATATTTCTGACACAAGGCTTTTCATTTTAAAAATCCTTCAAATCAATAATTTCCAAACTGATTTTGGTTAATACTGTTTCTTACTTTCTAAATCGCAACAGAATTTCTAATCTAGTAGGAGAACAAGATATACTGTTTCTGGAGTTACAAATGCATTAATTAATTCACATTACTTAATGATGTTTAGTCAAGTATATTATAAATGGAAATGCACAAATCCATTAGGAAGTCTAATTCTTCTCCTGTGTACATTTCCCTTTTCTACCGTAAGTTCTCACTATGAAGTCTACATTAAGATGCTCAGCTGAAAAGTTCTCTTTGCAGGTGACTGGCATGGCACAATAATTTTACGAATGGCTAAAAACAGTAACCTGAATTTCCCACTGTAATTTCAACCTTTTTCTTATGCCTGCTTATATCAGTTTGTACCCCTTAACCATGCTTAAAAATACTTTTCCATATCTATAGTTGGTTAGGTTCTCTATATTACCTTTTCCTATAAATCAGTAATTTCAGCTCACTAAAACTCTTTTTGTTCTTCCTCCAAGTTATCAGTTTTTCAAAAAAAATTTGAATTGAGGAAGGAAACTCACATCAGAAAATCACACATAAACCTATATCCTCCTCTGTGTTGTGATGTCATCCTGCTTGCAGCCAGAAACTCTGTTCACCTTCTTCTGTCATATTAAATTGCACATTGATGTCTAAATTATTTTCCACCATTATTTCTTCTGGTATAACTCTGGTTTTTTTCTTTCTTCTGAACACCTGTGTTTTCAGATATTTGGATTATTTTTCCGATTTCTCACTTTATTTTGTTCTTTTCTGCTATTATTATTATTACTCAAGTTAGGAATGAGTTTGCAGGATTCAGTTCTGTCTGCTGATACAACAGTGCAGAGCCCTGCGTCAAAAACCAAGCTACTCTGTCCACGTGCTTACAGCCACCAGAATGCTTCATTTTCTCAGCAAATCCAAAGTTCATAATGTCAGTATTTCTCAACTATTTGCTTTTCTTACCTATTTGTTGTATTTGGAACTGAAAAGCAATTGCATATTGCACATTGCACATTTTTTTAATCTCAACAAAGCAATTTTGCAGATGCACTTCAAGGTTATTCATTCCTTGTAAAAAAAGTACCAGAATCATGTCATTTGGGTTTGTTGTTTTTTTTTTAATTTTTTTTTTAATGTTTTTGTTTGTTTGTTGGTTGGGGTTTTTTTGTTTGGTTTGGTTTGGTTTTTATGGGTTGGGTTTTTGGTTAGGGTTTTTGGTTTTGTTTTTGGTTTTGTTTTTTTTCCAGAAATCATTGTAAGATTATCAATGCATCCTCAGCTTTTCCAAACATACCTTGTAATTGCGCCCATGCTTATCCAACAATGAAATAATGGATTTGATGTGATCCTCGGCTATTATATTTAAAGCTTCTGGGCTTTCAATCAAGATACAGTGCAACACTTCCAAAATACCTGTATGAAGGCCACAGAAATAATGTTGTCATTAAATCATCTGTGCAACTGGACACAATCTAAAAGCTTGATAAATGACAGAGTATCTGTAATATTTTGCTTAAAAAAAAAAAAAGACATTTGATTTCTAACGTATGCTGTTTCAAGGAAAATTGCCCTGACATTTATAATGTAAAACAGATGGGTGTGGTGCATTTATAATTAATTTATATTGATTTAAATGTGTCTCACCTGAGGAAGATTCTAATCTGTCCAATTTACTTATTAGCCAATCAAGGTTACTGGAAAACTGGGTACAATTGTTTCTGTTGCCACGAATAAGAGCAGCTGGAAAAAAAACACAAGGTACAATGTTACAACAGGATATTTCCTCTTTAAGTCATCAATACTAATCATATATATTTTAATAAAATTTTTATAACAACTTCACAAAATAATCAGCAGGCAAATCCTATATACATATATATTAAGGTAATAATATCAGCCACTGATATAACTTCTGAAGAGCACCCTGGTTTTGAAGTTGACAGGGGTTTACTGGATGAACAAGAATTTTAAGAACAACAAAAAATTGCTTTATTTATGTTTTATTTTATTGTTAAACTTAAATAGAAAATATTTACCATCCTTTTTTAAAACAAATGTCAAGCACCGTCATGACTGAGAGGCTGAAACAATTTTTTCATTTCTTCCTACCGAGGAGTCAGAAGATCATTTGCAGAAGTTTAAGCTCAAGTGCAGATTGAGTTTACAGCTCTTTAGCTCTACTTCGTGATTAAAACTTGTTATAGAATGGATAGCTTTCAGTCTTCAGTGGCACAGAACATGATGTTATTTGACTGCATTTTGAAAGTTCATCAACATGGTGTCCCTGCCCATGGCAGGAGGGTTGGAACTAGATGATCTTAAGGTCCTTTCCAACCCTAACTATTCTATGATTCTATGATCATGAAAGTTAAAAAAGTCATTATTTATGATAAGAAAAAAAAGCTTTTGTTTACAATTGCCAAGGACTTTTATTATGAAACATTAACTTAATATTTATTACATCAGAACAAGTGTGTTTAAGATGTACCTTTAGAAGAAAATCAAGACAAAATCTGAAAGGGCCTAAACATCACTAAAGAGGTATTTTTCATCCTACTTTTCTTTAAATTCATAAGACTGTAGGAAGGCATTGGTATCTCATTACTTTCTAAAGCAATGAGAAGATTCCACCAGAACCATTTGCATGTCTGTGCTACGTGAATAACCTCACTCTTCAAAGCACACACCCTAGTTAGTTTTTTTTTCTTGTTTTAAGTCTCAATTTGCATATTTTATTACGGTTCAGGACAAATTTTCTTTGTACTGAAATCAGCATGTATTTAAACTCCATCAGAAGACAACATTCCTCTATATAAGGAATTATGCAACTTGGGTATCAAATCAATGGTTTGAAGAAATACATATATACATACTTTTACAGTATAATTTTGACCTTACTACAACACAGAAGCAGTTTGCTCTAGGAAGTATGGTGCTGAAATTGAAAAAATTGTTTTTATTTATATAATTATTTTTATTAACATTTAAATCTGGGCTTCAGGTGACAAACAGATTCAGTAGACCTACAAGTTCCAACTAATACTTTTAGGCTTCCCTTCAGCTTCAAAGGCAGCATTCTAGTTTTTCTGCTTTTAAAATAATAATTCACACCTATTTGCATACCACAGGTACATTTTCAATTAAAACCAACCAAATAAACAGACTAAAAAAACACATTTGCAGGCTGCACCAGTCATAGTATCATTGAATAGATAGGGTTGGAAAGTACCTTAAGATCATCTAGTCCCAACCCCCCTGCCATGGGCAGGGACACCTCACACTAAACCATGCCATCCAAGGCTATGTCCAGCCCAGCCTTGAACATCGCCAGGGATGGAGCATTCACAGCTTCCCTGGGCAACACATTCCAGTGCCTCACCACCCTCACAGTGAAGAATTTCTTCCACATGTCCAATCTAAACTTCCCTTGTCTAAGTTTGAACCTGTTACCCCTTGTCCTGTCACTGTAGTCCCTCATGAACAGTCCATCCCCAGCATCCCTATAGGCCCCCTTCACATAATGGAAGGATGCTATGAGGTCTCCATGAAGCCTTCTCTTCTCCAGGCTGAACAGCCCCAACTTTCTCATCCTATCTTCATAGGGGAGGTGCTCCAGTCCCCTGATCATCCTCATTGCCCACCTTTGGACTTGTTCCAACAGTTCCATGTCCTTTTTATGCTGAGGACTCCAGAACTGCACACAGTACTCCAAGTGAGGTCTCATGAGAGCAGAGTAGAGGGGCAGGATCACCTCCCTCGACCTGCTGGTCACGCTCCTTTTGATGCAGCCCAGGATACACGTGGCTTTCTGGGCTGCGAGCACACACTGCCAGCTCATGTTCAGTTTCTCATCGACCAACACCCCCAAGTCCTTCTCCACAGGGCTGCTCTGAATCTCCACCCAACATGTAGTCATGCCTGGGATTGCTCCCACCCAGGTGTAGGACCTTGCACTTGGCATGGTTAAACTTCATCAGGTTGGCATCAGCCCACCTCACAAGCATGTCAAGCTCCCTCTGGATGGCATTCCTTCCCTCCAACGTATCAACCAAACCACATAGCTTGGTGTCATCAGCAAACTTGCTGAGGGCGCACTCAATCCCACTGTCCATGTCACCGACAAAGATGTTGAACAAGACCGGTCCCAACACTGATCCCTGAGGACCACCACTCATTACCGGTCTCCAGCTGGACATTGAGCCATTGAGCACAACTCTTTGCGTGTGGCCATCCAGCCAGTTCTTTATCCACTATGTGGTCCACCTATCAAATTAATATCTCTCCAACTTAGAGACAAGGATGTCATGTGAGACAGTGTCAAACGCTTCATACAAGTCCAGGTAGATGACACCAACTGCTCTACCCCTGTCCATCAGTTCTGTAGCCTCATCATAGAAGGCCACCAGGATTTCAGGTCAGGCAGGATTTCCCCGTAGTGAAATCATGCTGACTGTCACCAACCACCTTGTTGTCTTTCATGTGCCTCAGCATGCCTTCCAGGAGAATCTGCTCCAAGATTTTGCCAGGCACAGAGGTGAGGCTGAGCTGGTCTGTAGTTCCCTGGCTCAGCCATTTCCCCCTTCTTGAAAAAAAGGGGGTTTTATTTCCCTTTTTCCAGTTGTCGGGAACTTCACCTGACTGCCATGGTTTTTCAAATAGGATGGACAGTGGCTTAGCAACTTCATTTGCCAGCTCCTTCAGGACTCGCTGATGGATTTCATTCGGTCCCATAGACTTGTATACGTTCAGGTTCCTAAGATGGTCTCGAACCAGATACTCTCCTACAATAGGCCCAGGGTTTTCATTGTCACTGTCCCTGCATTTGCCTTCCAAGACTTAGAATCCCTTCCTGTTATCCTTAACATCCCTAGCCAAGTTTAATTCTAAGTGGGCCTTAGCTTTCCTAACCTGGTCCCTAGCTTCCCAGACAACATCCCTGTATTCTTCCGAGGACCCCTGTCCTTGCTTCCACCTTTTATAAGCCTCTTTTTTCCTTTGAATTTTCCTCAGCAGCTCCTTATCCATCCAAGGAGGTCTCCTGGCCCTGCTACAGCACTTCCTTCAAGTAGGGATGCATCGCTCCTGAGCTTGCAGCAGGTGATCTTTGAATATCAACCAACAGCCTTGGGCCCCCCTGCCCTCTAGGGCTGCATCCCATGGAATCTTACTGAGCAGGTTCCTGAAGAGGCCAAAGTCTGCTTTCTTCAAGTCCAGGGCAGTGAGCTTGCTGCACGCTCTTCTCACTGTCCTGTGGATCTCGAATTCAACCATCTCATGATTTCTGCAATCAAGGCTGCCCTGGAGGGTCACATTTCCAACCAGCCCTTCCTTGTTGGTGAGGACGAGGTCAAGCATGGCACCTCTCCTTGTCAGCTCTTCTGTTACTTGCAGCAGGACGTTGTCTTCCACACAATCGGGGAACTTCCTGGATTGCTTTTGCCGGGCCATACCATCCCTCCAACAGATATCAGGGTGGTTGAAGTCCCCCATGAGAACAAGGGCCTGTGAGCATGAGGCTGTTCCTATCTGTCTATAGAGTGCTTCATCCACAGAGTCCTTTTGGTCAGGTGATCTGTAACAGATCCCCACAATAATGTCTCCCATCTCTGTTCTCCCTTTAACCCTGACCCACAAACTCTCTGTCGACTGCTCACCTGTCCCCAAACAGAGTTCCATACTCTCCAGCCTATCCCTAACATAAATAGCAACTCCCCCTCCCCACCTACCGAGCCTGTCTTTCCTAAAGAGCCTGCAACCTTCCATTCCACCACACCAGCCATAGGAGCCATCCCACCATGTTTCTGGGATGCCTATGATATCATACCCCCGTAGACATGCACACATCTCTAATTCCTCTTGTTTGTTCCCCATGCTATGGGCATTTGTATAGAGGCATCTGAGCCGAGCTCCAATTGAAGCTGGCTCATTGGCAGCATGCAGCTGGAATATCTCTACATTGCTCTGAAAGTTTACTATAGGTGTTGCAAAGTGACTGGGTGTGTTGGGGTGGCTGAGATTTACTTTTCTTCGGTATCATTGTTCAAGAAATTCTATTCTCTGCAATAAGTACCAGTAAGTATATGGAAGAAATTCTGTAATTTACATGGCAACATGAATAACACTTGATTTATTATTATTAACTTTGGTGGTGAAGAAGCAAGTTCAATATAAGAATACATATCCTGCTTTTTGTATTAGTAGACTATTGAAGACCTTACCTAACAATTTGTAAAGTAGATTCAAAATTTCTTTCCATGCTGTACCATGTTCTTCTCTTGCAAATCCTGCAAAATGAGCTGCGCTGTTGTAGTCATTTAAGCGATCAATGCAATTCAAAACTATTGCCAGCATTCCCTAAACACATATGACAGAAAGCAAAGTGAACTGTATATGAATGAGCATTTGTTGTTGTCCTTTTAAAAGATTTCTTCGTGCGCACATTTAAAGGTTGCATCATCTTAGATTTAAAAAAAACCCACAAACAACAAAACCAAATTATTGTGCATACAAGATTTGATGCACAATCTTGTATGTATTTTTCAATATCATAGAACCATCTATTTTAGAAAATGATTCTATACATTTCCTTACTCAGCTAAACATTATAGAAAGTAAGGAATAAATGAAGATGACAAAAAAAGCCTTTCATAATTTTTGTGAACAGACTGTTTTTTAAATAAAATCTTTACATCAGAAATAACATCTATATTTTAGTATTTGTTTGGAGCATCCAGAATGTAAAACTTCATAGACAGAAAAAGAAACTTCTTGCCACAATGGTTCCTTTTAAAAATTTTATCTGTTGAAAGATGCTCAGAAGTACTAAGACCAAATTTTATGAGAGCTTGTGGCCTATGGCAAGTGTGAAAGTGAAAAACATGCAACAGCAAGTTATCATACTGCATTAGTCTATTATATATAACATACATATTAGATTAATTATATATAACCAGCTATGAAACTTTACATTATAAATCATATGCATACATCTATATGATAATATTCAGGTTCTTCTGAATGTTTGTGACACAATACACTTAAAATAACATAGCAATTCCTCTATCTGTACCTCCTCTTTGAAAAGATTTTGTCTGTTTTTGAGTGACCGAAGCTTGCTTTGCTTATCTTCATGTTCCAGGTCTTCTTCAGGAAGTTTAAAGTAAGTAATCAGGTCTTGCAGAGTCTGAGCCATCTCCTCAACAGGCAGGGCAGTGGGTGATAATGTTCTGTTGTTTCCACTATGGAAAACAATGAGAAAGACTGGCAGCATTATTCGTTTTCCCACTGTAATTTACAGTATTATGTAGCAGCCTATTTTCTGTTGGCATCTAAATCAAGTCTTAACACATGAAATATGCATATGAGCAACAGCTG
Organism: Myiopsitta monachus; assembly: GCA_017639245.1. NCBI lineage: Eukaryota > Metazoa > Chordata > Aves > Psittaciformes > Psittacidae > Myiopsitta > Myiopsitta monachus. The sequence continues at coordinate 23,918,791 of CM029924.1, forward strand.
ATCTAATTGCAAATCATTCAAATATCTATTGTCGAGGTGTCCAGTGCTCAGAGTCTACTTCTACTTCCTGAAGATGAATCACATTTCCCTTTGTGAACTGATGTAAAGCAACAGAATGATTAAAATAAACCAAAAAGAAAAAAAAAAAAAGAAACAGAGATGAAAGATGTATCAAAGTACTTTCTTACAGTAACTAATTTTTTTTAGATTGTTTTAAATCCTATTGATAGTATAGGCATAATGTGCAGATGGACTATAATAGTAGCAGCTATTGAGGCTGTACACTCCCAGTCTTCTAGGCAAAGAACACAAAAGTAACAGGTAATTCTAACCTTTAATTACGTCTACTGTACCAACTCCCTACAAGAAATAAAGAAGGGTGTGATTCAAAAATATAAAGCATTTCAAGGAGTCCGGTTATCCGTAGCATAATGAACCACAGAATCATAAAATCATAGAATGGTTTGGTTGAAGGGAATTTTTAAAGGTCATCTAGTCCAACCCCCGTGCAATAAGCAGGAACAGGTTGCTCAGAACTACATTCAGCCTGGCCTTGAATGCCTCCAGGACTACCACCTCTACCACCATCTACCACCTCTCTGGGCAACCTGTTTCAGTATTTTACTACCCTCATTGTAAAAAAATTCTTCTTCATGTCGGGCCTGGAACTCCCCTCTTTTAGTTTAAAACCATTACCCCTTGTCCTATTGCAACAAGCCCTGCTAAAAAGTATCTCCCCATCTTTTGGCTCTTTTTTAAGTACCGAAAGGCTGCAATAAGATCTCCCTGGAGTCTTCTCCCCAACTCTAGGCCCTTCCTCAAAGGAGACATGCTCCATCCCTCTGATCGTTTTTGCGTCCCTCCTCTGGACCCACTCCAATAGGTCCATATCTTTCCTGTACTGAGGACTCCAGAGTCAAACACAGTACTCCAGGTGAGTTCTCACCAGAGTAGAGGGGCAGAATCACCTGTCTTAACCTGCTAGCCACACTTCTTTGAATGCAGGCCAAGGTACAATTTGCCTTCTGGGCTGCAAGCATACATTGCCATCTCACATCCAATCTTTCATCCACCAGTCCCCCCAAGTCCTTCTCAGCGGTACTCTCAATCCCTTCATACCCCAGCCTGTATTGATACCAGGTGCGGGATCAGGTGCATGTCTCTTTCCTGTCCCAGCATTTGCTTAGTCTTGGGTGACAACCCAATTTTTCAGAGTCTGACTCACTACTAGAAATAATTTAATATAGGAGGAGCTGATTGCTGGCAGAAGTGGTTCTGGTTTTATATCCTCAGCACAAGGAATACAAAAGAGTAGTGTATACTACTGTCATACTGAAGAAGTAATGTTTTCAATGGTGGGTTCCCTGAAAGCAAAGTCTTAATTATAAACTCATTTTTCTTTATTTTAATTCTATTAGGCAGCAATACAAGAATGGCCACTTGATCATCTTAATAAACCTTCTGCCAAGCACTGTGAAAAAACAGTTTCTCAGTACTATATACATTATTACCAATTTCACTGTGTATACACACTTATATGTTGATCTCAACAACTATAAATGAATATGCATTGACACAGAATTGTATTTTATCATAAAATTTGCCAAAAACATATCCTATGGAAGGGCTATAGTGAAGTAAACATGGAACTTTCACACTAAAAGAGGAAAAGAATTCTTTTATGAATACTGTGAAGTTCTATCTACTATGGAATACTCATTAATGGAGTAACACAAAAATCATTTAGCGTGTTTTCTTCAATCTGGATTATGATCCAGTTTGTTCTGGCTTCAAGTAAATGAACTTAAATAAGCTATGATATCTATTTAATGGCATTACTCACCAAAATTGCAAAATTAAGTCAGCAAAATATGTGGCTAATAACTTTTAAATACAAATACTTGAAAGCAGGAAATAAGGATTCTGTTAGAGTAATTCTTATAATTTCAGAATACTTCAAAAGCCAAGTAAAAAAATGATGTTATAAAAGATAGTAATAACTACCTTATAAACTGGCTGAATAAGCTTGTAGTATTGCGAATGATTCGAGCAGCCTGGGATTCCTCATGCTGACATCTTTGTAAAGTTAAACCATCATCCATATGGCCTTCTTGGTGCAATATAACCTATTAAAAGTCAGTAATTATCACAATAGTTATGTTAATTACATGTGCTTTTCAATATTTTGTAACTTAGTTCAATATCGCACTGAAAACTGTAACTGCATATATGCTGAGCTGCTACCTGTTAATCACTTTGTCTGGATACTTGTTTATTAACTAATTACAAATCTGTCAGTCTCACATAAAAGTTATTCAGAGACATATTTTAATGTGCCTTTATTCTGTCATAATTCATTAAACATGCTTATCAAATATTTTGCAACTGAAACAAAAACTGCCATTCTTTCTATATTCTGGCTGTCAGGTAAAGAGGATCTTCACTATCTTCAGCATACTTTACCAAAGATTCATACATGAAAAGACTACTGACAAGAAAATCAAGCAGGAACGACAAACATTATAAAAATTACAACACAGCTAAAGGAGCAACCACATTTGTGAGTAACTTCTGAATCATTTAATTATTCTCTGCACATTATGTTTGATTCTTATCAGAACCATGTGTGAACATCATATGAAACTCAAGCAGTTATAGAGATCCTTTACTGGGTTTTAATTTTTCCCCTTAAATAAAAGCAGAATTTCACCAAAAGCTAGCATAAAACCAAATCATTAAAATACTACAGCTTTTTTTGTAAGAATTAAATGCGAGTTATCGTGTTTCTTTGCCCAATATGTAATCTATTGCATCCTCCACTGAAGAATGTATTTTTTTTACTCTGAGATAGTAAAAATTTGCTACCCAACTTCTCAATTAGTTGAGGAATTCTGAAGGCACTGAATAATTAACAAAGATACTAATAATGCTATACAAGGTGTTACTGCCCCATGTGGGAAGGTTATTTACCAACAGCTTTTTGCACATACTGACAATTAGGCATGTACAGTTATGTTTTTCTATATGTCAAAGAAATCAAAGTACACGTGTGCTCTGTTCCTTCCAACATGCTGAGGTGGTGCTTTTAAAAGAGACAAACTTCACCCTATAAGTTTATCTGGACCACAAAATCCACACAAATATGACAGAGAAGATTAGGAAGACATTTCTGAATTAGGATATTGATAATATTATTTTTAAGGAGACTAGTTTACATATTGGTCATCTTTCCTCTTCGTTCAAGTACTTCATATTGATTCACACTGTGGATGACTTCGTCAGCTTAACTACCACATAAAGAAGGATCCGGGAGTCTCTTAACCGAAAAATAACTAAAGAACTGTTTTTCCCGTCACAAAACTAGTGAGAAAATATTTGACAATCAGATAATCTTTCCTCAGGCTCCAGATTTTGGAGCTACAGGAATGGTACAGGAATGAAAAAAAAAAATTACAGATAGGACATTAAAGCTGTAACACCTTTGCAAAGTAATTGAATCTTCACACATAGCAGATATACACTTTTCTCCTGCAGTATGCAGCAGACTAGGGGCAAGAGAAGTCTTTTAGAAGGACTTAATCTTCCCTATTTCTCTGAGCAAAAAATAACAACCTCCAAACCTCAACTAAACTAACCTGAAACACCACAATGACAAGAAAGTTCTATTTAGAACTCCAGTAAGTAGATTACGGCCAGGAGAATCCAGCACTGCCTACTCCAATGCCTCAGACAAAACACTTCCCTGTGTAGACAGGGGCATTTGGCACTGCCTTGCTTCTTGAGGTACAGCAAGGCATTGGTATTGACCAACACCCTGAGCAATGGTCTCCAGGATGTGAATCCAAAACATGTAACGTGTTTCTCTGTTCTTTGGGCTCTAGCATTCTGGAGCTCTGCAGGAGTTCACAGTTTGCAGAGAAGCAAGCTCTCAAACTGGAAAGAATGGTGTCCATCACTCATGCTGGATGGTGGAGAAATACTGAATAAGATATTGATATAAACTTTATTACTACCTGACAAAGTCTTGAACTCCTGGTTACCCAGATCTTGGAGAGAGATGCAACATAAAAATTCCGGCAGAAATCATGCAACAGAAGCCTCACAAATGAAGCCAGAATTTCTTACATATTTTTGTCTTGCAAAGACAGCATGATAACTAGATACATGAAATTACACCAAAGCCAAACAACAGAAATTTTTACTTGGAACCCCAGCCCTCTCCCCACCTCCCCAAAACCCAGACTCTTTGCAGTCAGTTTAAAAAGGATTACAGTGACTGAAGGTGAAAATTCTCCTGACAAAACGATGGTGAAGGACACATACTTTTACTATAGAGAAATAAAACTGATACCAAATTTAAAGGGATACAAAAATTCTTTATAAAATTATAGTCTAGTACTATATTTTGCCGAGGGTTAAAAACTGTTTCTTGCCTCCATGGAAATATCAACTACAGGAAGCAAGAAGGTCTGGGTTTTCTTCTGTCTGAAGGCACTTAACAGGAGACAATTCTTGCTGTTGAGCAGAAAAGTGGGGGAAAAAAACCCTAAACTTTACAGGAAGCTAGTACAAAATTCTTCATTTGAATACAGAGGAAGAATCTACATGCTGCCTTTTCAAGAAGGAAAATTAGACGCTCTGAGGAAACAGAATCCCCTACTCAATACTGGCATGGGAAAGCCCCCCACCCACACAGTTTTCTCACTCACTCACTCTCCTAGTTTTCTTCCCTCAGTCCTGGGGGGATGGGGAGGAGAATCAAAAGAATTCAACTCCCACAGGTTGAGATAAGAACAGTTTAGTAACTAAGGTATAACACACATCACTACTGCTACCACCAGTAATAATACAAGAGAAATACAAAGAAAGAGAATACAACTGCTCACCAAGCCCGACCCAGCCAGTGCACCCCCCAGCAGCGAAACCCCCACTACCAAAAACCTGACCATGCCGTGCACCCCCAGTCCACCACCACACCCTTCCCAGGGTCTCTGCTCTCCATCCTCACATCCTGGACATGACGTGCTGTGGTATGGAATAACCTCTTTGGTCCGTTTGGGTCAGGTGTCCTGTCTCTGCTTCCTCCTGGCTCCCCCTCCTCCCTGGCATAGCATGAGGCTCAGAAAGTCCTTGGCCAGACAAAACACTGCCAAGCAGTAACTGAAAACACTGGTGTTATCAGCGCTGTTCCAAGGCCCAAAATCAAAAAACACAGCGCTGCACCAGCTACCAAGGAGGAGAAAAATGACTGCTACTGCTGAACCCATGACAGAAAGGAAGAGGCCAACCTTGTGTGAATAACTCTCTTACCAAGAAAATACTGAGTGACTGGCATACAAAGAAGAATTTCTCTGACAGCAAGGTTGCTGACAGAGATACTCACTGCCCATTTATGACCATGTGTGTTGCGCAAATAAACGAGATTGTGTCAAGAGTGTGATGAGGACCTCATTTTTAATATTACAGTGCTTGTGTATGGGTATCCTCTTGGTAATTTACATATAAGCCATTAAAGAAAAAATCCCAACTTATGTTCAGTAATGAATTTTTTTTTAATGTTCTAATGTTATATTAAAATTGAAAAAAATCTGTGTATACAAAGTTTAAGATTCATTTGGCAGTGATGCAATTATGCAAAGGGAGTACTAAACCCCCTAATATTGAATGAAATTTAAACATAGTTTGAAGAGATAACAGGCCACAAGATCCTTAAGAATATAACATTATATTCAGAATATACTAATACCTTATAATCAAAAGGCTGAGAGAAAGACCTTGATGCCACATTAGAATAATATCTAACATTTTGGCAGAAATTTTTCATTAGACCTCTTAAGAAACTTGAGGAGCTTATAGGGCCGTTTCTTAAGTTATAAGTTAAATTCCCATTTCATACAGCATACTCCATTAAAAAATCTAAAATATCAATGAAAGTAAGATGACTTATAAGTTTACATTGTTAAACAGTACAGACTTTCAAACCAATGATTTTCATTATCCAAATCATGAATTTCTGTATTTTACTGCAGTATCAAAAATAAAAATTGAGCCTAAATTAATAATTTCCTCTGGCAAGAAGAATAAATATATTTCTTACTGGCAAATTTTTTCTTTGGTTACATAGTTATGTTAATAGCCACAATTGTTTATTGTTTTAGAGGGAAACATTTACACCATTTTCAATACACCATTTTCCATAAAGCACAGATCAATTAAACCCACAATTGCCATATTGGTAGAATGATAAAAAAAGGACAGACAGAAAATGTTATGCAACTAACATTCACTTTACAAGTAACTGAAAGAAACCCTTAAGCATTACCTTTCTTTTCAGGGGACCTAAACGTGCTGATTTAGCATCTTGCGCCTTGTAAGTCAACCATAAAGCACTAGCCACATGTTGGACAAAACAGATCGAATCACCATACTTTATTTCTGGGACTCCCATTCCATCAATATCACGTTTAATACTAGAGTCCTGCTTTTCTTTTAGCTCCTAAAAAGAGAAAATAAAAGCTGTCATTTAATCTTTGTACCAGAACAGGATAAACCATGGAATCCTGATCTTCACGAGGAATAATGCCCCTGTATTGCAATAACCAGCAAAGATGAAGCTTTTTAAATACATACAGTTTAGCTTTTACATTTATTTTAACTTTTTCCCCCCTGCATTTTATTTTTCCATTTATCCATTTTTAAGAGGAATTATATTTTTTCAAATCTCTTTTAAAGACATTGTTCAGTGCTCAGCTGGAATATCCAGTACAATTTTTAAGCCCAACCTATTACTTAATCCCATTCTTCATCATGTACAACCAGAAGATTTTAAGTCTCCAGCACAAAAGCAAGTTGCCGGTTTGGGGATTCTTTTTAGTAAAATAATTTTCCTTTCAAAACTGAATTCAGGAATAAAAATAGAATTATGCAGCAATTTCTGTAATAGCAAATTATGGATGCATGCATATATGTGTGGTTAAGCCAAGAATTCTGAGTAATTAGATTATAAATTTTTTCTATGATTTCAAATGCTGATGGACTTAAGTGTTGGTAGTTACTCATTTGTTGTTAAGTAAACAAAATGCGTTAGACATTGAGACACGGTTTAAATTTTTATATGTGTAACAGGTTTTCTTACTTCATTTCAGTTTACTGAATGTTCAACATCTGTGGGGCAAAGAGAAGTTCTATTTTAACTATGCTAATCTACTTTCATTTACATGGAATGTAGCTGTCACATTTCAACAGCTGAAACAGATAGCATCAAAATGCCAAGATGAAGTAGAATGAACTTACAAAACATTCCTTGGGGATACCATTACAATATCAAGACTATTGGGAAATCATGTCACATCATATTTACATGGACTACACTATCACATACAGATAGGGATGAACTCTTTCAATACATATTTACTGTGAAGCTGCTAAATGAAATGCAATAAAAAAGCATAAATTCATTAACTGACAGCAATTAATTATTTGGGCTTGCATAGCACCCTGAAGATGAAAACATTTTTCTGAAATATTACATCTGCATCAAGAAGCAAGCATGAAGGAAAATCTCAATGAAAGAAATCAACAAGTGATCCCAGTTAAGTTACTTTTAAAAAAAATTGAGCCATGCTGACCCTTTTGGACAGCACCAAGCAAAGAAAAACCAAGATATTTTAATTTCAGAAACAAAATTTTGGAATTATTTTGGGAGCCTGAAGGCTGTCTTCCTTCAAGCAATACAGCATAAATTCTTCTTCATGATGTTCTGCTCCCTGTACTCTGTCCAGTTTGTCTAGGATTTCAGCCAAGTCATTTGATAGTAGTGTGTAAAGACAGGGTGTATTTTCAAACAGCTGAGAAGTATAATCAGCAAAAGATTATCAGCAGAGAAGGGAAAAAAAAATCTCTTATCTGGATATTTGTACATATCTTAGCAGCAAAATATCCAAACACTTTCTCCTTCAAAACTCTCTCTTCACAGCCTAGTCTCAGTTTAACTCCCTCAGGCCGTGAATGAATCAAGTTGAAGAAAATTAATCAACTCAAAGAAAACAAATCACATCATGGGTCTGGAAGATGGCAAAGGAAAAATAACAGTAATTTAAAAAAACCCAAAACAGAAGAAGGAATAAACACAGGAACTTGAGGGCAAAGCTGTCAAAACTTCCAAATTTCCCAAGGTAATATACAAGATTAATAGTCATAGATTCCTATGTGATAGAAGGAAGATAAGGAACAGTAGTGTGAAAAGGACAAATAAACCTAACTTTATAACGATTTTTCAACAGTCCTCTTGTAAAAACTCTTGAAATCTCAAGTGTTTTTTATGTACCCCTAAGAAGGGTAAGACAACCCAACTGCTGAACTCATTAAATCTAACCTACCTGAGCTAACTAAAATTGTATCTTTTGGTGTTGCATGCTGGAATTGCATCAAAAATACTGCCATAGCTACTGCAATTCAACACTAGAAAAAAGATAAAAGTTCTACAAATGTAAGAGCAGAGGACTAATATGTTGAACTTACCTATCCTGCTAGTGAGCTTACTAAACTTTGTGTATTTTGTTGTATACACTTCTACAACACAGTAGGCAAAGAAAAAAAAAAAAAGATGATTTTACTTTCTCAGTTCTCCTCCCATATAAAACAAGTAGGAAAAGAAAGCTTAATACTGTGTTTAAAATGCAGTGCTTACTGGGAAATTATAATTGTAAAATATAAACTTACAAATCAGTACTTGAACTGCTGGAGATGATTGCAAGTAAAGGATTCTGTAATATCTATAATTTTAAACTTTATGATTACTACTTGACTATTACGACATCCTAATGTCATGTTGAGCCCCTAAGATAGCTACATGCTGGCAGTAATATTAAAATATCAAATCCTTCTGCATGAGTCATCTGTGACTTTTCAATGTGTCAGAATGTTACTTACTCAAACTACACCAATAACTTCTTCATTGTCAACTGTATATACCATCATGAAAATAAAATATGAAATCCCAAATATTAATTCTAGGCTACAACAATTTTAAAACAAACAAATATTTTTAAATATGCTCTTGTTCTTCACTGTATTTGTTCTCCAAGAAATTTATAAGCAGAATCAAGGTTCTGCAAAGTATACTGAGCCAAGTACTGTGCTGGAATGAGAACATCCCATTTCAAAACAGGATTCCATCTGCTGTAGGGAAACTGCTGCCTCTGTGGTCACAAGGCATTATGGAACCACTGCCCTAAAATATAAAGGTTGACATTTTAAAACTTTGTTGAAAGTAAGAGCCACATTAAACCCAACAAAAGGCATAATTCTGGGGGTTCATTAGCATACTTGTTCACTTTTTTAAAAGCTCCCTTCTACTCTTATTTGTGTAAGGATATATGAAGGAAAGCTCTTATCTGAATTTCATAATTTAAAATATCTGTTTCAGTTTCCAGTATTACCCAGCAAAAAGAAAGAAAGAATGCAAAAAAAACAAACCCAAAAAAACAACAGTGAAAGTAAATGCAATATGAATGCAATCACAGGTTTTGAAATGCAAGGAGCACACTAACTGCTGAACTGGTATGTAACAATGCTGAGAATGAATGTATGTTTTTTCAACAAAAGGGTCTCTGTAACAACTACTGGAAAAATAAGGCTTTAAGTCATGTGTTACAGGCTCCTGAATACTCCAGATAGCTCTGCCTACTGGCACATGTAATTTCTTTTTCTTTTCACAAAACCCCTTTTCCTGGCTTCCAAACTGGAGAGAATACCTCAATGGAGAAATGTTTCATTTCCTTTTGGATACTCCACAGCAATGTATATTCACAGCAATCTGGTCTGAATTCAGTGTTGACCCCAGCTGGAGGCTGGACTAGATGAATTCCCAAACTTTAGAAAGATCCCTTTCTAATCAGAATTATTCCATAATTCTAAAGCACGGGAGTGCTGTAAACAGACACATATTCCAGAACCCTACTTTTAAAGATTTGCACATAGCTAAATAGGAAGGTATTAGACAGTTATCTTGAAATTCCCCTCAGTTCATGCCATGTTAAAGTCGAGGCAAGTGAAAACATTTCTTCATTGAGAAAATGAAGAACAGAAAACAAAGATTTACAAGTACAAATATGCAGACATTAAGATAATCACACTTGCATATATGTAGCCTAACTATCACTCCTACAGTTCTTTTCCTCTCAATCTGTATAAAAACAGTGCTTGGTTTTAAGACTGATTTCCTTCTTACAGTCCAAATCAACCTCTGAGGTTCTTTTATTTCCAAAACCCCACCTTTCTTTCTTCAGGAAGAGTAATCACTGCTTGTTCACCTGAACTTCGGAAACACTAATGTTTCTACCCACGGGCCTATGCAGCTCTCACCTGCCCAGACAATAAACAACTATTCTTATTCTTGGCACAGGAAAAAGCAAGTTTATAACCTATTGTAAGATAAAAATACTCTTTCCTGTAGAGAACAGCACAAATTCTAGGATTAAGAGGTGTTGAACTTGCATTTCATATAAAAATGTATATCAACAACTATTTTATGTACAAACACAGTAGAAGGGATGAATGCATCACACAGTCATTACTGATTTCTGCATAATTAATTGCTAGTGCACTTCACCTTAGGCATTTTGGTGATTTAGATTCTGAATACTAGATCTTACCTACCATATACCTAAATGTAAAGATTCCTTTTCACTGCTCTTCAGGGACTATAGAGCATTCAGAATTACATGGAACATTTAACTTCTCATACTTGATAACAAACTCTACTGTATCAGCTATGGCAACTATTTAGAAGTAGTATTATGAAATGGTGTAAAAACCTTTCACTTTTTGGAAAAAAGTTATTAAGTTTGCCTACCTCCATAATCATTCTTCATTCTCTCTCACTTGCGGTTTTTCTCAGCTGGAAATGATGAAAAAGCTAGTAGCATGCAATTAGTAGCTCACTAAAGAGTACAGTTTGAAAACATATGGTTTAGAAATCACTGAATAAATTTTCCTTGCAATTCACCTATCAACACACTGCACAAAGAATAGCTAGGGCGGAATTTTGTCCAACTGAACTGAATTCAATTGAATTCAATTATGACAGGTAGAGCTGGAATGAATAACATTCTAATGACATTCTGTCCAACTAAAGTGGTTCTGTAGTGATTAAAGTATTCATATTAAACCACTGTATCTTGCATTGTATTAGTACTCTTGTTTTTTTAACCTGTTAATGGTTTAGTTTACTCTAAAATTTATTAATCGTCCCTATTTTCCCTAAAGGAAACTTCTGTTACTCTTGACTAAGGTTATTTAGCTTTGTATTAAAATGCATAATCCCTGTCAATTACTTCAATTTAGAAATTAAAAGTAATTTAGAAAGTCATTGATCCAACACAGATCTACTATTTGAGTCCTCCACATTTAAGGCAAATTTGCATTGATGTTATTTACCTTAGATACTCTAAAACAAAAGGCAGTAGATGTTGTGTCCGACTTTTCTCTGTCTAACATTGCAAGTCCTTCATCTTCAGTCAGAGACAAGTACTTTCCTGTTGTAATATGTCGAAGGCGGAAAGGCTGTCCCCACCTGATGTTACTTCCACTCCAGCTAAATGTATGAAACATCAAAACATAATTGATGAAATAAGCAAAACTAGTATTTTTATTTTGGGCCAAAAAGGAGATTTGGAAAATAAAATGTGTTATATACATCCCCCTTTTTTGCTTCTGATTTCAGTATTTGCAATGTAATAGATGCAAAACTGTTAATACATTTTCAAAAGGCACCCTGGGAAGGAGTATAGCTTTAATATGCTTGTTTCGATACACTCTCTCTGCTTTAGTAGGATGTTACCTATGGTATACACAAAAAAATCCTACCTGTTTCTGAAAAATACTGAAGTGTAAATTAATTACTATATTTCAGTTATTTTAGTTGACTGTCTAAATAAACCAATTAAACCTAAGTGAGAACATTCCAAAGAACTATCCTACCTTATTGCGTATATTGAAATTTCACTTTCAACAAGTTAACAGATAACTGATCACCCAAGAGGGAGACAGTGTCTAAAAAAAACCCCACAAAAACAACAAACACCAACGAGGAATATTACTGTTCTGATTTCCACCCCTGCTTCTGAAATTCCAACTGAAAACTAGGAAAGCATTTTACTTTTGGACAGATGTCTCAGGCAAATGAATCTCATAGGCAACACTGTTTTTCATGTGGGACACAAACAAAAGGAAAAGTCTTAAAATACTGACATTCCCCATATGACTATATCATGATAGATTACTTGTTATTATTTACCATGAACATACTACATATATAACAGGACAAGCATGTTACTCATGTCCTGCCTTAAGGGTCTGTAACAGTCAAATTTCTGTTAACAAAGCAAGAGTTGGTAATAAAAAAGTTCAAAAAATATCAATACCTTATTCGCAGGGGTTCTACTCTCCACAAAGACCTTGCTCGAATGCAAGCTCCTCCGGTTTCATAAAGTACTTTCCTACTGAAAAGATTCAGAAGATCATCCTCTTGTGTTTATTTGTGCTACACATATTTACAACTTAATCCTCTTTAAACTGTGTATGACTCCTCCCCGTCTCAAAACTAATAATTAATTTCCATTCTATTTGACCTTCATTTCTCCTTGGCCCGAATCAACCATTCCTTCAGTGAAGGAATACCACAGATAGATGTCTGTTCATCTTTTATACTTCTTAAATTCCTGCACTACCTAAATTCTCTTACCCTTTTTTATATGCAACACTGTACTAGCATTATTGACCTGCTTTGACAGTAATGAAACTACAAGTAAACGAATTGCTGCTTATTCACAATGGCATCCATGTAACATTTTTCTTCATCTTCTTCTTGATTCTATCAACACACCCATCTTTTTCTGAGTTTTCGTCAAGCCTGCCTTTTTGATGCTCAGTAAGTCCATCCTATGTATTTTCACTTGACCTATAATAAAAAACTTAAGATTCTTGACAGAGAATACTCTCTGTGTGAGTTGCTAAGGACTATTCTCTACAGAACCCTTCAGAAAATTAAATGTCTGTTATACGAAAAGAGAAATTATCACTGTTGTCTTACTTAGCTTATTTAATAGCCCTAATAGAATGCATAGAACTGACTAAAGAAAGAGATAGAAATAAAAACCATTCTTTACAGTTCTTTCTCCTGTTCCTTTTTGCTAGGTTATTTTTTCATGTATTCATCTTGTTTTGCATAATGTGAGCATGACTCCTTCAACTCTGACACAGTACGAAGTTGGTCTTATGTCTATTACAGAGCTCACAAATCCAAAAGATAAGACAACTCCAAATCATTAATCTTAGTACATTGTATCAATATCAGTGATACAAATAAATATTTGAAAATGTTGAATTAACATTTTCTTAGTTTAGGAATATAAATACATAGATTTCATTCAGAAAAATAAACATTTTTTTAATGTTACCCTTTTATGTATATAGTTTTAAAAACATAGAGCTTAAGACAGTAACACTAAATATATATCAAAAAGAACATACAGGCAATAGGACTATGCAATTATTTTTGGCTTTAACTGCAGCTGACTTCTAGATAAGTAACAGCAATAACAAAGTACAGCGTTTCTGAAAGTACTGAAAAGGATCAATACCTATTTTAACCTTATTAAGACAGGTTGTTTATAATAGTCTTGAACATGACATCTATTCAACACAGGGTATCTAGATCTTAATACTTTCATTAGTACTTTCATACTTGCTGTTCACATTTGCACACTCAGCACAAACTTTTTATCTTTTTTCTATAGACATCTGAAAAGAACAGCAACAGAAAAAAAATTGTCAGTGAAGTTCTCTGACATTCAGTCTGGGTTTTATTTTGGCTTTGGAGCCTTTTTTACTCTACAGAAATGTAAAAATGGAAAATTTAGAGCTGAAAACTTTACTTCCCATAACTGAATGTTACTATTACCTAAAGCATCACTTTTTTACCACAACTGATATAGAGATCTTACTTGTTAAATGCTAGGCTTTTTATGTATCAAAATTATTACCTTGCTGTGCTGTTGATTATCAGCAAAATGAGAATTTAAATTCAAATGATAAATCAGTATAAAATATAATGACTGTAGATCTAAGTTTAATACAAAAGTGATTTAGTCTAGCTAATTTAATTATCTTCATATATTAAACAAATTTGAAAGAGCAAGAACTTGCAAAAAGGTGCAAAATATATAAAATATTATTTAGGCTTTTTTTTATTGATTTAATTGCCATCTTCCCTGCTGATGCTTGCTTACAGTAGTGCACATTAAAGATAAATAATATAACAGGCTGAAATCTCACTGGGAATCAACTACTTGAATTTCAGCAATAAAAGAAATCATGAGTTATGATTAAGAAATCTGCTTAGTAGGTCTCAACTTCTTGTAACAATGTAACTGCCTAATTAAAGACAGCTGTAAAGACTGTTTAATGTATCTAATCTCAAATTCAACTGACAAGCAACAATCTACTTTTTTGAGAGAAGGAAATGTATAATAATGCATCACTACACAACTACTTACTTGTGCTGTGAATCATTCTGATCTGTAGATGGAACAGTCAAACACTCATCATGGCCACGGAAAAGACGTACTACATGCCCACCAAGAAGATATCCTGTAGAATCAGCACATTTACTCATTAGCTTTGACACTGACAATATAAAAATAACACCTTCCAAAAAAGATTTTAAAAAATTCAAAAGACTGAGGTGAAATCTGTACTGTGAATTTTCACTCGTAACTGAAATAAAACAAGAACAACAAACTTGGTATGACAAAATTATTTTTTAGTATTTTTTCCAATTAAAAATACTTCTGAAAATTAAAACAAAAAGAAAACACTTCAACATTTAAAAATCAGGATTCTGGAATAGAAAAAGAAAATAAAACAATTACTGCAACAATTACTGTTTCGAAAACTGATTTTTTTAGGTAAAAGTTAAATCAAGTGTATACTACAGTTTCCTCCCCCTTAATACAATTTAAATGTTCTCAATACAAAATAATTTGGTGAGTTCATCAGTTTGTTCTGACATTCATAATTTGTGTCAAAATTTAAACTGCACAGCAGCAGCAGGAGTCAGAGGACAAAAAACCACTTAGCAGTTCTGAAGATTAAGTTTAATGGAAACAAACTTTCCAGTCCATTTAACACAAAGACTACAGGTCAAAACCAGGCACTTAGCATTAGAGAAAAAAGGAAAAGAAAACAAAAAAATGGTGTAGGAGGAGAATGATTCATCAGCCCCTCAGTCCAAATTGTTCTGACCTTGTAAGTGAAATTGATGCCTTTTAAAAGAATAAAAACACATAAAGGAGGAAAGGTAGAAGGGAGCTTTCATACTGTATGGCTGATTCAATATAAATTAGTAAATGAGGAAAACAGTAACTGGCAATTACCCTGTTGGCAAGTAATACAAAGGTCAAAGCAATGAAAAAATGTGAAGAAAAAAAAAAAACAAACCCACAAAAACATTTCTGATCTTACTGTTCCATCACAGGTACTTGACACATCACAAAAAGCATGTTGTCCAATTTCCAGTCCAATTTTAGACAGGAAATCCCACTTTCTCAGTCTGCCCATTCAACCTGAGATAGGCCACTACGCCTTGTGATGTACAGTATTACTTTGAGAAAATCTGACACAGAAAACCTAATTCTCTGCTTACCTGACTCTATCCTTTTATTATTATTATTATGATGATGATGATGCAATTTTGAATTATGTTTCTGATTCTGAGCTACACAGTACAGGAGCTGCAAGTATAGGAAAGTACCACTGTGATGGTTGAGACTTGGGCATTTCACACATGAGTAAAGGCTGAGAGAACTGGGACTGTTTGACCTATAAAAAGAATAGAGCCATTTTCTCTTCAGGGGCGCCCAGTGACAGGACCAGAGGTCACGGATACAAACTGAAACACAGGAGGGTCTGTCTAAACATCAGGAACCACTTTATCAAGGGTGCTTCACGCTGGCAGAGGCTGCCCAGAGAGGTTGTGGAGTCTCCCTCCTTAGAGGCATTCAAAAGCTACCTGGACATAGCCCCGGACAATTTACTCTCAGTAGCCCTGCTTGAGCAGGTCCCTTCCAGCCTCAACCACTCTGTGATTTTGTAATCACTTACGAAATTTAACTGCCAAATCCTTCCTGTTACAGATATCTAGCATATACCACTGAACTTCCATAATCTCTGCATATCTCATTATGCTTGTCATCTGTTACAAATTTTTAATTTCATTATAAGATTATTTACTATAGATTTTACTATACTATATTTTCCATTTGCTTGATTTTTTTTTTCTTTTTTTGGCCTGTGAAACCTGAGAACAGAGGGACTTTTCCAGAGTTAGCCTCTACTCTATTTATGATGCATGCTGGCAGGGAACCAGGCAGCCATTTATAAATATACAGCTCCAGCATAACACACTTCTTGCAGAAGCAATCAGAAAGCATAACAAGGAAAATCCGTATGTCATATGCTTTTAAAATGAAAACTTACAAACCCTTTGAGACAAGTTTTTTATGGACCAGTGAACAGACATACTGTGGGATGCTGATTTAAACAACCTGGGGTTAAAAGGACCCAACCACAGCTCAGATAAGCCTAGTGACTGTTATACTACACAAAATTTACATTTTTTGGCTTTAGTTATTGTGCAGCTCCTACTCCCCAAAATTAAACTGAAGACAAGAAAGTAATCTGTTGCTGTTTAGGGTTTGTGTGACAAAGTTTTGATTGCAGGGGGAGGGAGGGAAAGGAGGGGCCTATTGTTGTGGCTTCTATGAGAAGCCGTTAGAAGCTTCCCTGGTGTCCAACAGAGCCAATACTGGCCAGATCCATGACAGAACCGCCACTGGGCAAGATTGAGTCCATCAGCGATGGTGGAAGCACCTCTAGGATAACATATTTAAGAAAGGGAAATAATCTGCAGTGGAACGGCAGCCAGAGAGAGGAATGAGAATATTTGAGAGCAACAGCTCTGCAGACACCAAGGTCAGTGAAGGAGAGAAGAAGGTTCTCCAGGTGCTGGAACAGAGAGTCCCTTGCAGCCTGTGGTGCAGACTAGGGTTAGGCAAGCCGTGTCCCTGCAGCCATGGAGGTCCACAGTGGAACAGATCTCCATCTGCAGATCATGGAAGACCCCACACCAAAGCAGGGGAATGCCCAAATAAGGCTGTGATCCTGTGGGAAGCCCGCTCTGGAGCAGGCTCCTGGCAGGACCTGTGGCCCCATGGAGAATGGAGCCTGAACTGGAGCAGGTTTGCTGCAGGACTTGTGACCCCACAGGGGACTCACGCTGGAGCAGCCTGTTCCTGAAGGACTGCACCCCATGGGAGAGACCCATGCTGGAGCAACGGAAGACTGTGAGGAGTTCTCCCCATCAGGAGAAAGGAGCAGCAACGACAATGTGTCATGAATTGACCATAACTCCCATTCCCCATCCCCCTGAGGCAGGAGGAGACAGAGAACACATGCATAAAGTTAAGCCCTGGAAGAAGGGAGGGCTGGGGGGGAAGGCATTTTAAGATTTGGTTTTATTTCTTATTATCCTAGTTGGATATGACTGGTAATAAATTAAGCTAATTTCGCCAAGTCAAGGCTGTTGTACCTGTGATGGTAACTGGTGAATGCTCTCCCTATCCTTACCTCAACACACAAGCTTTCTGCCTTTTGTTACATTTTCTTTCCCCTGTCCAGCTGAAGAGGAAAATGACAGAATGGCATTGGTGGGTACCTGGTCCAACCAGGATCACACCACCACAGTTGCACTCTCCATCCTAATTTGTCATGCAGCTTTATATCCTTTCCTATTCTAAAGTTGCAGCACTTATTTAGCTTTTCTACAGTTGACCTGGCTGATGTAGCTGTATTTCTTCATTTTCCCTTTCATTATTCTCCTGTGTTTATTTTCTTTATTTGCATTAAGCTCTCTGATATTTTAAGGGTGTTTTGGTTTTAAGTTTTTTTTTTTTTTTCTGTTTATTTGGTTTTTGTTTGTTGTTTGTTTTTTTTAATTATGACTCTATGAAAAGCAATATAAAGTAATCTAAAGTAAATACATTTCTAAATAAGCAAAATTACAAACCTTCTGTAATATTGCTTCCTGAGCACGTAGGATGTACATTCCATAGCGTCTGCATAAAGGAGGCATCCACCTGAATACTTCCATTTGATATGGAGAGATGCTGAAATAAGGCAACAGAAAGAGGAAACAGTGAAATTTATTCACTTAAAAATATTTAGTATATTGATTTCTCAACAAAATATATAATCAAGTAAATATGCCCATATTCTTTAAAAAGAGCAGTCCCTTGCTCTTAAAATTAACTCTTCTAAATCTAACCAGCAGACTCCAGCTGCATCTTAGAAATCCTCCACAGTTACAAAAGGAAAAACTTCTCAAAATAGAAAATGGTGAAGTACACCTTGGGGTAAAGGCATGGAAATGGTTTGGGGAAGGGGGAAACCTTTCCCTGAGTAAAAATAAATAAATAATAATTAAAAGAAATGGCTTATTACAACTAGGCATTATTTCCCACATTTAAAAAAAATTATCATTTGTAAGAATCCCAACCATTTTCCCCAACTCCTCCCAGCACTTTGTATTTTCCCACCATGTGCCCACTTGCTAAACAAACAAACCTACCAGGTATCTTTCCGAGGACACACTGACCAAGATAAGATCATCACCTATTCGAACTTTTTCTCCTTCTGACCTTTGTTTAGAAGCAGGGTGTATTGTCCACCAGCATGCCTCACCTAAAGGACAGAGATACTTACTGAGTGTATACAAAACAGACAACTCTCAGGAAACTTAAGGCTATCTTTATACAACATTGAAATACTGCAATAAAGAATTGTGTTTTATAAGACATTCACCTTCTAATATCACCTCAGTTCCTCTTTTCAATCAGTTTTTTTTTTTTCTTTCCTTGAAACTTTCTGTCAACCACTCTTTGTCATCACTGAAGCTAATATTTCTCTTTGCATGTTTTTTAAAGCAACTAACCACTTACGAAACATTGCTCAGAACTGCCTTCCCTTCCAGGCTTTCACTACCAGTAAATTGCTGACAGTTACCTTAGTCTTAATTATCACCTTGTAACTCTTCTTTTGCTTAATGTTCATATTTAATTCACCATCTTCTGTATCATTTCCACTCTAAGCTATATTTATGCTGTAGAATACAGAATTTTGAAACAAACACTCTGTAACTTTACAATATTACTGTACTAAAAAATCAGTTTTGGGAGCAATTCCATTAGCACTACAGACCATATAACTACAGGATAGATAAACCTAAGGGTGATAACCACAGAACATTTCCTATGCATTAACTGCAATATTCCAGATTATTTTGCACACAAACACACACACACATGCACATGAACA
Organism: Myiopsitta monachus; assembly: GCA_017639245.1. Classification (NCBI taxonomy): domain Eukaryota; kingdom Metazoa; phylum Chordata; class Aves; order Psittaciformes; family Psittacidae; genus Myiopsitta; species Myiopsitta monachus. The sequence goes on from CM029924.1 coordinate 23,938,225, forward strand.
CACCAAGTCTGGGACGATTACCTAATTCATTCCACAATTTCACACCCTTCAGGGTTTAGTTAAGACCCTGAAGAAAAGTTAAATACAGCTTTCTCACTGGGCAATGCAGCGGGAGAAAATGAAACGAGGTAAAATTGATAGCATAAGACAAAAATGTTAGATCAACCAAAAAATTTCATGTAATAGCTTCTTAAAATTTGAAGGTTATGAAACTAATTATAGAGCAGACAATAAATAAATTTTACATCCCTTAAGTATGAAGTGCTAAATCTTTAAAAGAAAGTAATTTTAAATATCCAGTGGTTTTTTCACTGAACACCTGTTAAGTGAAGAATACTTCAGCTGAAATTGATTCAATAGGACAGTTTCATGGTGGGGGGAGTAGGGCAAGGGGAAATGACTGTATGGTGTTCAGTTTACAGGCATGCAGTAGTTACCAAAAACCTCTGTACAGAACCAGAATTAAGTATTCCTTTCATGTGTTGCTTTTTATAACTTACTTATGTGTACAAGGGGTTTTTTTTGTATATGCACAGTTAAGAAAATACCAATTTGAGACAACTACAGATATTCATTACAAAACCTCTGGACACACATATAATAACTCTGAAAAAAAAAACCCCTATAAAATTATAAAGACAAATTTCACTGAACCTATTCTCAGAAAAATAGAACACATACATTCTTTTTAGCAAAATGCCTAAAGAAAATGGTCTCCATCTAAGGTAACAACCAAAGATATAATCAAGAAACAAGGTGCTAAAATCTGTCTGAGACATATATAATATAATATTCTATGGCTACAAATAACTGAAAGACAAATTTCACTCATTCATAACAGAAGGTCATATAGATAGTCAAAGCCACCTGAAAAGTTTCAAAAATCATGGTCCACAAACATTTTGACACCTACATTTGCAATTCCCCTTCATCATCCATTAGTCTATTTTGATTTTAATTTCTTTTCAAAATAATGAACTGCAATTGAAAGCACAAATTTATATTAATACAACTGGCATTTCTTTATTGGAAGTCTGTATACAGTGAGATCTCTATACAGGTATTCAGATTTTCCCTTCAAGGTACATGTCTAGGCCTGGGTGCTGCACAGTAACTTGTTGCTTTCTGATGAGCACTCATTGCTTTCAGTAACCATTAACACTATGTGTATACAGCAGCATGTAAACCTATTTGTGTTCTTTGTGGCCAGGTTGCTTTTAAATTCATTTAAAATTGCTCCCAGTGGCATCTCATAATTTATATGGGATTTCATGGAAGCACAATCATTTTTTACTACATTTCTGTCAGCCGCACTGTTAATGGCAGTATTCGTGGAAATCTACTAATTAGATTTTAAAACTTTCTCATTTCTTGTTTGTAACGTATCTCTTCCACTCTGACTCATTATTATTTTGCTCCATTTTATGCTTTTATTTTTCTTCATTTTTTTTAGCAATGTGTTGATTACATTTTTTCTGGTTTCCTGCATTTTAAGTTGCTTACTTATTTTGCTGTATGGCTACAATATATATGCTGAATGCACCTATATATGGCTTTTCTGTACTCCAATTATATTGAAAGTGCTGAACCACACAATCAGAAAACAAACACATTGAATTTAGTCAACTGATTTTTTTTATGTTGACTGTTATCATCAGTATCACTGCAGTTGTAGTAACTCAAAGGCACTCTCATATTCTTACACAAAGTCAGTTAGAATCATAGAATCAGAATAGTTAGGGCTGGAAAGGGCCTTAAGACCGTCAAGTTCCAACCCCCCTGCCATGGGCAGGGACACCTCACACTAAACCATGCCACCCAAGGCTATGTCCAGCCCGGCCTTGAACACCGCCAGCAATGGAGCCTTCACAACTTCCTTGGGCAACCCATTCCAGTGCCTCACCAAACTCACAGAAAAGAACTTCTTCCTTATATCTAACCTGAACTTCCCCTGTTAAATTATCAAAAGTCATCAGTATTGACAGTCATCACTTTCTCTAATGAACACGTAAGCATGACATTCATAAGCTTACAGTGCCATCAATCTCAATACCTCTTCTAAAACCAGAAATGTGTGACATGTTTTCCATCAGAAATAATTTGCCATACCTGCTGCATTTTCTCGTAGTCCCACATCAAATGCAAGTTTATCTGTCTGGGATCTTGATGATGTTAAACACGTCAAATACTGCAAAACAGTGAAATTACTGAAAATGAAAACCCAACAGTATCCACTAATGCACATGCCAAATCAATACATTCACATGGAGTCACATGGCTCTATCTTACAATCAGCCTGTGCTTAATTTATTTAAATTAATTAAGCATGATGCTTAATGTATATAAGCTTTTCCTCACTTTAAAGCATCAAAACACTTTTCCTCTTCAGTAGTATTTCTCTGTGCAGTTTAACTTCTACTTTCCAAAGTTTCTCATAGTTCAGCAGAGAGGAACAGGCAAACATCTTATTACAGAATTACTGTAACATGTTTTCTTCATGAAAACTTCACTTAGGTATAATTACATGGGCCCTAGTAAGTCAAAGGTCCACAACAGTAAAAAATTTCCAGTTGTACAATGTAGTGAAACAAAGTTTATATAAAGTAGCCTGAAAATAGCATGTCTGTGGGCATAGTCTCTGGGATCTATGGGATGGTAAAACAAACAACTTACAAAATATGATGGAAAATATAACACATAACACAATTAATTCATCTGCAATAGCAGCAATTCGCTAATGGAATTATCATTAAAATGAACTCTTTAATGACACAGAAATAATCCTTGGCTAAAGGAGCTTTTCAGCTACATTTCTGAGTGAAATGGATTGAAGAATCTGAATTAAAAATATAAGGGTCACTTCCATTGTGCTGAGACATGATAACCTATTTTCTGATATAGTGCAGAAGAAAACTTAGAAACAACTTTGATCCAAATTTATGTATTTTTTATTTAGATAAAAATATGTTTATTTGAATTTCATGTTTCTCATTCTCTGCAAGTGCTAATTCACTTACCATTTCACTAAACGAATGTCGAAGTAGTATAGCATGACCATACAGAAGGGTTCTGTGACCACCCCCTTGAGCTGCCTACAGAACATGACAGAGAATGTCAGAACACTTCACTGCGTGGACTATGATCAGAATTATGTAATAGCGCAAGAAACTACTATAGTTCAAGTAATAATTGCAAATAACCGAGCAAATTATGAAACAGATATGCTGGGCAAAAATCATAATTATGAAGTAGTTACAGCATTAGCCAAATATCTGCCAAGGGAACAAATGCTGTATTTGGTTAAAGACTCTTATTGTGACTTAATTTTATTATAAGTAAAACCACAACATTTTAAAAAAAAAAAAGTTTCAAATGAAAATATTACTTACCTTTCTTATAAACTTCTCAGAGGCATTAAAAGACAAAAAAAAGTAGCAAAATAAATATACATACATACACAACTTGAAATCTGAAAGAGGAAAAATGCACCCATTGCCCAGAATAGTTTAAGCACATATGAAGGATATCTTTTTGCTGGGTTTAATATTATCTTAAGCATTTGCCAGATCAATTAGAGCAACTCCATCCATAATTTCAACCAAGTGCATTTATTAGTTTCGAATATGGAAATTTATTACTAGATCAGGGAAAGGCAAAACTAGATTTTCCATATGGTTCTTTTAGGGAATTCAACACCATCTTTTCAGCTCCTATTGGTGACCAGAAGAAAATAAATTCCAAGGAAAGAATCTTAACAAGAATGTCACCTATGGAACAACAGACAACTAGCTTGATACCTTTTCAAGTCTGCCTCTGTCAGCTTTTTTCTGCATCTACTATCTTGCTTCCTAGTTATTTATAAATAACAAGCCCATTCAAACTTAAATAAACAATATGACCAAGAAATTAAATCCTTGATTTATTGTGGTACTTTCCACTGAAACTAAGATTTTTTTAAATTTCTTATTTTTTTTTTCTCCAGAATATACATGAAGCATTTTTTTAGGAATGTGATCTCCAAATTTTGCAGACTTATGGATATCATGGTTAATGTTGATACTAATTATACTATGCTAGGCAACCTTATACTTAATTTTTTTCTCTCGGTCCTGATCTTAATGTTTGCACCTTGTATGTCTTGAGTAAGAAGAAAAGGTCTAACATCAGAATCCTGATAGTGAGTCAGAAATCACTGATTTAAGAATGTCTAACTTCTCATGTTACAGCTTGAAACTTTTTTCAGGCAGACCTTTTTATCCATTTAAAAAAAAACCCAAACATTTTCTTTATGGTCTTACTCTTTCAAATATATTTAGACAATTGTTGAATATGAAAGCTGATTCCCCAAAATATAAATTTAGAACAAGGATAGTCTCTCTAGTGTGTTATGTATTGCTAAAGGGGATTGCCTTTAAAGTCAGTTCTTTTCCTTGGATTCATGCAAAAGGGACCAAGATAATTAAAGGCCAGTTCAAGGAACTCAGATAATGGCTATACATATGTAGGCAAATGATTTTGCAACCTATGAACAATACATCAGTTAAATTACCAATTAGGTCAATAGGTTTATATGCAAATATATAATTTATATACAAATTTATATACAAATTCTAGAGAAATACAATTTAGAAGACATCAAGCTGAGGAAGCTACCACATTCTGTAGCTCAACATGCAGAATGCTTAATCATAATCAAAAGATTAAAAATGAAATGCTATTTGTCAAAACAAAGAATAAAATTCTAAAAGCAATTCAGCAGAGATCTTTTATTACACCTACGATAGAATAAATGTCTTATTTTTCTAGGTAATAGCAGACACATTTACAAATAGGAATTTGAGACCTGGTTATACTGGAACTTAATGTCATACACAGTAAATTTCATTGAGAAATTTCTCAGGATTATATGGATACCATGTATACTCTCTTTCACAATATGATCCATATAATCAAGTAAAATTTCTCAGTACACCCAGAAGAAAACTAAAAAACCTCTAAACCTAGATAACAATTTTGGACCTGCATAGACAATGCATTAGATTACTGGAAAAAAATGGAGACAAACATAAGAGAGTTATTGTTGGTCATTCAGAGAACATAGCATACTTTTAGATAACATCATAAAAGGCTGATAAGAAATGATAAATAAAAAAAATCCAAAAGCTCCTCCAAGATATGTCATCCATTAAAAAATTGTTTTAATAACATATCCTGCAGGAACTTTCCATGCTTGGGGAAGAAAACCAGAAAAACATTATGTAACAGTGTATATAATACTTCTTTCTTAAATTACAATGCTTTTTTAAACAAGGAAAACCTTAACAACAAAATCAACTGTAATCACAAACAGGTTGTCAGAAGAAAATTACATGTATTCATTATGTAACAAATACAGGCATATTGAGAGCAAGCAATAAAGCACCTCATGCTATTTTTTTCACTGAAAGCTTTTAAGTGAATCATAGAATCATAGAGTAGTTAGGGTTGGAAAGGACCTTAAGATCATCTAGTTTCAACCCTCCTTCCATGGGCAGGGACACCTCCCACTAAACCATGCCACCCAAGGCTCTGTCTGAATCTCTTCTCTGCCCAACATGGAACTGTGCCTGGGATTGCTCCCACCCAGGTGTAGGACCTTGCACTTGTCATGGTTAAACTTCATCAGGTTGGCATCAGCCCACCTCACAAGCATGTCAAGCTCCCTCTGGATGGCATTCCTTCCCTCCAACGTATCAACTGAACCACACAGCTTGGTGTCATCAGCAAACTTGCTGAGGGCGCACACAATCCCACCGTCCATGTCACTGACAAAGATGTTGAACAAGACCGGTCCCAACACCGATCCCTGAGGGACACCACTCGTTACTGGTCTCCAGCTGGACATTGAGCCATTGAGCACAACTCTTTGCTTGCGGCCATCCAGCCAGTTCTTTATCCACTGAGTGGTCCACCTATCAAATTGATGTCTCTCCAACTTAGAGACAAGGATGTCATGTGAGACAGTGTCAAACGCTTTGCACAAGTCCAGGTAGGTGACATCAACTGCTCTACCCCTGTTCATCAGTTCCATAGCTCCATCATAGAAGGCCACCAGATTGGTCAGGCAGGATTTCCCCTTAGTGAAGCCGTGCTGGCTGTCACCAAGCACCACTGGTATTTTTAAGACTGACTCATTAAAAAAAAAAAATATATATATATATATATTAAAAAAAAATGAACTACAGAACAACAAACAAACAAACTCCAACAACAGAAACCCCAAATCAAATAAGCTACATTACTCCTCTAGAAAAATCTGAAACCACAGAATTCTTCCAAAGTAAGTTTAATATGAAAAGCAATCCAATGTAATGACAGACTGGTAGAACCAATGCCTGACTATCCTTCTGTTGAAGAAATATTCCCAGCTATCAAACTTCCCCTGGCACTGCTTGAAGCTATTGCCTCTTGTCTTATCACTTGTTACTTGGGAGAAGAGACCAGCCACCTCCCCACTCCATCTTCCTTTCAGGTAGCTGTAGAAAGCGATTAAGTCCCCACTGAGCCAACTCTTCTCCCGATGTTCCTCATGAGACTTGTGCTTTAAGCACTTCACCAGCTCTGTTGCCCTTCTTAGGACCCACTCCAGCAACTCTGTATCTCTCTTGCAATGAGGGGCCCAGAACTGAACATAGTATTTGAGTATTTCTGATAGAGGGTGGGATGCTGTTGTCCACCCTGACTGGCTGGGCACAAGCTGGCTCATGTTCACCTGGCCATCAATCAGCCTCCCCAGGGTCCAGCCACTCTTCTCCAAGCCTGTGGCATTGCATGGGGTTGTTGTGGCCCAACTGCACGACCTGTCACTTTGCTGTGTTGAACCTCCTACAGTTGACCTCAGTCCATTGATCCAGTCTGTCCAGATCCCTCTGCAGAGCCTTCCTACCCTCAAGCAGATCAGCACTCCCATCAACACAATTTGGTGTTGTCTGCAAATTTGCTGAGGTTGTACTCAATCTTCTCATCCAGATTGTCAATAAACATATTAATCAAGACTGGCCCCAGTACTGAGCCCTGAGAGACACCACTAGTGACCAGTCGCAACTAGATGTGATCACCACTCTTTGCTCTCTACCATGCAGCCAGTTTTTATCCCAGTGAAGAATCCATCTCTCCAGGCCACAAGCAGCCAGTTTCTCTAGGACACCACTGTGGGAGACAGTGTAAAATGCTTTACCAAGGCCCAAATAGACAATGCCTACAGCTTTTCCCTCATCAACCAGTCAGGTCACCTTGTCATAGCAGATGAGGTCAGTGTATGAACCTGCAATAATTTTCTGTCCTGGATTCAGCAGTAGCAGTCATTTTTCTCCTTCTTAGTAGCTGGTGCAGTGCTGTGGTTTTGACTTTCAGCCTGGGAACAGCGCTGATAACACCGATGTTTTTAGTTGTTGCTAAGTAATGTTCACTCTGACCAAGGACTTTCTGAGCCTCATGCTCTGCCAGGGAGGAGGGGAAACCAGGAGGAAGCAGAGACAGGACACCTGACCCAAACTGACCAAAGAGGTATTCCATACCACAGCACATCATGCCCACTACATAAAATGGGGGAGTGACCTAGAAGGGTGAGATCACTGCTTGAGTCGGGCTGGGTATCGATCAGCAGGTGGTGAGCAGTTGTATTCTCTTCCCTTGTTATTTCTCTTACCATTATTATTATTGGTGGTAGCAGCAGTGGTTTGTGTTATACCTTAGTTACTGGACTGTTCTTACCTCAACCCATGGGAGTTACATTCTTTTGATTCTCCTCAGGGAGCAGGGAAAGAAGAGGGGGGGGAGTGTGCAAGTGGCTGTGTGGTTCTGAGTTGCTGGCTGAGTGGTTTTGAGTTGCCAGATGGGCTTAAACCATGACATTCTCTCAACAAGAAAGATAATTTCTCGTTAGAAATTACTTTATTCCACCAAGTTTACTATGCAAACAGTGTTCATAATACGTTAGGGCGTTTAATGACGCTGTCTGTACTTTATCTTAAACTACTACTGCAGACTTATGGCCACCATACATAGATTAAATACAAAATTTATCTCATGATTTTAGCCTGTGGAACTACAACTAACTTAGAGAATTAAGTAAGCATAAACCAGAGAGTAGCAATGCTTCCCCTATGAGTGCATATACACACTTCTATATGAATATGGTTTACATGTCTTGCTGTTACATGTCCTGAATATATATCTCTCTCCTAACTGAACTGATATGATTTCCATTCATTAAGTACAACAGAAACAAGCTTACAAAGAAAAAAAAATTAATATTCTTTAATAGAATAAATGGTAGGTAGTACAGTATTATTACTTAGCATCATAAAATTGTGAAAGCATAAAACTAAAGTTTCACTCTGTCAATAATTTTAAATTACAACCTGTTGTTTTTTTTTAATTAAGATAAAAACAGATCCCAACTTTAAGCCATTAAGTATTTACTGATGTGCATGAAATCATGAGGAGTTTTAGTCTAGAAGTTCTTTCATTCCATAGTAAGAAACTCCATAGTTCCATTTGGAAGCTTGCAACAATTCATTAATTTTTTAAAAAAAGAGTAATTTCCATCATTACTGCTTTACTTTTTGGGATGATATAAAGCTTTGGCAACTTGCTTTTAAATGAAAATTTTAAGAGTTAAGAGATATATTCGACTATCTTAACATGTATCTTTTCAAAAAACAAAAAAATGTTTTTTTAAAAATATTTGTTTCCTTTGTTATTATCTAAAGCATGCAACAAGCAATCACAGAATCACATAATCATAGAATGGCTAGGGTTGGAGAGGACCTTAAGATCATGGTCCTTAAGATGCCCTTAAGGGCAGGGCCGCCTCCCGCCAGATAAGGTTGCTCAAGGCCCTGTTCAACCTCGCCTTGAACACTGCTGGGAATGGAGCATTCACAGCCAGTCATAGCTAGAGTTACACTTGGATTTCCTGCTGAAAACAAGACTCAGTATTACGTAACATGTTTAAGCAGTGCTTTAGTGCTTCTTATTTACAAAAAGACAAAATTTATGAGTGTTTTAAAGTGCTGAATTGCTCTGCAACAATGAAAGACTGCAGGTGGATTGGCAATTTATAATTCAAAAGAAAAAATATCAGAAATTGGTACTATAAGCATTTTTCATCTTTAGAAAAATAATAATGCATTTTGAATGTATCACTTCTGCATAGATGGATATGACATTCAAAAAATTAGCCTCAAGTAAATAAAACACCCTTCTCATTCTCCCTTCTAAGATATTTACTAAAATCCCCCTCCTCCCACATATCATTTTATTTTCTAGGGTTGTACTACAAAAAAGGAAGAAAACACTGAAACAGAATGCACAGTGTATGAATCCTAAAGAGAAACCAAATTTCAACTCAGAGAAAAGATGAATTTTCTGGTTCTACATAAAATAAAACTGAAAACTGACAGACTATCCAGCTCTGCAGACTATATGCACCATAATTAGCTGGCATTCCATTTCATAAGAAATGTAAAGCCATAGAGTTTTAACACATTTGGTTAAGAAGAGTGCAAAAATTCAACTCAATTCAGCTGAAATTGGAGACTTAGGGTCAAAGCAAGCAAATTAAGGTAAGTCTTCCACCCAGGCTTTTGGACTATGCTGGAAAATCAATTCAAGCCCAGCATCATGGAAAATAATGGCAAGCTGATCTGACCAGGCAGCAGAAATCCTACAGGCATGGTAAACATCGATTCACTCAGGTTGCACACAACAAAGTCAAGGCTTAAGTCAAGTTTAAGAGACCTACATGTGACTACAAGCAATTTATTTTTAAGTGAGAGTGAAATGCAAAGGATTTTTGTTCAAATTAATTTTGTGGGTTTCATGGTGCCAGAAAGCAAATATGGAATATGTCATAGTACATAAACATTGTAAAGTCTTATTATTGATTTGCAAATAATACTTCACCCCATGAATTAAGAAGTGGTGATACTTTATTTTTTATTTCAGATTTTGGTAGTTCACTGAATAGAAGAAAACAATAAAGGTGATGTTACATTTTATTTTAAATTCCTAAAATTTACACACATGAATATAACAGAACAGCAACCAACTGAGAGACCATGGGAGTGGGGATTATAGGTCAATTTTATTTCCTTTTAGAGAAACACAAGCTCTACCTAAGGATATAAAACCAGACAATTTACATAAATTACCTCTGGAAAGCCATTCACAGATACAACAAGTGTTACTTCTAAAACGTCCAGAAGTATTAATGCATAGATGAGACCTAAGTCTGCCTCACCTCCATCACCAGCAATGCAGTTCACCCAGTCACTGAAAAATTATCATTGCTCACACAGACCACTGAAAATACAGGCAAATCTATATTTGGGGTTTGGATTAGGCTTCATTTTAACTTATAACACCATTACGTTTTTGACAAACAAATACCTCAGAAGTTCTATGAAGAATACAGTTCTTAAATAATATGGTCAATAATATATAAGGTAAAGTTTTTTTGGCATCCTGATCACTCTAGTGTGGAAGTCTTTTTTCAGTCATTCTTAATATATCTTAGATTTGAAATACTAATTCAATTGAAACATTAGTAATATGAAATGCAAGTATAGTTACAACATTACACTATACTGTAAGCATTCCAGTAACTATGCTTGTGCCAATATAGTAAAGGATTAAGAAACCCAAAGAAGAGATTTTTGAAATAATTATTTCTACCCAGCAGTCTTACTTGTTAGAACAGATTAAATAACTTGAAACTATACTGAAACAATTTGGTTACTCAACTACAAAGGTAAATATTGTATATTTATATATATGAACTAAAATAGATTTAAATTTGTCACTTCATTTCATCAACAGGACTTAATTTCTAGCTGTTAATTTCATGTGAGGATAAATCAAACTAAATTCAAATACCTGAAATACTCTCTTAGCTCAGTGAAATGAGATAGAATATTTGCATGATGAGAAAATTATTTTACTTTCTCCATTAATACCACTGTAATACAATAATGCTTTTATGGCAATTATTTATGTTTCAGTCAAAAACCATCTCATATAGTCTCCTCAGGCTCATAAAAGCCAAACTCAGTCAAGGATTCTCTTACACCTTTCCCAGTATCTCTGTCTGAACTGACAGAAATAAATGATCTCTGAAGATGATGTTTCTGGCTTTTGCAAATATTTCAAAAGACTTATCACACCTGCCCCTCAATGCTAAAGAGAAACTGATATGATTACAGCAGTTGAGCAATAATGTCCCAGAAAAAAAAAAGAAAAATTAAGAATCTGCTATGACATGAGGCACCTCTCCTGGAAAATCCTGGTGATAAGAAAGAAATGAGAGCAACAATCCATATTCAGAAATTTAATATTCTTTGATGTCAATTCACTTACCCCATCACTAGCATTATCCCCTGTGCTGGCCAGCATTTCTTGAAGGGCTCTGACGGATAGGGACTGTTCAAGGACAAAATTACAGATGCAAAGGTCTGGAGGAACATACTGTGAAAATAAAAAGTGTAAAAAAAGATCAGCAGAGCAGGATGAACAGTGTGTTAGAACACACCTGTATTTAATTTTAAAACACATACTTAATGTTCACTCCTTTGCTACTGAGATACATGCAAATTCCTTTATCAAAATAGTAGTCCAATCTTCAAATAAAAGTCCATTCTTCGTAACTTGTCAGTGCAATTTTTCCTGGAATTGTATTTCTCACAGTAATCCAAAACATCTTCAGATTCAAAAGTACATATTACTGCTTATCTGTCTTTTAGAATCACACCATGAACATTGTATTTGTTCTCCTATGTCATTGACAAAACAGAAGGTATATGATCTTATGTGACATATAAGGTCAACACTCTGAACATATTTATAGCTGTCACTAAATAGTAAAGATTCAGAATCTTGAGATATAACAATATTAACTATTTTACATCCTCTCAATTGTTGGATCAATCTGTCTGCTGGGCTTGAAACACAGAACTTATATTCCCTTCAAGAGCAGCAGATTTTAATCTTTTTTAATTTTTTTTTTTTTAATTCCTCGTCATTGATGTGTCCAAAATAAGATGTGTCCAAGAAGAAAGTCTCAAGGGGAATCATCAATGCATACAAATATGTGACAGGAAATTACAAATAAGAGCCAGACTCTGTGCAATGGAACCCAGTGAAAGGGGAAAGCACTGTAAGTAAATTTATGTAGCAGAATTAATAGGCTGATATGATATACAATAAAAGAAAGCATGAACTTGGAATAAATAGTTCTTCAAAGCTGCTTAGGGTTTTGGGGAGTTCTTCCAGCACACCTTTGCCTAACCTTGTCCATCCATACAGGAAGAGGTACAAAAATACAAAGTCGATATAGGAAGCCTACACAAATTTGCGAAGGAAATCTGAGGAAACAAGTACAGTCCTGCCCTGACAGCTGATCTTTTTTAAAAGTTACTTAAGTTATTAAGCTATTTACAGGTCTTTCATGCAGAGTTACTAGTTTTCCATCAACACACTCATAACACTGAAGATACCTCACTTTTCTGAATTCAGTCTTCTGGATTCCTCCAGGCATTACCATAACATTAATTTCTTGTAGGTGATAACACTCACTAATTGCATCTTTGCCCACAGCTTCTGGTCTGCAGTATTAAAACCACTGAGATGAGCTGGTACAGCTGGTACTGATTTACTAGGTTTACTTTTACCAGACCTGTAAACTATTGCATTCTGTCCTTAGGACAGAAATCTTATGTTAGTTATAACTCTTCTCAGGCTTTAAGTTTATTTGACAATTCTGCTACTAAAATTGATGTTAGTATATTGCTATTACTTTTGAGGTATATTCTTCTTAGTTATCAGTAGAAATTAACATCGCTGCACTAGACTATCAGCTTTGAAATACATTGATTTTAAAAGCATCTCTTTACAAACAAGGAAAACAGCTCTTTTTCTTTTTTTACCTCTAGTGAATTAGATTTTTCCCCTTACATTTTAAATATCATGCATTATTTAGGCAAACAGCTTCTGATAATTCAAAAGGAGCATATAAACAGGATGAACATAATTTCATACTATTGAATTAATGAAAAAGTGCATTTAAAATCCAGTCGCAGTAAGATAAATTATTAGAAAACCAACACTGCAATAGTTTTTACTGTAAAGAAACAATACGCAAGTTGCATATGGATCCATATTAAAACTCGAACAGAAGTATGTTGTAGTTGTTATTCCCTTCAGCATGTCATAAAAATTACCAAAACCAGCTAATGGCTAACCATGGAAACCCCATTTTTTCCTCTGTAAGTTTCTAAAATATTTTTGTCCCCTTTTCTTGCCTCCCTTTACTTTTAGCTACTTCTATCTTCTGACTACTGAAAACTCAGATTAAAAAATTAATCTTAAAGTTACACCTTTTCATTCTGGAATGAACAGATATGTTTAGTTATTTCCTGTCTACCTTCTGTTTTCCAGAATTACTTGAATGGAAAAACATTTCCTTTCTTGATTTAACAATACTTAGCCAACATTCAACGAGTGTAGAAGCTGTCACATCTTCTACAAACAGATTTTGGCTTTGGTAAAGCAATCAACTGGGGAAGACAGTAGAAGGTATCACTGCGATTTTCTGCTGTGGACTTTTGTTGACAAACACACCTTAAATCTTCTTCAATGCAATTTCCTCTTAGCACAAAGAAGAAATCTAGCTGTTGAAAGTAATTCTCAGGGATCAGAAAGGCATAAGGAATCCATATCAGGTAAACAATACCATTATAACAGGAAGGACAGTCTTCTGCTGGGTAAAATAAAAGGACTTCTACTGTCAACGCTCCCATTTTGGAAGCTTACAGGCAGTAAACTTTCCTTTTTTAAACTGAACAAACTGTGTCCTCCTCCAATCATTATTCTCACAGCACTTCTTGGAGTACTCTCAATTTTATTGACATTATTACAAATTTGAATGCCAAGACAATATCCTGTATTTCAGCAGCATTGCCACAGAGGAAGTAAATAAATAAATTAATTAATTCATTAATAGACAAACAAATGCAGAGATAGCATAACTTTCCATCTCCTAGTAAGATTCTTTTGATTGTAATTCTAAAAACTATGCTAGATCCCTTGAGCACATCATCATTCATCATTCAGTGAACTTCTGACTGTGTAACATTCACGTAACATCCATCATGACCTCCACATTCTTTGCAAGAGGCAAGAACGATTTTCCATTTTATAAGCATGTTTATGTGCTCAGTTATTAGAATTTAAGCCTCCCAGCCCTTAAATATACCTCTACTTTCTAACAATATAGAAGGCACTGCAGATCTTGCATGTGTGGCATGACTTCACCAATTGCTAGTTCCTCAAAGTTTTTATCATCCGAAAAAAATTTCATGTTAGTTTTAAAGATGTCTTAATTGAAAAAGTGAGGAGGTCATTCTCTGTTTGCATTTACACTTTAATATTTCGCTCCAGCACGAGTCTAAAGTTTCATCTGTTCTCTCAAGCTTCTCTTATTACTGTTTTACTTTTTTCTCCACAGCTCTCCAGCTTCTTTTTACCATTGGCCAGTTTTCTTTAAAGCTTATAAATTACTTGATAATTCTGTTCTCTGTACTCTTAAATTTCTGATTAATCAACACAGAAGCAAAGCTTAAAGCCAGAAACTAATAGGTGACAATGCTTCTGAAATTATCAATCCAGTATATAAAGATATTTGAACCTACAGCAGTAATAGGAATAAGTTTTTTAGTGAACTTAAATCTTAATAATAGTCTGGAGACCTTATCTTGAAAATATGAAGCATTTCGGTTACAGGAATTATTTCAGATAAGGAATAGTGGCTTTTGACTGTTAACAGGTATATCTCAAAGTGTATTTAGAATCCCTGAGAAATCTCATGTTTCAGTCACAAAAGAAAAGCATACAAAACCTGTATCTAGCATCACATTAAAGAAACTGTGGTTGAACGCATTTGTGAATAAAAAGTACGTTAAAATTCACTGATTTGTTACATCAGTTGGGAGTCCTGACTTCTTACTTTAGCTTCTGATGTTGGTTCCAAAAAGCACAGGCGATTCCCAAGTCCCTCAGCTGCCAAGCAAAACTTCCTTTGTTCTTTGTGGATACTGGCAACACACTGAAGTACTACTTCGTCATCCTGTTACAAAACAAGGTTCAAGGAAAAAAAAAAAAAGTAAACATTTGTAAGTTACATATACATTATAATGCTCAGAAATCCTAGAAAATGGAATCTGTTTAAAATGAACACATACTTCTACAGCTGTGTTGTGGTTTAAGCCCAGCTGTAAATCAACCACACAGATCATTAGCTCCCCCCACCCCTGGTTCCTCCCTCCAGAAGTGGAGGGATGGGGAGGAGAATCGAAAGAATGTAACTCTCACAGGTTGAGATAAGAACAGGCCAGTAACTAAGGTATAACACAAACCACTGCTGCTACCACCAATAATAATAATGGTAAGAGAAATAACAAGGGAAGAGAATACAACTGCTCACCACCTGCCGACCGATACACAGCCCGACCGAGCAGTAAACTCACTCTTCTGGGTCCCTGACCCCAGTTTATGTACTGGGCATGATGTGCTGTGGTATGGAATACCGCTTTGGCTACTTTGGGTCAGGTGTCCCGCCTCTGCTTCCTCTCAGCTTCCCCTACCTCCTTGGCAGAGCATGAGACTCAGAAAGTCCTTGGTCAGAGTAAATATTTGAGCAGTAAGTAAAAACATCAGTGTTAACAGCGCTGTTCCCAGGCTGAAAGTCAAAACCACAGTGCTGCACCAGCTACTAAGAAGGGGAAAAAATGACTGCTACTGCTGAACCCAGGACAAGCTGATATCATGTACATATGTAGAGATTCCTTTGAAGTGTATGCAAACAGACATTTACGTATAGATTTATATTCAAGACCACATCAAAGTGTCAAAGACTACATACTTTCTCCAGGACTTTCACAAGTGTTGTGTGCTCCTTAGCAGCGGCTTGGTACAATGCCATGAAAAACTGTAAGTACACTGTTAAGTCAGTTTTATTCAGTAATACCTGTTTAATGTTTGCAATAAAAACCTGTTGCTGTGATTTTGCAAACAACAGTAACCTAAATATAAACAAAATAATTTTGTTAGCACAGTAAGCACTCATCACAGGTCCTCTGAATGCACAATCTTCACTTTTAAGACCTTGGTTAACTTAGAGATGATGACCAAACATCCAAAAATCACTTTTCAAGTAATGGTTCAAGTAACTCATAAGTACTTACTGCTCCAAAGACATATTCCAAGAATAAGAACATTCGGGAAAAGTGACATTCAACAGCCCTATTGTTTAGCTATCCTAATTATTCTAAATGCATTTCTACAAATTGTTACATACTGCAATGCCAAAGACACACTTACTTATAAAGTGCGAAGCACTTATTCACCTCTTAACATGTGATATAAGCTGATATAAGTGAGCCAAAAGAGATTATTTTTAGTACTGAACTGTGTCAAAGGTATATATAGAATTAAAAGTTGTTTTACCTTCCAAAACTTGTCCACTAACAAAGGAAAACATCACTTGCAGACTAGCACATAGAAGGATTTATTTTTATACAGGTATGTAAACTGTTCACTGAAAGACCTTCCATAGAAGTTTCCTAGGGGGAGGAAGCTGATAAACAAGAGCAATCTGATATAGCAGTGTCCCATCCAGCTATGAAGTTACACTGGTGTCAATTATTATTGTCAAAGAAGATACACAACAGCCGCGTGTACTGAACTCAGATCACTTGAACAATTATGTTCTAAAAGCAGTGCTGCTTTTTCCAGTCCCCTTATGCAACTGCAGTACTATGACAGTAGACAGTTACAGGCACTTGAAATAAAAGCTGGGATTGACAATGCGATTTTCACCAAAGGAATTAACTTTAATTAACATGTCCTTTAAAGTGAGAATTCAAAAGCAGGTTTTTCACTTGTGTGATTGTGCAAGGTGTGCAAGTTATGTGCCTTTCTTTCAGGTGACATTTCACTGCCTAACTGCTACTACTAAAATGGACAGCTATTCACTCATGACACAGACTAATCAGCAGTTACAGGGAGCATTTTCCTTATCTAACTTTGCATAACAACCAATAGCATTTTTAACAGTACAGAATGGGAATCCAAAAAATTTTTATAAACAATTCTAAAATGTATGGTCAAGTAGGAGGTAAACAGAATTAGAAAATTCGTGCTGAACAAATTAATTTTCTTTTCCCCTTGTTGCTTCTGTAAAATGCTCTCTGAAAGTCTCAGCTTTCAAACTCATTAGTTAAAAAAAATTCTAATTTTTAAATTTCAGTGTAATAAGTTGAAAAATCTAAACAATACAATGAAACACTCATTACTATATACCTCTATTAATGACTTAAAAAAACCTCTGGCATCAGAAGCATATCTATTTGGGGGCAAAAAAAAAATCAGAACATGGGTAAGGTAAAAATAAAGATATATAAAACACTTTTTATCATCCAATTCCTGTATAAATCTTTGAACATATATATTTCAGACATTTTAAATGATTAAAATACTGAAATATGAATTCATAAATAGCAAGATTTAGAATAAAATTGAGATTTGCCACTTAGCTTGCACTTATTAGTGGATTACATTAAATTACTTATACATAGCTGAAATTATATTTATTCTCTCTACTACATTAAAGTATCCATCATTCCACAGAAGCATATACATCATACCTACTGTATTTCACATTTTTCTAAGAAATAAAATTATGCCTTCAGACAACATACATAAAAACTTACTTAAAATGAGAATTACTCAAATAAATGAACTATTTTCTTTTTACTTCCACATGCATAAAAGACCTATAGTTTCTATTATAATGAAATGAATGTTTTAATTTTCTAGAATTCAAAAAATCAGCATTTCTTTTTAGAATATACACTGGAATCACAGTCTTTCTCAATCATTTAATGACATGACCCCAAAATACAAACACTGCCAATGTCTTAAGTAAAGACAGCATTCAATGTTGATGTTTTACATTATTCCCCTAAATTTCCAATGTACCCTTTTCATTTGTGCTACAGCATTTAACAAACTATGTATTTGCTACATACGATGAACAATATCACTAAAGTTTCTAAAAAGTGGCAATAATAGTGTATTTCAGCATGGTTTAGAGAAGACTTTAAAAGAGTTTATCATTCAGGTGTAGGTGGACTGAGCATAAGGAACTAGTGGAAGCTACATAATCTGCAAATAAAATGATTCGCCATTAAGATGATTCAGTATTACAGTGAACTTACTGAAGTAAGCTCATTCTAGCTGAGGTCTGAATTTGCTTTTCTGGCCTGAAGACACTAATAGAAGTAAGGTCTATGGACTTGTTATCCTATAATGAAATTGCAGATCGTGCCTCAACAGTATCTGTTTTCTTCAGTCTTCTCATACAAATACTGGTATTCTAAAGCTTATTTAACCTTGATTTTCATTTACACATAATTTCATCTATTTACTCCAATATACCTTTTTCAGTATGATGCTAACCATTCTATAATTCTATGAGGAGAAACTTGCATGCCCAATATGATGTGGAGGCTCATTATGAGCAGAAATGAGTTGTTAGTTAAGGATAACAAAAAAAAAAAACAAAAACAAACCAACAAAACCAATCACCAGAAACTGCACAAATTCCTTGAGATTCAGTTTGCCAATGACGAATTTAGCAAATCGGAAGTATTTAAATGTGAGCTCTGATATTTCCCTGATTAGAAATTTTATTTAATCTAGTCAGTTTAGCTTTGGTAGGTTTTGTTGGTGTTTTTCAATAGAACAGGTTTAAGAGTGCACGGAATAGCAGGCTGAAAAGGACATCTGTAAGCAATGGTCTAACACCTCATTAGAGAAGTGCTAATCTAGATCATGTTTCTCAGATGATCTAATGTGCTTAATCTAAGAAAAAAGTCCACTTCAAATTTCTGATCAGCTTGAAGTACTGTAACACACTAACACCTCTCTGCACCACACATTACATCTCTCCAGATCAAAAGTGTAATATGCTAAAGTCATATCAAAGTTCTCTAGTTTTTTTAAGGTTTTGCGTCAGTAAATATTTTGCTTCAAGGAGAATAATTTCAGGTTGATCAAAATACTTTGGGGAGGGACTCTTCATTAGGGACTGTAGTGATAGGACAAGGTGCAACAGGTTCAAACTTAAGCAGGGGAAGTTTAGATTGGATATAAGGAAGAAATTCTTTACTGTAAGGGTGGTGAGGCACTGGAATGGGTTGCCCAGGGAAGCTCTGAATGCTCCATCCCTGGCGATGTTCAAGGCTGGGTTGGACAGAGCCTTGGGTGGCATGGTTTAGTGTGAGGTGTCCCTGCCCACGCCAGGGGGGTTGGAACTAGATGATCTCAAGGTCCTTTCCAACCCTGACTATTCTATGATTCTATGATTCTGAAAGCACACACATTCTAACTGTTAATTACTAATATCAGGTTTCCACCAGTAGCATCATCAATAAGTACATAGAGTTAACCATGAGATCCATTTTGTACCACCATAATTGATATCTATTCACAAATACAAATGAATAGCAGTGTTACACTTTTTTCCTGAATGAAGAGCAAGTCAGAATTCCCCCCTTCTGACCAGAAACATCTTATCAGTTTAGGATTCATACATCAGTCCTTTAGCAAAAGGACTCAGACCAGGTAACTCCAACCCCAATTCTAAGAATGTTTATACACAGAAACACATTGATATTACTAAAATGTATTTCAGGTGGTCTGAAATCCTGTAGAATCCACTAAGTGCCCTGCACTAAACTATCCATTTGAATGCATGACTTTACAAAAAGAAAAAAAGGTAGCTTTGGAGATTTGTTTTCTTTATTTATTTTTTTTGAAAGTAGGTAAATGCATAACTGTGTGTACTGTAAACGTAAATGTCTAGTTGCTTTGGCCAGAGCTGAAGCTGCAGTCTGAATTGCACTCTCCAATAGCACCTGCATAGGCTGAGAATTTCTAAATTCTAATTTAGAATTTCTAAATTCTCAGAAATTCTAAATTCTCATAGGCTGAGTATTTCTAAACAAGAGTCACTCACTCAGTATCTTCTTTTAAGACAGAACAAGTTACCAAAATAGAACTTGGCTTTTTGCAAAAGTATGTCTAACAACAAACAATTTCCTTAATTGAAAACTCTGATTTCTAGCCTTCAGCCATATAGCATTAAGCAGCATACTATAATTTTTAAAAAGTTTCTCTAATTTTAAAAAGAAGTCTTTAATGAGCCGTAGTTCAGTGGGTTTATTACCAGACAGTATTTTGCCTTGGTCTTCAGACTGCCTTCCCCCTCAGGTTTCATACGTTTCAGAAAATGTGGTGAACTGAAAATGAGATTCCTGTGATACAGTAATAAACCAAAACATAAACAAGATCGATTTTAATTAATCAATGACTTGACTTGCTGAAAGGTGAGTCAATTACCAAGATGAATCAATGCATTGCAGGCATGACCTTGCTTCTGCTCAGTTCACTAGTTTCCCAATTCAGAATTTGAGAATACAGAAATTCCAACAGTTAATGAAACTCTTTCATTTATGTTGCATATATATCCCAGAACTCAGAATTATGGTCATTTACACAATACATTTAATTTTGTTTAGAGGCTGCATTCAACAGTAGACACTCTTCCGTATGTTTCATATTAAAAAGTACAAAACCATCAATACACTAATACTGATATACATATAAAATATTCAAAATTATCTGGAAAATGACTCATTAGGTCTAGTTTGTTACCTATCAATTCAGCATCTACCAAATCTCTATATTCTCTATCATATTCAGTACTGAAAATGAACTGATAAAATTAGCATGGCACTGAAACCTAATCAGTTTTAGAAAACCAGTCACTTCATTATTAAACCTGTAGCTTATAATAAGGAGAAGCTGTTTCCTAAAAAAGGCGCACATATTTTGCTTATATTTTTCAACTGCACATTAACATGCACATGGGTGCTTGCACATGAATAATTTTCATGTAAATCAACAAAGAATTGTTTTGAAAGTATGTGCTTATGCAACACCATGTAGAAGTTTTATGTGATAAAATATGCCTTCCATGAAGAAATGTGTCTTACTTTTAAAAAACCAAAACATATCAGTTAAACAAAGAAACTCAGAACTCCTGCTTTCTATGGCAAAACAAGCAGGCATATCAAGTTGATCCTCTTTACAGGCCTGATTACTGTGAGACTGTGACACTTTCTGAATATAGATCAGCATTGCAAAGGAAGTAAAAATCTACAGCCACCTTCACTCTTTGATAGACAGCAACCCACTCATGTATCTTACTGTATCACGAAGAACAGGATATAAGAAAACATCTTTATTAGCATTTGAACACTAGCTACAAAATAATTCTTCCACATGACAGCATTCCTTTCATGGTTTTTGGACAAAATGTGAGAACAAGTGAAAATTCACCAGAAATTGCTACAGTGGCTGCATTCTTCTTAACAAAACAAGGAATTCTAGGCAGAATTTTTGATGCTTTAACTAGCGACTATTTCAGTAAATTTGTGGGTGCCCACCACTTCCTTTCACAAGGGGAATGGTGTCTCTGCAAAACTGTTCCATGCAATTGTAACTTTTGCAGAATTTTGTTCAAAATGCGCAGGTTGTGACATGGCTAATGTCACAAAATATTTCCAGTCACTTCTCGCATACAGTCTTTGGCCCATTTTTAAAACTATACTACGGTCTTTTAATTGAGAAATAGAAGGGTATTTCTGCTTGAAAACTGGAGCTTGGCCAAGTGCTGCCCTGGGACATGGAACTGGATTGTCTTCTTTTTAAGGGGCCAAAAAAAAAAAAATAAATTCTCTCCTAAATCTGACTCCATTAGAAAAATCTCAAGTGGGGTAAGAGAGTATGGTGCAAATCACAGTAGATGAACATACAAATCCTTGTCAGAGTTTTACATGTGCTAATTTGGTGACTTAGCTCTGCAAAGATCTTGACTTCAAAGTACAGAAGAGACTTTCTTACACTGCCTATGATTTCTTCCCATCTACCCAGGATTATTCAAGGTGGATGAGCACCATTATTTTCAGATCAGGAAATTTTCAGATCCAGACACAGTTTTTAACCAAGGAGTGGATATGCATTCCATCTATCCTCTGCCCATCCATCTTCCTCTTTAATCCAGCTAAAATTTTAACTCACAACCTCCTTCGCTCTGCACTGATAAAGCTCAGCTACAGGAAAATCAAAATCTTGTGTTTTTCTTGAACCTGTTTTTCACATGCTCCATTTAATTTTTCCAAGTTCCTGCATCACAGCAGTCAGTAAAGATTACTGCCAATCCTCATCATGAACTACTAAATTGTTCCTCATCTGATCATGATCCTGATCCTCATCTGACCTTTCCCTAAATATTTTTGGTTCTAATGGTTTCTTCTTGAAATGAGGTAACCAGAATTCCACATACTATTCAAACTATGAAAAAATTTACATATTTATGAAATAGCAAAAAGATGTTCTCTACTGTGCTCTTTATTCTGTTCTCAGTAATTTCTAATATTTGATTGCCATTTTTGGCCATGAATGAGTACCAAGTGGGTGTTTTCACTGAACTGTTATAAAAACATGATCTTATTTTTCAGTTCTGAGACAATCATTTTAAACATGAAGCTGGATTTTTATATTCTTTCCTCATGTCTAAAATGTCACATTTAGCCTGAATTTCATCTGCCATTTTACTAAGTTACTGCAGTTACTTAATTTCAGAAGGCCCTTCTAAAATTGTTCACAGCCGGCTCACATACTTGCTACCCTAAAAAACCTCTTACCATCAGTGCTCTACCTACTTATCCCATTTCCAAGGTTGTCTCTGTGTCTCTCTTCCCCTCCCCAGTCTCCCTCCTCCTTTTCAACCTCCCCGTGATCATGGTCAAACACAGCGATGGGCTGTGGAGCACCCATCTTTGGAGGCCTCAAACCCAACTGGAATATGTCATAAGCAACCTGCTCCAGAGATCACTTCCAATCTCAGTGACTCTGTGATTTAGTCAATTTTGTTAAGAGACCATTAAGTCACTTAAAGCTCTGGTTTTTCAAGATCTCGTAATTGCTACATAATCTTTAATGGCTACTGTATTTTAGAACATGACTTGTAATATACATTAGGGTATCCACAACTTAATTCTCCAGCAGACACTCATGCTGGGTGGAACCTGACTTTAAAAGGTAATGTCCCCCTCTATTTTCTATCTACACATGTTTCCATCTTGTCTCATTAGAAGGAATGCACAACCTGAAGAAAGATATTAGAATAGGAAATGGACTTGAGTATTCTGCCTTCTCCCTTTCCTTTCCTGAATGTTTTCTTTACATGATTTTATTCCCACAATACTTGAGCAGACAAGAAACAAGGCACTCCAAATTTAACTGCTTTGTCATTAGTGCTTATACGTTTTTATCCATCAACAAATTACCAATCAAATCACAATAAATATTCTCAAAAAGATTACCACTACATCTCACAATTAGCTGCTCTATTACTGACAGTCAGGATGCTAACAAAACAGAAATCACACTAATTTCATACTGTTAAGTTCCAGAGAACAAACATCCTGGCTTTATTTACTTTATTACAAAATGTGCATATAGAACTAAAGTTTTTACTTTAAAAGTTTGTGCATGCTAAGGTTTGAATGTCCTTATAACAAGTCTTTCCTAATTTCTTCTTTGTTACTCAGAAGGCACTTCTCCCAGCAAAACCTAGCCCTAATCTGAAAGTGACTTCTTGAACAGAAGAAACAAGACAAAGACGAGAAAAACAAACCAAGACAACTGTTCATTCCAACAGGACATTAAATGCAACACCACAATAAAAATACAGTAAATGTACATTTAAAAATAATGTATGTTCATAGAGGTATTCCATGTCAGACATTTGCTGGTAACTTAATTCTGATGCTGACAGGTGTAAATATTTTGTTCTTGCCCTTTTGTAATTCTGATTATAGATTTTAAGATCTATAAAGCAAAATATATTTATACACTTTTTGCCTAGCACTTTTCACCTATAAGACTATAAAATAGCAAATAATTGTGAATAAAAAAAAAAAATTTTGTTTTCAAACAAGTTTACTATAGCCTTAAAAAGTTGGGAAAACAAGAGTTGAGTCTAATCCTATTCTCATGGATAGTACTAAAAACTATGTAGAACTCTTAAATCAGTAAATTCATAAATGTTAAAATTAATGTGAGGTATCACTTTTTTTTCTTTTAGAAAAAGTACTGAAGGTTCACTTAAATATAGAAAAACTGTAAAAAAAGCATTAATTATACCCACCAAATTTATATAAAACATTTAAATACAATTTTAAAAAATACTCCAAAGTATCTTAGCCAGATTTTAATTAAAAAGGAAGATCATATAGCTTATCAGATACAGTCAATATCTACCTTCGTCACGGGAAATACACACCATCTTTAATAAAACTTCTAAACAGTGTAGTCAAAGTACTTTTCACTTGATCTAACAGAATTTTTTTTCTTTTTTAGAGTGTGATCAATCTCTTTGCTGTAGTTGAATTTCACACCTTCTGGTATAAGGCTAACAGTGTATGTGAAACAGTGAAACACATCCGTCAGTTTGCTACAGTAAATAAGAAAAATGAAAAAAGGCGACTCAAGTTAGCAAGCTGATGAAGCATACCAAGGCTTCCTAAATATTAGTATAACAATGAGTTACTTATGTGCTTGCTAAATAAATGATCCATTTTTAAAAAAAAAAAAAAGTCTTTTTTCAAGACTCTTTTTTTAAGACTCTTAAAAAGTGTCTTTTTCTAAAAAAAAAAAAAGTCCAGAATTTATTTCCATTTCCAGCTTCTTAATGGATATAGTCATTAATTCCACTCATTCTATACCAGAAGCTTCATACAAAGCTAGTTTAAAAGAACGCTACTTCCACATTTGAAAAGAACAAACTTTTCAAACCTATAATCTCATATATTACTATTAGGATTACTTCAGTAATTATTATTGGCTTTTAACTTTAAAAAAAACCCTGAAAACAAGTAATGAAAGTAAAGCTAAAACTGGTGAGGATCCAATCCCCTCCACCACCACTGATTTAAGATCTGCTCTGGATGACAGCTGGGTTTAAGCACACTTTTGTTTTAGAAATTAACACATACTATCTGCCAGAAGATTTATTTATAGACATTTAAAGCAAAGGAAAGCGTAAGAGGATAAATTCATGTGACCTCTTCCTAGTTCAATTGCATGACTGTGATGTCTGTATTTTGGGACCAAAATATTTGTGCAGTGTGCTCTTCTGTGTGGACATCCTAAAATAAACTTTATAGTACTGCAGTAGAGCTGTATAAACACAAAACCACAAAAAAATTACATCCAGAGCAGATCTTTAACATCTTTTTATAAATGAAAAGTCTTTATTTATTTGGTAGTAACATATGGGGGTCTTTCTTCCCTCAGTAAGAACACAAATTTCTCCCAGTAAATGCACACAGTTCACTGCAAATGGATCCTAATGATGACAGCAGAGTTATTTGATGGAAATTCACACACCACCATCTGACAGTTCTCAGAAGATTTTAAAAATAGAGTTGGGGTTTCCGTTGTCAGTTTACTCCTTCAGCAGTGGTTGAGTCAAAGCGCAATCCCAACTCTGGAACATACTTCCATATCTTATATCAGGTCATCAGCAAGACAGAATAAGCAAATCATTAGACAGTATTAAAATGTAGTCAGCCCTTTTCACACACATTAATACTTCTGAATTAAAAATTACTTCAGAAAGTAAGTATATCAATATTGACCTTTTCACCTTTTTTTTCAATACAAGTTCCAGGTTGCAGACTTGCTATTGAAGTATTAACACAGTCTGCTGCTTTTCTGTACCATAGCTTTTCCTGCCTCCCTCCTCATCCAGTTCCTTCATGGAAATGAGATAGTGACAACAAAGGAACAAACACCAAATATCAAGACCAAAAGTAACATCCAAAATACTTATTATATGTTATAAAAGCTGAGTACTAAATATTCTTTAAAATCACTCCTTTGATTTCAAACTGTAGGGAAGGAGAAATACTTAACATTCACTCCAGCATGGACTGGAAAATAAGAAATACCCTTGGACCAAAATTTGGCTGGGGTTAGATATTTCCAAGTCCTTGATGGAACTTCCTAATTAATGGTTTCTGACAAATGAGTGTCAGTAAAATCAGGTATTTTCCAGTCAGGATTGAATGTACACACATATTTTATACAATTCCATTAACATACCAAGCTCATGAAGCTCAGGCGATTTATCTCCTAACTAGGAAGGATCTAGTTGAATGAATCATTACATGAGAGTGGGGATCCCGCACATGAACGCAACCGATCTCTAGATTTCAATCTTACTTTTCCATATTTAATGGTAGTTTTAACCCTACCATTATTCAGAGATCTGAGCTGAATTAACCACGCACACCAGCTTGATGCATACCAGTGGCAAAATAAATGTCATCTCCAATCAGGTTGGAATAAACTCCTGAATTTGAAGAAATGAAGAGACTTTAAATATACATGTTGATTCTCAGAATGGCAGATTGATTAAAAGAAGCAAAACATATCCCATGCTGATAAAGGAAGTGGAATCAGCCAAGAAAGGCACATTCTACATCAGTACTTTTTATTACCTACTGAATGAATCTGTTGTAGTGGGTCCCAAGGAGTGTCATGAAAATGGTCAGATTGGAACACTTCTATCAAGAAAGGGTGAGAGAGTTGGAGTTGTTCAGCCTGGAGAAGAGAGGGCTTTGGAGACCTTACTAGGGCCTTTGAATACTTAAAGAGGGCTTATAAGAAAGGTGGAGAAAGACTTTTTCCAGTAATTACAGGAGAAAGGGAAACTGCTTTAAAATGAATTAGGGAAGATTTAGATTGGACACAAGGAAGAACTTTTTCAGCTTGAAGGTGGTAACTGGAACATGTCGTCCAGAGTTGTGGATGCCCCATCATTGGAACTGTTCAAAGTCAAGTTGGACAGGGCTCTGAGCAACCTGATCTAGTGAAAAATTACCCTGCCTGAAGCATGGGTTGGACTACATGATCTTTAAAGGTCCCCTTCCGGCCCAAACCATTCTATGACTCTACGAATTGCGGCATCAGTACTGGCAAGCACCTCTGACATTCATGACTTCTGGCATAAAATTACATGAGCAAATGAAGAAATGATGATATTTATTAGGAAAGGGGGACATTGTAGTTCATTTTAACGGAGCATCGTTTTGGAGAGAGAAATGAATGCAAGAAACATTACTGCATATGTACATTCTTGCATATATTTTTGGTTTGCTCATTTCTTTTACATCTGATGCAAGGGATATACTGGCAGACCAAACAGTTAGCAACAGAAAGGTATAATATAGGATAGCCATAACAACAAATTCTTTTTCATTTTAGCCATTAACTGGTAACTGAAGTTCACAAATATAAGAAAATTTCTGACATAATAAACTCAACCTGCATGGTTTAACTTGTAAGTTTTTACTGCTTAACATGTGATCAGAAATATTAATGGAATAGTCAGCGTCTTGTCTCAATTACAGGGGAACCAGATAAAAAATTTGGCATGTGACAGCAAGAAGCAATTCAAATAAAAGCTGTCAGCCTTTTGGAATCCTAGTGCATGCCCACTACCTAATTACTAAAGATGCCAATAGCAACAGATATTAGGTCATATCTGTTTCAAATGAGAATTAATGTGCAAAGTATTTAGCATATTTTTTAAGTCATATATACTGTATAGAAGATTATATCTCTGAATTAGCAAGTATAAATATTTCAGACGTTTATTTAACATCGCAGTTTGTAAAAGAATGTAAGAATTCCCTTTTGGACTAATGTTTTTTGATAGGAAACTTAAATGTGACTTTGACAAAAACTGTGGATCTTTAAGTACCCAATACCATTTAGGGTTTTACACATTGTCTATACCAATTGTTGGCAAGAGGGACACTTAAGAGTACAGCTTTGAAAATTAGGGACCTGCAATGGGGAGAACTATTATCTATCTTAAATTTTAGGATCTCAAAACAAATTGAAAAAGGTTCTACAAAAAGATGAAACAAAGCAGACATCTCTTTATGGAGAGGGTGATCAAGCACTGGAATAGACTTCCTAGAAAAGTGGTCAATGCCCCAGGCCTGTCAGTGTTTAAGAAGAGGCATTTGAAAAATGCCCTTAACATGCTTTAACTTTTAGTTGGCCCTGAAGTGGTCAAGAAGTTGGACTAGATGATCACTGTAGGTCCCTTCCAACTGAACTAGTCTAGTCTATTCTAGCCTAAATAGGAAAAAAACAAAACAAAACAAAAACAAAAACAAACACTTAGGAGGGAAAATACAACAGTATAAGCAGAGGAGCATAAACTGCCCATTTTGCCCCTGCATAGAATCATAGAATTATAGAATAGTTAGGGTTGGAAAGGACCTTAAGATCATCTAGTTCCAGCGCCCCTGCCATGGGCAGGGACACCTCACACTAAACCATGCCACCCAAGGCTATGTTCACCCCAGCCTTGAACACCGCCACGGATGGAGCATTCACAACTTCCCTGAGCAACCCATTCTAGTGCCTCACCACCCTTACAGTAAAGAATTTCTTCCCCGTATCCAATCTAAACTTCCCCTGTTTAAGTCTGAACTGTTATCCCTTGTCCTATCACCACAGTCCCTAAGGAAGAGTTCCTCCCCAGCATCCCTACAGGCTCCCTTCAGGTACTGGAAGGTCTCTCTTCAAAATTTGGTTTTACAAAGATAAATTACTTTTTGGTTGATTGGAAATCTAGAGTGCTCATAAAATTCTTTCTGTCTTCAGAGGCTGTAGCCTCCCACTTTCATGTTACTTCCAATTTACTGCTACACCACAGTAGAATCTTCCCAGCCCACTCTGCTCCCAAGCTCAGCAGCAGGAAAGAAACCATCCTTCCCTTCTCTGTCTAGTCCAGCCCCAACTCAGCGACTTGTAACAGAAAAAAACTGTGAACAAATATTGCTATCGAAGATGGCTTTAAGAGAGTAACCTTATGCTCTAAAAAAGCTGGGCTACCATAGTCAGTTTTGCTACTAATCTTGTTCAAGATTCACATCAGGGAAGCTAGTGGAGAAACATGCAGCAGGTCATTGATTACAATAATTTTACCCATTTCAGACTGAAAATCGGTTACAAGTCGGGTGTCTGAAGTTAAGAGAATGGATGAGAACCAACTTTTCTATGAGTTCAGACAAGACTAAGCTTGGAAATAAAAAACAGCTACCGCAACTAGCATGACTCTTGCGAGAGCTCTCTCACTTGTGACTCACATTTGCAACACTGAGATGTTACTAAATCTAGGATTGGAAATCTGCAAAAATCACAGCTGCCTTACACTCAGTGTTGCTATACATACTCGGATACTGGTTTTCTACTTCTAGGGCTTCTATTTCATGTACCAATTAGTGTGCTTTAAAATATGTCGGAGACCTTATGTAATGGGAATGAACTGAGGGAAAAAAGCTTGAGTACAAACAAATCATCCATTTGTTGAGAAGTTACACAAAAAGAACACAACAATTTCCTAAGCACAAACAAGCTAGTAGGACTTCAAGACACTGACTTAAACGATGAAGACAATTACACAACAGTACTATAGAGAAAAATCTCTTCAAACTAACATAGCTGATACCACCTCCTCCCACCTGTAAAATCTGGTACTCACTTCCTTTCATATCTTTCCCTGATTAACAAATATTCTGGTGCTGCTACAAATTTATAATCTCCATATAAACATCATCTCAAAATACTACTCTGGAGCCATTAATAAGCCAGGAGGTTGAAGATGACTAAAAATGGTACCACAGAATAGAGATGAAAAGAATAACTGTAATTCTTTTAAAAGTCCAGGAATCATGAGAATGAAGTATAAAGCATGGATCTTCAAAGTTAGGTTATCAAATTTATTTTTTTTTTAATATGACCTGCATATATATCTTCTGGTATCAGTTCTACAGATTCAATGCTGACCTACACTTTACCACAACCTAATGTTTGCAGCCATGTAATTTTTTGCTGTTTTTTAGATACTCATAGTCCTAGTTTCAGCTGCAACATTTCATTTCATTCAAAATTCAGTTCATTTTCATCCTAGTAGTTGGTGCAGTGCTGTGTTTTGGCTTTAGTCTGAGAATAATGCTGAGAAATTTGCAACTAAAACATTGGTGTGGTATTTCAAACACCACGCTATCTCAAAACCAAATTAGTATACAACTTTTTTCTTTGTGCAAAGGCATAAAAAATTTGACTTTGTAATTAAAATAATACAGAGATGTTTCAACAGTTATTACTGCCCTACAAAATCAGATTTTATGGTCAGGCAGTTTCTAAATCTACTGCACAATTAAATTACCCACTAACAGGTCTTCTAAAGAAGTCAGGAATTACAAGGTTTCATTCCTTGTTCTTTAAGGGCATCTGCAGTTTATTAATGCAATTGGATAATGTATTATTTGTAGACATACTGTAAATAAATTACATACAATTATAATGTGGAAAAAGCAACTGAATTGCAAAGGCACAACTCACTATATTTTTAGACATTCAGATGAAACTGCAGATTTTAATTACAGCAACAGAGAAAAAGCTATTTCAAATAACACTGTCCCATGTACAACTATTTTAACCTCTTTGAAGCCTAATTGTCTTAGTCCCCTACAAATGCAATATGCTGAACTATGAAGAGTTACATGCTTGCAAAAAGGCAGATATGAAAGCAATGATGGCAACTATGAAGTGTTTTATATTGCCATCACAGTGGAAAAGGGCTCTCTGCCATGTTCAAGTTTTCTCACACCCTTCGCTCCATCTTCAACAGAGTACAGTTTTATTAGTTCAAATTAAAACTGGCTGGAATTATAGAAAACTTACAACCTACTACTCCCAAAACTTAGCAAAATGTTCACTTCTACATTCTTAGTTTTGTACCTGTTCATTTGTACATGGCTCAAAGATGTCTGAAGCTCCGATAAAGTTAGTCTGTTCTTATATTTTCATGCATGTCCACTAAAGGAAAATATGCTTATGTGAACTATAAAACTCCTAAAGTATTCTCTTATTTCAAGATGAAGTTTTCTGCATCACTGCTAACCTCAGCCATTCCTTCTCTTTCTAAAAGTTACATAGCCATTTGCAAAGTTCACAGAACATCAACTTAAGGCCTATACCCATCACTTTTTCATGGTCTTTATTTTAACGGGAATGCAAAAGGTGCCTACCTGATACTAGATTATCATAACTTATATTCTCTAAAAAATATGCAAAATATTTATTAATTTAGATGTGTTTTTAACAGCTGCTCTTCTACATGAAGATCTTAAAAGCGAGCCTTCAAAAAGTTGAACCTACCTAACCTAGCTAGCAGGTCCTTTTTTTCAGTTTCTCAGCACATCCCTCATGACCATTCCTTGCACCATCTCTCACCTCAGACTTTGTCACAAATTGATTTTCTTCACTCTATTTTCTACACCAGCCTTATAACTGCTTCTCCCTGGTTTTGTATTCTGTTTGCCTTCTCCACCCCACACCTCATGTTTCTATTTTAGTTAAAGGAGAGTTCTGGCTACTTCGGATGTGCGTGGGCACAGCAAATCCCGAACCACTGGTTTTAAAATTTAAGTTGTCTTTCATGGTGCAAAAAACACATTGTGTCTGATAATTTTATGCCTAGGAGGAAACAAAATAAAAAAAAAACCAAAAAAAAACAAAAAAAAACAAACAAGAAAGCCAAAACCCAAAAAAAATCCAAAACAACCACCTCAAAAAAAAAAAAACCAAACCAAAAAAAAAAAAAAAAAACAAAAAAAACCAAAAAACCAACACACCACAACCAATTTGTTTTAAAGTACATAAAGAAGTTGCTGCAAACTCAAAATCACTATTTTGTGATCTGACAGTTGCCAAATCTCCCAACCTACCCAGTACAGAATATAAACAAATACAGACAATTTAATACACAATAGAGTTATAAACACTTTTTTAATCATGGGAAAATGCT
Source organism: Myiopsitta monachus (assembly GCA_017639245.1). Classification (NCBI taxonomy): domain Eukaryota; kingdom Metazoa; phylum Chordata; class Aves; order Psittaciformes; family Psittacidae; genus Myiopsitta; species Myiopsitta monachus. The sequence goes on from CM029924.1 coordinate 23,970,350, forward strand.
GATCTGTTTCTAAGCCGAGTCTCTACTGAGAAATATGTAACTATGTGCTGTTCTAGGTAGCGCTAATATGGCCCCATTACTTGAATTAATCTGTTCCTTATTTGTTAGCAGTCCTAAATCCAAAGATCTCTTTATCCCTACGCTAAGTCTGTTCTTTGAGGTATGCCATCATAAATATTCTATTCAAAGTTTACTTCACATAGCCAGTTGTTCGATCATGGATTGCCATGGTCAGTACAACAGGTTAGAGACTTGTCTACCACAAGCTTATCTCAGCTCGTGTACAAGAGTCTGGAACATCTCTTTAAGAGGCAGACACCAATCAGAGACCTCCATGTCATACAAATGCATCCAAACACAAACAGTCTGTGTATTCTCATGGTCAACAGTGACAAAGAAGACCAGGGACTTTTACCACCCCTTCCACGACAAGAGGAAGAAAATGTCAGAGTTTACTTACATATCAGTGTTCCTCCTTCTACCTTATTACACAGTCCCTTACTGCTTAGCACGATCTTTATTTCGATCCCTCTTATATCCCCAGTTCTAAACAGGGAGATAACACACAAATGTGTGAATGTGATCTATTTGCAAGAGAGAAGCAGCCTTCTTTTTTGTATCTCGAAAGCTATGTAACTATCTCCTTCCTCATCAAGTCACTTCTCACACTAGCACTTCCTACCCTGCTTCTTAACCAAGATATTAGCTCCTGCTTCAACAGTCTGTGATTCCAATTTATTCCATCTAAAAAAAGTCTGAATAAGATGAAATTCCATCTCAACTTAGGAGAAATAAGAAACAGAAAAGTAGATATCAGAACCTGATAGGCAGCAAAGCATGTCATTAAACAAAAGTATTCTTAGTAGTTTTTTCACCACATGTATAGGACAAAGAAGGGGTTCAACTAAATTTCAAGTGTTTGTACCACCAAACTTTTTCACTCTATGCATTTCCAGTGCACAAATAATTGAGAAAAAATTGAGATCTCATTTCCAGTCTTAGCAGTATGTCAGAAAGTATTAGCACTCATATCACCTATACAGTAAACCAGATAGCATACTTCCTTTGTCAATATATGAAAATTTCCCAGAGAAAGCTTCCAGCATATCTGTGAGACTCTGCACATTAATTTCAGAGATAAGTACTATCTCTTCCTAATATCTTACGGTCCACACAGTATGAAATGCTTCTCTCAGATTACAGAATATCATATGCAATACCTTGCTAAGTGAAAAGACTACTGGAATAGGACAGAAAACCATTATAGGGACAGTATCAAAATTCTGCCTCAAAAACATTAGAGCAACTTATTGAAAAACCTAAACCAACCTCCCAAATTATAACTTACTTTTTTCCCCAAATCACACAAAACAGTGAAAGGTAGAGCTTACAAACAGTAACAGTGCTTTGTATTGTTTATCAGTAGGCTTATTTAAAATTTATTGTAAATAATAATTATGGAAGTCTGTTACACATAGCATTATAATGCACTTAAGATTATACACAACTGTACAAATAGCCTGCATTGAAACAATAATCTTTGAAATTGTTAACAAATCCAGCCCTCTAAAAAAGCAGATTTTATTTGTAGCCACCTGTAGAAACAAGGAATACTTTTAAGACATTATTGTATTAGAGCCTCCTAGTTCTTAATGTTTTCTCCATAGCGGAGTTGTGACACTCTGAAACACTACGGTATATAAGAATTTTGCATCATATAGCATACAATCACTAAAGACTATGGTATATGATGACTAGACATCAGGTACCTCCATCATATGATGAAGGACACGTATTGCTAGCTTACAGTGAAATTAATCACAGGCTTGATGATTATCGGTTGGTGCAAAACTGAGTCTTTTCTCCACCCTTAGTAGAAATCCTATACAGCATATAAATACAAAACCTTCAAACATGTCTGGTTATACTGCAAGAATAGCTGGGATACCCATTAGTTAATACGCTGTTGCATTATTTTCACATCAAACTAATTTTATTAGCACTAGCTTTTATAAGCCACCAAGAGAAATGAGAGCAAAGTACAGAAAGCAGTAGTTCTGTACGTGAAGCTCCAAATTACATAGTAAAGCACAAATAAAGTTAACTGCAGAAAATAATATTGTTAACATAAAATTTCTGCTAGAGCTTTTTAGCCAACTGTAAGTCAAAATGCAATAAAATTTACTAAATGAATTGCATAAACTATTCTTTATACACAGAAAAATGTAAAGGGTTACACAGCTACTCAGACGCTAAGAATATGTAAATATTTCTGTAAGTTCCATTAAGGTTGGGCATGGATTAACATGTAAAAATCAGCATAAACAAAATGCAGCTGTGAATGTTGGAAAGATCTAGACTAATCTTCTAACGCAAGCCTGAGAAAACTTCCTTACAGAGACTTGCTGATCATTCCAATTCCATGTAACAGGAGTTGGGACATCAGATTTCTTTTCGCATGACTAGCTTGTCACTTGTTTAACATCAAGTGTAAAAAGACTCTTTGATGGTTCTACAGCATACTAGAAAAGTTGTACTTTCTAAATATAAAAATTTCAGAATTAATGACTCCGAACAAAACTAATTTTAAATTAAAGGAACAACTCTCATCATTGATAAAAGATGAAAAAATTAAATAACTACAGGGTCTACTATAGCCAGAGAGTCTGTAGCTAGCACTACCATTTCATGGCGATTATGTCATTTACATAAATAACTCAAATTTCTAAAATGGGTTTTATTTTTAAATGCATCGCATTAACTGGACAGAGTTTAGGACAATGAAAAATCGGCATTTAGATTTGTGAAGTCTGAAATTGCTGAAGAGACCTTGCTATACATTTTATTTAAACACTTGCAGTAGTGTAGCATGCTTCTGGGAGATTAATTACACCATTAGCATGAGTACAATATACAGTTCAAGTATTCTATATGTATCTCTAGTGAACGTTGTATGATTATCAAGATAAACATTCACAGTTACTTGGTTCATGTAAGCCACATCTAAACCCCACATATGGGAAAAATGTGCATTTCATAGATCTTAGCACATTCAGAGGAATCAGCCATTCATTACTCCAGCTGCCTTCCTGTTAATCTTTCTTCATTAAAAAAAAAAATAATTATAAAATGCTTTCTCCCAAGATGCATTTCACCCTGCACTGGATAACATATGCTGAGAACTTAAAATAAAGCCCACCTCCCAGATGAATCCCAAATGATTAAACATCTCAACTTCAGCGTCTCAAAACTGAACTGGCTGTTCTCAGTATGACCAACAAACTTGGCAAAAAGAGGCCAGAACTGGTTTGCATTTGAAGAACCTTCTGCCTCCCTTGTTCCTAGAAGCTTTTGTTTCTCTGTATCTTCTTCCTTGCAGAGAAACTTGCCAAAACACATTACTTTTATTTGTCTAAGCACAAATTCAGTGACCTCATTGGCACTTTCCTGCTTTTTGAAGAGAAAGCACATAATTTTGTGTCTCTCCACAGTTTAAGTGCTAATCTCATATTTTAATTTCAATGCTTTTTCTTAACTATTTTTTTATTCAATACTTTTTCTTACTAAAACTCTTTTTTATATTTGATCTGGTCAAGGATGTTAATGTTCTACTCTTTTCAGCCTCCTACCTTCTAAGTGATGTATTTCCTAGACCTCAGACTCCTCAACTTAAAATATAAATGAAGCACAAAACAGGTAATATTCAATACAATTTCATAATCAAGATATTGTATTATTTGAATTATGTTAAATGTTATCATGTGAGGTTATAATTTGATTAATATTACAAGAACTATTTTTGAGACAGATGTGAGATTAGTGACCTGAATTAAGATCACCTTCGTGGTCTGAGATTCTAGCACACCAACTATATATATCAAATGTTGGTTCAAGGCTATAACTCTTTGATATCATTACATGGAAAAATAAAAATAAAAGAAGAAATAAGGAGCTGACAAAATACATACAGGTAAGTGAATTGAATTTTCTGTTCTGAATTAGACAGATTAGTTGGCGAATTAGGGTTGAGGCAGGAAGTGATATGACTTGCAAATCTATTATGGATTATGGGTCATCTGAGACAGAAGAAGAAATCACCTAATACTAGTCTCTATAAAAACAGATATGTAGCTAGATATTATTGCTTGAGTTACTGTGAAAGAAAGAAACTGAGCAAAGTTGTCTTATTTAAGCAGAATCTGTTCAGGGTATGTTTGGTTTTATAAAAGACAATTAAAAAATTATTACTCAGAAGACTAAATGTTTTCCTTTTCTTTCCTCCTTTTCTTTGATGCCCTAATCATTTTAAATAAAATTATCAGTTCACTTAAGAAAATACTGCAATAAATCAGATGTTCATTTATTTTTATTCTACTATGCCAAAGTAATAGATACCCAATTCTGAGATACAAACATCATGTATATGATATTTGTATATATGTTAGTAGCCAAAAAAAAAAAAAAAAAGGCAATAAACCCACTGGTCTCAATTTTCTCCCCGTATGCCTGAAAATATTTACAGAAGACAATTTGTCTCACTGAACAGTAGTAGTTATGTGTTGTCACACACATTAAGACATGAACTCATCACCCTCAGGAAAAAGACTGAATAAAGACTAATCACAGTGGCTGAGAAGAAATTTCTGATTATGTTAATTTTTTAACCAATGAACTCTGATTAGCAAAACTTTACACACAAAAAATAAAAAGAAAATGAAAAAAAAGTCAAACTAATGCATATCATCAGTAGAAATAACAGTAAGTGTGACTAAAAGAGGCAGGGAAATTTGCTCTTGCATGTCACACTGAAATTTTAATCCAGAGAAAAGTTTTTGAAAAGGTCTGAAAGGATAGCTTAAAAAACAATTTAGCACACTAAAAAATATAAAGATCACAACTATTAAACTTTTTTTTTAATCTAACACGTAATTAGCATTCATCATATAACTGCATAATAAAAAAAAAAAAAAAAGACCCTCTTGGATCACCTGAAAATAGATCCTTTCCAAATATTACCAGCCTTTAAAATTGTGCTTCCCCCTGTTTTAGAGAGTGCAGTCTGAGTATTTAGCACAAAAATATTTTAGTTAATAAAACTACATATTTAGTTAAAAAAATAACGGTTTAGTTAATAAAATTACTTTTTCATTTGGTTAATGAAACACAAAACCCTACGAGATTTTCAAAAATAATAAAAATAAACTATGGCTTGCTTCTGTGAAGTTAATCTGCACACTTTTGGCAAGTGGTAGCCACAGAGAATATAGAATAATTTGAATTTGTAAGTTAAGTGCTAAAAATATATACACATGGTCCTAAGGCTGTAACCACAACTTCCCTCAAATGTGTTATTCCTGACGCCTACTCTGCCCAGCAGTTTATTTCAAGTCCTACAAGACAAGCTGCATTGATTTGACTTTACTAACAAAATGATGTTACCATTGTAGAGAGCATTTAACCTCATGTTTTCCTGGCTAAGAATTTCAGCTAGAAGGCGATCCATGATTTCTAACAGTATTTTGCATGCAACATGGGACAAAGACAACCAATAATTTAAAGAAATAATTTTTGGTTTTAGTAAGATTCAGGTCCACAGACATGAGACATTCTTTAAAAATGCTGTATGCAGAGTAATATATGTAGTAGTAGCATTAAAGTCTCTGAAGATACAAGCAAGTAAGAAAACAACTTCTGCTATAATAAAATGTACAGTTTTCAACCTATGCTATTTTTTTCATAGCTATGTCTTCAACTAAGCAGGAAAAAAAGTAATTCTGAGTAACAACTACAAAAAAAGTAAAAAAAAATGCATCCATTGTGACTCCTATCAAAGCAGTAGCACACAAGTTAGTTTCAACACAGAAGAGAAGGTCTCAAGGCAAGTCAGTATTTCAGTATGGCTGCATTATAATGACTAAGCATTAGTACAGTGATCGTAACCTGGAAGTGTAGACAGAAGGCCTAATTAGAATTTAATGCCCTTGTAGATTGCCAACATGGTATCTGCTTATGAAAGAAGAAGGTAAATAGAAAAAAAAAACGCATCTATATTCAGTATGCACCAGGCATCAGACTTCAAAACCACACAGAACTTTCTCCCCTTGGTTATACACAGACAGCTAACTGAAAATAACTGAAATTCACAAAAATATGTATCATTAGGTCTTGGATCAAATCATTTCAGCAGCAGTAAGATTACTGGTCTAGCTACTGACATGTCACTGATTTATAGTGAACCCTGTTGTTCTGAGGGAAGTAGAAAATATTCACAACCAACCTTCCCCTTCCTTGTACACTCTACAAATTACCATGCAAATCTGAAAAACATTCTTCTGGAAACTTCCTCCTATGTCTTTGAATGTATAGAGGTTACTTTATTTCTCATGTATTAGGGTGCAGAACTCCTTGCAAAACCCTTGTACATTTCTTACTATAAAACCCATATCCCCTAGTGTTTAATTCTTTCTGAACATGAGACTTTTATTCAATACAATTTTTAGAACAGAATTTGTCATCTTTCACCTTCAAAATTTATCTTATGCTATGAAACAGAATCAAATGTACTCCTATGTAACTTTCAGATTACCTCTGTCACAGCACTGTTTCTTTTTTAAAGGTCACAATTATTTCAAAATTATTTCATGCAAGACTATTTCCATACTCATCATACTTTGTTTCCTATGTCCTGACCTCCAAATGTGGCAGTGGTACTGGTCCTGCAATTTGTGAGAATATAGTCTGACTCATCATTTTAGCATTCCTTTGTCCTCACCATTTTTTCTGTGCTTGTTCAGGAAGAAAACAGAAAGAATTATTCTGAAATGATAATATCATAAAACAGAGTATCATTTGCATTCATACTTGACAAATCTTTGCTTAGTGAAAGAGGTGGGAAGGAAACGCAGTCTGTTGAAAGGAGACTGGAGTTGATTTAATCATTAGATAAGAGGGTTTCTCTGCAGTGACAATTCCGAAAGAGTTAAACAGGATATGGTTACCATGGTGCTAAGACTCCCACAGAAAAAAAATTACAGCATTTTGAAACATTTGTTGGAAGCACACAGGCAGCCAAATAAATGACACTGCACCACTTTCAGGCTTTATTAGGTCACTTAAATTCTACCTCTAAGTGGAAGCTCAGGGGAAGGATTTTTACAGGCTTTAACCAAGTATTTCAGCCACAGCTTTTCTAATTTAGAAATCTTTGCCTGAGAACTGCAGATAAGTTTCTTGTGCAATGCAAGACTTCACCATATTAATATAATTGCTTATTGTCAGCAATGGTTCCAAGTGAATTGAGGGGCATGGTTTAACTGTAATATAAAAAACAAAAACCGAAGAAAGACAAAGGAATTCAATCTTTCCCCGTCTTTTTAGGGACTGCATTTGTACTGTTGAATTTGGTAACATAAATGGCATCCCATGCCGAAAAGAGTTACAGCTATAAAAATTACTTCTCAGTAGATTGGCAAGACACTTTCATAAAATGTATTAATTCATAAAATTAATATATACTCTGAGAAATGAGGATTTGTCAGCTCTAATGCCATGGTGGTAAGGACATAGTCAAGTTTTCTGAGAAATCCTTAGTATAAACTATTTTATAATCTGCAGAAGCAAGCTATCACTCAGCAATGGAAAAAACCAGTATAGCAGTTACCTCTAGTTCTGCTAGTTCTAGTTCACAGCTACAGGTGGGAACAGAGAAGGGGAGGAGAAGGACTTGGGGGTGCTGGTCAATGAGAAACTTAACATGAGCCAGCAGCGTGCGCTCACAGCCCAGGAAGCTAAACATATGCTGGGCCACATCAAAAGGAGCATGACGGTCAAAGGAGGTGATCCTGCCCCCCTACTCTGCTCTTGTGAGACCTCACTTGGAGTACCGTGTACAGTTCTGGTGTCCTCATCATAAGAAGGACATGGAGCTCTTGGAACAAGTCCAGAGGGGGGGGGGAGGAGCACCTCCCATATGAAGATAGGCTGAGAAAGCTAGGGCTGTTCAGCCTGGAGAAGAGAAGGCTGAGTGGAGACCTCATAGCAGCCTTCCAGTATCTGAAGGGAGCCTATAAGGATGCCGGAGAGGGACTCTTCATTATGGACTACAGTGACAGGACAAGTGGTAATGGGTTCAAACTGAAACAGGAGAAGTTAGGTTAGATATAAAGTTCTTTATTGTGAGGGTGGTGAGGCACTGGAATGGGCTGTCCAAGGAAGTTGTGAATGCTTCATCCCTGGCAGTATTCACAGGCAGGTTGGACAGAGCCTTGGGTGACATGTTTAGTGTGAGGTGCCCCTGCCCATGGCAGGGGAGTTGGAACCAGATGATCTTAAGTCCTTTCCAACCCTGACTATTCTATGATTCCAGGATAAATACTCAATGGTCAGGAATGCCCTTCCTGCTCTACTTCAGTATAGCGCTCTCAGTGGCAGAAATCCAGCTAAGACTGTAAGCCTGATTTGGAGAGTTCTGGCCTACAGATAAGCTACGGCACTATTCCTAAATTCTTCTACCTGACTTGGCACTAAAGACTTTCTGCCATCAAATTCAATATCAGAGGGTACACTGGTACATGCCAGGACTGGTATACACTTAACTGGGTAAAAAACTGGTTGGATGACTTAGCCCAAATAGCTGTGATGAATGGAGTTAAATCCAGTTAGTAGCTGATCACTAGTGCTGTTTTCCAGGGCTCAGACCTATATGATATCCTTATCCATGACCTGGATGACGGGATTGAGTGAACCCTTAGTAAATTTGCAGATGACTCCAAGTTGGGTGGGAGTGTTGATCTACTGGAGGATAGGAAGGTTCTACAGAGGGATATGGACAGACTGGATTCATGGGCCAAAGCCAGTTTTATAAGGACCACAAGGCTAAGTGTCAGGTCCGGCACTTGGTCCACAACAACCCCATGCAACACTACAGGCTTGGGGAAGAATGGCTGGAAAGCTGCCCAGTGGAAAAGAACCTGGGGGTGCTGGCTGATAGCCAGCTGAATATGAGCTGGCAATGCTCCCAGGTGGCCAAAAAGGCCAACAGCATCCTGGCTTGTATCAAAAATAGCATGGGCAGCAGGACTAAATAAGTGATTGTGCCCCTATACTCAGCACTAGTGAGGTTGCACCTAGAATACTGTGTTCAGTTCTGGGCTCCTCACTACAAGAGAAGCATTGATGTGCTGGAGCATGTCCAAACAATGGCAATGAAGCTGGTGAAGGGTCTGGAGAACAAGCCTTACAAGGAGCAGCTCAGAGGACTGGGGTTGTTCACCCTGGAGAAAACAAAGCTCAGGGGAGACCTTATTACTGTCTACAACAGGTTGTAGCAAAGTGGTTGTTGGTCTCTTCTCCTAAGTAATTAGTATAAGACAAGAGAAAACAGCCTCAAGTTGCACTAGGGAAGGTTTAGACTGGATATTAGGAAACACTTCTCTGAAAGGGTTGTCAAGCATTGGAACAGGATGCCCAGGAAAGTGGTTGCGTGGTCATTCCTGGAGGTATTTAAAAGAGGTGTAGATGTGGCACTTAAGGACATAGACTTACAGGTCTTTTCCAACCTAAATGTTTCTATGGTTCTTCTCCATGATGTTATAAGGAGAAAGGATATTCCTTCTTTCTCAATTAAAATTCTACTTCCTTCAAAATTAAAATGTGATACTGAAGAGAAATGTAACCATAAAAAAAGGATATATACAAGAAAATCAAAAGCAGTATGACGCTCTTCTAACTCATACCAATATACATACTAGTGACTACTTAGGTACTTGACATTTCACTACTTTCTCTAAAACAGTACAGAGAGTGACTGCATGACTTGGGGTGCCAAAGAAGTTAGGGACTGTTCTCAAAATGCAGTACAAATAAGGTCACCCTGTGGAATTAGTTGAGCTATATGCACATAAGCTGCATGCTTCCATTTCGCCTCAAGGCTGGAGAATTGACTGCTGTCATATCATTTACTAGCATAGTCATAGACTTTGCAGCTATCAGAAAAGGATTTTTAAAAGTGTAGATTGTCTCAGTTTAGGTTGGTCTCTAGGTTGAATTTATGTTCTTCAAAATATGTCAGTATGGCCCTGCTATGAAAGATGAGCAAGTCCTGGCCAAGGAAATAGGAAAGTATTACACACTGTCCAAGAACTGTTTGTCACCTGTGATTAAGGGAGACTCAGCAATAGGAGTATAAACAAGAAAAAAAAAATTGGGAGGAAACCAAAAATCCAGTCATGTCAAAGTAAGCTAAACAAACGCAGGTTATTTATTTCAGAAAAGTCAAAATTGGAGGGGGAACAGAATTCTTTCTTATATTGATAGGTGACACTGTTTGTACACATAAAATATAAACCTAGAAATACATAAATACATTTAAGATGAAAAATTGAAGGAAGATTACTAGATCAATGGGTTGATACTTTGATAAAAGCAGTAGCCAAATTAGTTTTTCAATTGAACATCAGTCCAAAATGATTCAGTGACTCTAAAAGTTCTTTCCAGTTCTATGTTGCTGTGATACATAAATAAATATTTCCACAAGAAATGAAAGCAAATGCAAGACTAATCTAAGCAAAGATACTTCAGATGTATGCTGTGAGGTAAAAATAAGGCAGAGACAGCAAACAAACAGAATGACTGGAAAGTCTTAATGACTTCACAAGTCTGAAAAATAACCTATGAAGATGAACTTGGAGGAGTAATGACAGAAGAATGTCAGTGTTCTCAGCAAAGTATCTTTACCCATTTGCTACATTCCTTCTGTAATCAAGGAGATGGGGCCTTGCTCATTTTATAATGTAGATTCCACTTTAAATTTTTCTTTTCCACAAAAAATGCCTACTTATATATAATTTTCCATCAAAAGCAAGCAAATGCCTTTTAAGACCCTGAATTTTGGCAAGTTCATGTTAAAATGAAAGAAAATTTTGCCATTTCTTACAATTTTTTGAAATTTCTTTATGAACTCAAGGAACAAGAGGCAGGAGGACAGCTGTTCTCACTCTGGCTTTTACAGCCTCAGGTAGAGCTGAAGCAGAAGCGAGTATTAAACTGGTGTCTCAGCTTCTCTCTCTTTCCATCTTTCCAATCTCTCTTTGTAAATATTTACTACTAATGCATACTCACAGTGAATGAATATAAAGATTCTTTGTCTCCCTAGTCAAGTCTACCCACATACTACAGTTCTTTTTGATTTTTTTTTTTTTTGAGGGGGGGTGTTGTTTGGGGTTTTTTTGGTTTCCTTTTGGGGGGGGGGTGTTTCGTTTTTGTGGTGTTTTTGGTTTGTTGTTGTTGTTGTTTTAAACAGCTATGGTATTGCTATCCTTCTCGTCACAAAAAAAAAAAAATCAATCCATCTCTGCGGGATGACTGCACTTTTTCCTTATCGTCATATTTAATAACTCTTTTGCTACTCAGCCCTCCTTTAGCAGCAATGCCTTCAATCAAGCAAATTCCCATGTCTGACAAATTTCTGGTACTAATCACAAATGCCCATGTACAAAATATTCAAACTTTTTTATTTATTTATTTTGGTAGACATAAGCCACTACCTCTTTTCCCTCTTTTCTGTTTGTTTGGTTGGGTTTTATTATTATTAGAATTTTATTTAACACCTTCATTTTGCAGTGCAACATTTAAATTGTGTTATGATTTAATATTTTTCATACTTAGTGAAGTCTTATTTTCCTCATGTACTCATCTGCAGGCTGTCCATCAATGTAAGCTCTTTGCATCAGAAAGTGTATTGTTTTCTTGTGTTTGTACAGTACCTTGTAAACCCTAACCCTTGCCTGGATGCAACAGTATTGCCAATTTTTAAATGAAAATCATTCAAATATATATATCTGAAAATATACACATATATTAAAGAAAAAAAAATTATGGTGCTTGCCAAGATAGTCTATATATTTGTGTTCAGTCACAGTTCAATCACAGGTACTAGACATTAACATTTGCAGCTGTTCTTCTTCAAGCTGTCATGTTAATGTAAGTAAGCACAATAGAGTCCTTCAGAGTGTATGGCTTAGGCTAAGTCCCAGATTTTAACCATGGTTCACTTGAGATGGTTTGAGATAATTCTCTCAAGTCCAGACATCATTAGATCATTGGACTGAAATTAATACTGCTCAGTGTAACATGAGGAGTGGTTGTTCTACTTGATTAATGTTGCTTCATTTTCTCACAATCAAATATTTATATAAACATATAAACTAAATTTCTGATTACTTTTAGTTGTTCAGTTTACACATCAGTTCCCCCTTTTTTAATCTGCAAGCTTTCACGTCTAGCACATTTGCCTTCCAACTAAGTACTGTCTAGCAACAGTACACTTCCATCACATGTACCTACCAAGGACTGACCCTTACACATAGCTCTAACATTTTATCAAGTTCGACAGGTTACTATTACACTAATTTGCAAATAACTGAAGCCAAGGCCTGCAGCCAGAGATCCAAGCACAGCTAGTAATCACAAGAGCCATGCAAACTATGCATGTACTAGACAGAAAGTAACCAGCAATTGCTATACATATATAATATTGTAACAGGAGAAGAAATACTTGGGAAGAAGCAGGTGTTGCCATTGCTTCAGACCTCTATTTTCGGACATCAGCACATTACTCAACATTGTGTAAGGCAACATTTCTGCATCGTAACTTTTCACCTTGTGTATCCCCCCAAATTGCTTATACAATCAATGCACAGTTATCCTGCAATCAAACCACTAACCTTGCACCTGATCAGTATGAGAAAGTACAGAACCTACAACCATTTAAAAAACCAAATGAAGGTTGTGCGCTAAGAACCCCGACTACATTTCATTCTGCTTGAAAGAGGTATGTTACCTTTGAGATGCCATGTCAACCACCAAAGAAAAAAGCACTTGGGCAGCGACATGATCTGATGGGGGCTAACTCAGCACTTTTGTTTATACAACATACGTGCTTTTCAGTAAATAATAACTTTGTCTTTGCTTTTGTCCTCTGCAGCTGCACTTGAGAGGAATAGATAAGTAACTCCTGTTGTAAAAACTGCAGTCTCCAGTTTACAGTGAAAAAGTCTTGTTCAAGAAATTATATGATAAGAAAACCATACACAGAAGTCAGTATCTGAATCTGGTGTTTTGGGATAGCTAAATTACACAGCTATTTGATAGGGGGTTTCCCTACAGCAATAGGTGCTGGAGATTTAAGGGATGCACAAAAATAAAGAGGTTGGATACTGTTAACTGATGTTGCCTGGAAGGAGCCCAAGTTCAGGATAATCTCCCAGCAGCTCCCATGTTATTATTGGCTACTGTTATTATTGTGCGGCCTGTTTTTCCTAAATAATCAAAGAAAAGAAAGACTGATGTGAAAGATAAAAGTAGTAAATGGATTAGGATGAAATTAGATTTCATGAACACATGACACAGTTATGCAATTATGTGTTTAATTTTCTAAACAATACTAGAAACATTCTACTGATGTCACACATTACCTATAACAGAATATCACCACTATCATCTTTTGACCATTTTTATTTTCTTGAAGATTTTGGCACCCCTCCCCACAAAAAACCTTTTTTTTTATGTTGTAGTGGACCTATTTCATCCTTTAGACTGTTTTGATTTACGATTCTAAATGTTCTTCATATTGGCAAGAATAGGAAAGGTCATATTACCACTCTAATTGGCCAAGTTAAGCCTTATATACAGGCCCCTATTTAGACAATGATGTTACTTAAACCTAAGGTCAACCTTGAGAGAGGCTGACTTGGGAAGATCCCTGGCAAATAAAAATGTGTAAGTCTTTCTAACAAAACCAAACTTTGATCATGAAATGAAAATTACAAGCTCAAAATGAATCTAGAATCTTCTGTACCATCAAGCTTCCTGAATTTTGCTTTAATCACAAAGACTGTATTTCCTAATTCAGCTTCTCTCGAAGCAGTTTTCTCAGCAAGGCACCAGTGGACACAACTTTACAGCTTATTGCTTATGCAGCTGTATGACAAGAAATAGGAACTATACTCTGGTTAACATTAAAAGGTCATTAATGACAGCTTCTGTAAGTTACCTTCAGTTAGGCTAGCTAGGGCATTCACACGACTCATCAAATTGTGGCATTTCAAAGCAAAATTGACTAAAAGCCTGAGTAAGAAAACTATTTTATCTTCTGATAAAATTCCCTTCCTTAACAGAGGAAAATATTTAACTTTATCAATATAATTTCTTAGGTGAAAACCTGTATTTGCAGGTGATAATCTACTTTTTACCTCCTTGAGGAAACTCAATATTTTGTAACAACTTAATGATTAGAATGTATTTTATCCTGGAAGAACAATCTGACTGCTTAAGCAATATTTACAACAAATGACACACCATGTTGTTTAAGACCTCACCATTAGTTTCTGTCTAGATGGCTTAGTGGCTGCTATGTGCTGCTCTTAAACAATCCTAACAGCATACCATAGAGAAGAGCTGTGCATAGAGAAGAATGGGGCTAAAATACCTAACTGAAACAATTCTGAAAATCAGGCTGATTTGGTGTATAAAGCAAAGCAGTTCTTCATCAAGCCAAGTTTGATAGACTGAGCTCTTACTATTTCACACATTAAACTGAAGTAACAATGGGAGAATGTTCACATCACTGGTGAAGATTATATAATCACACATCCAGTAACCACCCTTCTCCAGTAACACCATCATATTCACTTCTACGAAACAAACTTTGGCCAGTCCAGTAAGATTATCTTTTCAGTGCTGCATGAAAGTGTTGCTTCAAAACTACAAAAGTAGAAAATCAGTCCTATAGTAATTGCTGAATTTTCCTTCTCTTATAAAACATAAGATTATATCAACACATATTACTGAAACTTCTTTTCGTGAGTCCTATCATAGTTGATTTCATTAAGTATGTAAAAAACAACCAAATCTTCGATCTGTATAAAAATCAAAGTATTGAAGAGAGCTTTAAGAATGACTAGAAATACAACCATTATAAACATAGACATGTATAAATGCAGTATAGTAAGTAAACTCTCAACATTTTTGAAAGCTCACATTTTTTGTTACATTGTGTAAAAATAAATAAATAGATAAATTTGCATGTATGCAGTTGAAGCACCTTAGTGATTCAGCCATCAGAAGCGCTAATCACCATGAGCCATTCCCTGTAACTTCACCTATACCATGTTACCTACGACTATTTCCAGGGATAGTAATAAAGTAACTAAAATAAAGATGATGAAGGATGAATTATAAATTATTCAGGCAGAACTATTTCCAAGAGATCTGCAAAACCTTACAAAGAAAGCAAGTAAGGAGTTTCAAATACAGTCTACAGCAACTAACAGAATATGATTAGGGTCTGCAAATTTGAAAGTTACTATTATTCTATGCATTTAAAAAAACCACACTCCTCATTAATGGCAATGTACATAAATGCACATAAGATAAAAATGAAAATTTTTAAATGAAGGTTTGGCATACATTATAAATAGAATCACTTCCCATACATAATAACTGATCAGGAAATAAAATGTTATTAATCCCCATTAACACCTTATCCTGTGATGGCCAACATATAAGCAGCAAAGAATCTTTTGTTCTGTAAATGTTCTTCACAAAAAGGTCTGGTGACAATTGCAGGCATGACATGCATGATCAGACTGAGGTCTTCCAAACTGTAAAGTCTACCTTTCCCACCTTTGGCTACACATGAACTGTAAAGTGCACTGATTTTGATCTTTTGGAAAGTGCTATAGAAATAATGCTAGTAGCATGGGGTATGTAATAGCAACAGTTTGGGAAGGGTTTTGTTTGTTTGGTTGGTTTAGGTTTTTTTTTGGTTGTTTGTTTTTTTTTCAATCAAAATGTTAAGTGACTGCACTGACTGTATCAACATTTTTACACATTATCAAACAGCTTCTGAATTCTACTAACTATTGTGTCGTGGTTTAAGCCCAGCCGGCAACCCAGAACCGTGCAGCTGCTCACTCACTCCCCTCCCCTTCTCCCCCACCACCCGCCCTGCTCTGAGAGGGGTGGGGAGGAGAATCAAAAGAACTGTAACTCCCACGGGTTGAGATAACAGCAGTCCAGTAACTAAGGTATAAAACAGACCACTACTGCTGCCACCAATAATAATCATAAGGGAAATAACAAGGGAAGAGAATACAACTGCTCACCACCCACCGACCGATACCCAGCTGGACCCGATCAATGATCTAGCCCTTCTGGGTAATTGCCCCCAGTTTATATACTGGGCATGAAGTGCTGTGGAATACCTCTTTGGTTAGTTTGGGTCAGGTGTCCTGTCTCTGCTTCCTCTTGGCTTCCCCTCCTCCCTGACAGAGCATGAGACTCAGAAAGTGCTTTGTCAGAGTAAACATTACTTAGCAACAGCTAAAAACATTGGTGTTATCTACATTGTTCTCAGGCTGAAAGTCAAAGCCACAGCACTGCACCAGCTACTAAGAAGGAGAAAAATGATTGCTACTGCTGAACCCAGGACATATTGACATTAAATATCCTTAATGTGTACCAGGTGTATAGGTCCTCCTCCATATACAGAAAAGATGAGACAATACAGTTGAACTTCGGGGGGAGTCTTGGGAGATGGATGTCTTTTGGCCTTAAGATTTTTAGTGACTCATCTGAGGTATTTTAGCATATATTCTAAGCTTGATTATCCACGTAATCCCACTTGTACATGGTACGGCTGATGCAATTTGAAAGCATGTTAAATCTTTAGTGTTTAAATTACTTCTGCATCTTCTGCTAAACAGTTATTTCAAGTCACCAAGTTGAAACTCTATTGTTTGTACAAGTGATTTATAAAGGATTTTATTTCAGTTGCAGTTCTTCCGTCTTATGCTGTTATTGGAGAGAATTAAAGTTGTTTCAGTTGGGTAAAGGGAAGTTGATTTGCTGGTACAAGGTATTGGAGAACCCAGTTAAATGCCAAAGTAGCTGAAATGCTCAAGACTGACAGAGATGTTTGCTGTGGACTAAAACCAGCTCAGGCATGCGCTGACTACTCATCTTACTGAGGAACTAGCACTTGCTTATCTGGATAAAAGCCCAGTAGAAGGAACAAACCTGATGTTACTATTGAATCTTTCACCTTATGTTGTTGTCTCTGACATTGCTTGCACTGACTGAAGCTGCCACTCCCCACTACAGACATGGAGTGCCAGAAAACAGCACTGGAAATGTGAGCTTACCTGATTAACAGACTGGCCATCAGCTCTAATTTACAGCTGAGCCACATCTGTTAAGACAGAGCTTGACTGAAAGCAGGTGCACAATGGCTGACAAGCACAGCAACTGAGATGATAATTTTACTGTGTATAGAAGGGTGTGTTTATTATATATCTGCACTATTATGATGTGCCATTTGCAAAATACTTATTTCATGAAAGAAGTCAATAAATGCATGACTTTAAAACTAGTGTGCTGTGATTGAATTAAATATATTCTAAATAACTGCATGACAAATTTCCTTCTCTTCTCCTCCCTGCCCACCACTCTGTTTTAGTTTTTGGAATCTGTATCTAATGCACCTGGCAGCATTTGGCTGTCTGGTCACAGCACTGCCATGGGAACTGAGAAAGAAGCAATATTCACAGCTGGATTTCAATATGAATCATACCCAGTTAGCATGGCAGGGGATTAGAAATAAGGCACAGAGATCAGGCAACCCACTTGCTGCATTCTACAAAAATGTTGGAACATTACTAGCAAACTTGCTGTTTATTACCAAAGATATTAATTCCCCTTCAGACACCACAAAGCAGAGCTTGAGCAGAGGATGGATCCCCACAACAGCCACCAGTAGGGCTAAGAGAAAACCGGGAAATGTCTGCTAGTATTATTATTGCTTGGTCTCAAATCCTATTAAAAAGGCTTTTAACTCAATAATATTCTAAGGTTGAAGACTTGAAGAACTTTGCTTGATTGTAACAAATTTGATGTTATTTCACCAGACCTGCACTGACACCAATACCCAAAAAAATACCCCAAAACTGAAAAAAAAAAAAAACCAAAGGAAAATAAACTGACAAGGAGTTAGTTATATCTACTTTAGGAGTTAAAGGGATCATGACTATATTCAATTTTGCAATTGTTTTTTAACAATGCACTGTATACTATTGTGATACATGTAATGACTTCTTTTTGAAATAGCTTTTTTTTTTTTAGCTTAAGCTGTAGAAAGAAACAGTGGTAAAGCACGATGCTGAGTTCATGTAGTGCAATGTTGCTTTGTGTAACTGGTGTAGACTGGGCTAATATGAAGCAGCTTGCAAAAGCAGAGCTCATTACATATAATTATATGTCTTGTATATATCTCTATGTATATATAATATGTATACATACATCATATATATATGTACTCTCATTACCTATAATACAACATGCAATGTTGTACAATGTATCTATGAACATTTCTGTTCTATGTCCTTGAAGGAAAAAATAGATTTACAGTTTATTCTATAAATCCATGCTAAACAAAATGTAAGGAAGGTATCAGGGAAACAGCCAAAGCAACATAAAATCTCCAACAGCAGCACCCTGTAATGTTAAGACCTTTAGAAGTGTGTCCCTAAGTCAGCTATCTTCATTTTGCTAGGGAGAAATCAGCTTTCTCCTCTGACTAGTGATTTAAGTCTTCACCGCCCACCTGCTGTATCTGTAAAACTCTATTTGCCTTTTCTCCTTTCTGCCACCCTTACCTGATATAGCCTTTAAGACACTCTCACCTAGCAAATGTTTTTTTTCCCCAGTCTTTTTAGTATATAGCTACCTGCAGGCACTCTTTGTGCCTTATTATCCTTCAGTTTCTACCATGTAAGCCATACTTAATTTTATTAATTTATTCTGAGTTAAGTTGCTTAGAACTTGTAGTGTCCTTTGTAAATAACATTGCTTTATTTCATTTCATCCGTTGTATTGACAGCTTCTACCCTCTGCATGTGTTCTCAGCTTTGTGAATAGGTTTGCCCAGTTTGTCACTACAGGCAAAACAGAGAGCTCATGCTCAATCTTTGCCTAGGACTATTTCCTTGCTGAAGGTCTGTGTAATATTATAAATTAGATTTACAATATGACAAATTTTCCAGTGCATCATACAATACACAGATAAACGTTTAATTAAAAAAAAATAAATAAATAAAAACACTTAATCAACTCCCAGTGCATACCAGTTCTCAGAAGCAACTCAAGTTTTATATAACATTGTTCTTCCTTTCTTTTTACCCCTTTCCTAAAAGAAATTCACTGACTAACGGACAACTACCGTATCATTAATTTCATGACAGTCATTTCAGTAACAAAAGACAAAATGTCCTAATTAATTTGAAAACAATATCATACATCACACTCAGCTGTTCAAGAAGCATGCAGAACTTGTGCCAGCTCCCTTAAAAGAGGCTTCAGGAAAATTCCACTGATTTAATCTTAAGGCATTCCTTAGCCTTTGTGACTGTCACTATATACAAATTTCTGTATCACTTTATATAATCTTATACACAACTCACTGAGAACAATTTCCATACTTTCCCAGGTTTTAATTAACCACTGCTAAAACCTTCTTCCTAGAAATATCATCCATTATTTTCTGACATTTGGACATTTGTTTGCAAGTATTTATCTGGTGAGCATTACTTAGCAGATATTTGTACTTTACTGAATCAAGCCATAGAGATCTGTGCTACAGAATATCAGTGTGCAGTTAGTAGTATAACTATTAGATATTAAGTTGGACTATTAAGGACTACTTATTTTAATGTTTCCACTTCACACATTCTTTGTTATGTCAATAGGGATACACTACCAGTGAGTTAAATGAGCAAAAGTCAAAGAAGAATAAATTGTTAGAGGCCTTTGTCATTCAGAGAAATGAATTTGTAACCAGCTGGGGAGTCACACAGACACATGCACACACACTAATACCCATACACACCAGCAGACGCTGTTCAGATCCATGGAAAACATGACAAAACTTTGACTAACGTGTTATGAGCCATCTCAAAAAAAAAAGAAGTATTAAAATAAGTGGAAATACTTTCCATTAATACATTTCAAAAAAAGTAACAAAGCAATACACCTATTAACTAATGTTACCATCATCATTTGGACTCTCAAGGACGGTAAATAACTTTGACATGCTTCCTTACAAGCACATTTAAACTGATTGTATGCTTTGAGCAGGGTGTGACCTCCCCCAGCCCCCATTCATGCCCTCTAATAGCAAGTGAATATATAGGTATTTCTGATGAAGGAAGACAAAAGCTATCTGCTCTAAGGCATCACCTAATCTTTTATTAATTCAGCAGTAGTCAGAATGACAGAGATCTTGCAAATAAGTTCCAGAGAGACAATGACTTTGTCAACTTGTCACAATAGTAGAGTCCCAGTAGCTAGGAAAGGCTTGAATGAGAATGCTTTACACTCATATGTCCACATTGCCAAGGGCAACAGGGCCCCCTCTATATCCCTCAGCATGTTATCTCAAAACAGCAAAGGTTAACTTATGTGTTCTCACCTAAATCTACATAAACATTACCTTCATAAATTTTTCATGCACTCATACCTTAGGAAGGGGTAACAAACAAACGATAGGGTGAAGTAGCCGACTACTAAAAGTAGAAAAACATTTCCAGGGCAGGAAATAAAAGATAGCAGTATAACATATTACACACGCATAACAGATGCTTTACTTCTCCCTTCCATACGAAATATGCAAGTAGGCACACATACACTGAATATCCAGGACCAAATCCAAATGAAAATCATCAACTAGAAAGCTAGAGAAACAGTCCAAACACTACCACAGAAACAAAAAAATCAAGATTTCATAACTAAGACACAGCAGCAAGGTAGCAACGTAAGTAAAAGCTGTTCATTTGTATTCATGCTGAACTTACAAAGTCAGGGAAAAATTAATAAAGGAAATTACACTTTATTAGTAACACCTTCCTTTAAATGCTATCATTATTCATGAAAACTTCACACAAGAACTAAGACTTACTTGAAATGATCACTGAAGACATACTACTACTACAAAAATGATGACAATGAAAGTGGTATCTTCTCTCTGTAATTTATTTTAAGGTCTTTTTCATTTTCATTTCTGCCGAAATTAATCAAATGTGAGGAATGCCCTGGGAACACACAGTGAAATAGTGAAAAGCCTTCCATCAAAGTTCATAAAGTTTACTGCTTCCTAAAAACAAATACAGGTACCACTTTTATGCATTGCTGAGCTTCCAGCTTTTCTATATAAGCAGAGAGCCTAAAAATTATGTACAAAACTAAATAGTAACTTAAATCCAGAAGAAAAAACACTTCATAACCAACAAAAAATGGGGGACAAATGCAAAGTTTCCCTTCAAGGAAGCAAAAATTAATTTTACTAGGCTTTTAAGAGTTAATTGTCTTGCTCCTTCAAAAAATACTGAAAGATATTTTTGGATCTTATTTTATACCTCACCAAGAAAGAGATGTCTCTAAGAGCCTAAAACATTCTTCAGTCTACAGACACAAAAATAAAGAGTATGGAGATCAACAATTTCAAAGGAAGATTCTGCTACACAAGCCTGGGAAACATTCACTGGCAAGCCAGATTTCCAGAAAACATTTAATCTGGAGAAGATCCTGACTGATCAACAATTTCACTGAAAAAGTTGTAAAGTTGTAAAAATGTACTGTACTTCATATTTGCATGTACAAACTGTTTAAGCAACAATAAAAGCTCTAAGTACTAATTACTGAAAGCTTAACATCACTGTAGTTCTCAATACCTAACAAATCATTCCTTTCTCCATATATTGCAAAACAACAATTGATCCCTTCTTCACAAAGGTAAAAGAACTTACAATGGGAAAGAGACAGCAGTAACTGATATAATTGTTCACAGCAAGGAGAAGCTGGGACTTCAATGACAGAAATCTAGTCCATTTTTTTTCCCTCTAAAAGATTTCCTAGCACCGAGTAGAAGGAACACATATGCATAGTCTCACTTCTGCTGTTTCCATTTCTGATCCCCTCCTCTATTTAGTGCTTTATTTTACCCATTGGGAAGAAGTGCTGTAGAGTTCTTCTAGAAAGAATGGGTCACAGCAACAGAAATTGCTATCTCATGTAGCACACACAGGCTATCTATGAATAGGCAAAGCTTAGCCCTTCATCACTGAGGAAGATGATTCAGTCAAGGTAACATCTTGAAAAGTGAAAGGATGAAGGACATTTAAAGCTCTTGTCTCCAAAAGGCTGAGTAACCTACTAAATGCAGGTACCTCTAAAAAGTGAAGTTAAGGGATGCTGGAAAAAATACTTTGTTGTAATTATCCATTTCTCTCCCCTCCCTGAAATTCTCCTAGACTTAAAGGTGCTAATGACACTTCATCACACTTAATCTACATAAGCAGCAGCAACCATCACCACTCTCCAACCTTTAATTCCCAGAAATATATATTCCCAGCCTCTCAGAAATGAGCCTTGTAATTTTCTATTTTGGACACTTAGCATGTTGCATTTTAGAGACTCATCCTTTTAAAGTTGTATCAGCTCTAGAGGATTCTGCTTCTGGAACATTATTTGTAATAAATGAAAAATAAAGGTAGTATGGAAAGAGCATGGAATACACACATCAATAGCAGTTTTCTCGTGCTAGTTACACAACAACAAACTCTTAGTCATGCATGGTAAAAATAATGAGAGACACAAGATGACACATGAAAAAGATCATATCCTCTTCCCCAAAATTAATGCATGACCACTACTTGCTTAAAAGTCCAAATCAGTTGTCATACCAGATTTGCGTAAAGCTTTAGGAAAGAATGGTGTGAGGGCTCTTTATAGCAAGTTACACTACACAAAGACTATTTCACTAATTAACACCCCTTCCCAAAGAAATCCTTATTTCCTTTTAAAATAAGCTTCTTTTAAGCAGAGAAGAGACCCCAAACATTTGCAAAGCCTCAACTTCAACATCTGTTGGTATTCCCTACACACAAGTGTGCATTCTGTGCTTATCAGAAGAGGTCATCAAAGGCTTGCTCGGTTTATTCATCATTTTAAGGCTCTCCTATTTGCAAAGCTTCTGTTAATGCCAGTGAAATCTAACCTAGACAGAAGTTTCAGAGGTCAGATATTTGGCATGCTACATTTAGAAACCCAAGTACAAAGTTGACGAGGACGCTTCAAACACAAGGGATTACAGCGGAAATAGGTCTCCTTATACCAAACTGGCTACATGAGCAAATTCAGGGAAGAACACACTGAGACTGCCTGACGCTATTAAAGCTCATACTCTTGCTTTATTTTTTCCCCACTGACTAAATCACTTCTCCCATTTGGCAAAGCTCAGCACAGAAATAACACTTCATTTTTAATACAAGGAAAGGAATAGACATGAGACATAAAATCATGTATTACATGACCTATAAAAAGCAGATACTTACAGTTCGTAGGAACTGTATTTCATCCTCTCCTCCTTCACCCCCTTCAGCCATGGCTCTTGAGGAGTCAGCTCTGCTGTGACTCTGATCGCCTCCACCGTCAGCTCACTGCGCTCTGTACAGCTCCTCTTCTCCTATCAGTATTAGCATATAGCTAATCCACAGCCATATAGGGAGCTCAGCTAACTCCACTGCACTGCAGACTGTCAGTCAACCCCCTCACTGCCAGAGCCAACTGCGCTGCTTTCTCAGCTCATAACAAGCAATCCTTTTCCTTTTCTCTCTATCCTGGAGGCAAAAAACCCCTACTGTTAAGGTACTGCAGGAAGCATTATACGCATCACTAAGTGTTGATTTTTCCCCAGATACTGTCTGGTCAAAACAGCAATAATGGTGAAGTGTTAATGAAAACGGAGCTCCCACTTCCATTTTCACAGATCAAGGTACCCAGTTTTGCACTGAAATGTATCAAATACAGCAACTCTGAACCTCCTGATTTGTGCAGCACAGGGATGTAAATCAGATGATCACAGAACAAGCTGATTCTGTCAGCAGATATTTTCAGCCTGCTTACAGTAACTTCCATTTCTTGCTTCTCTGCATAAGCAGCTGCAAATCTAATTCCCAAGATCACTTAATGATCTGAACCTGCTATGTATAGTTATTTCTGCTATCCTTTTATAAATGTTATTTTTATATATATGCTAAGGACTGCAGGGCTTTCGTTTGTACCTTTTTAGAACTGCACCTGTAAGTCTCTCCATTTTTATTTGTTTGATATTCAGCTTTACAAAGTAGCCTGTGCATTGTTTTGGGACACCATTTCCTGCCCTAACAAGCAAAATATTTCAGTTAGAGTTCATCTTTTTAAACTGCCAAGTGAACTTGCAAAACCATTTCATAGCACTTCTACACCTTAGAGTTTTGTTCTGCTAGGTATTATGCCCATATATTTAATGAGAAAAATATTCAACTGCTACAGCATAATGAAATGCGTATCTCCTCAGGACATAGCTAGTTTTTTTCCAGGACTTCCCCACTACTCCAAGATTGAGATTTGGCTGTTTATGGAACCACACTTAATCAAAAGTTTTATCTACACAAAGTATAATGTCTTGCATTTCTAATTTTTTAACATGAAGCTGTCTTGATTTTAATTTCTTTTCTAAATTTACTTAATCTTTGATTGAAAGAAAAAGACATCAGGTCATTGCAGCAAATCTATCCATAATGATCACATACAACACAACGTGTATATATACACACAATGACTCTGCTTTACTGGAGATGACTGCAAGGTGCAGCATTTTGCTGTGAGAGTCACACAGGTCGAATAATCTGAATTGGGACCACTATGTGTTTTATGAAACCCTATTCAAGCCAAATTGTAAATTTGTAAAATTGTAAATCTACAATTTTATATTTTTGCTTCTAAATACATTCTAGACAGACTCTGGTATTTTAAAGGCATCAAAAGAATTTGTCTACAAATGAAATACAAGGAAAACTTTTCTGCTTTCAGCACAAACAACACGCTTCTTGCTCATTCTCCAAAATAAGCTCTTCCCTCTTACTAAAGGATTCAGGCTGACATGAGCTTCTTGATTCTAGGTTAGCTTTTAGCAGGCTTCACAGCTGCTGCTGCCACCAAACAACTCAGAATTTTTATAGTGGCAGAAGCCTGGCAAAAAAATAGTAACATGAATTTTACAGAAGGAACTAAATAATCATCCTGCTGTAAAAAAAAAAAAAAAGAATATGTAAATCTAAACCACTTTTTTTGATGTGGGCATTTTACCTTTCTGAAGCTCGACTTACACCACCAAAGACAGATCAAATACCTAGGCAGAAGACAGTCTACAAAGCCTGTAATGTTAAACACATGCATACCACCATTTTCAAAAGCACGGGTAATATCAGTGACCTAAGCATCTATTGGGTGAGAAGACAAAATGATATTTTCCAGGGATAACTACAGGCTTAACTACTAAAATTTAGATGTGGCTTAAAAGATTGACATGCCTGTGCATTCTTATTTTCCACTGAAGTAACAAAAATCTGCATATAAAGTTTTCAAAAAGCCACTGAAAGAAACACATTGCTTCTGTAACAAAAACTTGACAAAATTATCCAAACTCATTCTGTTAGGTATTTTCAGCCTATACATTAAGTCAGTCAACTACCTGCCTAGTTTACAAACACTAGGCACTTAGCACAAGTTAACATTCCATTCACAGAAAAGGACTCCTGTGAATTTAAAAATAAGTTTTATTTTGTTTGGGTTGGGATTTTCATTTATTTATTTATTCTAGAGGAATCCCATTACAATTTACAGTTGGGTGGCATGGTTTAGTTGGAGGTGTCCCTGCCCATGGAAGGGGGGTTGGAACTAGATGATCTTGAAGTCCTTTCCAACCCTAACTATTCTATGATTCTATGAATGAACTAGTTTGCAAGAAAGAGGAATATAATGTCTCAGTAAGCTGCTGCATTCTATGATTTACATAGGATCTTAGTCAAGTTGAAGCAAACCTCCATGGGAAGACTACTTATTTGAAAGACAAAAAGGTTTGGAAATATGTATAATAAATTTTCATCAAAATTTCTTCCTGACATTTTAAAAATTACTGGGGTTTTACACATAGCTTATGTCAATGATTTGTTATATACCACAATGTTTCATTTTGTTTTTAAAAGTTGAGGCAATCTTTAATGCAAGTCTTTATGAATACAGAAAAGAAAGTTTATTACAGTATTACAGAATCCCTTGCATAGCATAATAACTGCTTGTAAGGCCCAAATCAGTGACATTCCAAGCAACTTCAACACCATTAAATTCAAAATGAGGAAAGGACGGTATATCATAACATGCTCGAATTCACCAGTGACCAAAAGTTTATGCTAGATTGCCATCTGGTGGTATAAATTAAAAACAAACAAAATCTGTTACTGTCATGGGTTCAGCAGTAGCAGTCAGTTTTTTCTCCTTCTTGGTAGCTGGTACAGCGCTGTGTTTTTGATTTTGGGCCTGGGAACAGCGCTGATAACACCAGTGTTTTCAGTTACTGCTTGCTGATGCTTTGGTCTGGCCAAGGACTTTCTGAGCCTCATGCTATGCCAGGGAGGAGGGGGAGCCAGGGAGGAAGCAGAGACAGGACACCTGACCCAAACTGACCAAAGAGGTTATTCCATACCACAGCATGTCATGCCCAGGATGTGAGACGGGGAGCAGAGACCAGGAAGGGTGTGGTGGTGGACTGGGGGTGCACGGCATGGTCAGGTTTTTGGTAGTGGGGGGTTCGCTGCTGGGGGGTGCACTGGCTGGGTCGGGCTTGGTGAGCAGTTGTATTCTCTTTCCTTGTATTTCTCTTGTATTATTACTGGTGGTAGCAGTAGTGATGTGTGTTATACCTTAGTTACTAAACTGTTCTTATCTCAACCTGTGGGAGTTGAATTCTTTTGATTCTCCTCCCCATCCCCCTGGGACTGGGGGAAGAAAAAGAGGGGAGTGAGTGAGAGAGTACTGCGTGGATGGGGGGCTTAAACCAGGACAAGTGACTTACCCTGGTAAGCATGATTCATATTATTTCAGCTTAAGACATTCAGAGTTTCATTTCCAATTTCATTATAGATTATGCAACATATTTTTTCTATAGTCTATAGTGCTATGAACTTTGACATTTCAACAAAAAACAAATGAAAAATATGCTAACAAGTTTCTTCCTAAACCAGAACACTGTTACAGGAGTACGGCTTTCTCCTGTTTCCAAAAAACAGTTACTCCAATCCCAGTGACTTAAATCTGCCAAAACAAAGATTTTCTGCATCTGTCCAAAACTCCAGTTTTAAATGGCCCAGGCAGAGCTCACAAACACTAGCAGGCATATTTCACTGTTTGCCTATAATTTCCACCTCTGTTCCCCATCATAATACACCACCACATTCTTGTATACAAGGTACTATTCCCACACCAAAAACACCACTTTAAAAAAAAACCAAACAACTCTTTCAGCTCAGTGCATTGCTGTTTGAAACTGGGACTCAAGGTGTGAGCATGAACATGTATTTCACTTGAAGTTCACAGCTTAAATTCAGACTAGGTCCTTAAAGCCACCACTTGGAAGAGAAAATAAATTAAGAGCTTACATGGTGGAAGACACCGTGATAGTGAATTCCAGTTAAGCAAAATAAGAATTTACTCAGAGTGACTATGTACGAACACTGGCTTTGAGTCTTATAAAAAGTTACAAGATATGATGAGGTTATGTCTGGGAAAACAAAAGCCATTCCTGATCTCAGAATGACACTAATACTGAATTTCCTATCTCTGCTTCGAACTACCAAGCTTTTTCTGTCTATAATATATGGGCAAAGTTGTATTTTTAAGCTTGCTTTTTCTTTAAATGACTGAATTTTGCTGTCATACATTTGCAAAATCTTCTCCATCTGGCACATATCAAGCATTAGTTTCAGCACTAATCTCCCATAAGTATATGAATGTAGACTACCCTTATGAGCAATTAGGAAATTTTAATGAGGGATTTCCAATGTGTTTAACAGAGTCCACTGAAACTAAATTATGTTTTAAAAAATTGCCTATGGCTACACATCATGAACAACCCGAAGTTTATGGGAAAAAAAGTAAAATCAGCCCATCAGCCAGCAGAGAATTGCAGTAATTCAGTTTGGTTGCAATAAAAGTGTGACTGACCATTTCTGCAGAACTGAGACAAAAACATTCTAAAGTAGCAATGTTGAGTAGCCAACTATCCTAAACACAGAGAACTGAGGTTAAGTCAAACAATAAATTATCAAAATAAAGCATGACAGAATTAAGAGTTAGCATGTATTCAAGTTTCTCTTGCAACTACCACGTAGCTGAAGAATTGCCACCACAAAATGCCAAGACTGTATCAGCTAATTATAGAGCTGCACCCATAAAAATAACTTTGATTTCTTTACAACTCTCAATGTTTTGTAACTGCTAACTACCTTCAAGACCATTGTATTGGCTGTCAATATATATACTATAAAGCTTCTAATTCAGATGGCTAAATGTGAATAGATTGTAAATACACAGTGCTTTGTATTCATCTGTGTTGTTCAGTTATGACTGGTAAAGTAAGTCTCCCAGTACTGATTTTGGACTTCCTCTGACAAAACTGTGCAAGCACTCTCCATTGCACTTACCATGGTTTCTGATATACCTTCCTTTTTGCAGGGCTTTCCTACATAAATACTGAATCACTGTATATAAAATGATGATATAAAAATTACTGCACATTGCTCAACTCCACAGAATATTTCAATACTCAATAATTCTTTAAAGACAATAAACAGTATTAATAATAATAAATACTCTGAGTTAGAGTCTATGACTCATGGTCATTAATTGAAAAGCACAAGACTTCACTTTTTTGTAAATAGCAATACACACTGAAGAAGATTTCTGAAGAAAATCTTATCTACAGTAGAAAGATATGCACAAGCCATTATTTGTAAAGCATCAAAAGCTTTTCCTGTTTCAATTTTTCAGGAACTCCAAGTAAAGATAGCTCCAAAAATGTTACTCCTTACCTACAATATCTTATTTAAATAAAAAAAGAAAAATGTTAAAGTACCATCTTTATTTTATAGAGTACCAGAGTATCTGGAAGGAAAACATCATTTTGTATCAAAAAAAACACCACCCTAGCTTTTAATTCTTAAAAACAAGGAGAATACTAACTATACAGCCTGTCACCAGTAGCACTCACAAGATCTATTTTGCCATCAGACGATTTTACTGGATGTGATGTTGTGAGGGGGTTAAGATAAAGAAAAAACACCTACCCACTCACCCATGAGATCCTAGAAGCACACATTGCTGCAGATAAGTTGCTCTGACCCAAACCATGCTAGATAAATTCCTTTAAATGTAAAGGGAGGTGTGCTCTTACGCTTATGAAGTCAAGTTCATCATAACTGCAATCATGCAACAGACACACAAGCCCAAAATAAGCTATAGATACACTCAGTAAGTACAGCACCTCCTGTAATAATGAAAACCTTGATATCAATAGTAAAGTTCTGTAAAAGTGGCATCAGAATTCTTACTGTTTAGATTATTTTCACATTTGGTTAAATTACCACAGATTTGGATGATTACGAGCTACTACTGATGACCACAGTAACTGATGCATAAAATATTAAAGGAAATTATATGAAAAAAATACATTGTCAGTAATTAAAAAAAACAAACAAACATGTTTAAGAAAGCAGCCAGCTGCAAGACCGCATTCTCAGTGTTCATTTATATAGCAAATGTTAAAATCAATGACTGACAAGTTATGCCAAACTGACATACCATTACTTCAAGGTCAGATCAATTTCCTTTTCTGGAATCAGGTCCCAAAGTGAATTAAAATCACTTGCGTGCTATTTTAAAGTGGAAAATGTCTGTAAATGACAATTCACCAGCTTTGTTCAATGGTTCTTCAGGAAGGTCATAGAAAGAGATTAATAGTCAAAACCTATGTTGAATATACGGGATATTGAACTCTTATTCATGTCAGAAAGATCCTGAGTATTACTATACAATCAAAATTGCCTTATAGATCATGCTGACAGTAGAGTCGTACAAAGTGTCCATAACCTCACTCCTGCTTATTAGGCATATAACATTGGACTGTGTATTATATAAATAAGTATAATTTCTGGGAATAGCAAATATACAACCATTATTTATTCAAACCATTACAGTCTTTATCTTGCCAATTCTAGTCAGACAGAACTCAAATTGGACAGCTACGTAGTTTCAAAATGTATATAAACATTAACATTACATTTGCAAATAAAATTAGAAAGTTACATAAGCACTAGGTCAAGTTAAAGAGCAGTTTAGCCCGGCTGTCTGTTTCTGGCACTGCCCATTCGCGAATACTTCAGAAAGAAAGTAATAAAACAGAGCAAATCTGCTGCAAGTCTCCTCACAAAATCTTACACTCCCTGCTAAGCTACAAATATGGAATTTCAAAACCTGAAAGTTTTATTTGAACATCTGAACAACATTCAGTTGTAGAAAATAGCCAGTCTTTTCAAACTTGGCATTGCTAATAAAGATGTTAAAATAAATAAATAAATTTAACAAGACTTACATTTTCAATACAGAATTCCAGATTCTACCTTTGAAGACACCAAATTAAAAACCACATCTTTAACCTCACATGCACTAGTAAAACAACTTGTAATAAAATAAGAATTCATACAGCACTGCCTATAAAAAACAACTGAACTAAACCAACTCATATACAACACCACTGCGACTTCAAAAAGTACTTTACACATGGGGCACTAAAGGATTATGATTTCAAGTTTAATGTAGTAAGTTATTTCTTCTAAAGCCATGGTGCAGCATTTTTAATCTTATTATAGGTCTGTAATTAAATTCCAGTACTACAGAGTTATTCTAAGAAGATGGAATATTACTATGCATAGTAATACAGTATACATGGAACTATTACATAACAAGGTCTTCAACATCATCCACATGGAAGCTTCCCATAATTTTTACAGTATCACTCTCTTTCATTTGTGAACTAACAAAAACAATCTATTCCCCTGCTTACTTTCCGTTTTCAGTCAAATTTCCCAACCTACAAACAAGGGCTTTTAGCTCCCATAAGCTCACATCTTTTGTTGCATGGTTTAACACCAGACAGCAACTACACCCCACAAAGCCATTCACTCCCTCCCACTGTATCAAGATGGGAGAGAGAATCAGAATGATAAAAGTGAGAAAACTCATGGGTTGAGATAAAGACAGCTTAACAGGTAGAGCAAAAGCTCTGTGTATAAGCAAAGCAAAACAAAGAACTAATTCAGCATTTCCCATCTCCAGGAGAGCAGGGCTCCATCCTGCATAATGGTTACTTGTGAAGACAAACAGCATCACTCCAAACATCCCCCCACCCTATTTCTTTTTCTTCCCCCAGATTTATAAGCTGACCATGATGCCATATAGTATGGAATAGAGGGCAGCTGTCCCCACTGTGTCCCCCTCCCAATCTCTTGTGCACTCCCAGCCTACTTGCTGGTAGGGTGGAGTACAGAACAGAAAAAGCCATGACCCTGTGTAAGCACTGCTCAGCAGTAAGGAGAACATCTCAATCATCAACACTGTTTTCAGCACAAAACCAAAACACTCCCATAATAGACACTATGAAGAAAATTAACCTAGCTGAAACCATCACACTTTGTCAATCCAACCTTGTTCAAACTTTCATTTTTTCCCACCTCTTCATTCCCATAAGGGAGTATTACCTCTTCTCCACCCTTGCACCCCTTCAGCATTACAAGTACTGTGAAGCTAGTTTGAGGTGTAATACCCACTCTCCTCTCCCCACCTTCACACAACTATTTGTTGGTTATCCTTTTACTATCTACTCTGTCTTACCTAATATATCAGCAATTCCACCCCAAATCTCATTTTCTGCTATTTCCATGCACCATTGTTTCGAGGTCCTGAGCCTGTTCATAGAATCATAGAATTGTTAGGGTTGGAAAGGACCTCAAGATCATCTAGTTCCAGCCTTCCTGACTTGGGCAGTGACAGCTCACACTAAACCATATCACCCAAGGCTCTGTCCAGCCTGGCCTTGAACACCACCAGAGATGAAGCATTCACAACTTCCCTGGGCAACCCACTCCAGTGCCTCACCACCCTTACAGTAAAGAACTTCTTCCTTATATCCAATCTAAACTTCCCCTGTTTAAGTTTTAACCCATTACCCCTTGTCCTATCACTACAGTCCCTAATGAAAGTCCCTCCCCAGCATCCTTAAAGATCCTTTCAGATACTGGAAGGCTGCTATGAGGTCTCCACGCAGCCTTCTCTTCTCCAGGCTCAACAGCCCCAACTTTCTCAGGCTGTCTTCATACAGCAGGTGCTCCAGCACCCTTGTGGCTCTCCTCAGTTCCAACAGTTCCAAGTCCTTTTTATGTTGAGGACACCGGAACTGCACACAATACTTCAAGTGAGGTCTCACGAGAGCAAAGGGGCAGGATCACCTCCTTCAACCTGTTGGTCACACTCCTTTTGATGGAACCCAGGATATGGTTGGTTTTCTGGGCTGCGAAGGATCTGGTATCTGTTCCCACAGGATACACTGAATTGCTAGCTATTAATTGACAGAATAGACAAGGAACATCTATGAGGCATCAACACAAACTTCTCTGAGCCTCCTTTTGCTGTTTTTGTTTCTGTTTTCCAAAACTAACTGGAAGTTTGTAGCACCTGTGAGCCTGCACTGCCCTTCACTTCCACACTTTTATCTTTTCTCTTGCGACTTTCATGTGGGAAACCCGTATTTGTGTGCAGCTCCCTTCTGCCACTTGCCTCAGTCAGCGCCAGTCAGCGCCAGTCAGCCAACCCCTGCCTCATGTCCCCTAGCTGCCCCCCACACACACACTGTATCACCTTCCCTTTTCTTCAGTTTACATCGTCTTCGGAGACGTGTCACGACTCCAATTGTCCGCCCCAGACACCGCTACCTCCTCCTGAGCTGCCCTCCTACCGCCAAGCAGCGCCGAGGACCTCTGCAGGTGGAGCGGCCCCACGCCGGCACTGCGTGGCCGGGGCGAGCCTGACAGCCACGTTGTGTAGTCCCGTTCAGCGGCGGCTCCTCCGAACTTTTTTACATAGGACACAGGGGAAAAACCACCCCATTGCTGTGCCACAGGAATGTTTACTTTCAGTATCTTTGCTTAAGCAAAGCCACTGCTTTCAAGCTAGTGTACCTGAAAGTCCGGTTGCAAACCCTCCCAAATTGAGGGAACACCCGTCTCCAGCTGCAGCAGGGTGGGATACGCAGGTCCAGTAATTAGGAGCTAGGTTAAAATTATCGGGGTACTTATGGCCCACTTCACACATACAATGTGCTGAATATATGCGTAAAGGTTACAGAGGAGCTCCTGGAAGATACAATGCTTGTTTGTAAAAATGTCACCCTTAGAAATAACGGGTACTTTTACATATGCCTTTGCTTTTCTTTATGAGGCTTTGCATAAACACCTGGCTTTGCTATTTTTACAATTTAGAGATGGGCTTCCATCAAAGAAGTTACACCCCGCTGGCAATGCCAATCAGATAGAGTGTTCATAGTAAAATTCTAAAAGTATAGTCACAGAGTGGAAGTCTGTTCGCAACCACCAGTTGTCCTGATGATTCAACAGTATTATGTTTCTTTCCGCAAGCTATATTCTAACACTGGGAATCCACACTACATATTTGTGAGGCAGTAGCAGAGGCTGGAAATGCAGCTAGAAGTATTACGCATTCTTCACAACACTCCTTCCATCTTTGTTAAACAGCAAACTTGTTTCTATTTGTACCTTAACTGGGAAGATCTTAATTGAAGAATCTGAATGGGGTGACCGTTCTGGTGTAAGGATGAAAATGACTCTGTGTGAATTAATAATTTCACAACAAACCATCATTCATAAGACATAGCTACCTTAATGTTTCTAAAGGAGAAGTTTTGTAAAAATAATAAATGTAGTTATGACACATAATTTTTGAATCATTGCCTATTCAATCCATGCTTGTGCTAATGGTTTGAGGTTGTCTACCTCACAGAAAAAATGTGTAACAACATTCAGGGCAATTTTTTACTTAGTGTTATTTATTTATAACAGTCTCTAGAGCTTTCTTCATAAACTCACACTTATTCTCTTGTAGATTTCATTCACCCACATTCACATACAAGCTCAAACGTGAGTGTGCCCTAAGCAGCCTGGGCTTACATACATAGCTGAGTACAAGGGATGCCAGTTATTGAGTCTTTATCACATCCCTGAAGTTCTTTATCATCAACAGTGTTGTAGCTTCTGAATTTAGGCAAGATTGTTGCTTATTGTGTGTTTTCTTCTGTTTGTCTTGGAAGTAGGTTTGAATGTCTATTTTCCTGGTAGGCGAACAGGACAAGGAGGAGTATATGCTTTATTCTGCAGCCTTGTTACCACGCCTCTCTTTTTAGACTGCTGGGTCTTGCTGGCAAAACATTCTTTTGCAAGAAAGCAGATTTTCTAGTCTTGATACAAAATTCTATTCTGAAATCAGTGGACCACTGGGAACAATGTTTCTTACTATTGTTGTTATTATTATTGTTATTATTTCAGGCTGTCCTTTTAATCCTTGTTTTGCCATTACTTCTGGTGCCTTCAAATATTTTCATTTATTTATGCCACAAATCTCCACATACTGGTCAAATTGCCAGTAACAAATGTATGTCTATGTAATGAATTACTTGACCTGGCATTTGAGAAAAGAATTGCAAACAATATGATAATACTAATAAAGAAATTTCAAAGAATTCATATTTAGGTCTCAGAATTAGGAAGCCTTATAGTAACACTATCTAAACCAAATTTGTCTCCTAGGAATACTTTTTCTTCCATGTCTCAACTTGTTCTGGACTTCCAGGATCAGAAATCTTGACAGCTTCACTTCAAGAGAGCAACAAAAACAGGGTAAGCTTGACAGTAGTTCAGGGAATGCTAATGGGAGCTAAAATTTAAAGCTTTGCTTTAAAATGAGCGATATCTATGGCTTGTAAAATATCCAGCTTCTCCTATGTTATTGTTTTTCATCTAATTTTCCGGTGCAACAATCCTGTTCTTCAGTATGTTTCCTCCACCAGAGGTCTCCTTCTCTACATATCTTGTATTTCCATAATTACATATGAAAGGATCTCTCTGCTGGCAACATTTCTTCAACAAGTGCATACAAGCCTTGAACTGCCTGCACAGATTCTTCTTCTTATTTCAGTTGTACAAAAAAAAAAAACAACCCATAGTTACACCATTTGATCTGTGCAGGACTCAAAGATTCTGCTCTTTGAATAAAAAAATTAAAATATGTGGTACAGAAAAAATTCCTTAATGAATGCAAAAGCCTGATTCTGTTTTTACAGCTCCTTTAAGAACAAATTAATCCTTATGTCTATTTTATCCCATTCTTTCTCCTTAAAAAATAACTATCATTGTAATAAATTTTCCTAACTACTTTAATCCAAATTGCTGTGGTTCTTCCATGCTTTCTTTTAGTTCAATTGTGTATCTTATACCTGTAAAGTGCTCACGGAAACTTTCCCTCATATCCTAATTATAAAAAACCAAGAACCTAAAAAGTTTCTCCCATAGAGAAAGTGACTTCTGCTACACTGAGTGCCTTTTGGTGCAGCACAAACTCATTAATGTGTATTTTATAAAGAAGTAGCCTTTCTCACTTCTCCTCTTCACATATTCCAATTTATGTCACCTCTTTTGTTCACTTGGGTTTACTGTTATCTAAGACATTTAAACTGTATTAGACATTTAAAATGTATTAATCTTACCTAAATTGCAGCAAATGATAATGTGCTGGAGATGCTTTAATTAACTTTTGTAACAAGATTCTAAAAGTATTAGATAGGACCTCTTGGGAAAGTGTAGAAACCAATTATGCAATTAACTCTTCCAAATATTCCCAAGATACAGGATTCAAAATCAGACAGAAAGATGCTTAAAAAAAAAAAAAAAAAAAAAAAAATTCTGCTTTCATCTACTATTTGGGATTAGTTTAGGTCCAAATGTGTGCTTTGGTTATTTGCATTCATATATTGGATATGAGAAACAGAAGTGAAATAATCTAACTTAACTTCACAGTATTATTAGCCAAATCTAGTGACTCAGACAATAAAACATAACAGCCAAGAAGTTTTTTTTTCTAAATAGCATAGACAAACTTTGGTTGCTTTTCCCCCCACCTTTTCTCTACGTTTTTGGAGACCCTGAGCTCTGCACAGGTCTGCAACTTCTGTTACAGGACTGTACACACCTTACCTTTGCTACATTTTCTAGCTCGTTTTTGCCTCTCCTCATGAAACCGCATAGTGGTCTTATGTGACCCTTGAAGAAGCCTGTTTTAAGAAGCTGTCATGGTTTAAGCCCAGACATAACTCATGCAGTCGCTCTCTCACTCCCCCACCTTTACTCTTTCCCCTCCTCCCCCCCCCCCGAGGGATGGAGAGGAGAATCAAAAGAATGTAACTCCCACGGGTTGAGATAAGAATAGTCCAGTAAGGAAGGTATAACACAAACCACTGCTGCTACCACCAGTAATAATAATGATGAGGGAAATAACAAGGGAAGAGAATACAACTGCTCGCCACTTGTCAACAGATACCCAGCCCAACCTGAGCAGCAGTCTAGCCCTTCCAGGTAACTACCCCAGTTTACATACTGGGCATGACGTGCTGTGGTATGGAATACCGCTTTGGCTAGTTTGGGTCAGGTGTCCTGTCTCTGCTTCCTCCCGGTTTCCCCTCCTCCCTGGCAGAGCATGAGACTCAGAAAGTCCTTGGTCAGACTAAACATTTGAGCAGTAACTAAAAACATCGGTGTTATCCGCGCTGTTCCCAGGCTGAAAGTCAAAACCACAGCACTGCATCAGCTACTAAGAAGGAGAAAAATGATTGCTACTGCTGAACCCAGGACAGAAGTTTATATATGTATTTATTTGTTTTAAGAAGACATTAATAAGTGCAGAACACAGCCTTACAGCCTTCCTGCACATTACCTGCCCTTTGACTCCCACAGCTTCAACAGCTGAACCTTGTTCTGTTTTTCTGTTTCCCTCAGTTTCAGCAGGTTCTCTACTGAGTTACAAGTCAGCAGGTCCTATAGTGAGTTACAAGCAAACGTAACCAACTGATTTTGCAGTGGTCATGCAGAGGGAACAGCATGGATACTCCTGTGGTCTGAACAGAGTAATGAGACTTGTGGCACTGGTGAAAGAAACTGCCCTGTATTTTTTCTTCTCCTCTGCTTCTTTCCAGGAAAGCAGAATCACATAGTTCCTAGAACAAGCATACAGAGATCTCATCACCTTGCCCAAGCAGAAAGGGTTTAAAGGAAGGAGTCTGGAGGGAAAGCACAGCATTTTCCCAGGAACAGACTGGGAGAGGCATCAAGGGAATCTAGAGCCGGGTCTTGCTCTCCCCTGACTTCACTGCCACAGAGAGACAGCAGCTGCTGGCCAGAGTGCTCTGATGAGCCGGCAGGTGTTAAGGAGGCTTAGAACCATCCTAGTCTACCCAGCACAAGGCGAGGCTGCCAGTGGTGGCTGCACTGGCCACAGGCAGGTCCAAACAGGTCCCTGAAGAAATGCTTAAGAAGCATATACTCAGTTAAATTTACCTAACGTTTGTGAAGTCTCTGTGCTATTAGCCCTGGTGTTGACAACTTAGTCCTAATTGCACAGAAAAATTTTGCTGTTATGTTAACAGTAATGGTGTTCTGGACTGTCAGAGGTCAAGCAGTAGTGCTGGGGGGGTCTCATTCTGTGGGTGACCTCCCAGGTGCAGAGTCAGGCAGGCCCCACTTGCTGAAGGAAAGACTGCCAGGCCAAACTGGTCCAGGCACTGTGGCTCCACAGAAGGTAGCCTGACCTGCCATCTACAAATGTTTAATAGTAAAACAAAAAAAATTAATTCTTGCTCGCTTCACTCATATGAGAGTAGTTAAATGCCACTGTGCTGGGTTGGCCTTGGCTAGACACCAGATGCTCACCAAGCTGCTTTATCACTCCCCCTCCTCAGCTGGACAGGGGAGAGAAAACAAAAAAAGCTTGTGGGTCGAGATAAGGACAGGGAGTGATCACTTGGCAACTACTGTCATGGGCAAAACAGACTAAACTTAGGAAAATTAATTTAATTTATTACCAGTCAATGCAGAAGTAGGATAATGAGAAATAAAACCAAATCTTAAAGAAAAAAACTCCACACTTCTGCTTATCACTCCCTTCTTCCTGTGCTTAACTTCACACCCAAGTTCTCTACCTTCCTCCCCCGAGAAGTGCAGGGAATGGGGGCTGCAGTCAGTTCATCACATATTGTCTCTGCTGCTCCTCCTTCTGCAGGAAGGGGACTCCTCACGGTCTTCCCCTGCTCCAGCATGGGTTCTTTCTCACAGGAGACAGTTCTCCATGAACTACTCCAGCATGGGTCTCTCCCATGGGGTGTAGTCCTTCAGGAACAGACTGCTCCAGAGTGGGTCCCCCACAGGGTCACAAGTCCTGCAGCAAACTTGCTCCAGTGTGGGCTCCTCTCTCCGTGTGGCTACAGGTCCTGCCAGGACCCTGCTACAGCACAGAATTCCCATGGAGTCACAACCTCCTTGGGACACCCCTCTGCTCTGGCATGGGGTCCTCCATTGGTTGCAGATAGATATCTGCTCCACCATGGACCTCCATGGGCTGTAGGGGGCCTGCCTGACTCACCATAGTCTGCACCACAGGCTGCAAGGCAGTCTCTGCTCTGGCACCTGGAGCACCTTCTCCTTTCCTTCTGCACTCACCGTGGTGTCTGCAGAGTTGGTTCCCTCACACAGCCTCACTCCTCTCTGGCTGCAGTTGCCATTGCACAGGGTTTTTTTTATCCTTCTTAGATATGTTATCCCAGGGGTGCTACTACCATCACTGATGGGCTCAGTCTTGGCCAGTGGCGGGCTGTGTCTTGGAGACAGCCAGCATTGTCTCTGTTGGACATAGGGGAAGCTTCTAGCAGCTTCTCACAGAAGCCACACCTGTAGTTCCCTGCTACCAACACCTTGCCACGCAAACCCAGTACTTCCCCAGTAAATTGCCTAAGGGAACGTAGGGAGCAAATTTAGGCCTTAGTAGACAGAAGTCCTCACTCTTTTCAAATTTGCTTTGGAGTCCTTCTGAACCCTGCTTAGAAAGGTTCAAAGGTCTGCCTTACAGGCTGAAATAAGACAGATTGGTGAGAAATAGGATAGAGTATTCAAAATGCCAGAAACTTTAGCCCAGAGTCTCATGAATCAACTCTGCAGCCAAATAAAGGTTGTGGCTTTTGCAGATTAAATGAAGACAGCTGCTATAATCTGTAAGACTGAAAAGGTAAAGTTGACCCACTGCTGTGGGTGCAGGACTTGCCTTTATCTCTCCTTGGCATTTAATCTTATGTATTCCTTTTCTGTTGACATACTGGGTATAGCAGTGGAAACTTAAAATATCCCAATTCATACTTGCTACTGGCATAGTAGTTTGCTGGAGTGATCCTCCAGTCCAAGGCTCAGAGGCCTTATATATCTTCTCATGGAAAGTTCGGGTTGATAATGAGTGCTTAAAATAAAACATCTCCCAAGTTAAAGTGCTGCTCAAAAATAAAAAGTAAATATGGAGGTCTTGAAACTGGAGCTTTTAATAATAAAAATCTTGTGATTCAGCAATTGAAGGACTAGTCTCAGCAAGTTATTTCTGTCTCAGTCCTCCAAATAATTCCACAGAGATATCAAAATGAAATGCAATTCTTATAGTATAATGCTTGTATGACGTAAAAGAGGCAGCTATTCAAAGATTCATACAGTGGGATCACCCTCAGAAAATATATTAAATATGTTAATATTGACTGGGCAGGAAGTATACATTTTATTTGTAAGAGGATTTTTTTTATTTAAAATAACACCTAGGATAATTGTGTCTCTGTAAAATACTTCCACTAGGTGGTATCATAAGAGAAGTATGAAATTTCATTGTAAAAGAGAAGTATATTATAAATTTTACCAATGTTAAAGTCCCAGTCCAGCAAGTTTAAACAGAAAGGAAGTACATATTGTTGCTAGTTATCTCAGAAACATTTATAGTAAGTTGGAGGTCTCTGAAAACATGGTATTTGATCATTATCAAGGATTACGAGTCTGACTGGATTTGTTTTGTCATGCAGAAGCTTTTTATATAGTGTGGGTTTTTTGTGGTTTTTTTTCTCCCAAAATAAATGGGTTTTGAATAGCCCACTTGATTTTAGAAATTGCCCTTTGCTTTGGATACAACCAAAACAAACTCTAGTCAGTTGGTTTAGAAACCTTTTATTTAATATGTAATTGTGTATGAAATTTAGTTAACTTTGTACCTTTAGGTAAAAAAAAGTTCTTTTTTACCTGATTGTTCTCGTTTGGACTTGCATTGACAATAACCTTGTCATAAAACATGTGCTATCAATGAAAAACACATAGTAATATTCTGTGTGAATATATCATACAAAGTAGAAGCAAAATGTAAATACATATTTCTGTTGTGTGGTCCTTGATTATATGCATAAGGTGTCTAATCACCATGAAATCTGAACGTATTTGTACTTTGCACTAGCAAAGATATACTGTTTCCTTCTGTGTCCTGGGTTCAGCAGTAGCAGCCATTTTTTCTCCTCCTTGATAGCTGGTGTAGAGCTGTAGTTTTGACTTTCGGCCTGGGAACAGCGCTGATAACACCAGTGTTTTCAGTTACTGCTTGGTAATGTTTAGTCTGACCAAGGACTTTCTGAGTCTCATGCTCTGCCAGGGAGGAGGGGAAGCCGGGAGGAAGCAGAGACAGGACACCTGACCCAAACCGACCAAAGAAGTATTCCATGCCACAGCACGTCATGCCCAGGATATAAAAAAACAGGGGCAGGAACCCAGAAGAGTTCAGTTCACGGCTCGGACAAGTGGTGAGCAGTTGTATCCTCTTCCCTTGTATTTCCCTGGTCATTATTATTATTGGTGGTAGCTGTAGTGATTTGTGTTATACCTTAGTTACTAAACTGTTCTTATCTCAACCCGTGGGAGTTACATTCTTTCGATTCTTCTCCCCATTCCCCCTCCTCCCCCTCCCCCGGAGTGGGAGGGGAAGAAAGAGGGGGGAGTGGGTGAGTGAGCAAACTGGTTGAATTATAGTGGCTTAAACCATGACATTCTGCTAGCATAAAGCCTCCATGTCCACTATTCATATAGTCCTTCCTGTCCAGAAAATTATGATTGTAAGGTGCCACTCTAAGTATTAAACCTTCTTAATACAGTGTCTTCTTACTAGGGAAGTGAAAAAACAAACCTTAAGATGGCAAGCTCTTGCAGACCTCTTAAATCTTCAATGTTCCATTAAACACTGACAATAAATATTTATTGTTATTAAGTGAAAATGAAACAGGAGGCTGGTGGAGGCATAAGAATGTATTTTCCACTGCTAAACAGTCCATTTAGAGAGGAGGACCTTAAGAAGAAAGAGCAAATTAAAGATAAACTATTACTTTTGACATAACTTCTGGAAAGGTGTGAGTATTATTGGTATGTCTTCAAAGTAGAGTCTTCATAAAGGATATACACAGCAGATAACAGCAGTCTTTAACACAAATATTTTATAACTTCTTTTGCAAAAAATATGTTAAAGTTTATCATAATGTAAGTTAAGGGATGAGAATATTATTCTAAATTTTTGTTGACCTTGGTTTGCATTTTTTAGAGTTATTATGGAATGGTCTCCTTCATATGTAAAATAAGGAAAGTATTTAAGGTGAGTGATTAGGCTTTAGGAATCAATTTTATAGCCCTGTGTTTACCTTCATAGCTCTTTAGTACCTTAACTAGCAGGTACTGAAGTTACATGAATAATTTTGTGGTTTTTTGTGAATTGTGTATGAGTCATGATACCGTAAAGTGTGGGTAGAACATTATAATAAATGTCTTTTCTTCCCTAGACAGTGTTTCCAATGAATAACTTTAAAGAAATGTAAAAAAAAATTCCAAGTGTAAACACAGTACGACTTTACAAAGGAAGGCAGTTACAATGAAATTCATGAAATGTTCGACTAATGTTACCAGCACTTGTTTCCAGCTGCAAGTTCTAAAAAAAAAAAAAAAAAAAAAAAGCAATCCCAGCTGTGAATCAGTTCTAATGCAATTAGCACTTTATAGAACACTTTATAGAATCATAAAATCATAGAAAGGTTAGGGTTGGAAAGGACCTTCAGATCATCTAGTTCCAACCTCCCTGCCACGGGCAGGGACACCTCACACTAAACCATGCCACCCAAGGCTCTGTCCAACCTGGCCTTGAACACTGCCAGGGATGGAGCATATATGCTTCACAAGGCAGTAACAAACAAGAATTCTGTTTTCTAGTGCAAGGGAATTAACAACAAAATTCAAATAATTAGGAGTCTGATGGTAGTCAATTGATAGCAAACATAGTCATAAAAAATTACTTCATAAATATTAGGAAAAATTTTATAGTCCTATTGCCTTTTTCTCCATAGTTCAAATTACCATACCATTTGAAGTACGGTGGGTGTTTAAAAACATGCTGTGAAAGGATAGAAGTTCAGAAAGGAAAATCAGTAGCAGATTTCTTCATAAGCAAAAAAATCCCACAGTAGTAAAGAAGGATAATGTTTTACCTAGACATTAAATATTAATTTCATTCTTCAGTTAATTAAAGTCATGGTTAAGTACTGTAAACTGTCATTTGAACCTAATTAAGTCCTCAGTGAAAGAAAGAGCCACAAAGTATTGGTCCTAATGTTTTTAATTATTAATTTTTCAATATCTTATGTTCAAGAGACTTGAATTTTCACAAATGCAAACATCATCTTGTTGCTTCTTGCCCTGAATATGCATATCTCTTGAAATTTACAAACCATCTGGGAACTTTAGGCATGTTTTGGCAACACTACATACACCTGAACCTGTGAATTTGGACATCAAGATTTCTGCATTCATACTGGTTTGCCTTTGTCTAATATATCCTAATATTAATATTTGCTTTTTTCTTTTCTTGATTACACTGATACTAGATATATACTTATTTCAGTTTAGCACTATCATGTTTTTAATTAACAGCCTAAGATTGATTTGCTTTCATTTCCCCATTTCTAGATAGATATCCCTGCTTCATATTGTGTGATAATTTCAAATTCATTTTTATAGAA
Organism: Myiopsitta monachus; assembly: GCA_017639245.1. Taxonomy (NCBI): domain Eukaryota; kingdom Metazoa; phylum Chordata; class Aves; order Psittaciformes; family Psittacidae; genus Myiopsitta; species Myiopsitta monachus. The sequence goes on from CM029924.1 coordinate 24,013,566, forward strand.
GATTGAAAATTTTAACCACATTTACAGTAAAAAAATCCTCCCCCCATTTAGAAACAACCAAAAATAAAATCTACTGTGGCCCCATCAAATTGCATTTTAAACTGCACTATTTTTTAATATTAGGAATTATTTCAAAATTGTTAGTGTCGACACCAGTGTTTCTCAAGGAAATTTGAACAAGTGTAATGTGAAAATGTTTCCATTTCAATTACAATTTTTCTGTTAGATTTTTATTATAGTACATGTTTATTTGTAGGATTTATACCTTGGTGGACAGTTGCACTGAAATACAGTTTATAGAAGAATAAAGTCTTACTGACTAATTATTTTAACAGTTGAATGCTATTTTAACATATCTACATTCCACAGTTACCTATTAAGAAATTCCGTACTACATTAACAAATTGAGACAATGTAGTTAGGGGCATGAGCTACCACATGGGAGTCTATCATGATGGTTTCTCCATTTCTCTGTTTTGCTTTCTCTCATATTTTACCCACCTCACTTTCTGGAATTTGTTAACTTTGACCCCAGAATGCTGATTTATAGTGGTCATTGGCAAAACATTATTAGAGTGGAACTGCTTCTCTTTACCTTCCAGACAAGGCAGGAGATAAAGTGAGAGACTGACTCTAATTATTCTGTTCAGACATTGATAATGCCACCTGCTTAGTATTGTTTTTGTTACATGTTAAAGTTCTTCCAAGGTCATAGAAATATTGAAATGAACAGGATACCTCATTTCTACCTACAGCAAACAATTTATTAACAAATTTGTCCCACAACAAATGAAAGAGTAAGTAATATTTATGTCTCTGTATATATAGCTCTTTTATAATACCCTTCAATACATCATTTGAATAAGAGATATTGTGGTAGAATACCCACTTTCTAACAGATTTATAGCCTGAGTAGTATACCATCTGCACTTGTTTCCTGCATTGGTTATGGCTGAGCTTATGCAGTTAGTTTTAATCCATGAAATCCTAAATGGCTGAAGACCTAGATATTTGTCATTACCTCTTGTTCAATAGAATTAGCAGTGCTACTAGAATTAGATCCATCATACTTTATATAATAGAAGGCTATTGGAAGGTTATATTTTCTATACTTTCCCTGTGTAACTTTTCCTTTTAATATATGAGACAATGCTGTAAAAGGTCTGCTCTGCAGATTTGCATGTCAGATGAAAAACAGTAACGACCTAATATCTTAAGCTGAAATAAATTATATTATTTTTTCAGGATTATTCAATGCCTATCAATAAGGGTATGCTATAATAGTAGAATACCTGGAAATGTTGAAGGCCAGGTTGGATGGGGCTTTGAGCAGCCTAGCCTAGTGGAAGGTGTCCCTGCTCATGGCAGGGGAGTTGGAACGAAATGATCTTTAAGGTCCCTTCTAACCGAAAGCATTCTATGATTTTATGATTCTATGTACAATAGAACAGTTTGCATTGGAAGGGTTAGTTGTCTAAGCAAATGCTGAAATCCCTTGCACAGGCAGGTTTGTGTTTCATACTTTATAATTCCTTCCTTTTAAAAGATGGGTTATTTTTAACAATTTATCTTCTGCTTAGTAGAAATATTTCTTACAAGAAAACGGGGAATGGGAATAAGTGTTAAAAACCCAGTATGTTATCTGAGCTCAGCACTCAGCCTTCCTTTAAAGGGAATATACTTTAAACTAATTCTCAGGTTTTCATTTCTATTTTCCACTATAGTGTTTCATTTATTCACTACTACTTGGAAAGTAAAGGTGCCACAAACAACAGAAGTAGCAGGTCAATTCTATAAATCTGATTATGACACATAGTTCAGATCATAAGTCCTTATGATGACTAGGACATCAAGGCATTGGCATCATGTATGGCATTAACAGAAATATATTAACAGTAAATTTCAACTTTTAAATTATTTTCCCTGAGGAAGCCATAGAAACTGCTAAGGCTGTATGTAAGATGAGAAAATCTGTTTATACAAAAAGAATTCTGAAGTAGCTATTTCGGATAAAATAAGAACACCAGATGCAGTTTAGTAGTTGCAGATACTAAGTGGGTTATAAATGGGCTAAGAAATAGCACAAGCTTTTAAAAAGACATTCAAGACTGGCTGGAAGTGGATCTGGGCAATCTGGTCTCACTGAAGATGTCCCTGCTCATTGCAGGGGCATTGAACTAGATGACCTTTGAAGGCCCCTTCCAACCCAAACTATTTTATGATTCTATGAAGAAAAGCATCAAAGAAAGATTTAAAGGAATAACTAAGGGAATGGAAAATAATGAATACGGTTGTCCAGCATCAAAGAGCACAAGGAGTGTGGGATAATCCATTTTGTTAGTTTCCACTGAGGAACAGAAAGCTTTCCATGGAATGGAGAGGCCAGACTATTGATGCTGCAGAACACTGCCTTTCACAAGTTAAAGATAATAATTTGAGAGTAGTGCTCCAAACACAAGGCAGTGCAGGTTTCTCTTGCTGCATCTGCACAGAAGTACCTGAAGCGGCTGCAGAGTGCAGAGCAAAATTTTCATATTAAATTCTCATGCTTTACACCGAAGAGCTGGTGACAATGTTTTCAAAGTCAGCCTACTTTAGGAAAATCTGAGGATGTTTTGGAAGAAGAATATTAATAGTTTATACAATGTACATTATACATCAGGTATTTTACTCTTCATACAGTTATTGTCAGCTAATGATCTAGTTTTGCCATTTTCTTTTTAAACTGAAAAATCAAACAAATACGAAGAACTTGCTACAAAAAAAAAAAAAACAAACCCTGCTAGTCTGTTCTTGATCAATGTAATTGACAGTAACAAAATGAAATAATGACATTGTGAAGACATACGCTCTTTTTTGTTTTTAATGTCCTGAAAGGATGCCATGCAGCTTACATTACTCAGATTAAAGCATACTGTAAAATTACTCCAGATTGAAAGAACAGAAATTAGAAACTTGCTTATTTTTAAAATATCTAATTAATGCTACCAAACATTTTTATGCACATAATAATCAGGAAATTTTATGCTACCAAACATTTTTTTTCCCATATAATAATCAGGAAATTATTAATACCATCAAATTAAGATTTCATTAGAAATATTTATTAGAATTGGAATGCCCTGTTGTTGGCATCCATCTTGGCATATAGATAAAAGAATTGTAGCTAATATAATGGAATGAAATGGGTTATTCAATTGGAGAGCAGTGTTTAAAAATTATAAGTATTCAGATTCATCAGTAGCTTCAGTGACGAATGTGTGATCCATCTGTGAAACATTTGAACTGGAGAACAATTAAAATCTGTTTCAGGTTCTAGCATTTCTTGTAGCATGGACTCATGCTTTGTCACACAAACAGAATGTAATTAAAGGTAGTAATAGAGTTCTTTTGGAAAGAATAAAAAAATCCACACTTTTTTCACTTCATTATGAAGGAAGAAAAAACTATAGCAAAGTGTGGAGTGTAATAAACATTTACACTGAAATTTTGCAGCTTACTGAGACATTATATTCCTCTTTCTTGCAAACTAATTCATTCATAGAATCATAGAATAGTTAGGGTTGGAAAGGACCTTAAGATCATCTAGTTCCAACGCCCGGGGCAGGGACACCTCACACTAAACCATGTCACCCAAGGCTATGTCCAGCCTGGCCTTGAACACCACCAGCGATGGAGCATTCACAACTTCCCAGGGCAGCCCATTCCAGTGCCTCATCACCCTTACAGTAAAGAATTTCTTCCTCATATCCAATCTAAACTTCCCCTGCTTAAGTTTGAACCCATTACCCCTTGTCCTATCACTACAGTCCCTAATGAAGAGTCCCTACCCAGCATCCCTATAGGCCCCCTTGAGATATTGGAAGGCTGCTAAAACAGTTAGGGTTGGAAAGAACCTTAAGATCATCTAGTTACAAATGCCCCACTGTAGGCAGGGACACCACACGCTAAACCACATCACCCAAGACTCCATCGAACCTGGCCTTGAACACTGCCAGGGATGGAGCATTCGCAACTTCTTTGGGCAATCTGTTCCAGTGCCCCACCACCAACACGGTAAAGAACTGCTTCTTTGTATCTAACCTGAACTTCTCCTGTTTAAGTTTGAACCCTTTACCCCTTGTCCTATAACTACCGTCCCTGATGAAGAGTCCCTCTCCAGCATCCATGTAGGCCCCCTTCAGATGCTGGAAAGGCTGCTATGTAGTCTCTAAGGAGCCTTCTCTTTTCCAGGTAGACATAGCCTTTTCTGGCAAGTGAAATATTTAGACTGCTTTTCTGTTAATATTGGAAAGGCAATTTCCAAGGCATTTGACAGTGTCCCGCATGACATCCTCATCTCTAAATTGGAGAGGCATGGTTTTGACAGATGGACCATTCAGTGCATAAGTAATTGGCTGGGTGGTCACACACAAAGTGTGGTCAATGGTTCAATGTCCACATGGAGATCGGTGGCGAGTGGTGTCCCTCAGAAGTCATTACTGGGGCCAACGCTGTTTAACATCTTTATTGGTGCCAGTGAGGTTGAATGCACCCTCAGCAAGTTTGCCAACAACACCAAGCTGTGTGGTGTGGTCAACACACTGGAGAGAAGGAATGCCATCCAGAGGGACCTCGGCAGGTTCGAGAGGTGGGCTCATACAAACATCATGAAGTTCAACATAGCCAAGTGCAAGGTCCTGCACCTAAGTCAGGGAAATCTGAAGCACAGATACAGGCTAGGCAGAGGCTGGATTGAGAGCAGCCTTGAAGAGAAAGACCTGGTGTATTTATGACCCGTCAATGTGCACTTGCAGCCCAGAAACCCAACCATACGCTGAACTGATTCAAAAGTTGATGACCAGGAGGTTGAGAGAGGTGATTCTGCCCCTCTGCTCCACTCTTACGAGATGCCACCTGCGTCCAGCTCTGGGCCTCCAACATAAGGACCCTGGGCCTCCAATGTAAGAAGCATGTGGACCTGCTTGAGCAAGTCCAGAGGAGGGCCACAAAGATGATCAGAGCACTGGAGCACCTCTCCTATGAAAACAGACCAAAAGAGTTTGGGTTTTTCAGCCTGCAGAAAACAAGGCTCCAGGAGGACCTTAAAGCAGTATTCCAGTACTGAAAACAGGCTAAAAGAAGTCTGGAGAGGGGCTTTTCACAAGTGCAAGTAGTGATACGACAAGGGGGAATGGCTTTAAACTGAAAGATTGTAGATATAGATTAGATACAGGGAAGAAGTTCTTTACTGTGAGGGTGGTGAGGCACTGGAACAGGTTGTCCTGAGAAGCTTTGGATGCCCCCTCCCATCCATGTTCAAGTCCAGGCTGGATGGGGCTTTGAGCAACCCACTCTACTGGAAGGTGTCCCTGCCCATAGCAGGGGAGTTTGAACTAGGTGATCCTTAAGGTCCCTTCCAACCCAAGGCATTCTATGATTCTATGAAAGCATCCAACATCTGTTGTGGTTTAAGCCCAGCCAGCAACCCAGAACCACGCAGCCTCTCGCTCACTCCCCCCATTCCTCGCACCAGCTCCCGGAGGGATGGGGAGGAGAACTGAAAGAATGTAACTCCCACGGGTTGAGATAAGAGCAGTCTGGTAACTGAGGTATAACACAAACCACTGCTGCTACCACCAATAATAATAATGATAAGGGAAATAACAAGGGAAGAGAATACAACTGCTCACCACCCACCGACTGATACCCAGCCCGACCCCAGCAGTGATCCAGCCCTTCCAGGCAACTGCCGTCAGTTTATATACTGGGCATGATGTGCTGTGGTATGGAATACCGCTTTGGTCAGTTTGGGTCACATGTCCTGTCTGTGCTTCCTCTTGGCTTCCCCTCCTTCCTGGCAGAGCATGAGACTCAGAAAGTTGTTAGACAGAGTAAACATTACTTAGCAACAACTAAGACCACTGGTGTTACTTGCATTGTTCCCAGGCTGACAGTCAAAACCACAGCACGGCACCAACTACTAAGAAGGAGAAAAATGACTGCTACTGCTGAACCCATGACAACATCTTTTTAGAATTCTTTTTCCGAATCAACTGCTTTGCTGTCTCCCAGAAAACTGATGTGTTTAGTACTTCATAACATCAGCATGTTTTGAAATCAGGAGCAATCCCATTCCTACAGAAGAAAGGTTGCTGAATGTTCACTATCTTTCTTCTTGAAAATACAAACGATGAAATATAGAAATCTTGAAGAAAAAGTAGAAAACGAAGAAATAGAAATCTCTTCTTGGGGTGCGTAAAATTTTGTCCTGCACTCTGGAACAAAATGCTATGCCATAGCTGAAAATAATTTGAGCCTTGACACCAGCGATGGTCTTGAATAGCTTCCCTTGAGACAAACTAAAGGGTTTAAAATAGGTAAAACAGAGCTAGGTTTACCACAATCAGCAGAAGAGCGATCATATGGTATCAGCCCATATGACAGCAACAAGCTAAAGTTCAATTTACATTTTTAACAAAGTCAGTCTGATGACTAGTCAGCTGATTATCCTATTTAATGTAGTGGCCACTGAATTAAAATCTGTTAGGGTCAATGTGAGGATTACAAAGCTACCAGCTGCTTAGAATTTGAAGATAAAATAAACAGTATTTCTGATTCTTGTACCACTGCTAAATATCAGTCTTCTGTCTGGAATAATTGGGAGTATTAACTGCTTTCCTTTTGGTTGTCTTAGACTTGGCATGCTCTGCTGTTTTGTAGCCAGTGTAGCTGCCAAGTCTGGCCAGCATCAGGCAATTACAAGCAGTTCAAATTAGATAGGGACAGAATTTTAAGAAATACTGTTGTTCAATGTCTGAAGAGTTTGAACTGGGGTTTTATTTTGGAGCGATTTCATAAATGTTTGTTGTCAATAAAATATTTCTTAGTAACTTTTAGTAAATAAAGCTACTTTTATTCCAAGCTAACAGTCTTTAGGAGAAATATGTCAGACTCACATGATCAATTTATGAAGCAGCTCATGTGATTAAATCTTCATTAAATCAGTGTTTTTCCCCTTCCAAATATTTATAGTGTTTACAGAACAGCTGAATGCATGATTTCTTTCTTAGAATATATTGAGAAAAAAAAAACCAACCCAAAAAATTCTGAAACCAAAAGAGTTAGAAAAGGTGCAACTGGTGGTTTTTTTTATCCATATATTACTTTTCTTCTTCACCACCTTTTATTTCAGACTACTGGCTCTGAAAAATACTAGTTTTGCATCTAGTTAATTCTACTTAATTGTCACTGTTGGTAAACTGCATTTGATTAAAATGTGTTTAAAGCCTTTGATACAGGTAGAAAGAATATGACATGTTTTCCCATATTTTTATTTATTATGCAGAACTGCTGCTGTTTGGTATTAACATTGTTTCATTGAGGTTTTTTTTTTCCTAAGCAAGCATTTGTAAGTGACAATGTATCTACTGAGCATGCCTTTGTTATTTTAGTCTCTTTAGATCCTCTCTTGACTTTTTAAATATTAAACTTTAGCATATACATCAAGTGCAAAAATGCTACAGTGGCATAATGGAGACAGACATCTGGACTGCTTTACAGCTGCTTTTATCTGTATGTAGTTTAGTATGCAGAGTGACATGGAAACCAAGGCACACTCCATCAGTGTTCTACGCTGTTTTTCATTTAGCCTTTATTTTGAATGCACACAATAAATGGGCTCTTAGTTATACCTTTTCTTTAAACATCTCTATGCAAACTGAATCCATTTCTTCTTTGGGAAATGCACCTGTAATGTTTGATTCGTTATTGACTAGGGCTGCAAAATAGCAAATGTATCTGGAAGAAAGAGAAGTAAAAGAGGTAGGAGTGGTATTGAGTTTCTGCTGTCCTAAGACCTTTTTTTTAACTTAAAATAATTTCTGAGGGCCATTTGTTTCTAGAACCTTTCACCCTGTATAACTGATATAGACAGATATATGCATCATGTCATTATATATTAATTATTTTTTTTTTGGCACAAGACTCCACTACTAGCCTCACTTAAATAAATGGCTGTATCTACAGTTGTTATTAGTCTTATAATAGTATTTAATACCATACACACACACACTTTTCTCACAATCTGAGTGTTCAGTTTGCACAAGCAGTCATGCTAATTTAATTTATTTCATAAGGGTTTGATGGTGTAATAGCTTCACGTAAATCTGTTAACATGTAGTATATGCCAAAAAGTAAACTTTTTAAAATATCATTACAAATCAATAGTCTGTATTTATAATCATTAGAAATGCTTGAAATTTGCAGGCTTGTGTTTTCATACTACAGTATGTGAACCCAGTGATTTTTTTTCTTTGTATTCCTTATTTTCAAATTTTAATTCCTAATTTCTTTAATTCTCTTCTTGTACTCCAGCCTGACAGAGAACCTCAGTATCAACATACTGACAAAAGTGATCCTACTAACACCCTTACCATTAGCAGTGCTTAAGTCACGTAAATGCATGTTCATTTCCAGAGCGATCATCTGCATTAAGTTTTTTGTAACATCTTGTCTGCTTTCTGCAAGAGTCCTGATCATGTTCCCTTCCCCTAAAGATAAGTCATTTTTCACCCTGCTCTCAGAAATGTGCTAACACACAGTTTTGTCGTAAGATTAGCTTTCTTTAATAGCAAGAGTTGGCAGAACTGTGAAGCCTTATACATTCAGAATTTTGAATATTACAAAGCTTCTCTGCTGTCTCTTGAAGTTCTGTATTATTTAATTAGACAGAAAGCTATTTTGGCCAAAGTTCATCATTTGGGTGAACTGAAAAATTAGATTTGGTAAAATTTGAAATGGGCAAATTTGTATTTCTCATTAGACTAAAATATTTTATATTGATGCATGACAAATGGATTGCTAATGTAAACTGTATCAGCTCTTTTGAGATCAAGAATTTATGTATAAACCAAATCAACACAATGCGGTATAATACATGTTGCAGGGACAAAATTCCCACTCTGCTCAAAAAAACTCCATCCAATCAGTTCTATAAACACATTCCAATATAGAATCGTAGAATCATAGAATAGTTAGAGTTGGAAAGGACCTTAAGATCATCTAGTTCCAACCTCCCTGCCATGGGCAGGGACAGCTCACACTAAACTATGTCACCCAAGGCTCTGTCCAACCTGGCCTTTAACACTGCCACAGATGGAGCATTCACAACTTCCCTGGGCAACACATTCCAGTGCCTCACCACCCTTACAGTAAAGAATTTCTTCCTCATATCCAATCTAAACTTCCCCTGTTTAAGTTTGAACCCGTTAGCTCTTGTCCTATCACAGTCCCTAATGAAGAGTCCCTACCCAGCACCCATATAGCTCCCCTTCAGATACTGAAAGGCTGCTATGAGGTCCCTACACAGCCTTCTCTTCTCCAGGCTGAACAGCCCCAACTTTCTCAGCCTATCTTCATAGGAGATGCTCCAGTGCCCTCATTATAGGTTTGCATTTATGTTGTTCATAAATAGTGATACTGACTTTTTTTTTTCTGCATGAAGACACAAAGTAATGTAGGTCCTACAGGTCAATTTTTACTTATTTTAATAATATTCAAGAAAACAGTTGGTGTCTTTCACTTAACTAGGTGATTTCTTTTTTCTGTCTATCAATTAAACCAGCATTGTAATTGATCCTGTTAAGGGCTCCTTAAAATTTCACAATTTATTCTCAGTATTATTGAGAAGCTTTAGACACGAGAAGAAAACTGGGGGGGGGGGGGGGGGGGGGGGGGGAAGAAGGCATTATGATCTGAAGTAGTAATTAGAGCATGGAATCTCTTGAATTATAAAGCTAATGAGCACATCTCATACTGCTGTTCCAAGGCATAGGGCAGTGTGGATCAAAGAACATGAGACGATGACACAAGGAAGATCTGAGGGAGTGTTGGAGTTGGAAATGAAGAATACAGAGTTCTGGGCATATATACTATGCCATAAACAGATTAGATTCATGTATCTAAACAAATCAGGAAAAAAAAATTAGTTCTTTTGGTTTCAAAACTGGACATGCAAATATGAGTAGACAATGAATTGTTGAATTTCTTCAGAATTCAGAGTATTAATTCTAAGTTAAAAAAATGAAATCTTATATCCCTGTTACACTAATGTGTCAGCTCTGTTGTGCAATGTTAATACAACAAAATAAACATATTGAAAGATGGAAACACCTGTTCAAGGATGAGAAATTGCTGCAGTCATGAAAAGAAAGGAAAATGGAAGTGGTTTATACAGGATGGCTTTTTGGTTTTTATTTCTTCACGTTCAAACAGACTGGGTAACAACTGCTTCGGCAGCAACCTGCTGTACCTTTCCTAGTCACATTTTTGCATCATATAGTTCATGTTTTCCTCATGTAGTTCTAGGACTTTACCTGTACATCTTTATGGACACTTTTTCTAACAATAGTGAAAAAAAAAATTAATCTTTTTAATATTCCAAAGAATCAGAAATATTCAGTTGGCCAGCCTGTATTCTCATATTTAGCCCTTAGAAGTTATTTTAGACTCAGATTTCCAGACATCAAAGTCAGTCAGTAGCTTTTCAATTCAGACATAGCATCTGTGACCATTTTTGCTAAAGTGTTTCATCTGATGATCAGCTATGATTTCTGGTGATACTTTTTCAAATAAAGAAGCAGCCTGAATTGGAGGCTGTTACTCATTTCTGTGTTCCATGAAGGTCTTCACTTGTATGAGCCTTCCACATTCGGTTGAACAGAGACTAAAACAAACAATAATCATACTTGTTCCACGCAACAGCTTGAGTTATTATACTGGAATTTAACAGTTGATAAAAGCTCCTGAGAACTTCAAGCAACAGCTATCATTGCTTACCACCCAAAGGCATGGATTAAGACATGAAATTGTAGCTGAAAGTAAGGATTGTTTCATCTAAAGGAGGATCAGTTTGCATACTCGATGTAGTCAATAGCTTTCAACTCTAATTAGTGTGTTAACTTAGCAAATAGATGACTTCCAACTTTTAATGTTCCTTTAAAAATTGAATGGTTTCAAGCTCCTTTCCAAATGCATATCTACATAAGCTCTTACCACTTGCTTCATACAAATCTATACTAGTGTTCTATATAGGGTAAATGAAGCAGAAGGCAGGTTGCATTTATCCTATGACAAGATGAAAAGCTGATTATGCAGATGAGTGCAGATGAAGTGGAAACCTCTCGGAGATTAGGTTTTGCTCTCAGTGTGCCCTACATTGCAGCCTGACATGATCATTTCATGCTGGTTGTTTTTTGTGAGCTCTGTCTCCATATACACCATATGCTCACAAAAACAGGGCAGTTACTAACAGAGTAATTGTTAATCTTTGTTTGAAAATACTAAACATCAGAAGAGAAAATCTTACTTCCAGCCTTTTTTGCCATTCCATAGTCTGCAGACATGTCTCAACATGCAGTGTATGAGCCACTATTTATGTACAGTTGATGTACACTATTTATGTATCAGTTGATGTACACTATTTATGCATGAGTTGATCAGGAAACGATGCTGTGAGTGGCCTAAAGTGGCAGGAATCTGACAATCCCCAGTGTTTCAAATGGAGATGGATGATTTCTGTTAAGTAAGATCACATTTGTTTATGAAAAATCTGCAGTAAGTTAATAAAGAATTTAATAAGGCTACCACATATTAATGAAGCTCAGCAGAACCAAATATGACAGTTTCAGGAGTCTGTAAGTTACGGTGAGAAAGGATATTTCATCGCACTCTTTCAGTATCAAGAAGGGTCTTAAACATCAATGGGAATCACAAGACCTTGTGTTTCTCCCATTTGTCTGTTACTGGGAATATTTTTACCGTAACTCTGTTACTTCTGAATTGTCTATTATTTTCACCTAAGTAAGCTGTTCCAAAGACCTTTTGTTTGCTTTACAATGTCTTCCAGAATGGAGCACTTTCAGTGAAGAGTAGCAGGAATGGAAGATTACCTGTAAAAAATAAAAGTTTAGATCAATAAATCAGGTCATTTTCTTGCTCCACCTAGAATTCTGTCCCTTGAAATAGCTAAGTATTTTTAAGGTCATTTAGGAAACAAGCCTGTGTTGTGATTTACCTCTTCAAGCAGTGTTATAAGTAACGGGTAGCAGGATTCCTTGGCCTCTAATGCTGCAGTTCAGAGTTATGTCTGATTTACGGAAGGGCCGATTGCAATTTCTGTGGTAAGCGGTAGCTCCATGATTGGCAGTGAAGCTCTGCCAGGCGGCGAACAGCTTTGGTGGATTACGCAAAGGCAGTTTATGAGAAAAATACGCAGGCAGAAGCCTCGATGCTTTAGATCCCCGCAAACCCGCACTTCGTTGGAGAAACCCTTTCCTGACACGTCAAGCGGCAAGAATAAACGGCACAGCGACGGCCTCCCCGCCCCAGAGAGCCACAAAATCCCACCGGGCCCGCGCCAGCGTTCCGGAGGGGATGGCAGAGGCCGCTCATCGCCCCGCTCGCCCGCAGCCGCGGCACCGCTGCCGGGGGCTCCGCGGCCCCCCGCCGCCTGCCGTCAGTGCCGGGCGGCCGCGCAGTCCCGCGATTGGTCACTTGCTCCGTCAATCCTTTCGTGTCTCCTCCCCCGCCGACAGGGGCTGATGAGGCACGCGCACAGCCAGGGGTTCCTGCGTCGGGAATGAGCCGGGCGGCCAGGACCGGGACCGGGACCAGGACCAGGGCTAGGGCTGGCTGGAGACGAGCTCCTGGGTCAAGGCTAGTTCGGAGCGGCTGCAGTCGCGCAGCCGCTCAGCATCGTATGCCCTCCACTGCACCTCAAACAGCAGCGGGAGCATCTGAACCCAGGGCTCCGCTTCTCGCAAGGTAATGCCCTTTCGTTTGCTCCTCTACCGCTCTGCCCATCTGCTCGGTTCCCTGCAGTGGCTTCTGTCGCAATCGAGTGGATTAGAAAATAAAACCACTAACTCAAGACTGCAAAGAAGGGATCTAGTTCATCCTCATTTGCATCTCGTCCTCTTGCTCTCTGTTTACTTGTAAATAGCTTTTGCGGGATCATAAAAACTGCGATCGCTTAGTTTCTCTTGCGGTCCTAAGAAAGTCTGTGGCTTTCTTCCCTGTCTCCTTCCCTCCCCTTTTCCTGTCAGAGCTGCTAATATAAGTTGTCTCTGGATTACTTCCTCCCGACCCAAAACTATTCTTGAATCTGTATACTCTTTTTTTATTCTTGATTAATATATGGGATGGGCACAGTGAAGTGGGGGATGCAGATTGTTACAGTTCTGTAGCATTTGGCCAGTGCAAATAACCTCAGGCACTCAGGAGGGCAGGGGAGTGGAAAACACGTGATTAATATTTACAATGTTCTGGCAATCTGTTACTCTATATTGTAGAGCTCATGGGAGACACCATTGCAGATAAGGCTACTGAACGGTTACCCTGAGTTAGAATGCATTTGTGTAATGACTTTTCCAAATATGTTTTACAAGTAGGAAAAGGACACATAACGACATTCTGCAGAAGTCCTTCTCCTGCTGTCTTGCACTGTCTCCTTTCTTCAGTGCAATATTAAATCACATTATGATATAACTGACAGAGAGTTGGTCTGGGAACTGTATCTACTTAGTCCTTCCGGCTGTCCCATTCTTGTCTTGTGATACTAGTTTTCCTAGAATGTAGCAGGAATCATAATGGGTCCTTAGTTTCTTGGAGACTCACAGAAAATGAATAAATACTCAAAAATTACTAAGAAATTACAGAAAATATTTTATTATGTTCCTAATTTTAGTTATTTCTATCCATCCTTTGAATTGTTTGTGATGATTTAATGATCATTTTACTTGTAGAAATGCTTTGTGCAAGTGTTATCATTAAACCATTATGTACACATTTAAGGATATTTCCACAAGTATATCTGTAATATTACTATGAAGTAAATCACTTACACATGATGTTCTGAAACTTTCACGTTTCAGGTAGCTTGGCTTGTGCTTGCAGGTAAATTGTTCTGCTTTGGTAAGTTTCAGCAGAAATAGTTCAGCCACTTTAGATTAAATGGACAGTGGAAGAGAGAAAGAAGAAGTGCTTTTTGTCTTATTAAAAGAAAAAAAAAAGAAACTGTCAACCCATAACATCATTAACGTAATTTGAAGGACTGTAGACAGAATGTCTAAGGGTAGAGAGCTGCTGTTTGGTATGAAATCAAACCATCTTGTGAAGTGCCTTTTTAACAATGGAAATCAGTTCTGACTTGAGTGCCACCTATCCCATTAAAAGTCAAGTGCCACAAATGTGCATGTTTCCTTGTGGGTTTTTATAGATGTATGTGTAAGGTATACAGCTGCATTGGCCTGGGTGTCTTAATCATGTATGAAGTAGTGAACAGCAGCTGAGTGTTTCCTTAATATTTTGCAACTTGTTAGGATAAGACTGAAGTACTGATCCATGATTCAATACTTGTTCACTTAATTTAAAAACTAAGTTGTTAATTCTTTTCAAAGAAGAAGTAGATCTGTTACTCTAAGATGATGACAAACTGGATAAAATTTCACTCTGAGAAAGCTTCACAATTAGAAACCGAAGACCTCTTTTTGCTATAAGCAAATATCAAATAGAAAATTGAGAAATGGCTGCTTTTCAAAATAAGTGCCAAAGTAATGAATGTCAGCTTTATACTGATACCTGTCAGGATATAAAAATGTGGTGAAGAGCTAGTTCTGTCTGGGACATGAAGAACTGCTGGGGTTTGTGTACGGACTTTGGTTTGGTTTGGTTGGTTTGTGGGTTTTGTGGTTTTTGGTTTTGTTTTGGGTTTTTTTGTGTGTTTTTTTTGTTGTTGTTCTTTTTTTCCTTTTTTTTCCCCCCCCCTAATTAGGAAAGGACTTAACAACCCGCTTTTATTCTGGCATCAAAAAAAGGTAATTTTTCTGCTTTATTTAAGAGCAGCTGTTAATGAAATTTGTCTATGTAAAGGAGTATGTAATCTTGGGCCTTTGCAATATTATTTAATAAGGTGATCCTTTCTGTGCCTTTGACCCTGCTTTAACTTGCCCACAGAAAATATTTGAAAGTAGAACCAAAAGTCAAAAGCAAGCTTTGTAAGTTACCCTAAATTATACTCTTTAGAGATGGTCAAGAGTAGGAAAAGGAAACCAAGAACAATCAGAGGTCTTTGTTAAGGCTCTAGGGTGGGATCACGTTCTGCTCTTTACTATACAGTATTTAAGAACTGAATGAGAAAAAATTTCCATGTGCCTCTGTTTTGGTGCTTTCAAAAATTAGTTTGCAGCCCTTTCTCAGCCCAGTCTTCCTGGCATCTGAGAACATTTGTCAGCTTTTAATTTTGGTTTAGCTATTTTGGCATAAAAGGAATTCTTCTACCTTAGATCTCATAAGATTTTCAGAATATATAATCTGAATGTATATTCCATTAGTTCTAGGTATCATGAAGAGTGCCAAAAAGGCAAGACACTGTCTGTCATGGAGTGACAAATAGAAATAAATCAATGGAATCTATACCTTAATTTGGTATAAGTTGTTTCTGCTGTTTCAGCATTTTTTATATATTTATACATTATTCCTTTATCCTCAAGCTCATTTTTTGTTATTAATGACCATGTCTTCCTGTTATTGTTGCTAGTTGGCACCATCCAGGTTTATTTGCACATACTTGGAGAGAGTAAGAAGAAAGGCTGCGTTAATATTTTAATGAGCAAGCACAACAAGTCAGTCCTTGTGATTTTTGTCGATTATTTTTATCTGATTATATACCTAATTATCTGTTTACTTCAACCATCTTCTGTGACAATGGAGCCTGTGGACTCTAGAGCTGCCAGAAACAGGGAGGCTGAGGGAGGTTTTTGCTTTTTGCCATGATCATTTAAAACCTTATGCAATTTCATAATGCCTTTCCAGATTAATGTTTGTGATTTTGCTTCCCTGTAAGTGTTGCTAGAGATACATACAGTATGTATAGTCTCAGCACTTCTGCTTGAGAACAGGGAAAGAAAGCACACAAAATGCACTGCATGAATTCTTATTCAAGTAACTGTCTCCTAGTCCTAAAGATACTGCAGTTTTTTCCCTTTCCATGGAAGGTTGAACCTCTCATCATTATTTTGGGCATTCAGCTTGATTTTCAATCCAGTTCTATGTGATAGTAATGGAGGGCTTAGTATCTTCATAATACCATATATATTTTGTTTAATTGAGCCCTTAGAAAACTATGTAAGACCTGTAATTTCTTAACATTGAATTGCTCCTGTCCTCCATTTAAGGAGCTGTTAAATCTTATAAATTATTATAAATGTTATTACTGAAATCTTGAAGTAAAATCAGTATTTATTACATCAAGATGTAAACTGACATATTTCTCAAAGCCATTCTTTTTATCTTGATGTATTTTAAGCTTATTATACTGAATACTGTGGCTTCATGTTCTAATCTTCTTGCTTTTTTTCCAATGAGGGTTATCTTGTTGCTAAAGTTAGATCCCTATGGGGGGATCTATGCAACCTGTTTAATCTCAAAACAGTTTGAGTTTTAAAATTATTTGTAAACATTGTTATTGGTAGAAGTGCATTTGCCTGTTGACACACTTGCAAAATTTAAGGAAAATTCCAAGCATGGTCTTCTATGATAGGCCCCAGAGCAAGAATATCACAGTGACATGTAAGCAATTAACCATTTTCAAGACTTTAAATGTTAATTAATTTGCATAAGGCAGATAAAAAAAGACTGAATATACATATAAAACCCAATACTTAAGTATTTATTTGTTTAACAGGCCTTTAACTTATTGTTATCTCTCCTCTCAGATGGATAGCAACTTGGTTTATAATTTTTTGTTAATTGTAGTCATATGTTAAAAACATTTAGCTATGTATGAAATGCTGCTAGCAAAAAGTTGCACAGAAGAAAGCAAATAAAACCATATTTCTCTGCTTTAACACTTCCTTCTTTGAAGTGTTAATGTGATCACCATAAGTCATTGCATTCCATTTAATCCAGTACAGCCAAGGCTTTCAAAACATGAATGATAAGTATAATTTTTGAAGCAATCTAATATTCCTTAAGGCTAAAGTAATTCCAAGATCACTAAAGTGAAGGGGGAAAAGTTTAAAAGCTTTTTGAGTTTATTCTCAAATTTGCTTTTTTTTTTTTTTTTTTAATATTTTACAATATGCATGGTTAAAGATAGATTTGTTAACTTGTCAAATACATTATTTCAAATAATTGTTCTTGATCCCTAAGGACTTAATGTGGGCCAGCGTCTTTGACCTTTCACTACAGAAAGAGATATTCAAAGCTTGCTGGATTTTATGGAAGGATTCTCCTAAAGGTATGAAAAGTTTTTATAAGAGGGTTTTCTAATTACTGTTATTATTCTTTTAAATTTCATTTTTCTTCTGTCTTCACTACTGAAGCTTCCTTGGCATTTACACCTCCTTTCGCAGTTGGTCCAAACTTTTTTGCAGCTGGAAATACTTTCATTGCTCATGAAATAGCTCAAAGATACAACATAGCCTTTTAGTTTTCCTCTCCTTCATTTTTTTTAACTACTGTATTGAGTTTAAAGTTCAGACTATATGGGTATGCCAGATGTGTGTCTGAAAGTGAAGCTTGGCAAAAGACCTTTGGTCTGAAAGGCTATGCACTAAATGCTTCATGTAAATATCATCATGGGACTAACAAGTGTGGACATTCAATAATTAAATAAAAATATGATGTCTTTGTTTAGTGAAACTGAAGATGCTAAGCAATACAAAACAGAACAAGAAGCAGCTCTTGCCTTGAGACTCTGCTGTCTGAACAAACAAAATTAAAGCTTTTGGACAAGGATTAAGAAGACAATTCTTTTATTTAAAAAATATTTATTTAATCAAATTCTGTCTTATGTTTCAAGTATCACACAATTTGAAGCTTCTTCCTGTTTTGTCTCCCATGTACATAAACTTGTTTCCTGATACTGAATTTAAAAAAAAAAAACCAAAACAGCAAGACTGATTACTACCATCTATACTGAATTTGGTCAGGCATGTTTCATTATAAGACCTCTTTTCAGTTACAGCTTTGTGGCATTTAGTTATGTCAGCTGCAATTCGTCCTGTCAAATCTTCCCCTCTGAAATTGTTTTTCCTTAAAAAATCTCAGTTAAACACTAAGGCAATTATTTTTGGAAGTAAAACTGGAGGAGTGGGGTGAGAAATCACAAATATAAGTTTGATCATGTTACAGTCTATTAAATTCATTTAATATCTTTAAATTCTGTAAGAATTGCTATTAACATCAGCTTAGAAAAAACTTCCTTAAGGCTATGAAACTTGAGAATGACATTTTGCATCAAATCCTGTATGCTGAATGTGCCTTTATCTGGAATGCAATGTTTCTAGTGATATTTGCAGTTTGCCTCTTCAGCAGTCAGAAAACTCTGTTCCAGTCCAAAAAAACCTGAAGCAAGATGATTGACTCATCTGCCTTCTCAGTTCTTTCCCTGCTAAGTGCCCAGGAGCAGAATATAAAAACCTGACTGAAGTGCAGAGGGTTTTTTTCGTTTGTTTAGATGCTGTAATTCAAATATTCTGTTTCAAACAGACTATGTTAACAGTGATTTCTTTGGGTTATGTGTTGCCATTGCTTGGTCTTTAATGTTTGCTGTTTTACTACATTAAAAACTTTTCATAGTTGTAATATTGCAGAATCTTTTATTAGCAGCCCCGTAAACAGTCAAATAGGAGAGTTTGTGCTGGAAATATAATTTGTTAACTTGTTGCAAATTAGACACCTTTCTCAAACAGATTTGGGCAGATATGTTCTGGGGTGTGGTTGAACTCTGCCAACAAAATTTTGCTAGTGATGAGGACCT
Source organism: Myiopsitta monachus (assembly GCA_017639245.1). NCBI lineage: Eukaryota > Metazoa > Chordata > Aves > Psittaciformes > Psittacidae > Myiopsitta > Myiopsitta monachus. The sequence goes on from CM029924.1 coordinate 24,032,368, forward strand.
GTGTCATCTTTATTCCTTTTTTTTCCCTTTTAACTTGCTGACATAGTTGTGTGCAAAAAAGCAACAACTGCTTTACTAAGTTGTTGTAGGCTAAAGAAGGATGAGAGCTTTCATGTCAGTCTCTTTTTTTTTTTTTTTTTTTGAGGGGGAGAGGTCTTATTTCTCTCTGTAACTAAAATTGCAAAACGTGCAATTAGCACAGATAAAATATTAACAGTAAAAAGCCCCTCCAACAAACACTTGTACAAATTATTTTGTGTATTTCCAAATTATGGCAGCTTATGTTCAGAAAGTACTCTGAATATATGAAAAATATATTACTTTCTATCAGAGCTTCCCTTAGCATCTGCCAGTGCTTCCAGTGGACTTCCTTCTCAGTTCGCTTAGTCATGTTTAATCTCCAAGAATCAGCTCATACCCTAACTAAGCTCCTTAAAAGAAGAATTATTTGTCTTTCTTTAATCACTAGTAGTTCCAAATGCAGTTATTTCCTTCTTCATACTCCAAGTTCAAAACTAGACCTGGCAGGAAATGATTTTTTTTTTATTAAGTTATTTAGTAAAGAAATGATGCATTAGATTTCTTGCTCAACCTGCAGTATAACGATAAAACTCTTATCTGGATTTTTAAAAATAGACTTTTCAAATATTTCATGAGCTGTTCTTTCTTTCCCATTCTCTTTTTACTGTAAAAGATATCAGTGTCATCCAGGATTACTTTTTGTTTACTTAATTATTTTCCATCAGTATAGCTTTTTTCTACTGTTGAAAAAGCCAATGGCAAAAAATGTAATTCAGTGAAATTCTGCAGTACTTTTAAGTTGGGAATATTTGGAACAATTACAATGTAGGAACAGCCTGCAGAGCTTTTCTTTTTTAAATTTTGCATTTAGCTATGTCAGAAAATGGGTTTGAGGAATTTGGGGAATAATCCTACCATATTTTAAATATTTCACATCAGGTTTCTAGATATGCTCCATACTTCTCTTTTGTTCTTCCTTTTCATGTGCTCTCTTCTGTAATAATCCACTAACAAAATTCAGTTCAAGTCTTTGAACATCTTAAAATTTCTGTGAAATTGTAATGTTCTGTTTCAACTGTAATCATCAGCAGAAAATAATGTTTTAAGAGAGATTTCTGTTCTGTGGTTTTCATTCCAGCATCATTCTTAAAATATACATCACCTTTTAGATAAAATATAGATATTGTGAAACCTGTAATTGTCACACCTTTCAAGATAATGGCTCTCTGTAATCTTGTGATAGTTTCTTCTTTTGTTAAAATTTATTGCGTGTTATTACAAGAGATTTCAGTGAGATACTTCGTCTAATTGGAAGACAAAACATTTTGTGAACTTTAAGATTAATTAGGTGACAAAATTTAATAGCAAGGCTAAAAGTGCTTATTATCTGGAGATTATACTTCCCTTTTATATGTGTTCCATCTATTCTCACCCATGTAATGATGGCTGTCATGCAGAAAGCGTTCTTTTGTCAGATCATTACCCTATATCCATTCATTTGATTCCTGTTGTGTAGATTTGCTGCTACCAAGTGATTTACCAAGGCTGTCTTGTGGCCTTAGACAGCTTTGTGAGAAACCAGAAGCATTTGCTTGTGGTTCTTCACATATACCACTTTTCTGAGGAAGTGGAGTGAAAATGAGACTTTGTAGTAGCAGAGCATGAATACCCTTATCTGGCCATATATTGGTATTGTACTTTGGAAATCAATACGAAATGATGAATGTCATTTGATTCGTGGATGAGTAAAAGGATGGTTTGCCTCTTTATAGGTTAAGTTTTGTTGTTTCAAACACTGTATAAACTACCTGGTCCATCTGTACCGTGTAGTGGCCATTTAAGTGTACCTTGGAAGATGTATTATCTCTAATGCATCAGGAAGGCCAAGTAACCCAGAGTTTCTATTAGGGTTACAAGAGCACCATTAGTTCATCTAATTAGCTGTAGCTTGCCAACGCTTTGTGAATCAAAAGATTTTGCCTAATATAATTTACTGCAAATCTGAAAAGAAACCTTATATTTGCATCCTTTTAATTGTAAGTAAAGCAAAAGTTCCTTACGAAACATTACAACCTCTTCTTCCTGCATAGAGTCAAAGCTGATCTAGGAGAAGGAAGTTCTTCATGTTGGTCCTGCCTAAGCTAACATGAGTTGCTACAGAAGTATTAGTCTCTTAAAGCTATATTGGCTCATTTTTGTGGCTGTTGGAAGAAAGGTGGAGAATTATCTGGCACAATATTTTGCTGGAAGTAGGTAAAAAGACTGATATGGTAACAGGTGTACTTTTTACTAGCAGTTTCTGTTTTGGATATCTGTAATGTTTTCAGTTTGCAGAAAGATGGGCATGCTAGAGGAACACTTTCAGGTTAATATCCGCTGTTTAAATGGAATACTGGTTTGTCACTAGGCATAGAAAACAGAGACAATATTTTGACTGTCCAAAGTTTTGTGTTTGAGAAGAGAGGTTTCAAATGCATGTCTGTATCTGCATAAATCTTTGACTAACTTGTGTCATTTGAAGATCGACGAGGTGTTTTCTTCTCCTCACTCTGCTACCCATTTTAACATCTCCTCCATTCTCATTGTTCTGTCATGTCCTTTGAGTTTGTACTTTCTGTCATTCTGTCTTAAACATTCAAAATCATATAAAAAAAGAGTCAGAACTGAAATATGGATTTTAAGGAGTATATTTTATTATTTTTAAGTTTACAGCAGATACTTGGTTTTAAGTAGAGATTGCAAAACAATATCAGGCAAAATATTTTTACAGGAAGTGTAATACTGGAAACCTCTTTTTCTTTTACAGGATCATGTATCTACTGTAAAATGGAAGCTACTAACACAAGGGCATAAAAGAATTTTTATTGAAGGAATACTATGGTCAGTTAAGCTGTTTTATAAGCAACCATACTAAGAAATCCACTGAATAGGAAAGATTAGTTTCAAGAATATCATTGACATTATATACATCCCATTCTGAAGTCTTTAAAAAATAGCTTTCTAAAGATACCCTTATGATGGTTTAGCGGTGGATTTGGCAGTGTCAGGTTTATGGTTGGACCAATGGTCTTAAAGATCTTCTCCAACCTAAATGATTCTATGATATTTATTACCCTTTAAGGCATCCTTTTTAAATTTTTCTGCTTTTGCAATAGCAATTTTTTTAGAAGTCCCTGTTACTTGGTTGAAAGACTTATATAGCTTCTACTCACCATGTGGCTTTTAGAAAGGGGTCACTAGAAAGTTAGTGCAGATGGGTGGAACTTGGAACTAGAACTACATGGTTGTAGTAAGGAAAAATGTCATTTATGCCTGGCATTTAACTTAGATAAATTGTAATAGAGTTCACCTGGCTCAAATCATAGGAGCAAGAATCTGAATAATGGGACTTCCTTGCTAAGATTACAACTGAAAATATTAGGAGTTATGATGTTTTATAGTGAAGAAGGTCACTGTTTTAAAAATATTGTTCACACTTCAGAAACTAAGCTATTAGTGAAGTCAGTAATTTTCACATTGTTCTAGTTTTGCAGTGTATGTTTTTTTTTTAACAATTTTGGAGATGATGTGGTGTGAGTAATGTATGTATTTTATGTTTGTTTCCCAACCTGACTAATCAAATGTAATATAAATTTTAAGTATAAATGGTGAGCATTAGTTCTAAACCCCAAAGCATCATCACTGGTTTTTTTTTTCATCTCCTGTGCACTAAAAAGGTAATATGCTTATTTAGAACTATTACAAATAAGACAGTGGTCGGTAAAGGACCATGAACAAGTACAGGGCAGTCTGGCTTCTGAGAATGTATTTTTTCTAGTGAGATGTCATCATATTATTTAGTCCATTCAGAAACTTAAACCCATTAACTTTGCATGCCACAAGAGAGTTTAAGCAGGAGAAGGAAATGATGCAGTTTATCAACAAGTTGTGCTCAGTAAACAAATATCATTGCAGTTTCATTTCAGTTTTTTCTAGCTTGTGACATGGATCCTTCTGTCCATGTTTTTACTACCTTTACAATGCTTTTTCTGTTTTGGTATGTAAATTGGCTACATAACACAGCACAGAAAGTTAGCTATAGCGTACTAATGAACAGAGTGCCACCTAATAACAGTCAGATATTGGGGAGAGCTGGGAAAGTACAGAGTTCTAATTCTTGCTTACTTAAAGATCAGGGAAAGGAGGAAGACAGACCATCTGTCATGCTGAGCAACGAATGGTATGTCCAAAAAGAGAGAAGAAACAGGCTTCCTAAAAGCACATTTTGAACAGCAAAATGGATGGATGTGTTGTCCCCAGACTTTGAGAATACTAAATCTGGGCCATTTTTTTGTTGTTGTTGAATGAAAAAAAAAAAAATCCTTTAATTTACAAAAATTCACTCCCTGTAATAAGGTTTGCAGATAGAAGAAGGATTATTAACAGATTGCAAGGTGAACAGAAAAGTAGGGGAAATTAAGTTTGAAAGTCCTGTCATGGGTTCTGCAGCAGAAGACGTTTTTTCTCCTTCTTGGTGGCTGGTGCAGCGCTGTGGTTTTTGATTTTGGGCCTTGGAACTGCGCTGATAACACCAGTGTTTTCAGTTACTGCTTGCTAATGCTTTGGTCTGGCCAAGGACTTTCTGAGTCTCATGCTATGCCAAGGAGGAGGGAAGCCAGGAGGAAGCAGAGACAGGACACCTGACCCAAACTGACCAAAGAGGTTATTCCATACCACAGCATGTCATGCCCAGGATGTGAAAACGGAGAGCAGAGATCCGGAAGGGTGTGGTGGTGGACTGGGGGTGCACGGCATGGTCAGGTTTTTGGTAGTGGGGGGTTCACTGCTGAGGGGTGCACTGGCTGGGTCAGGCTTGGTGAGCAGTTGTATTCTCTTCCCTTGTATTTCTCTTGTATTATTACTGGTGGTAGCAGTAGTGATTTGTGTTATACCTTAGTTACTAAACTGTTCTTATCTCAACCTGTGGAAGTTGCATTCTTTTAATTCTCCTCCCCATCCCCCCAGGACTGGGGGAAGAAAGAGGAGGAGTGAGTGAGTGAGAAAACTGCGTGAAAGGGGGTTAGAGGCTTAAACCACGATAAGTCCTTAACCAGTTTCCTTAACATAACTCTCCTGATAGTTTCTTATAATGCTGCTGCTCATAGAGCAAAGAGTTCACTTTGTTTCCTAGTGGCAGATTATTAAAAGGCTGAAAAAATGCTGAAGGCACTGGAGAGAGAAAGTTTTTCTCAGTAAGGATTGTATCTATTAATAGAAATAAGCTTCAAAATACCATTAAACAATGCAGCAGTACATGGTATCACATTATCTTTTAAATCAATGAAAAATTTGATAAAGAGTATTTTATTGGCCTAATTGTAACAAAATGTTCTGTTACCGCTATTGTTATTATTACTGGTTTTCTCTAAAACTCACTTTTAATATGATTTAATTTTAAAGTATGTGTAAATTTTTTCATTATAAGGCAGTATTTTGTTCTCTTCAAGGTGATTGTATATTTTAATGTGTCATTATGTGTGTATCAAACCCAATGTTTAGTTTGGTGTAACTAAGAAGAGATGTAATGGAATGTAACCTGTAAAACAGGTCTTAGCTGGCCTGGCAGGTTGCTGTCAAAGTTGGTAAGATTTTAAAAAAAAATAATTCTTCAACAGACTTATTTGCTTGTAACTGAAAAATTGCTTTTAGTTGCAATATGATATAAAGGGAGAGCTGTAGGTCTCATTTCAGTAATGTAATGACTTAAAGCTCATAGCAGATTAGGGAAACTGCTTGTGTTTTGGGAGGACATAGCCTAACAAATTGGTGTGGCAGAGGTGAGGGCTAGCTGGGGCTCTCCTTTACATGCTTATTCTTTTGTCCAAAAAAAATAAAAAATGTACTCTTCAGAATTGAGCTGAGTTTCATCTGATGATGACATAGAGTCATTTGAGGATATTAACTTTTATTATAATGTCTGGGTCTATAGCTACTGGGTCTATAGTTTCCATTAGGCTATTTCCTTCTAGTCACTTAATCATATTTCAGTGAGAAAATACAATGCTATTTGAGGTGAAACAAAGGAACACATAAAATAATACAGACTAATTTAACTAAGATTTTTTCCTAGATAAGACTGTGAAATATGCATAATACAACCTTACTTCATTTATTTAAATAAACCCACAACCAATTCCCTTTTTTCCTATTGCTCTTTTCCTTTTATTATTCTCTAAATCAACGCATTGACAAATACTTCTGATGTGATGCATCATCTTCCTTAAGTCAACACTAAGCATAGATTTGATCTACTTGGGATATCCACCCTCATCCTCAATTTAGCTAGGTTTTTCCCAGTTGCCTATTCTTCTTCCTTGTTTAACAGCTGTATGTTGCCAGTGGACCAAAATATGGACTGTGTCATCTGTTTCCTTGCCTAGTAACTCTCTTGAAATTCTGCTCCTCAGTAAACTTCTTCTAAAATTAAAAACTGACTCAGCATGCATTATCTCGCACTGCTGAATATTCATATATGGAAATGTCCACATGTTAACCAGCTCATGTTTGGTGGAGCTCACCACAGCAGATTACTTGTGGGGCAGTTTGATGCTTTGGCTAGGGTGATGTACTGACAAACTGCTACTCTAAATGGTATTCTCTACTGCTTGGGTGAAGAGTGATGAGGTTCAAGACTGCTCCTGTGATGAAAAAATCTTCTTTGATAGTTATTATTTCTGTATGCAGAACTACTTAGTTGCATCTGCCAGTGACACGCTGTGGCTGCATGATCACTCAGTTCTACACTAGAAAAGCAGCAGGCATGCACAGCTGGAGACAGGGAAGACTAAAGTGAGGCTGCTCTTTTAGACAGTACTCAGACTTGTCCATATTTTGAACTCCAAACTCAGGCAATGAGTTAAAACAAGAATATAAGAAGAAACAGCATGGCATAATTTTCTCAGAAACTATTGCAGGCCTATGAAACAGCAAGGCCTATGAAACAGCAAGTACTTCAGTCTTAACAGAAGTACTGACTAAAGGTTTTGCATCTTTCCTACACCTTCTGATACCTGGATGGGATTCTAAATCGTGCCACGTAGCTATTGACTGCTGGTGAATAGAATTAAGAAGCTAATCCAACCCTAATGGAAGATTGTTCTTGCCGTTAGTCCCTCTCCTTAGGATCACTCCTCTGTCTTCAAGGATTATGTGTGCAAATATGAGTTTTGCTGGCATGAAAAGTGATACTACTCAAAGTAAAAGGAAAGCTTGAAATTCTTTAAAGAACATTATAAACAAATAAAATGCCTTAACAAAACTTAGATCAAAATCACTGTAATAAATGACTACTTGCTGGGAGGATAGGTTTTGCGTAAATGTTGTTTGCTTCTTAGCATTAGGATTTGTTAATTGCTTTTGAAATTATGCCAACAACTTATCACATCTAACTCCCTGCATAATAAAAACTGATACAATGCAAATATATCCAAATATGTAAAACTGAAATATGTGATGTGATAATGTGACACCTTCCTTTTAACTATTGTTGCCTGAGGCTGAGTTTTACTATTTTGAAACGACAGAAAGTTACCCTGTATTTATGTTTTGAAGCTGAAAACTGAAATTCCTGCATTTTTCAAGAAAGAGAAGCCCTGGAGTCAGCGCTCTCCAGCTTTGCATGCTGCTGGATTTGCTGCAGAGCTTTCTGTCTTTCCCTGATGTTCAGGCGTTTCCTGGTGACCGCAGACTTCTTTACTTGTGGTAGTAGAGTTCTTTTTGGATAAAGAGCCAATTCAGCGATCAAAATTAATAAACCATCTTCTATCATGATGTATCAAATGAATGTAAATAGATCTAATCTGTAGCAAGAAAATACAATGTGATGCAAAGAAAAGAAATTACAGAGCTCAATAAACTTGCCTTTAGTAGTACAATTATGCTATTTAGTTGACTCAAAATATATTTGTACAGTACCTATATGCTAGCCAAGTAAACAGAACCTGATCTTTTTTTAATTCTTGCAAGTTTTTTTATGTTATGGCAGTTTCACAGATAGGTACTAGAAGAAAATGTTCAGCCTTTTATTTTTTTAGTGTTTTCTTGGTAAATACAGCAGTGAGAGCTAATTACATTTTGATGGTGTTGCTGGTTGTGCTGACTGAGGAAAAAGGCAACATATGTGCTTGAATGGTTCTTTTTTACTAAATGTTCAACAGCAAGTTAACTTTTAACAGAGAGAAAGCAATAGGATATCGTATTTAAAAGTAAATTGTGTTTCAAATGTGTGGTTTAGTGATCATTTTATGGCCTTATGGAACAGTTCTCTGAACTGAGAATCTTGGAGGCAGAAAAATGATGCATGAGGTGGATTATGACCCCAACTATGAGTGTGAGCAGTGTCATCCTTTTTGGGTCAGATTTTTCAGGGTAAGAGATTTGTATCAGAAAACACTGAGAGAAGATTGTGCTTCTGCAGGCTTGTTATTTGTCATATTAAATTTGCCATAATCAAGTTTGACAGGCTTCTCTTTATTTTTTTCAGCAGACAATATTATTGTTGAAGATTAGTCAGATGCCTTCCGTCCATTCCCTGCCTCACATGCTATGTCATGCAAGCTTTGAAATACTCAGCGCATAATTTAAACGAATGACTAATTTGGCAAGCATAATGGAAGGCACACATACTGTCCTTCAATTGCACAAACCCATTATGGAGCTTTGTTACATCAGCTTCTATCTTCCAGAAGGCAAAGTCAGAGGATTTACTTACAGGGGCTGTTTAACTCTGGATAGAACCAGTAAACGTTTCTGTAGCTGCTATCAAGTAACAGAGAGGTTACAGATGGAGCTGAGAGAAAAGCCATATGAAGACTTTGGAGATATTATTTTCAAGCAAAGTACCACAAAAGATGTTCTTTTTGAACTGTACAAACTAACTTCTGAAAAGGAAGCACTGTTGTCCAGTCTTTTGAGATCACATCATATTCTGGACCTTAACATAGGACATCAGGAGAGAAAGCGACAGGATATTTCTGGAGTCCCAAAACTTAAAGGTGATGATTACTTCAGTTTTACACATCAGCAGAAGTTCTTTCTGGATTCCACAAATAGAGACAATTTGAATCACAAAAAATTGAGGAAATATAGAAGGAAAGAGAGCTTTGAGGAGTTCAGGCACTGGAAAGGGAGGAAAAAGATACATGAACAACATCTTTCTTTACTGAATGCAAAAACCAAGCAACTGGAAAATAAGAGAATGCTCCCCACATTTCCTACCAAAAGTTTTCCCAATTCCTTTTCTGCTTCCAGCTGGGTAGCAGTAAAAGTTAAGGATGATTTACCAGTAGACAGTAGTATACAACCCAAAAGGCGGATAAAAGAGGGGTGCTCTCTTGAGAACAACAAAGCTGTGAAACGGGATGCTGACTTACCAAGTTCTAGCTCAAAAGACAACGATGACACAGTCACAGTTGAACTAGTGGACCATGGAGAATGTATCCCTGAAGTTACGAAAGTGCAACAGAGTATCTCTTTGGTAAAGTCATCTCAGGACAGTCTATCTAACAACCTTGAGACATTAAGTAAATCCACAGCTGCTAAAAGCTTGAAAACTAGCAAGTATACTGAGCCAGTACGCAGGGAGAAACCAGGAATCACAGATGTTGCTGAAGTACAGGATTCAGAAGCATGTATTAAAGAAGCTGACAAACCCCCTTCAGAGTCTTTACCTGATTTTCACAGAGATAAAGAAAACATTCCTTCTGTTCTCACAGCAGTAAATAAAGAGTTTATGTCAAGAACTCATACATACTCTGTGGATGAAGCTGCTGGAGACTCTAAAGATGCTGTGCTGCAGGAAAAGGAGCAAGGCAGTTCTGGTTTGCAGTACAAAGCAGAGAGAGTGCACATTACTGATGAGTCATGCAACCTTGTGGGAGCAGTCAATAAAGCTCTTCTGAAAGTTATTCGGAGCGACAGTTTAGATGAAGCTGCAGAATGGAAGAGACTGCAACAAATTACAAGAGTAGACAGAAACCTGCCAGGCTCAATATATGAGAGAAGAACCACGGTATCCCGGGGAAGCAACAAGCATTTATTTTTGAACCTGCCTGTAAGTGAAAGCTCTGATCTTTCTCAGACAAGTAATAATCTTAAACTGGAAGAGAAAAAGCTGCATTCACCCTCGTTAGTATCAGTGAGTAATGTTTCTAGTAGTTCATATCCGCTATCTAATACACACAAACAAATGTCACCTATTCCTTCTCCGTTATCTTCGAGACTGCCTAGCCCACAGCTGCATCACCGGATTCTCCCATTACCAACACAGAACACCGAGGACGAATCTATGTTCTGTGACTATGGCCATGGGAGACATGGGGCTATAAACCTCTCTCTTGGTGATTTGGAGCCACAGTTTTATCTGAAATTTTCTGAACCTGGAGAATCGGGATTTGCCACCAGACAACGAGGCCTACATCAGAATGCAACTGCAGGGCATTTTGACAAGCATGCCGTACAAGAAAAATTAACTACTCAGACACAGCAGAATTTCTGTCCAGGTCAGTTCTATTTCATTTTTTAAACTAACAGTATTGGTCAGCCATGAAATTATTGGAGTATTTTTTTAATACTAACCTTCAATAATGAGTAGTATGCTTGCAATGAAAGCATTTTTCACTTCAGGATTTCACTTCAGGATTGAGGGAAAAGTTGGGGTTTTTTTTAAACAAAAGTTGCAACTATATAATATTTCCTTTCAGATGCATTTTTATGTTAGCTTACATTCAGTCCAGTTGTTATTGAATGACCTCTTAACCAAAGCTAGTTAAATGTTTTTCTATCTAAAATGAAAAATGTTTGCATCTTTATTTTCCTGCTTTTCTTGTGCTGTGTTCTAATCTGTCAAAATGTTATTATGAGATTTGTTATCCAAAGTGTTCTTTTTAGTTTGTTTAGCTTAACTGATAGAACATTGTCTGGGCAAATTAATTTACACTGCCTTAAGTATAGGACTGGTGCTTTGACCATTTAGCTACAAGAGGTTGATGTAAATTCTGAAACAACAAAAGGCCGGGTTTTAAAAGGGTTGCATGCAGGAGTCATGGTACAGTGTTATTTGAGTACAGTACATGGGTTTATTTTTAAATATATACTGTCAATATAAAAATGCATAAATATATGGAATACTGAATAACTGTTTTCTTAGCTAGAACATCAACATCTATACCCTTCATTTTTTTCTCTACGAAACAGGAAGGATGGAGAATCTAATCCTACAGTCCTCTAGGTGTGGCTTAGACTGTTGCTATGTGTTAGAGGGTGAGCTGACAGTGCCAAGTGATATGATTTCACTATAAAAGGGAAAGACATGCTAATTTGCAGCCTTATCATTTTTTCCTGGAAAACAGGATAATTTTCTATAGTCTCAAATTAAAGGAAAACTTAAAAAAAAAAAAAAAAAAAAGTAAAAAAAATGGGAAAAACCTGTTGATAGCTATATTTCTCAACTATTTAGCTTGACTTGAGTGTCTGACATGATAAATCTTCCTATTCCTACCCCTGCTTCCCTTCAAAGTGCATTTAGGTGTCTTGCCTTACCTTTGGCTGATTCAGCTCACCAAAAAGACACAAAAATATTGTTTGTTTGTGTGTTTGTTTTTGTAGGGGTTGGGGGGATGACAGAGAGTAGTCTGCCATTTTAGTTACTTAAATTGCCTCACAAGGTGGCCCAATGATTGACTACCAGAGCTGGTGTGGGATTCATTACAAGATTCTGCAGACTAAATCATGGAGGAAGACACAGGAAAAGGGGTCCCTAAAGGGGAGTTGTGTAGGATGTGAAACCATTACCTTAGCCAGAGGGTGCTGAATACAGTCTAAGAGGCTTGCATTTCTGCCTGCTACTTGTAGAAGCTGCTTTGGTTCCCCTCAAGACTAAATCAGAGAGAGTTCCTTCTCTGGTTCCTGTTGTTCTGTGATGTCCCACCTCCCTCATTACTTCTTGCACTTATTGTACTTTTTGGTGAGCTGGTTTAGCTCATGAAACCAGGCAGAAAATTTCACCCCTTCATAAGACTAAAGTAGGATGCCCGATCTTTTTCTCTCTGATCTGCTTTAGTATTTTTTTAATTAGTTTATCATTTAGGACTGTTGGATGTGGAACTGTATCGATATTGTGCTACACTCTTGTACTGATTTTCCCTGGGAGAGTTAATTTTCTTCATAGCATCTTGTACAATACAAAACAGAGTTTTGTATCTGTGACACAATGGTGTTGGGAGCACACTAATGTTCCACCTTGTGCTCAGCATTGTTAGCACAGCATCAATCCCTTCTTGTTTTTTTCCCTACGAACAAGGGCAACATTAATATAGATAGATAGAAAATATCACTGCAACTTTCTGAAATATGTAATACTATTCGGGGGGGGGGGGTTGTTTGTTGGTTGGTTTGTTGTTTTATTTTAATTTTTTTTTTTTCATTTTCATGTATGATTGCATGCTAACATTATTACTGGCATGCCAGACAATCTGTAACTTTAAGGAAAAGTTTCGTACTTTTCTGGCATATACAACACTGTAGGTATGTCTCTGGATCTGGGATAATATAGCATTCCATTTTGTTCTGCACCAGGGGTGAAATCCTACCTATTGACACAACATTTGGAGTACCACTCTTCTATAAACTGACATAAATAATAACTGACTGACTGTATCACAGTGGGGTAAATTATGTATCTCCAAATTTAGACAACATAAGTGATGTTAAGATTTGCAGACGCAAATTTGCGGTCCTGATTTGATCCTTAGCAGATTGCTCCTGTGTGTGAAAAGCAAAATTCAAAACTATTGTTCAAGTTTGTCTGTAATGGGGTGCTATTGTGAAATGATTTCTCAAATCTTAATTAAGTTCTTAATTAGATCTTAATTAAGTTCTTTATTGTGAGGGTGATGAGGCACTGGCACAGGTACCAATGCAACCACAGTTTGCATCGCCTCATTCTGCGAAACATTTGGAGCCTTTTATTACCTGTGTAACTTCGTATTTGAAAAATTTCGTGAATGGGTAAAAATGTTTTAGTTTATTAGCTTAAATAATGAATTGGACTCATCAGACAGCTCTCCTCATAATTTTAATTCTCTTTTCTGATTGTGTGAAATAAGGATTCTTCATTCTCTTTTTGGATAATTGGAAAATATTCCTGCAGTCAAAACTGAAACTTTTAGCTAAGGCAGAGTGCCTTTAATTCTATACTTCTACTTTTTCTGCAAGTTCACTTTCTTTACAGCAGATATTTATGGCACAAATCGCCTAGTTTCGTTACATAAAGCTCTATCAGTAACTGACCTGAAAGTAGACTTCTCTGGATCTTCCTGCTGAAGTGCAACTGCTGGCCCTGGGAACAGGTCACAGCTTTTACCTTAGCAAGTTACTAGTTAACTGGCAAGAATTTATAGTTCAGCAATAATTATTTAGCAATTTTCTCTGTAAGTGGGACTGGGAATTAACATTCCTATATTTGCATTTAATAGTTCTGTTTGAATTATCAAAATTGTAAGTAAAAGCTTTAGAGCAAATTAAGATATTTGAGAACTAAAATGCTCAGCTTCAAACAGCAAAAAAAAAAAAAAAAAGGTATAAACACCACAGTTTCTCATAAAAAGACATTTATTAAATCCTCAAAAACATACTTCCTTTTCTACTCTAACGTAAAATACATTATGGTTTTATAACCCTGGAGAAGTCAAACTTGCTTTTGAAATGACCCTCAGTATATCTGAAATCTGTTTTGAAGAAATATTTTCTGAGACCTTTTAGTTTCTGACTGTGCTGCTCTCTCAAGTTGTCCACAGTGGCAGAGAAAAATAGGAAGAAAATGTTCAGACCTGTTTTGTGCAGAATAACACCAATGTGCTGTTTTACTAAGTATTATCTGAAAGAGGAGGAATATAATTTATATTTTTGGCAGTTACTGAAGTGAATTTATTCAGAGCAGGAAATTTAATAAATATCTCTGGTTATGACGTAGCCTCTGTGGCTTAGGGCAAGTCAGGCAAGACATCTCATTATTCCATGACAATGACTGGTGACTGTGCTTTGAGTCAGGATGAGACTGGGATGGGCCATCCACCACACTTTGTTTTGTATTTTAGTGCTGCTGTGGAAAAAGAATAAAAAACTGGCAAGGGGATGGTGAAAGCAAGAAAGAGAACAAATGAAGAGAATGGTATTACCCTGCCTCCTCTGCCAATGAAGATTGCTCCTTTTTTGATATTTAGTAGCTTTGAAAAAAGAACACCGTGAAATCCAAAGTTAGTAGGATTACAGAAAAAAAATGAAACTAATGGGAGATAACCAATATCTGAAGGGGGCCTACATGGATGCTGGGGAAGGGCTCTTCATCAGAGACTATAGTGATAGGACAAGGGGTAACAGGTTAAAATTTAAACAGGGGAAGTTTAGATTGGATATAAGGGAGAAGTTCTTTACTGTGAGGGTGGTGAGACACTGGAACAGGTTGCCCAAGGAAGCTATGAATGCTCCATCCCTGACAGTGTTCTGTGCCAGGCTGGATGGAGTCTTGGGTGACATGGTTTAGTGTGTATTGTCCCTGCCTTTGTCAGGGGGATTGGAACTAGATGATCTTAAGGTCTTTTTCAAACCTAACTATTCTATGATTCTAAGATAGAACTGAATGAATAAGCCTTGTGCCAGGTAAAATGGCTGAGTCTATGGCACTGAAAGAAACAGGTCCATTCTTGTCTTTCCTTCTCCCAGCGGAGGCCTCCTCTCTCAACTATGCCTCCTCTTCTTTGATTCAGATCACTAAGCTAGTTGAAAACTGAGCTGATAAGGAAGGAGGTGATTAGCTTTTTGCTGGTTTAGTGAGCTGAAGAGTTCACTAGTGATCTGATGAAAAACCAAAGCTAGGCTGGCGGAGGACATGAAAGTGTGCTGCCAGGAGGCAGAAATGAAAAATGAGCAAGACCATCCATACTCGCATACAAAACCTCAGTTGCATCCCAAAACTGGAAGCCAGGAGAAAACAACTAAACAGAAGTTGGTGTAAGCGGAAGATAAGAGGTGGATGAAGTTGGATGAGCATACAGAAACACTGTGATCTTTTAAGTGAGTGATATTAGTAGTGAAGCATGGAGAACAAGAGAAGGTGAACAATCAAAAAGGGGGAGCTCCAGTGGGCTGGGTACAGAGTGTGACCTTGGCTAGGTTAGAGAATAGAAATGGAGTATCACAAAACAAGTGGAGCATGGCAGACTAGAGAGAAGAGATTTTTTTGTTGTTGTTTGTTTTGTTTTTTTTGGGATTTTCTTTTTGTTTTTTGTTTTTGTGGGAAAATGTGCAGAAGGATCTGTAAACAATAGAATGTACATCATGGATGTAAACCTAACAGTCTTGCTGATGATCCATGAAGTTAGTGTGTAATACCAGATGAAATTCTGGAGATGTAGGGAAGAGAAGGGAGAAAGAAAAAGAAAGATTAAGTAACAGGTTTTGGTTTTAAACCTGTAGAAGTTATAAACATGGAATCGTAGAATGATTTAGATTGGAAGGGACCTTAAAGAACATCTAGTTGCACCCCCCTGGCAGTAGCAACGCCTCCCATTAGACTAGGTAGCTCAAGGTCCTGTTCAACCTGGCCTTTAACTCTGCCAGGGATGGTGCATCCGCAACTTCTCTGGGGAACCTGTTCCAGTGCCTCACCACCCTTATAGTGAGGAATTTTTCCTAATGGCTAATCTAAATCTCCCTCCTGTCAGCTGAAGGCATCTTAACTGCTGGAAAAGTTTGGTGAATATAATTCTTCAGATTATTTCTCAAATAATTTTAATTTACTACTAAGATACGCACCCAAATGTTTCTTGTAACATATTCTGGATGTAATTGTGGTTTTATCTATCCCTGCTGATGCTTAGATGGAGAATGTTGTTTGCTTGGTTTTGCTGCCAATAACAATTTTGTGGCAGCAATTCACCTGCTGTTAGAAAGAATTGAAAATGATCATTCTGGCAATTTTGTGAGGTTGTCAAAAATTATGCACTGCTGTTTGAAAACATGGCAACTGTTAATGGCTACCACTGGTAGATCCTTTTTATAGTTGTCATGGGTTCAGCAGCAGAAGACGTTTTTTCTCCTTCTTGGTAGCTGGTGCAGCGCTGTGTTTTTTGATTTTGGGCCTTGGAACTGCGCTGATAACACCAGCGTTTTCAGTTACTGCTTGGTAATGTTTTGGTCTGGCCAAGGTCTTTCTGAGCCTCATGCTATGCCAGAGAGGAGGGGAAGCCAGGAGGAAGCAGAGACAGGACACCTGACCCAAACTGACCAAAGAGGTTATTCCATACCACAGCACGTCAAGTTCAGGATGTGAAAACGAAGAACAGAGACCTGGAAGGGTATGGTGGTGGACTGGGGGCGCACGGCATGGTCAGGTTTTTGGTAGTGGGGGGTTCGCTGCTGAGGGGTGCACTGGCTGGGTCAGGCTTGGTGAGCAGTTGTATTCTCTTTCCTTGTATTTCTCTTGTATTATTACTGGTGGTAGCAGTAGTGATTTGTGTTATACCTTAGTTACTAAACTGTTCTTATCTCAACCTGTGGGAGTTGCATTCTTTTGATTCTCCTCCCCATCCCCCCAGGACTGGGGGAAGAAAGAGGAGTGAGTGAGAAAACTGCGTGGGTGGAGGGCTTAAACCAGGACAATAGTCTTCAAATATAAGTACTTCAACCTATAAATACGGTTAATAATGGGCATGAATATGTGAATAAGTGTTATTCTTAATTGGTATAAAATCATCAATCCTTGCATTTTAGTCCTCAAAGGCTTTGAAGGGAATGAAAAGCACAAAATGATATTTTTATTTTGGTACTTCACTTGCTGGTGGCTGGAGGAACAGTTTTCATAAATGTGCTCTGAGGGCTGCCCTACTCCTTATAGCTTTTAACTGTTAGTTGAAACTGGGTTTTCACAGGTTTCCTGTGTTCCTCTTTGTTTCCTATGTAAATATAGCTAACTTGCGCATGAACAAAAATACTCAGATTCAGTAAATATAGAAGTTATATAGTCCTAGTTCTGCACATCTGTTTAAATTTCTAGCTTTAAAGTAGCAGGTTGAAGTAGCCATGTGAGAAACCTTAGGTTTGAATTTGTTTGGATATATTATCACTAACCACAAGCACTTAATCTATCACAGTTGCTAGAGCTAGAAGACTTCTGATTGAAAAATGGGATACAGGCAATGTTTTATTCTAGATATTTAATGAAGGTAGCAAAAATAATTAATATAAAGTTACTATTTTAAATGTGTTTTGTCTTTTCCCTATTTAACTAACTCTTTAAGCTGAAAAGGGGCAAATAAAGTCAGTTAAGAGAAATTCAATAACATGACCTTGTGATGTGTTCCTTAACCATGGTTTTGGAAAATGAAGTTTCATATAAACAAACTCTGTTTGAAGACTCTTAGAACAGGAGGCAGATGATATTATGTTGTTTTTTGATGTTCCTTTTATAAGGAAGGGAAAGGTTTATAAATATATTCTCTAATTGAAGTGGTTCAGGGAATTGCTAATTAGCATTTTAAAAGCACTGTAGTGTTCTGTCCATAACAAGTATGCACTTCATGAGGTAAGTTTGTATACAGATCACATGGAAACATGATGCATAGTTTCTCACAGGTAATTCACATGAAAGTAGTATATATGAGTGTGTTGCTTCACTTAAAGCAGCTTATTCAGAATGCGTGTTCTTTGAAGATGCTATGAAGGAGTTCAGAATTGAGCAAGAAGGGTAAGAACAGAATTACCAAAAAAAAAAAGCATCACAGAATCTCAATCACTTAGGTTGAAAATCTGAGGTCACCTAGTCCAACCCTCTGCTCAAGCAGGGCTGCCTAAAGCAAGCTGCCCAGGCCAGCTTCCAGTAGGGTTTTGCATTTCTCTAAGGATGGTGACTGAATAACCTCTCCAGGCAATGTGTGTCAATGTTCAGTCACTCTCACGGTGAAAGAGTTTTTTTCTCATGTTTAGGTGGAATTTCATACATTTTAATTTGTGCCCACAATACTGTTGCTTTTTTTTTTTTTTTTTTTTTTTTTTTTTTTTTGCTGGCTCATGTACAACTTGGTGGCCACCAGGACCCCAAGGTCTTTTTCTGCAAAACTACTTTCTAGCCAGTTGGCCCCCGGCATGTACTGGTGCCTGGGATTGTTGCTCCCCAGGTGCAGGAATTTGTACTTCCCCCTTTTGAACTTCATGGGGTTCCTGTTATCCTAGCCTGTTGAAGTCCCTCCTGTGTATCAACCACTCCTCCCAGTTTGTCTTATCAGCAGACTTGCTAAGGATGCACTCTGTCCCATTGTCTGGATCAGCATAAAGTTCTTGAACAGTATTGTGTCCTGGGATACACCACTAGTTTCTTGCCTAGTTTCAACTACTAGTTTCAACAGGAATTAGTTCCACTGATCACAACCTTCCTGGCCTGGAAGGTCAGCCAGTCTTTAATTCTTTTCCATGTCCACTTATCTAACAGGTACTTTGTGGGCTTGTCTGTGATGATGTTGTGGGAGACAGTGTCAAAGGCTTTATTAAAGTAAACAACATCACCATTCTCAGCTCATCCACCAAGCTAATCACCTCATTGTATAAGGCAGTGAGGTTGATCAAGCATAATTTCTGCTTTGTAAATCCATGCTGACTAGTTCAGATCACCTTTTTGTCCTTCATGTATTTGAAAATGCATCCCAGAAGGGTTTTTTCCATCAGCTTCCTAGGGACTGAGGTGAGAATGACAGGCCTGTAGTTCCTTGGATCTTCCTTTTTGAAGAGAAGAGTGGTATTTGCTCTCTTCCAGTCTTCAGAAGCTTCTGCTAATTGCCATGACCATTCAAAGATAATAAAGAGTGGACTCATAATGGTAAAGGCCAGCTCCCACTGCACATTTGGGTGCAACCTGTTTGGTCCCATGGATTTGTGTACAACCAGTTTATTTAAATGCCCCCTAACCTAGTGCTCTTCCATCAAGGATAAGTCTTCCTTGCTACAGTTTCCCTCTCAGGAGTCTGGGATTCCTGAAGACAGGTTTTACTGGTAAAGACCAAGGTGAAGAAGGCATTGGTATGTTTGGTCTTCTCTATGTTATTTGTCGCCAGTTACCCTCCTCCATTCATCAATTATTTAGATGATAATTTTTCATGGTTTTTCAAACTTGAGGAGTTTTATCACAGTTTTTTTATTCTAAAAAAAGATCCAGTTGATAAGTGCATCAAATTTATAAAGTTAATTGTGATATTGATGTTCAAAAGTTTGGAATCCAAACTTGGATCATATAAATCCTGTCAATCTTTTTTAATTATTTAAAGTTATTGCCTTCCTTTTCTGACTATGAAATGATTCTGTAGATTAGAGTCTGGATCAACAATAATGAAATTGTATGTTGAATCTATTAATGACTTAACAGAACAAGTGTGCTATACATACTTGTGCGGTAGCAATTATGCGCTCTATTTTCCCTCAGTGTTTTTCCTGTGAATTATCATCTCTGCAAAATTCAGTTACCATATCAGTGTTGTCAATGTCATTAACTTCTATTTGGAACTTTTTTCCCCCCAGTTTAAAACCTCAGTGGGTCTTTAATATCTTGTGGTAATTATGTTACCTATAGACTCAGTATGGCTAAAAGGAGGTAATTATTTATGAGATCTTTCCAGATACTGGCTTTCTGAATCATCCTGACTTCCACTTGTAAGAGAGATATCCTCTTTGATATGGATTTCTGTTGCTCCTTCTGTAGACAGTTGCAGACTGTATCCATAATTTTCCAGTGAAGTCTACATGACCTTTCTAGATATGTAGTCTTGCAAAGTTTGCTAATAATACGTCTAACTAAAATCACAGCCTGTATATAACTCTTTAATGGTTCACTGTTTTCCTGTTACATTTGCTGCAGTTACTCGTCATGCAGTGTATTATGATTTCCTTCATGGACATCATTGATTGTTCTCTACTGAGTCTTATGACACATGGTAAAGGTAAAAGATCCTTAATACTTCTTTCCAGTGAAGTCAAAATCTTTTTCATTGTACTGGAAAAAATTATAAGGAAATGCTGCATTGAAACTGTAGATTTATAGCAGTTTGAAATGAATGTAGACAGAACTGGAAGTTCATAACAAATCTGAGTTAAAAAGACCCTCTGAAGTCTGACCTTGATAGATGCTGTGAACAAATAGCTCCTGTTTTAGTTGAATGACTTCCCAGCATGATGCACTTAAGCAACAGTTATATTTTCATCTCTCTTTGTAACATGTGACTCTTCAGTCAAAGGCAATCAGTGAAGGGAAACCAAGTGAATTAAACTGGAATGAAAAACCAGAGACAGCTTAATGTTTTATGCTGATCATAGATTAACAATTTTCTGTTTCATGGGAAGGGGAAAAGGCCAAAACATTCGCTCTGGTTACAGTTTGTGCACTCAGTTTAAGAGACTTACTGTAATGAAATGGACTTTTTTTTTTTTAATCAGTGTAAGAAGAATTTCTTGAAGTGAGATACTGACATAATGTGGAAGCTGTGATTTATTAAATCTGTACGTATTCTGTTGGCCATTTAAAACAAGTCAATAGAAATGGTTCAGCTGACATTTTTCTTGATGTATCAGGATGATCTATAAGCTGAGATCAAATTAAAGTCTTTACCTCTGTAAGTATCAATTAATGTATATAGGATTTTTTAAAAGCTATAATAGCTACTGTTTGGTATTTTGTCTCTGAAAAGGCGATGTTACACCAAATCCAATTTGTAAAACTAGTAAAAATATTCT
The DNA here is from genome assembly GCA_017639245.1 of Myiopsitta monachus. Taxonomy (NCBI): domain Eukaryota; kingdom Metazoa; phylum Chordata; class Aves; order Psittaciformes; family Psittacidae; genus Myiopsitta; species Myiopsitta monachus. Next base: position 24,053,197 of record CM029924.1, read on the forward strand.
GCATATTCCCTGCTAAATACGTATCTTAAAATGTATGCAGTGAAGCTTAATCAAGATTCAATTTGTGTGTTTCTAGTATATCTTATGAGTAAATAATTTTGAATAGTATGCCATTATTTGGATGTGAAATTAAATATACACTAATACATTTAAAGGCCTCTCATTTGCTTTGAGTGCTTAGGATTTTCCAGAGCACAGTCAGAGATCTCTTCAGGGTTGTGTGTTATGTTGCTGAGATCAGTGAGATGAAAATAGGACAGAGAAAACTTGGAGAACTGTGGGATATGTTTTAGAGGAGAAATTTTAAAGGCTGAGTGAAATTACTCTCTATGAGAACAAGAGGTGGGTAAGGAAGGAAATACAAAGAATTCACAGTCCCTCACGAGAGTGACATTCTCTATATACTGCCACTTGTATGGTTCTGTTTGATAGAGCTTTTGATGCTTTGTAATACTCTACCTTTTTTTTACATTTATGTTTTGGAAGTGTGAAAATGAAAAATGCTATTTTTTCCATAAAGTTTGTTGTTACAATGAAGATGTATGTGGGAGACTTTTGTATTTTGAATACAATGAAGTTCTCTGAAATCGTCCCGAGTAATCACGTTTCTTTGCTATCAGTATGCAATTTAATGATTTTGACTTGGATCATTCTAAACTACAAAGATTAAGAATATAACTGATGAATGGTTTAGCTAATGTGTGACCATGTTTACACTCATTTCTCTTTAGTATGTTGGAAAATTAAGGTAGAAGCACTTTGAGTATGCTAGAAAAGACTTATGGAGGAAGGCATTCTGAGATTTTATTCTGTAACTTCTTCAGTGATTTCTGTATTTGTATGTCTACCTTATGAGTAGAAAATATTTCCTGATTGTTGTCCCCTCTAAACTGGAACCCTTTACTTCACCAAACTTCACTAAATATTTATGAACAGAAGAAAAAACAATTCTTACTATAGGTGCAAACTCAAGTAGATTGGTTCTTGTTCTCTTAAGCGTCAATATTTCTGTTACAGAAACACTGGTAAAAATAACAAAACTGTAGTACAGGGGGCTCTGGTGTATAACAAGTTATTACTTCTATGAATGTATGATTTATATGAATATAATTCTTTTTGAGGGGGAAGTTGCATAAAGGGTAAATCTGGTTGTTCCTTTTACCCCCTACCACTTCACCTTTTTCAGCAGCTAGGCTCACAGCCTCGCCAGCCCTAGGAGGCCCTGCCAGCCCGAGGAGGACACCTTTGGTTCCCAACCTACTCTCAACAGCTCTAGTTGTTGTTATCTACAAAATACCCGGTGCTTCTGGGCAACCTAAGATGTTAATCAGTCTTACCCCATGTACATAATGTGTATATGGGATCTGGGTCATATTGTCAGTGTGTTTATAACAAATAGCTTGATTTCCATGTCCAGAGATACTGAACACTACAATCACTAAGGCAGATTTGTCCAAAAGCTGCAGAATTTTCTTGAGCATATTATGGTAAATTAGGAGTATTAGTCAACAAAAGTAATTCCAAGTTCTTTAGGCAATTACTCAAAAATTGCTGCTTTTATGGAGCAGTGAAGTCAGAGTTTTTGCAGCCCCTTGACTAGCAATTTGTTAACATATACTTGAGTCTGACAGTTAATGTTGTTATAACAGTGAAATCTAAAGCTTTGTTTAGTTCTTTGGAGAGGGTAGAAGTTTAGGGTTTTTATTTCCTGTGTTAATTTTATTTAATTTAAGACATATATAACCTATATATATGTAAAGCTGTTAGCATTGAGCCAGTTCATCTCATAGTAATTAGAATCCAGAGGTTATTTTCTCTGAGTTTCTTCTGGAGTATATATTCCTGTCAGTAATGTCATTGTCAATATATTGTAAACTTGAACAAATGTTCTTTGATTTCTGATTCTTCAAAATGAGATTTGTTTTGTCTCAACTGAAGTAGTTAAGTAAAAAAGTATATTGAAAACATGCTTTTGAAATAAAAACTATTACATTTTGGGAGTATATATTTCTAAATAAATGTATATTAAAATGAAGTTAGTTAGGTATAAATATCAAATAGCCATTGCAGTTTAAAATTGAGCATATATTTGATAGGTATACTAATTCATGCCAGTAATATATATATCCTATGTATAGAGAGGTAGCAGCCTTCTGAAAATTATGTACTAGAATAATAAAACCCAATTAATACACCAAGAACATGGCTGTTAATACATCTGTTTGCATAGCCAGCATAGTCTTGTATAAGACCTAAGTATTTATTTATGCTGCTTTTGTACCCTAATTTCTTCTCATATGCTTCTTTTGTGTAATATGGACCTAATAATTTTTGTATCAGCTTACTAAACCAGGTTATTCTTTAAATCTGACACACAGTGAAACTATAGTTTTAAGTATTATGTCTAACATAAATACCACCATATAAATTCCCAGGAATAGTTTTCACCTTGCATTCTTGGAATTAATTTGTATTCCACTTCTACACTTACTTATGCAACTTATACCAAATTATGCAAAAATGAAAGATGTCACCCAGAGCTGGGAAGAAAAATGTTAGCACATACTTCTTCAGTTTTTAACTTTAAAAAAGAATCTCTTACTTTTAGCATTCAGTGTTCTATCTTGTCATCTAATCTATGATCTGAGACAGTGTGCCATTTCAATATTTTCTTATATTTTTCGAAGTTATGAGAAAAAAAAAGAAATCATAACTTTGTTGCTTAGTTTGACAGTCTTCATCCATCCTGAGGGTATTTTTCTAGTATATGGATTAGCAAAAGAGGCCAAGCCTAATTAGTCTAAAGAGCCATCTTTTTCTTCTCATCAGGCATTGGATGTTTGGCTTGTCCAGTCTTTTTCATCAACATGGCTGGATAACATTTAAACTATTTCACCTTGCAATCTAGATAAGAGATTTGTTTCCATTTTATTCAGATTTTGGTGCCAGTAAGATCTTCAAGTTTAAAGCTTTTGTTCAAAGGTTAGCAGAAAATGGGCAATAATTTGAGCTATTCCAGATTTCCAGGATGGCATGAATATAGAGAGAGGTATCTCTTTTGTTAAAGACATGCTGCATGATAGTAAGTCCAACGAGATTGCTTTGTTCTGTAACAGCTCCAGAATGAAATGGGTTTATCTAGAATAGGCAGAAGTCTGGGGGGTTAAAATATTTTCTTTTTCCTGCCTTCCATGATATTTCTGACCATACTAATTTACTTTCAAGTCCTACTTTTTTCCCCCCTTTATGTAATTGTATTTCAGTTAGAATAATGTAGATGTTTTGTATGAAAGTAGTCATGTAGCATGTGTTTGCATTGTATGTCTGGTCCATGCTAGCAACCCACACTGCTTCTGCTTTTTGGTCTATGAGAATCAATGGATGGATACTCATGCAGTTCAAAGAGTAGCTTGAGCTTCAACAAGCCTTTCATACTTACAGTTGCTAGTTGCACAGACCTCTTGCATCTACCAAAATCTTCATGGCAGGGCTGGCATTACACAGCTTCTCTCACTCTAATGAGTTACAGTCATTCGACCCTTGTGGCACAGAGCAAGGACCTTAAGCTTTCTTCATGTGGGTTAGGTGTGACTATAGGCTCAAAGGAGATTTGGGGCTACAAACAAGGCTGTGACATAGCCTGGGCTTGAGTAATAATGCAGATGATCAATGAGACAGAGCATAAAAGCAGGTTCAATTAACTTTGTAAGGTAAGTTGCAGCTCTGTCATCAAAGGGTTGAGTTCTCTTATGTGTAACTCTCATTGAAATTGATGTTAAATGTGCAAATTGGGATGACAGCTGGGTGTTCCAGTGGAACAAATGAAAGGTTTCTTGGAATTCAGGTCTACTTTAGCAGCCTTGGCTGCTAAAAACAACATCTAATGATACTAATATTTAAACAGCCATGTCTTTGAATAGTCACAGAAATGTTTCCACCCATCCTTCTGGTGATGTGCTCATGAACCAGGTGTATAGCATACCACTTTGCTTTTTTACTCAGCAATTATCCTTACTACACTTCCACAGCCTGTCTGCACTTCTGCTTTATTCCTATTACTTTTCTCCTTCATGAGACTTACACTTTCATACCTCTACCTTTTGAAAGAAGAAGGCTTATACTTTGTTTATTCACAAGAAACGATCTCTGCTTGCTGTTTAGATACCCTGGAATTCTGAATTACTGTTATCTCCTTATTCCACAAGATCTTTAGAATGGATGCACAAGTGTGCAGAATGGAAAAACATAGTTTTAGGTGTCCTAGGGTATCTGAGGTGCAGGCATAGAGCTGGAAAATCTGATCCAGAATGATCCACACCTTTTGGACTGGGATAAATTAATTTTAGCATCTAAGGTTCATTTAGGCAACTGAATCCAAATAATTGTATGTTAATTATGTGACAGCTTTTTTATTTTTATTGTTGTTAATTTTCATCAAGCAAAACTAATCAAAATTGCATTTATTCCTTCAGGAAAAAAATATATATAAAAATCCCCAAACCCAGCCCATATCTGGATTTTTGTCTAGAATCTTACCATACATTTTGGTAATTTGTAGTCTGTTCATTGTTCTAAAAATTGAACTCCAGTTCTGCGTGCTTTCTTCTGCAAACTACCTGTATTTCTGAATTACATTTCTAATGAAGTATACTTTTGTTATTGTCTTTGTGTTGGTGTATTAAGGCACTTCATTTGAATTTTAACCATAAAACTTAACAGACTGTACTGTTTTTTTTCTGGAAAAGGATTTTATGGTTCTCAGTCCACTGAAATAGCATCCCCTTTTTTAAATCCTAGTAGGAAATTTGACCAAGTGAAACTAATATGGCTCCTGGTGACACAAGTATAGGGCTCAGGAGCTGTTCTTGGCTCCCAAGCATAGGACAAACCTTAAGAGATCTATGGCTAAGGTGCAGAATTTACATAACAGGTTTACTGTTACAACAGAACTGTGAGCAACAGAACTAAAAGAAAGTCACGCCTGTCATTTGGTTCCTTTGGCATCTACATGTTGAAGATGAAAGAATTTTAAAATATAAAGTATTCTTTTTGTATGAATCAGAAATATAACCAAAAGCATTTGCTGCCACATTCACATAATGATATGCTTTAGCATAGCGTATGTTATCACTGTGGCTTGAAAGAGAAAAACACCCTTTTCAAGAAGAGCATTGAATGCATGCTTAACTTGAAGCAAGACTGACAGCAAGTATGTGCTTATGATTGATTTAAATAGGAATGCTTTCCGAAACAAAATTATATGCTACGTGGCTAGCAATTGCTCAGTTGTAATTTTATTTTTAAAATAAATTTAATATTGGCAGCCTTGAGGTTGCTGGATTGCAGTAATAACTAGTATTTATATCTGGATCATTAGCATGCCAGTGAAAAATTTCATGTGACAAAAATCCATTTGGTTAATGAACCACCTTTTAATTAGCTTTTGAATTTTCAAAAGAATACAGCTTATCTTTTTCCTTAGTAATGTAATATAACTGCATGGAACAGTTTCAAAAATGAATTGAATGACAGAAATATTTTTAAATTAATTAGGCAGGTTACTTGTTAGGTGCTTGGACATCTAAGGCTTTTTTCTGCCAGACCTAACTGAGGCCAATAAAAAGGGCCATGTTCCATAATGAAGAGTGTTTTCTTCTGTTTCATAATAGAGCTTTTTGGGTGCGGAGATCTTTGATAAAGCAAAGATACTTGTGGCTTCTTTTGGTGGTTTATGCAGTTATTTTGATGTACAAGTGTTAGTGAACATGCGTGTAGTGTCTTGTAGATGTTATACAATCAATCAGCCATACACCAACCCTGGGAAAAAGCCTTTCAAAAATAGCACTTTAAATAAAATTAACAAGCTGTCCTCAAACTTGGCTGGTTTTAACATGTAGCTGTGTGTAGATGAGTTGAGACTGTGAAATGTTTCTTGTCACAGCAGCAGACACTTGTTACAATATGACTAAATACAGCCTGTATTAAAAGGAAATTTAGGTGGTAGCTATTAATGTAAAGTTCTAGCTCTTTTTTGCATCATTACTGATCAGTAGATTTAAGATTGCTATAATTAGCCAGTCCTTCATTGAATCTTACTGTAATACAAAGGAAATGAGTGGTGTTGAGATGTAAATATTCTAGAGTAGCATGTTCCCTCATAACTTCCCCAACCTCCTCCATTGCACCATTCTCTTTCTATTCCCTATCTCTGCTATCCTAGCAGTTCCACCAGTCCTAGTCAATTTTTACCACTAAATATAAAACACAATGTTGATGTAAATCATGATACCCAACCTGACCTCTCTGAGGGGCAGGAATACTGCTCTAGCGAATGCACATTGTATCATGCTATTTGGGGAGAAGTGCTGTAGAGATCTGGTGAAAGCAGTAAAAAGGCAGGTGAAATTCAAGGAAGTAAATATGGAGTTATGCACGCACACACAAAAATACAATTTCAATTCATGCATAAAATGAAGCTGACCATTAACTTTCAGGAATGTGATTTTTGAGTCATGACAGATAGTGCCATGTAAATATTTCTGGAAAAATCAGTAACTTTCAAAAAGCAAATTGATTGCTAGGGATTTTTAGAAAAGAAAAATACCACCAAAACATTATACCACTTTACAAGATCTAGTGCTCTCAATCTTCAAATATCTTGCATTTCTCACTTCTTAATCTCAAAAAGTATATGGTCAAACTGGATCATGTTCAGAGAAGGACAACAGGATGTTTTAAAGCGCAAAAAATCATGTGAGGAATGAAAAAATATCTCTTTTTTAATGGAGGAAATATATGTGCTTTCATGTTCTTACACACTTCCTTAGGCATAGGGCTCTGTTAGATGCAGGATACTCAGCTAGTCAGACATTTGAGTCTTGTGTTCTTTTTCTTTAATTTTTTTTTCCTTGGATATTGTAAAAAAATAATGTATTCCCAGTTAAAAACATTGTTTACGCTGATGTTGTCCACCATCTTGTTGCAGTGATGTAGTATTGTTTAGGAATGCATTCTGTCCTTGGAAGAAAAAAAAAAACCAAAAAGCTGAGGCAGTGTAGCTTACCTTCCTGAACATTTTACTTGCTTGTTGAGTTACTTTATATTGGACTGTCCTAATATCAGTCAATACATAATTGAACACTTTCCCTTGCTGAGAAACAACGCTTTCTTTTTTTTCCTCAGGAGCTATGTTTACAATTCTTAGCATACAGATCAGAAGTAGTTTACAACTGCTTTCTAAAGTTTGGGTTTTTTTCATAGTAATGAATAGATGATCTCTCTTGTTAATGCCTGGCTAACTGATCATGTTTCAGCTACAATGGACTTGAGGCTTCAGTCTAGAAAAGGTCAATAGTGCAATACAAATATGTAAGAATTTCAATCCTATTGCAGGTCCTACTTCAGATAGAAATAAAGGGAGGAACCACTTTTCTACATTGCACTTTAGTCTGGAATAACCTTATTTTACATAAATTTGTTAATTTTTGTTTCAATTAATAAGTTATGATATGTGATACCATATTACCCCCACCTACTTCCTGAGTTCTGTACAAATATTGCTTAGCTTGCAGGAGGCAAATATGATTAATAGTATTTTCTGAATATTTAATGTAGAACTTCTCCACTGCTCCAGTATAAGAGGAAATTGTGAAGAACGGGACTACCAAAGCATATGTTGAGACAGGATTTGAGCTCTTGAAAGGTTGTCATAAAACATATTTACTTTGGGTGAATATATGTGATTGCTGAATCTGGACACTCAATAACACTCAATATTAACCTGATAGGTCACTCATATGCATCTAAATGTTGATGGTAGAATGAATATGGTAACTGTAGAGCAGCTTGTCTGAATGCAGAATTTTCAGTTTGCAACCATTTTTAACATTTTAAGAGAAGCCACTCATGGATGTCACTATAAATTAATCTTGAGCTCACAGATGTTATTCATGTAGAGTACATCTCATTGCATGTTTACGAAAACCTCCAAGATGCTAGGAAAAGCTTAATTGTAAAGGAAATACTTTGAACCTTAAGTTATTCAAAGAAAACTAAAATATTTTAAGCAATCTATTGTCATTTCCACAAGCCCATGTTTTCACAAGGGAAGGTATCTAAATAAGTGGCATAATTTGTTTTCAGAAGTACTGTTCAACTGTAGCTTCTTGTGAAATCTATGATAGCAGTGTATATTCAGGAGCTGTGAGAATGGAAAAATAAATGTCCAGTGGTTGTATGTAACGATCAAGTCAGAAATGGTACCAAAAAAAAGGAATAAATAAATTAATGTTTTGGTTTGTTTTTTTTTTTTTTTTGTTTGTTTGTTTGTTTGTGTTTTTTTAATTAATTAAAGAAGACATCCTATGGATAGTTGTTTTTTTTTTTTGGTTTAACTGATTCATTGTCCTATGTTTAATAGTCAGCTAGGTCATGGTCAGCTGAGGCAAGTGGGGCCTTGGAATGCCTTAGATAAAATAAAAGTATGGATAATAATAACAGATAAAATAATGAAAAATAGGCCGTTCAGTATTACTATTTTAGTTTAGTGGAAAACTAAACTGGGTACCTGGAGAACAACTGGTCTTAGTATTAAAGACTAAAGCAAAAAAGGCATTAAGTAACTTCCCCTTTTCCTCATCCTTTGTTACTATGTTTCCCCCCACATCCAATAAAGGATGGATATTCTCCTTAGCTCTCCTTTTGTTGCTATTGTATTTATAGAAACATTATTATCTTTTACAGCAGTAGCCAAATTAAGTTCTAGTTGGGCTTTGGCCTTTCTAATTTCCTCCCTGCATAACCTCACGACATCCTTTTAGTTCCTCTGAATTGCCTCCCCTTCTAAAGGTCATAAACTCTTTTTCTTAACCCTGAGTTCCAGCCGAAGCTCTGTTTAGCCAGGCTGGTCTTCTTTCCCATCAGTTCACCCTCCACATGTGGATGGCCTGCTCCTGCATCTTTAAGATTTCCTTCTTGAAGAATGCCCAGCTTTCCTGGACTCCTTTGTCTTTCAGGACTGCCTCCCAAGGGACTCTGTCAACCAGTCTCCTGAACAGGCCAAAATCTGGCTTCTGAAAATCCAAGGTAGCCGTTCTGCTGACCCCCTCCATACTTCTCTGAGAATCGAAAACTCTGTCTCACAATTGCTATGCCCAAGGTGGCTCCAACCATCACATTAGCCGTAAGTCCTTCCCTGTTCACAAACAACAGGTTCAGCCAGGAGCCTCCCTAGTTGGCTTGCTCGCCAGCTGTGTCAGGCAGTTTTCTTTCACACACTCCAGGAACCTCCTAAATTTTCATTTCTGCTGTATTGTATTTCCAGCAGACACCTGGTAAGTTGAAGTCCTCTGTGAGAATTAGGGTTACTGTCTTTGGGACTTCTCCCACCTACTTATTGAGTATTTCATCTGCCTCTTCACCTGACTTGGGTGGTCTATAACAGGTTCCTACCATATCTGCCTTGTTGGCCTTCCTCCTGATTCTTACCCATAAACGCTCACCATCATTTAGCTCTAGACAATCAAAACACTTCCTAATATACAGGGCCACCCCGCCACGTGGCAACTATGTCATAGTTTTTCCTCTGTACAATGGCTTCTAGCTCCTACTCTTTATGCCAATGCTGTGTATGCTGGTGTAGCTACACTTCAGCTGGGCTACTGATCCTACCACCTTTTGCAGGGGAGAAGACCTAATTCCATGTGTCCACTTCAGTGGTTTCTAACACATCAATAAAACCTGGTGTCTTTGCTGCCACATGGATCTACAATACCCTACCTCCACTGAGGACCTTGATAATACACCATCCCTCAAATGTCAATACCATCAAACCATTTATCAAACAGTATCCCTGAGGATGTGCTTCCCCTAAGGCTGATCTCTAGTGAGACTTATTTTATCCCTGTCACAGTTTAAGTCCAGCCGGTAACTCAGAACCATGCAGCTGCTCACTCACTTTTCCCCCTTCTTCCCTTCCAGCTCCCGGAGGGTCGGGGGTGAGAATTGAAAGAACGTAAATCCCACAGGTTGAGATAAGAACAGACCAGTAACAAAGGTACAATACAAAGCTACTACTACTACCACCAATAATAATAATGATAAGGAAAATAACAATGGGAGAGAATATAAAACTAAAAGGAGAAAAGAAAAAGAAAATAATAAACACAAGTGATGCTCAATACAATTCCTAACCCCCCACAGGCCAATACCCTGCCCTACCTGCGCAGTAATATGGGCCTTCTGGGTAACTCCTCCCAGTTTACGTACTGGGCATGATATGCTGTAGTATGGAATACCCCTTTAGCTAGTTTGGGTAGGGTGTCTGCTTCCTCCCGGCTTCCAGTGCCCCTCCTAGCTGGCAGAGCATGAGATTGAAAAGTCCTTGATCAGAGTAAACATTACTTTGCAATAACTAATAACATCAGTGTGTTATCAGCACTGTTCTTAGACTAAAATTGGAAACACAGCACTGTACCAGCTACTAAAAAGGGTAAAAATGACTGCTACAGCTGAACCCAAGACATCCCTTTCCCCTTTCAAATCTAGTTTAAAGCTCTTTCAATGAGCCCTCCTAATTCCTGTGCAAAGATCCTTTCTCGCTTTTGAGATAGGTGTACCCTGTATGTTGCCAGCAGGCCTGATGTCATGGAAGCCACCCATGATTACATTTTAACTTATACTGAGTGATAAGTGACAGGCTTGTTGTCTTTCCACTTGAACATATTCAGTACTCACATGGTTAAATGTGTTGACAAGCAAATTCTTAATATCAGGATTATTTTCTTACTGCTTATGTCCTAAGGAACCTGCCCTCCCAGATAAGTTCAGCTGTTTAAGCTGCTTGATTATGTACTTTGCCAAGAAAATCTTCCTGAGTAGTACTTGTGGTAGTTACAGTGCACTAAATTCTTAACTGAAATCCTTTCACAGTCTGTTTCTCCTCCTAAGTCTCCATCTCCTTTCTCTCTCACCGTCTTTTGTCTCATAACTCTCCCTCTCCATCTTCTTCTCATCTTAATCCTTGATCCTGGAGAATTTACAGCCAGTTCCTCCATTTATTACTTCCTCTGCTTTGTCTCTCTTTTGGCATCTTGACTGGCACAAGCACTGTCATTGCCCCATTTCTTTCTGCCTTCAGTTCACTCACATCTCTCTCCCCTTATACTTGAGATATTCTGAGAAATTTTGGTGTTTCTTTGGAGACAAATAATGTAGGTCCTTCACAATTAAAAATAGATTGTTATTCTCTGTGCCAACAGTCAGTAGCTGAGCCTTACCTGCTTTATGTTGTTTGAAGCATGCTTCCTCTTTCTCTTTTTAAACTGTCAATTCTTATGTACTGTGTTATTTTGTTTGTTTAGCATTAAATTCGCTACTAAGCGCAAAATTTCACTTGATTGTATAGGGTAAACCCTTCCACTCATAAGAGCCTGGCATAGTGCTATGTGTTAATTTACAGGATTAGAACATAGAATCATAGAATAATTAGGGTTGGAAAGGACCTTAAGATCATCTAGTTCCAACTCCCCTGCCATGGGCAGGGTCACCTCACACTAAACCATGCCACCCAAGGCTCTGTCCAACCCAGACTTGAACATCACCAGCAATGGAGCATTCACAACTTCCCTGGGCAGCCCATTCCATTGCCTCACCACCCTTACAGTAAAGAATGTCTTCCTCACATCCAATCTAAACTTCCCCTGTTTAAGCTTGAACCCATTACCCCTTGTCCTCTCACTACAGTCCCTAATGAAGAGTCCCTCCCCAGCATCCCTATAGGCCCCCTTCAGATAATGGAAGGCTGCTATGAGGTCTCCATGAAGCCTTCTCTTCTCCAGGCTGAACAGCCCCAACTTTCTCATCCTATCTTCATGTGGGAAGTGCTCCAGTCCCCTGATCATCCTCATGGCCCTCCTCTGGACTTTTTCCAACAGTTCCCTGTCCTTTTTATGTTGAGGACACCAGAACTGCACACAATGCTCCAAGTGAGGTCTCAGAAGAGCAGAGTAGAGGGGCAGGATCACCCCCCTCCACCTGCTGGTCATGCTCCTTTTGATGCAGTCCAGGATACGGTTGGCTTTCTGGGCTGCAAGATATATAAACATATAACATATATATTATTATAGATAAACATATAAAGATAGATCTTAAAAAAAAAACCAACACAAAACAACAACAATAACAAAAAAAAAACAAACAGTGAAAACCCCACTAATATTTAAATCCTGAAAAAGAAAAAAAAAGTAACCAACCTTTCTCTTGGATCTGTTAGTTCTTATGTTAACATTTATTATATTTTTAAACATTTAATACTGAAAATGAGCATTTCATCATTAATATTAGTTCTATATCTTTCTTCATTGGACTTATCTGTCATCACTTTTTAATAAAACATCAAGCTAAAATGCACTACATTTAGTACCCTTTAATTTCTTCTAGATTATTGTGTATTAATCATTGCTTATGGGAGTATATATTGATTGTATCTTTAACTTAATAGCTAGCATTCCTGCAGATATGAATTTGGCACTGTCTGTGGTAGGGATAGGACAGGTTACACACTGAGATGGAGGCATGTCAGGTGATATTTTGTTAACTAATAGGTATTAATTATTGCTATAGGCTACAGTTGGAGCTGTTACTGATGCTCGTCACCGATTTTTTCAGCTTGTACAAATTCATCAAACTTTAATAATTTTTGATAATTTTATACAACTTGTGTGCTTATCTTAAATTGAGGTTTTCCAAATGTCTGCTGAAATTGTTTGCCTGCTTGTGAGAAACAGCTCGGAGAAAAAATGTTGGTTTACAAAAAAAAAAAAGTTATATTAACAATATTTGAAGGAAGCTATTGATTTTTTCTGGAAGATAATTTTTGTTAAGAATATTTTTATCTTTCCATCAAATGTGTCTAAGTAATGGGCATTCAAAAATTAAAATCAGTTGCACATGTCATTAAGTCTTACTGTTAGTATTTCTTGTTAAACACTGTATTTGTAGAGGCCATCCTCCATCCAACCTGCGCTGTCTCTTACCACCACCACAGCCCCAGGCAGTTTACAAGAAGCTGTGACCTCTCTTTGAACAAAAAAGAAGTGCTGGAATAAAAGTAAGGAAAGGTAACTGAGAAAAGGAGCCAGTGTTTGAGCTCATTCTTGAATGTAAGAGCTTGATGATTAATTCCCAGAGGATAGATTTACCCTTGTAACAGTGCAGAAATATCCAACTGGTGTGGAGTTCAGCTGGTGCACCTGCATGACGTAGTGCAGAATGAGGAAGAGATACTAGTTTGTGTCTGAAACCAGTACAGCTATATACTATAGCTATATACTATAGTGCAGCTATGGAGGGCTTGTTTAAACAGTAGTAGTACTATTTATTAGTACAATTATCTATTAGATGAGTAGTTTTGATGCCACGGACTCTGACATCCTTCTGGCTGCATGTAGGAAATTAATGTAACAAGAATTTTTGTGAGACATTACAGAAGAAAATGGTCCGTAAAATCTGTATGGAAGTGGATTCTCTTAGTTGATTCTGCCACTCCCAGCATGTTGTCACTCTCATTCAAGGTAATGTGCATGGCCAGCATTGCTAATGAGGTTATTAAGAACAAGAGACACCAGCTGTCAAGTCCTCACTATATCACTTGAGTCCTTCTAGACTCAAGTGGTTTGTTCCCTAAGGATAAAAAAGATTTTTTACCCATAAGACTATACAGTTAGTAAGGCATGATCTTTTTGCCACAAAGTGCTTGGGTATTTTGCCTGTCATGGATGTTAAGCAAGGTTGCTGCCCATTGCCTTTGTTTCACATTTTTCAATAGCTGTGGCTATTGGCCTGTTGGATAACAGGCAAAAGAACGTCACATGCAGTGTAGTGTTATTCCATGAGGAGGAGGAAGAACAGCACAGGACGTGGTATAACCCTCTTGTCATCCTCCTCCTGTTATTAGAGTGCAGTTTTCCACTGATGAATCATATGCACCATGGTCTACATATAAACAACACAGTGTTAATTAGTTTTGCTGATGTCACTAGTGTCCCTACAGGCACCTGTACAGGCTATTATTTTAATTGTTGCTTCTGGTGCTTTTGCACATTTTTATCCATACTTCATTAATTCAAATTTTAATACTTGTACTGAAAGTCTGTATATAGCAACATCTGTGCAATGTAGAAGTAACCTCTGCAAATAGATTCCTCAATTTTAGATTTTATTTTAGCAGTTTTCAACATTTTTAAGTGTACTGTAAAAGATGTAGATTATTTATAATCAATCTTGTTACATATGTCATGCTTTTTCACTTATCTAATGCCCAAACCAAATCTTACTGGTGTGACTGTCTTTCGGATAGTAAACAGAAGACTGAGAGCCCGTGAGTAAGGGAAAATATTCTATAAAGCACACAAGAAAAGTAAGGTAAGCACTTTAAGTCATTAAGTAGATTATTAAATTTACTTAACCTACTGACATTGTGGTCGAGGACTCTTGTAGCCTCTATTCCTAGCTTGCTGCTTGAAAGATGTTGTCTTTCAACTGTGCAGGGTTTTGTCTGGATTTTCTTTATACTTCTTTATTCTCCTAGTGCACTAGCCACAGTTTTCTAATATAAGACTATTACTTGCATGGTTAAATCTTGCTAAACAAAATAGGGAACAAAGAATTTAAACATCAGTTTCCTCCTTCCACGTTCTTTCAGCTCACTGGCTAAGGTCACAGATTAGAAAACTACTTATAAGAAGGGACAGTGAAACACTTCCCTCATACTAGACAGCAATTATGATATTAAGTAAGCTTCAGCTTTGAGTGTAATCTATAAAAAGTATAGTATGGACTGTGATTATGTAGAAATAACTTCAGGTAATGAAAGAAACAGTTGTAAACTAGTTTTGGAAAATTATCATTACAATTTTAGAATCCACAAGCATTTAGTACATGCTTAAAACCAAAAGCATATATATGAATTGTCATATATTTCAAAGCCCCGTGTAATATATAATTTTTATATGCCCACTAATGGCTTACTTGGGAAATGTTGTATAATTAATATATGCTGGATGGATCTTTAGCTAGATTACTTTGGGTATTATCCCAATCTGGAAGTTACTGTGAGCACTGAAATTCTTTGGCATTAAAAATGAGCCATTTGCTAAAAGTTCCTTGCATTGCAGCTCAGAACCTTGGTTTCTACATTGATTGTGGGGTTTGGCTGTTGGCATATGCAATTCCTGTAGGAACAGTAAGAGATTAAGATTTTGCACTGAAGTGCCAACTGCTTCCAGTTTGGTTTGGTTTTTTTTTTTTTTCTTTGTTTCTTTGCTTATAATGAAAATTGTGAACACTTGGAAAGCATCCCACTCAACATCTGAAAACAAGATATGTCTGGAAAGTGACAAATCGGGTCCTGCTTGTGATTTGCTCAGTGTAACTAAACTTGTTAAATTTAAGTATGTGCTAAACCAGTATGCTGAATGGGGTCAAACTACACAGTAGCTTGAGGACTGTTATCTTAATTCAGCACATACGTTCTGTACTTGTCACTAGAGTTCCTGTTCCTCGGGTTTCTTGAGCACTTGTTGGATGCTTGCACAGCATTGAAACTTGAATATGGTTCTTTCATTTTTCTGCTCATTATCTTGCTCTTATTTTTTTTTCCTATTCCAAATTTACTAGTTTTCCTACACTAAGTTAGTTGTAAGTATTCTTATTTAGGCAATTAGAGTTTGTTCAATTAGGGGTTGGGATTTTTTTGTCTAGAATAAGTAGATTGAATTGAAGGAAAAAAGCATTATAAAGTATATAAATTACTGTAAATGTAAATCCATAATTAAAAATACCCCACATTATCAATAGTCTAATTAGAAAGTTATTTTAATACAAAACCATGAAATTTATACAAGTAAAAGTCACATATATCTTCATTCCCAAAGGCAGTATTTAGCATCTTTTTCCAGTTTCTCCAGTCTTGCACTTATCTAGAGATTTTCTTAATGCTAAGAGCATTTATTAGTCTTTGTGCACTTTTCATGTGCAGAAAGCTACATACTGCTTTACGTTCTACTCAATACAATAGAAAAGACAGTATTGACAGCAAAATTTTTCTTCAGTCTTTTCTTGAGTCTCTACCGAAGCAAACAGGCTCCTTCTATTTGCTTCCTTCCCATGAAGGAAATCTGGAAAATTAAAAGGGAAGGAGGAGGGCGCCATCTAGATGTTTTAATTCCCTTTCAGCTTTTCTTATTTTCTCCCAAGTTATTCATATTTCTTCAACTTCAAAAGAGAGTTTAACTCCCCCCCAAAAAAAAAAATCTTATTGTCCTCAGCATTAGCCACATACATGGGAATATTGGGTGCAGAATTTACATGCTTATATACAATTAATCTCTCTATGTGCTCAAAGATTTGAGGTACCACACATGGCATGTGCATGGAAATATGCAGTATCGTCTACCTACATAATCTGAAACTGCTAAGACTACTTCCAATGCTATTTCTAAATTGAGATTTATTAAACTGGTGTCTGTAGCAACAAAAAGAAAAGAGAAATTTTAAACATGAAAAGTCAGGATGTGTTTACTATTCGGTTCCTGATTTAGAAAGAGAAAGGTCAGGCAAGAGGGCTGGATCATAAAATTTGAGGTGCACACTGCAAAAAATTAGTTTTGGTGGGATCTGCATATTTTAGAATTCCATATTTAAAAAAAATACGTTGACTTTTCAGCTGAGGTTACCCTCACGTTCCACCAATGCTTTCAGTAACATTAGTCAAGCTTAATGTATTTGGGCAAGGAATTATACCAAAGGTTGTTTAACATGCTGGGACTTGCTGATGTAAGATCTTGAAACAGCTAAATCCCTACGGTAATATCACTGTCTTCCAGCAAGGAATATTTTAAGTGTTCTAAATGTAGTTCTGACGTTCAGCTCTGCTGTCAAAACAGTGCCTTTAAATAAGTGATTTTGCCACTTAGACTGTTGTACTTTTGAGGTCCATTTACTGTATAAATCTACTTGGTTATTTTGTTTTGTTTGTTTCTAAAATTGAAGGCCCCCAAAATCTTAAAGGTCCACAAGCCTTGGCCTTTTAAGACTTGTTCTCAAGAGGTATAAAAAAACTTAGATTTTGTTTTATTTACTTTCTTTTCACTCCTTCCAAGAAGCAAGCAGTGAACGCAAGTATCTAAGGCTTTCTTTATTCATGCTTCACATATAAGTGTTTATAGCATTTAACCAAATAGGCAGTAGAATTGTACATTACATATGAATCACAGTACAAAAAGAATAACCATTATATTTTTTATCCTGTGTGATACAACAATGCAATCTAGAAATGATGGAATGCAATCAGAAGATTAATATAATATAGAATGACTAGTGATTGGGAAACAAAAGCTAGAAAGACACAGTGTAAACTTTGGTCTCAGACTTAAGTGAGTTGTGATTAAGCAAACCATGTTCCCATGGGGAATGCATATTGTGACTCATCCTAATTCATTTGACAAGCAAAAAAAATAATTTGAGAAGCTGATTCTTTTTTCCCCAAGTACATTTTCCAAGACAGTTCAGAAAGTATGAAGAGGTTTTCTAGAGACAGAGACTGCCCAGTGAAAACATACTGTGTCCCATAGCAACTGTAGAACTGTGGATTCCACAATGGTGACTTAATAAATATATTACGTGTTATCTAAAACGCCTGTTTGCTAATTTAAGAAATCATGTTTAAAAGACTTTCTATGACAAGAATGTGTCATTTGTACAAAAAAAGACAGGTGCAATGACCTTCTAATTATGTAGGTTCAGCATAGGACTGGAGGGTTTAGGAGATCCTGGATGTACTATTTATTATCACAGTCTCATGATATGACCATGCCTGTATCCCTGAGGTTTCTGTGCCTCATTTCCCTTACCTGTACACTGGACAAGATAAACAAGTTGTTTACTTACACGCATGAAGTCTGTGTGATAAAAATTGCTAAGGAAGCATGAAGTACTCAGTCTTCCTGTGTTTACTTTGCTCTGACTTCCATTCCCTTGGGACAATAGGTGGCAGCAAATCTGTATTTAAGCAGTCTTCTTTCTGCATGCAGTGTACATAGGAGGCACTCCCTAATTGGTATAAATTGCAAAACGTGGAAGACACTTGGACTCTCTTAGAAGCCCTTTTTTTTGGAGGAAAAACAACAAACAAAGAAAAAAATTGTCAAATCTGTTAAGTTGGCTAAAGGATAAGCATATGCATTTTAAAACTTCCTAAATTTAGCCTATCAATGAATGGATATATACCTGTGTTTGTAAATACATGCATTAAATATGTGATCTATGCTTTAAGCACTCTTATATTTAAAACATTAATTGTAATTTTATATAGAAAATAAAGCGAATTCAACAGGAGTCTCTGAAATTGTAGAAACAATCTACATTTCCTAATAGTGGATTGCCAATTAAAAAAAAAAAGTTTCCTGGATAAGTGTGAGTAGCAGTAAAATCCATCTGTTGGAGCTAACAGAATGGTGAGCTTAAGGGAAAAATAGGGCTAAGTATATAAGAACTTGCTTAAAATAAAGTAGAGAGATGGCTAAATTTCTCCTTTCCTATTCCACTGTCTGCTGAGGTGGATGGGTCCCTTAGCATTGAAGCAGTTGTATGCTAATGGTGCATACAGGTGAGAACTGGTTCAGAGAAGAATTGGGTCATCATCTTGCAGGGTAAACACAGATAACAGAACATTAACAAATGGAATAGAAGGTGAATAGAGGTTTGGTAATAGACATAGGAGCAAATTGCTGCCAACAGCAAAAGTACCATAAATTAATATGGTTGTGAGAAAAATTAAATTTGGACAAAAACTGAATCTCTGCAGCCAGGGGAAGTACTAATTTTTTTAGTAGCCCAGAAAGCATTTGGCAGGCTGACTGTTCTTAGCTATGTCATGGTTGATTTTGGGAAATAACAGCTGCTGCAAGAAGGAGTTCTGAATGTGGCCTCTTGCTACAGCTCTGTATCACTTACGAATCAAAGAAAATTATTAGAGTAACCACATCATGGGTAAAATTCACTGCTACATAGGAATTAAGCACTTTAGCAGTAGCTGACCTAGAATAAGAATCTTGAGATGGAGGGGGACATATATAATAATTGATTGAAATTGACTGCAGAATGCAACTGTAGTCAAGCTTTGAAGTATTGGAGGTAACGCTGTGTGGGGTGGGCAACCAGTGAATAGCTAATTACAAAACCAAAACAAATTTGTACTTCTGAAGCTAAGTTTTCTAAATATCAGAATGACTTTCATAATGAAATAAGGGCCAAGAATAAAAAAGTTTGTTAAATGTGTAAAAGTATACAGAAAAGCAATGATTCAGACAATCGGCAAAATTCTCTTTAGATACATAATCTTATTAAAGATGGCACATCTGGAGTTAAGCACATCCTAAATTATACTGTCTTGTGTTTTAGTAGCTTGATACAGTTTCATATTTTATGCACAGCACACTTTCCAAAAGTGTAAGGTATGCACAATACACTTTTTGCAAAAATGCCATCTTTCGATAGGATCTTATGCTGAGATTTTGTGTGAATGAGAAGAAAGATGATTTTATTCATACAGTAATACCTGATTTTACTTTGGATTGTTGGCCGTTTTGCCAAGTGTTTTATTTTACTCTGCTTACTGATACAGCGTGGCACCTAAATTATTTGGAGCTGTAAGTTTTCAGAAAGTTTGAAAATCAGCCTATATTTAAGCAAACAGGCCTACAGATTCGATCCTAGTGCATCTTTTTTTAACATGATCTTTTAAATTTAGGGAGGATGCAAAAAATTAAAAATAAGTTACAAAACTGTAAGTGCAAGTGCTTGTATAATGCTAAGCCACCATATATAGCAGCGAGGAATTGTGGTAGCATCTGAATTTTCTGTGAAAAATGTTCCAAGATTGATGAATCTGTGTCTATGAAAGACTGCATATATCCTAGGGAATATAAAAAGAGGTGTATATACCCTATAGCATGTCAGACATTTCACATCAGAGAACACACTGACTTACTGGCATTCATTGATTTTCTCACTGTTAAAATAGAAACTATGTGGAAAAAAAAAGGCTTACTACTCTTTTGGAGGACTAATAAACCAGCAAGGCTGTGAATGGGAGAGTCTGGGTGGTTGTAGTCCATAAGGTAGGTGTATGTACTCTTGGGTACCAGGTTTTGCTCTTATTTCTCCTACTAAATTCACACCTGGTTGGTTGTAACTAAACTATCCCCCAACTAGGTTGATGCTATGTTTAAGGCTACTGGATCAAGTGTTAACATATCACTTCTGATTGAAAGACTGCTTTTTATGCATTTGGTGTAATGGACTAATGTGGATTGGTGCAGCCAAATCAAGCCTAAACAAAGGCTGTGTTTAGCCAGTGTTACAAAGTTTGTCTAATCAGTTTGTTGAGCAACCTTATCCTTAATTTTATACTTGACAGCCACCTCTGAAATATGAGTGTGTAACAAACACATTCAGGAGGACAAGCAAGAGTGCCTTGGCAGGGGAGATGAGATCTCAAGCACCTTACATAAAATGTGTATCTGTGTATGAGGGAAAGACAAGCAGCCTACTTTTTTGCTAGATCTGTCCCATAAATATTAAGTACAAAAGCATTTTTTTTCTCAGTGAAAATACATACGCCATTTATGCCATTATATTTTGTTCTAAATAAGCAGAACTGTAAGTGCATATGTTGATTGTGTGTACCAGAATTTCAAAAAGATAAAGAAGTTTCTATATGCAGGGATTATCTGCAGACACATAAAATTATTTTATTTCATTTCACTTTGCATTCCAGCAGGTTCAGCTGTAAAGGATCACCTCACTGAACGGCTGACTACTTTGGATGTCGCAAACAGAGATGAAGATACCTGGGGTTTGGATTGCACAGTGGGGCCCTCAAACTCATTTGCTCATTTCACTGAGAAAGAGAAGATCAACAGAAATATGTTGCATTTGAGCCTGGAACTGAATGTGAGTAAGTTTCTATTCATGCTGTATGGGATTTCAACAAGCATTTATTATATACAATTACATTGCTGGCATGCACTTTTTTCTACTATGTCTAAAACCATGTTCCAAAATATCTGTGAAACTGCAAAGTTTTGGATAGAATACAGTTTTCCAGATGGTCTGTGAGTCCATATGCCTATGTGCTGCTAAGCCTAAGAGCAATACATACAGATTTTTTTTTAAATTATATAAATGGATTCATACATGATGTTTCTAAAACCGTGATGGGTGTTTATTTTAAATTAGTTGTTTTCTTGGAAATGGACTGAAGATGCTAGCAACTAAAAGATGACAAGGATAAGAATAGATACCAGGAAGATTAAAATCGGCAAGCAGTGTGTGTGGGGGTGTGTGTGCGCGCATGTGTGAGAGCATGTACCATGCTTACATGCTTGTGTGTGTGTGTGCAGAGCCCAGGACTGCTGGGAGCCATGCTGTTGCTTCTTGGAGTTTTGGAGCAGTTGAACTAGCGTAAGTCAGACTGGCCAGGAATTTGGTAGGAAAAGTTTCTAAACTTCCTGGGTTTGGTGGCAACCTGAGTTAATCACAATGCAAGATACTTGCTCAACATGGCCTGGCCTAATCTAGCTGGAGATGTACATATGCTCCAGGGATGAGCAGTAACTAGCCTACAGATAGCTATGTTTGGCAGTATTTTCAAACTGAAGGGAGAAAGGAACAGAGTATAGTATAAGAGGAAAGAAACATCAAAAGGATAGAATGATTGAAAGAAAATGCTTTAAAGACCAAACTACATAAGGCAGTTTGTGTAACAGTGACATCTATTGGTAGAAATACCAGAACTGACTTAAAAGTACATTTTAAATGCTTTCAGTATGCTTTCACTCACTGTTACTATTCTCTTGAGCTTGTTATAAAATTGATTTCTTCTAACCTCCTTTCTGAAAAGAATTAGTAGAACGTTGTTGTATTACAGTGATGGTATGGGGTTATCCTTGTAATAAAATGTTGAGATGAAAAGGAATTACTGGACTGAAAGGAACTGTGACATAGTTGTCATCACTGCTACAAATATATGCTACAACAGGAATAATCCAGTCCATGAGGATACTTCTTTTGCATTTTCAAAGTCATTGTATAGAGCAGAAGGACTTTCAAGCTAAAAGCCATTTAAGAACAATAATTTGAGTAAAGTAAGAGGCTTCTAAGATTAATAAGCAGTTTGCTTTCATTTTCTTACACTTTTTTAAAGTGGCATTTTCTGTCCAGTTAATTACATTATGAAAAAGGGAATGACTTCAGTCTCTTGTAGTTAACAAGAAAGCATACTTATTTCAGTGTTTCCAAAAGATGCAGAACAAAAGGCTCCATTTCTAAAAAGAGGGGTTCTCAGTATGCGCTGATGGGTTGCTAATGACCCACTAAGACACTTTGTCCTGCAGCTCCGCCCCTCTGACTCTTGAAGGTCTTCCAGAGCTGAACTCTGGGCTGAATTACTCACAGAGCCCTTGCATTTGGTAGACTATTTTTCTGCTTCAGGATGAGTCCATGTCTAGTTGTGTGACAAAGGTTGAAGGAAGAGCTGCCTAAAGAACGGTAGTGAGAAGGCTGCTGTCGGTGCTGCCATCGGAATCCGCTGGACTGCAGCGCTGCTATAGCCAGCCTATAAGAAAGATAATGGCCAAAAATAGGCTGCGTGAGTTGCTCTGGTGATGGCAGTCAAGTTCCCAGGTGTTGTCTTTCCTGTGCACTCCTCAGACAGGACAAGAAGACAACATGTGGTAAAAAAATACCTGTGCCTGAAGAGGAACTCTGAAACAAAGATGATGTTTCCTGGAAATAGCAACTGAAATGGACTAATATATTTGCTCACAGCTGTGCTACACCCTGTGTAACCATGTGATGCTGTTGGAAGAAAAAGTTTGATCAAAAAGCAGTTATATTCATGATAATGACAATGTGAAACCCTAAGCTTCTTACTGAATGCTTTCTATGGATTAGGATCATCCTTACGGAAATTTATAATATATTTGTATATGTGCACATATTGATACACTACAGTTTGCCTATGTTATTGTAAAGATGTTTCTATGTTTTTGTTAGTTGGGAGAAGGCAAATTAAATGAGGGAGAAAGTGGATGAATTCTGCTCTGACAGGAATTTCAAGTGCACAATCTGTATCAGAAGCCTGAAAAAAAATTCCTGTGTTGGATTTTGAATTTTAGTTGGAGCATGCTGTGTTCTCATTCACAAGCCAGCATAGAAAAGACACAGTGATATGGAAGATAATGAAACAAAATAGAAATGCAGCTCCACCCTATTCTTTATGCAGCATTTCATCTCAAATAAAAAAGCACATAAATGAGACGTGAAATTGCAGCTGATATAGCTATTAACAGGTAGTAATTGCTAAAAAATTTGGTAAATTTACATGACTATGTGGATTTTATTTTATACAGTTTTTTGTTTAATCTTTATTATATCATACTGTAGATTTGGAGCAAAGGCCTGTTGAAATTAAAAGAAGGTGAAAAGAGAGCATCCTAGAAAAGGAAAGCACAAGGGGGAAAGATTAAATATTCATCTCCATTCTTTGTTACATGAAGTGCCAGCCTTTGAGCCTTAATGCACAAAGATCTTACTCAGTTTACTTACACAGTTTACAGTGATCTTCTATTCCCTGTCTTTGTTATTTGTATGTCTGATTGTTTTAACCAGGAGATGAGCCAACACATCTTTCTACAAATTCTGCATCAGAATTAGCACTGAGTTTTGATGTGATGGGTTTTACAAGCTAACTGTTCCAGACATGTATTGATACAATATGCACTTCTTCATAAGAGTTAGCTTGCTTTCTTAATGTTCTTTCTAGTTTTACAACCATATAACCATTATCATATTGTTCCAAATTCTCTAAACTAGTCCGTATTTCAGTGCCCAGTAGAATTTTGATGAAGATGATAAAAACCACATTATGTTTCTACAGCTCCCTCCACCAAATGTGTCTGGTGCCCACTCATTCTGTTAACATCATGTAATGCTGAATTTTGATAAGAATTATCATATCTATGTTTCTGTTGCTACACCTAAGCTTAATTACTTGCATTTAAAACGATTATGTTGGTGATATCCAGATCCTCAAACCTCAGGAAAATTGCTCACATAATGGTCCATAGTGAGGTAACAAGGCTGAGAATAATGATGAAAATCCAGGATTTACAGATTTCCTTCCATCTTCTCTGCCTTTTCTATTGGACAGCATTTAAGGAGTTAAAAAACTAAGTATAAAATGAGATAAACACCAGGTGAGACAGACAAGAGAGCAGGTGAATGTTAAGAACCATTACCAGTCAGCACAGCAAGGGTCGGGCCTGGGACAGGGCAGAGGGCAGGACTGTGTCAGCTGAGCTTCGCACAGCCACAACCACGGCCTGCAGCTTCACATGGCTTTTCTGAAATTCATGCATTCTATGATTCTAATATTATTTTCAATAAAATGTACGAATTTTCTTGGTTAAAGCTCTTTGTGCTGAAAAACAGTACAGATGTTTAGCCACTTGGATGTTTTGTAAAATGTCTTCATGTCCTGTTCTTGTTTCTCTGGTTTGCTATTACGGAGATCAGAAAGGGCAATCTGAATAGATATGGGGTCAGGAAGCCTTGTGTCCTGCCATGTAACAGTGATAGAAATTAGATTACTTTTTTCTGGCTTATTGTGTGCTTTCTCAAATGTAGTTTAAAAACCTACTTCAGGGGAGATCTTAGACACCTCAGAAACAGGAGTGAGTCGTAGGTGTGACTTCTGCCTGTGATAAAATGTAGGTCAGGAAGGGTGTTCATTCAGAGAAAACTTCAGGAACAAACTCACCAACAAAGTTTTCAAGTTGACAAGCAGGTATTCATTATTGCCGTGCCGGGAGACACGGGGGATAGCTCCTCCTATAACGTGTATCACCACATTGCTACACAAGCCGTCCTTATATAGTGACTGGGCATACATACATATTCATGAGGCTACGCATGAATTGCATCTTTTCCAGAAAGTTTCTGGCATGCATACAAAAATGTGGTGATGGTCTTTGAGGGTCGTTTACTTCTTCCAACAATCTTAATAACTTCTTGCAGCCTTTGAAGCACCAGCTTAATTAACTATTACAGACATGGCAATCATCCTGTCCTTCTACTTATCAGTTAGTTTAACTGCTCCCATCCTGGACATCTACTAGGCTCAGATACTCCCCATCCCCAGGTCCTGTTTTTCTATTTTGTTTTTTTCTTACACTTTTTTGTACTAAGGTCCTAAGGACCTAAAACTATGTCAGCTGCCTTCACGCACCTCAGTTGTTTTCCATTACAAAGCCATCAAACTTAATGTTACTTAGAACTGATTACATTTTCTGCTTTTGTGCCTCCTTGTCTCAGTGTGGATTATTAAATGTTCTTTAAACTGTAAAGAATGATTGTCATTTTGTATAATTAGCAAGTTGAGCTGAACCCATGACACTGCTCTGAAAGTTGCTATGACAGGTTTTAGGGGATTTTCTGAGGCACCAGAGAGTTGTCAGTTTTATTAAGTAAAGAGACCTGTAACATGAATATCATAAACTGATTTTTTCTAGAGATTTTGAAGTTGTTTCTTCCTTCAGATACAGTATTACAACCTCTTCAGAGATACTTGCCTTACGAGATAGATCCACCCAGCATTAAACCACTTTTGCCAGCAAACTGACTTATTTGCACATCAAAATATGACGATCTCCTTCTTGTGTAAAAATATTAAGGGCATGTATCGATCTAGGTATTTTACCCAGAAATACTCTACTGGGTTAGTACCAATGTGTATTTCATTATCAGTTATCTAGTCCCTCAACAGGGCACTGTCTACTGGGATGATCATCAGACTGTGAGAAACAAGTCCTCAGAAAACCATTATTTGAAGTTGGGGTTTATGGGCTGCATGGTGAATTTGACAGACTGGCTAGCTTTGGATTTTTTATCATTTCTCCAGAGACAGTTATAAACACAATTTTCCTTGTTAATCCTAATGCTCAAAAAGCTTGAAAGTTTCTTCTCACTTTCTCAAGTTTATTCTCAAGAGAAAATGTACATATAAAGCAGTATCATTTTTCTGCAGGTTTAGGAGATTATCTCTGGCTTTATAAGGTATATTTCTTCTTCTGGAGTTTCAGTTATTCAGTGTTCAACTGTTTTTTCTAGCATCTCAGTGCATTGCGTAACTTCGGCATGACACTCAAAGCACCATTCTTTTCACTACTCATTTGGTCATTGTCTTGTAAGTTTTGGTGGGATGTTGTTTAGACATAAAGTATGGTTTTCCTGGTTTTAAGTCACTTTTAAACTAAACTTTTCATATGTAATATTAATATTAAAATCTCAAATAGTTACATAGTGACTATTTTTAGTAACCTGCCAATGTACAATATTCATAGAACTGTTACAGCTTGGCGACACTAGATTATTACAGAAAAGTTTTATTCTAAGTATGGGTTGTCATTAATATAAACAGATAAATAAATATTTGTCATAATCTGAATGTTTAGTTTAAAAGGTACCACGAAGTTGTTCATGTGTAGTTTTTGTTAGTGAGCAGTGAAACTGTTCATGAAAAATACAATTTAATGTTTAGCCATCATAAGTTAACCAAACCCCAAACAAATAGGTACATAAATAAATAAGCAAGGCATAACTTTAGAAAGTGTAAGGACAATGAACAATTAATCCCATGGTTGAACATAAAAATAGATGTAAATTTAAATGTAGAAAACTTTGGTTCAGTAGTGTCACTTTGCCCCAGTTGTCACAGAATATCACAGAATAGCTTGGGTTGGAAGGGACCTTAAAGATCATCTAGTTCCAACCCCCCTACCACGAGCAGGGACACCTTCCCCTAAAGCAAGATGCTTGAAGTCCCATCCAGCCTGGCCTTGAACACTTCCAGGGATGGGGCATCCACAACTTCTCTGGGCAACCTGTTCCAGTGTCTCCCCACCCCCCTAGTACAGAACTTCTTCCTTATACTTGACTTAAATCTAGTCTCATTCAGTTTAAACCCATTACCCACTGTCCTATCACTGTATGTCATTTGTCTTAAAATTAAATTTGGAAATGCTATAGATTTGCCTTCAAGAACTCTTGTCTTAGGGGAAATCATGAGTGCTGAGGTAGCTACCTTCCATTTGTTTTACAAACCCTAGGATTGTAAGAGTAGGTTGGTATAGGGAGTGATAAAGATACTGTGTCTCTTTCCTTAATACTTAAGGGCTTCCTTTTGTGATGTTAATCTATATTAAGCCTGGAAAACAAGGGGAGTCATGACCTGTCAGTCATTTCTGTCCTTGTCACCAGATGATTAAGCATAGTAGAGAAGCAAGTCCAGAGCTTCCTACAGGAAATAGCAGGCAGTAAGGCAGAAGATATTGTTCTGTGTTAAATCATAGATAAAGATGGGAATGATTCCAGTGCCCTTTGTCTTTAGGTATGCATGCAAGCCTGTAATTGAAAAGGTGCCTGTAAGCTTCATCAAAGGCCTTAGTGTTACAACCTGGTTTTTGGGAAACTTTCTTCCTGCTGACTTTTGCTGTTGACTTTATGATCTTTTATAATATATTGAAAAGGTAAATTCATACTTTTTGTACAATCTATATTTTTAAACATGAAACCAAAAATTAAATGTGTTGGGATACTTTGTTGTAGCTTGTCTGTAATGTTCAGCTTCTCAATGTTTTTCAGTAATCTGACACTGGTGTGATCTGCAGCTGATTTCCCTGTGAAGGACAGCTTTCCCCATGCTGCTTGTTTAAGATTACTCATCACAGCTAAATGGCTGACTGCAGAATGACCTTCAGACTTCGGTGCGGGGGGGGGGGGGGGAAGAATAGTATCTTTGAATTTCTAAGGTACTAATGTGGAAATTTTAATAAACAAACTTCGTAAAGGCCAGGGAATAGAAGAGTATCAATTCCTGTAGATTTGCAGTCTATAGCTCCAAAAATAAAAGGAACAAAAGTGAAGACTTTTGATGGGAACCTTACCTAAATGTTAATGAATTTCTGAATATCAAAGGCGCTTAAGAATGTTTCGTACTTTCTTATAGGTGTTTTAGGAAAAAAAAAAATATACATTGTCCCTGACAGCTTCTGTTAATACTGAGTTATACAGTCTTGAAGATTTCTTTGAAGCGTTTTTGCCAGTATTAACTGAAACAAATCTTACACATGCAGCATTACCGTGGCAATATATATACATATATATAGGAAAGTTATCAAAAAAGTATGTCAGCGGAGATTGCTCTGGTTTGAAATAACCCAGGCTTGGTGCTGCACAGATGGGCAGCCTGCTGATTTCTAAACAGTTAACTCGCCTTGGGAGCGCTGGTTGTTTACCCTGCCCACCCAAAGAACTCCTAGTCACTGGGTGTGGCGGCAAAAGCCTTAGATAAGTACCTGTGCACAGTTCACAGAAGTAGCTGTACAGACTTAGGACAGTAGTAATATGAAACCAGTCTCGTTGGTTTTTGTTCATGGCCCTGGAGGCTGAAATCTGCATTCCAGATGAAACCTGCAGCAAATCGGAAGAGAGCCTCTTTTTTTTTTCCTGCTTTCTTCGGCTTCAAGGGCACGCACGCGAGTTCGCTGTGGCCAGGCAGGAGCTGGGGGCTCTACACAGACTCCGGGTGGTGGCATTGGAAGCTTCGGATTTGTTACTTCCGGTTTACATCTGACATTTTTGAGTTGTTATGGATTTATAAAAGAAGATCTTTATCACAGTGGAAAGACTTTGGAAAAGAATTCATCAGGACTTTTCTGCTGAAAAATCCTCGCAGCTTGTGTACTGGGATGAGGAAGCAGCAAACTCCAAATGTGCCCAGTTCTGTCCGGGAGGCTTGTTTATATAGCTGCTCTGTGCTTTTAGCATGTAGGAAGCTGTGTGCAGCCAGTAGGATTGCAGGCGTCCCAGCAGTAACCATTGGTTGAATTTTCGGCCGAGATTAGTGCGCTGGCATATTTGCTGTGACAAAAAGCCCTTTGTGTGAAGGAACAAGTTACTGACGCTTCTGAGAACTTTTTTTACGGTGGGACTTTCTGCTGCTCCTGAAGTAGAGTTGGGAGCCCTGACGGCCCCTTCGGCGGTCGGGTGGAGTGCTGGAAGCGGAAGGAGGGGCTGGGTGACTTGGAGGAGGCTGGCTGCCTTCGCAGGGCAGGGGAGCACTGCCTGTTGCAGTGCCTGTAGTGAGTTCAGCCTGCTGTCTGAATGCATGGAGTAAATACTTGTTCTGCAGTTAGTGGCACTAGTCGAAGCGAACGTATTCTGTACTTCATGCAACATGGAAGAAGAAAATGCAGTGCCCGACTGTATTGATCTTTCAGACCTGGAGAATATAGCAGAAAGCAAACCTGATCTTTTTACTACGTTTTCAGTGAAAACACTTTTTGGATTTACAACTAAATTTGAATCTGCAGCTTCCAAAGAAGAAACAGTGCTTAAAGCATTTCAGCCTTTGCATACCAATATAGATACTCATGCTAACACCTGGCATGAGAGGAATGATAATGACTGTAATGACGACTCAGAAAATCAGCCTGGTATGAATAGTACCAATGGCCAAGCTGACCCAATGTCTGGTAGGCACATGGACCTGGAGCTGGAGTTAGCTGAACAAAATGAATTACTTCTTCACCATTTAAGGTTTGTACAGACTTCTTTGTCTGAATCTGACAATGATGACAAGGATGCTATTCTTGTACAAGGTACTTTGGTTCAGACAACAAGCGATACAGAATCGGACACCGAGAGTAAGGACCTAAACACCAGTGAAAACAAAACAAGCAAATCTGGGCTAGACAATGCTGCCTTGTCTGCTGAGACTTTGGGCAACAACCATCAAAATAAGGAAGAGTCAGAATCAGAAGGGCACAGTAACAGTGATGACACTGTGGATACAGATGACATTGGCTTACACCCACCAATTTCTGAGCGGCTCCCAAAAGAGCTGGATGGTATTCTGGAGAATGACTCCAGTGGAAAAGGCAAAATGTTAATGGATGAGCAGTTCAGTGTCATGCTTGCTACAGGGGAATGCCCTCAAGAACTTCCAGATGAAGAACAAAGGCCTTCAGCTGATAATATATTGCTCCAAAAACCAGCACTGGCTGAAAAGACTTTCCAGCTGCCCACTTTCTTTAGTGGACTACGTGTGAGGAAAAAGGGACTAAGCACAGAGGATGGGGAAACTGTTACAGAAATTAAACCAAGGGAGAATGATTTAGCTCTGCTTAAACTACGTCAGCCTGTTAAGAAATCCAGTATTGCATCAGGTTTGGCCACTAAAAAAAAATCAGCTGAACTTAAAGCAAGTCCTACTTTCCTGGAACAACTCTCACACTTGTTAAACATAGACGTCTCTAAGAATGAAGATAGAACTGAGGATTCTGGTGAAGGATCTGGGGAGACTGAGGACAGTGATGAAGCTCAAGAAAACAAAGCCTCCAGCAAAACAGAACAACGATTTCCCTCTGAGGAAGTAAAATCAAGCCCTGCTGAATCTGCACTGGACGTCTTTAAAGCTTTATTCACACGGCCTCCAAAAAAAGAAACAACTGCAGATACTTCAGAGCTGGAAGCCATAAAACGTAAAATGAGAAATGAAAAAGAGTCCTTGAAAGCTGTATTTGAAAGGTCAAAATCGAAACCTGGGGATGGACCATCAGACAAATCTGTAGGTTGAATTATTTTTTCTTCCTAAGATCTGAAGTAGATTAAAAAAAATATTGGTGGGGAATGAAGGTCAGAATGTCAGAATTGTCCTCTTCTTTTGGCAATCTCAAATTTTGGATTCCCAACTGAAGAAATGTTGGGGCAAATTTGTCAAAATTCTTGATCATCCTCAGTTGTAGCAGAATTTAGTAAGACCTGGTGGTAGTCACAGCCTTTCAATTAGAAGTGAGAGCTTAAAAAATCAGTTTCTGATTTTTAAAGATCACTACAAAACCGTTGTGCATATAGTAAGTACGGCTTGGTATCAGTTTGGTGCTGCAGATATCTACTGTAGTATCATTTCATAGGTTCACAATCTCACTCTGTTTTATTTCATTGAGGTTTTATATTTTTAAAAGTAGTATTTCATTTTACCTTTAGGAATAATTCTATGGTAAGAGCTTATACAAGAAGTTATGGATGATTTTCAACTCAGTTTGTCCAAGACATAGCATATTTTTTTTTTCCTATTTGCATGCATCTGTCTGGCTTTGAAAATATTGATAAGCATTTAGCCTTATCTGAGAATAACTTTGTGATTCCAGTTAGATGACTCAATTTATGGAGTGATGTAAGCATTTGTAAAGTGAATATTCTTAAGAATATGGAGATTTAGTTAGTAAATTTTTAAGAAATTAAAAAAACCCCAAGCCTTTGCTGGGTTTTCACAGAAACATAATAATGAATAACTTTGAATGTGATTTTAACTCTTTAGCTAAATGAGTAACCCTTGGGTTGGGGGAACCCAAATTCTTACAGCTACGTCTTTTGCAGGAGTAATCAGTTGAGAAGATTGTTCTGGATGGCTAAAGAGGGAATTATCTTAATGACTAAATTTGCAGGATTGGACCCTACACCAGAAGCTACTTAAGTTAATTTGCTGTGTTGGTTGCACTCTTTCAAATTTTTATTCTTACATAAAATTAAAAACTTTTAAGATATTTTCAGTGACACCTGGGTAGACTGATAATACTAGTTTGTAGTAAATTACCTATAGGCGAGGAGAAAAGAGATGCTCATTGGCTGTGGCTTGTGCAGCAATTGCAGTCTGCGTGTGCTCTTCCCATTCCTGGCTTGCTTCTTCCTGCTTGCACCGTTCCCTACCCTGTGCTGGCGTAAGCACTTGTGTGGCTCACAGAAAACCTCTTCGGGAAGCTGTCCTCATACAGAGTGAGTGAGGAAGTGCAGAAGTCAGCAGGAGTGGCTTTCATAAATGTCTGCTTAACGTCTGGTCTAGTATAAATGCATATTTACTGAGAGCTAAGCCAGAGTGAAAGGTCTTGCCTTTCCTTTTTACTTGCTTGTGTGGACCATTTATGGGGCCACTTTCATACCGGATTTTGCTGTTGCTGCAGTGGTGTCTGTGCAGTTGCTTGTGGCAGCATGTTGTAAATCAGACGCAGAAATGCTGGAGATGAAAAATAAACCCAACCCCTAAACCTGTATGAGAGTACTTGTTTAGTGTTTTGGGTTTGTTTTTTCCCCATTGAAAGGGTTATTTTAGCATTACAGTTGACAACGCAGTCCCATTAGCAGTTGCGGCAGCACTTCTATGTGACACTATTACATGGTATGTGGACTGAGCAAGCTAGTGTGGGTGGGGCAGGAATTTCATAAACTAGCTCTGCTTCCAGAAAATTATATTGTAAAATGATGTCTTAGGTGAATTGCTCTATGTTTACATGTAAGAGGAGCACAGATGGGTCCTTTCAGTCTGAAAAAAAGAGACAGGTAAAACTCCTTGGTGTTCTTGACCACCTTTGTGGTTCTCCAAAGCACAGACAGCTGTCCACGCTCATGTGAACAGTTTCAATGTATCATTGTATGTCACACACATTATGTTATTTTCCTTGTCAAATTATGTTTCTACACTGATTTCTTTGTATCCTTTCCAGTCAACTGTTTTGGTCAGTAGAATGAGGCACAGGAGCGTTCTGGAGTACACATCTGGAGCTGAGCATGGTGGTTGCTGTTTTGGAATCAATTGACACTGCAGGCTTTAATTTTTTCTTGCATCATTTTAACAGCCTGACCTGAGTCCCTCAGAGCAAGATGACAAGACTCCAGGGAGACTCCAGACTGTCTGGCCACCACCAAAAGCAAAGCATGAAGAAGTAAAAGTAGGATTAAAGTACACAGAAGCAGGTAAAACAGAAGTGAAAGCATTTGCAGAAATTAGTTTCTGATATTTTTAATCTTATTTAATACACAGATGGTAATAACTCATAGTATTTTCTTACCTGGAAAAACGAGACTTTATGTTTTAGATGTTTTGTTTGCTGCTTACTTATTAAGCATCTGATTTTTTTAATGTAAATGGTGAAATCTGCATTGAAACCTAAATGCTTGCCTGTAGAAATTCATGAGGAAAGAACTGGGGTTTTGGTGAAGTAGATTATCCATTTTTAATGGGATTCTGTTCAACTGAGTGACAGAATAATGAACGAGTGGAAACCTGACTGCCTTAGAAGGCGAGAGGCAGTGACCTGCTGGAATCTAGTCTGGCTGCAGGGTTTTTTTTTCGGTACTGCCCAGAATAAAGGTAATGAATACAGATCATTGCAACTTGTGTGTAAACTTATGTCTGCTCAGGTCACTTTTATAACTAGCTATGTATGTTGTCCTATACAAATGTATGACAGAGTATGTCCAAAGTGCAATGCGAATGAGTTATCAGATACGCTTTCCACAGAAATATATTTATTTTTTTTGCATTTGTTTTAGATAAATATTTACATGACATATTTACAAAGGAAAATAAAACATTATTGTAGCTACTGCAACTCTGTTTCAAATATGTATTCTTAAATATAAACAGGAAGCCCTTGTTACTCAGAAATCAGTCAGAAACTCTGGAATTGTCTGAGTCTCAAAACGAAAGGCAATAGACCATCTGTTCTTCATATACATGGAGATCTTGGAAAATAACCACCTAGAAAGGATTCAGTGGCATTAAATCCCAAGCTTTTATACCACCTTGCTGTGAGAAATTGTACAGGGTAATATTAATGGTGCTTTCCAGCTCCAGTAGATATCCATTTGGCCTTGCATTTAAGGAACAAAAAGGAGTAGTGGATCTACTGATTTGTATTGTTTACTGTATTACTTCTTTCTCCCTGTTTCCTCAGTTTTCTCTGCTTCAATCTTCCTATTTTTGTAAAGTGAGTAAAATATTGGAAGCATAGAAGTTGCTGGAAGAGTCATAAACTTCAGTATTGAGAGGAACAGCATATACACAGTGTGTGGGAGTCTATCACTAGATGACCAGGACAGGGATGCAGCTGTTTACTAGGAGTGCTACAGTCTCTTTCTATTACTCTTAGATTTTTGTCATAGACTTGCCATATTCCATTTTACCCAAATCAATATTTTTTCTCCTAATGACTGTAATCATCTGTGGCAAAAACATGCTGAAACAAAAAAAAAAAAAAAAGGAAGGGAAACAGAATTAACAAAAGCTGCAGATTCTACTACTTGTAGAGAAATTAGGTCATGTTTTCCTGAAATTTGAATAGGAAGGGCAGACTGGCTTAAAGCCCATGTAAATTGTTGCTCTTTTGTTACTGTGATATTTTGGGTGGCAGTGTCATCAACATGCTAATGGTTAGTTTGCTAAGTCAAATTTTTATATAGACCAGATTCTGCAGTTCATTAGTCACTGCAGTGTCTGGCAGAGAGAGGCATTTGAATCAAAGCATTTGAATCAAAACAAACTGCTGATGATTCAGCTAAGATGAGACAAGCAGAGCTTTTAAAGGAAATTGGGAAAGGCCATATTTGCAACATATGTTAGGAGTGCAGTGGAGCTATAGGTGTACCTCAGTGATTAGCAGGTTTATGTTTCTCATGGAAGCCCAGAAAACAGTTGTGGCAGCAAGGACACTGCAAGCAGTTGTTAAGTTGCATATGATGGATCTGTTGCAGTTCTGGTTTTCTGAGTGCTAGGGCAACTGTTTTAAAGCACTGTGCTAAGGAATTAATTTCTTCAGTCTTCTGCAAGTGAAGCAAGGTACTGCTCATGAGTAGTGCTGACACTAAAAAGCCAGGAGTTCGTATTCAGTGTTGGTCTTATTGCGGGGGGGGGGGGACGGGACGGGACGGGGGGACGGGACGACTGACAACAGGTTTTGTGGTTTTAATTTTAAAGAATATTAAAGTGGCAATGCGACATTACTTCTAAACTCAGTATCTTCTTTCTGACAGTGGCTGGTACCTTCAAAGGGCATGTGTATGCATTTGCTCTCATGACCCTTTCTGTCCAGAATTCCCTTCCAGCCACTACTGAGTGCTTCATAGTGGTCTTCTTAAAATATGATATAAAGCAGATTAATGATCACCATTAAATTGACTAGTCTCAAGCAATCTTAACGTGAAACCCTATTTCTTACCCCAGTGTCTTGTCCTGACAGCTAAGGTCAACTAAAAAAAAATCTTGATTTCAGAATAGAGTCCAAAAATTGTGTTTGGCAGTAATGTTTGTGATTCCAGTCTTCCTCCACTGATGTTCCTCAACAGATGATTACCGGTAACATAAAACAAGTCACTTCAGCATTTTTTTATCTTTCAGTCTATGATTTATGTTAATGTTTTAATTTCTGTGATCAAGAGCTTTATCTACCAAAACAATAGGGATCTGTATACAAACAACAGCAGTAGGCTGAATTATTAGGTAAGTATTCATTTAGCACAGCTTTATTTTAAGTTGAAACAAAATGCATCTGTCACAAGTGTGATCATACTCATGGATAAATCTATGGACATAAATCTTTGCACTTCTAACAGAGTACTAGAATATGTACTTATGAGGTTGCGTACACTTTTTTTTTTTTCATTTGCCATGAGAAATTAGTGTTTCAAGTAACACTGAAAATCTGAAAGTTGGATTGCTATAATCTTTCTTACAGTTCTGCACCAAGTCTTTGATTTACTTCCTTCATCCACATTCATTCCTTCCATGCACTACAGCAGCTATGATAGGAAGGTAGGGACACTGAGGGAGAGGATTCCTGGCTTTTTGATCTCTTCTCACCTCCTTGCCATGTTTTTCCTCATTGTTCTTGTTGCCTGGTGGAAGCAAGAAATTCAGGCTTAATTTGGCCTATGCAGCAGACATCACAGTGACTCATAGCAGCTTGGAGGAGTAGCTAACTCCCTCCTGAGGCTTGTAGTCTGGCTTGTTGTGTGGGAAACCAGCTGAAAAGCAAATGGACATAACAAGGAACATGTGTGTCAAGCTGACTAGGCCTGTTAGGAATATTAGAAGTGAAAGGAGCTAGTGAACAAATACAACACTGCAATATGGTTTTTTTTTCATGCCTTTGATATCATCTATGTAGTCACAGCATTTTCACCCCCAAGACCCAAATCTTGAGTTGCAAATTTTGAATTAGAAGGATGATATTACTGTATTTTGGCATATTTTATGTTTTCTTAATCTTTTAATTCCTCTGTTTCCATAAAGCAGCTGACTGCATTGTCAACCTGGCTCTCTGTAATTAGCAAAAGCTGCTTGCTGGTTCTCTGGAGAAACTGGAACTTCTTTGAAGTGTGTCAGTCTAAAATAGCTGAAGTCCAGAAAGTCTGTAGTACATTACACCGTTTATATCCTGGAAGACTAGAAGAAGAGTATTTTAATTTATAGTTATAGATTTATTCCATCGAAATATTTAGCATGCAATCAAAGACATTTCTGTACATATTTCTCTGGTCCTAAAGTTCTGTTTTCATTAAAAGTTTCTATTTCTTTTTTCTCCATAATTCTTAGAGCGATTTCTCCCATTTTTAAAGCATGAAATCTGATACAAGGGTAGATGTGTCAGCTATTGGTTATGGTCAGAATATCTAGCCAGGCAGAGGAGACAAATCCAGTGTCTATACTGAATGAACTCATCTGTGACACTAGGTCACGTAGAATCCACACATAATGAACATCTCAGCTGCTGTGAGTACATCAGCACTTGCAGCCTCTCACATCCAAGATGAGGACTTTAGACACGAGTTCTGCTGCTCATAAAACTATTTGTGTTTATTAAGGTGGTATGGATATACAGATCCTGTGCTTCATATTAAAATTGCATTTTAGCCTTTAGAATCAACGTAGTTTTCTTATATAAAACAGAGACGGTTTAGTCTTTTGCTTAAGCAAAACAGAAATTTAATTTTATGACAGAAGTATTTGACATTCCTGCTGGAGAAAACGCAATTTAAAAAAAAGAATCAAATTGAAACATTAATCTGTTTATTGCTTTTTTTTTTTTTTCAGTACATGTTCTTCTCTTAATTCAAATACCTGTATTTAATACTAAAAAACCCTGTTCTCTCATAGTCTGTCTATTCATCATCCTTAAATCTGCAGTGAGGTAATGCTGTCTCTATGGTGCTATATTTTCTGTAACAACAGTCTGTGATGCTTTAAGCACATTTCAGGGTAAATAAGAAATTGGGAGGTGACAGAGAAAACTTTTGTTAAAAAAATGTGTCTAAGTAAGCGGTGAATTAAATACAAATTAATGGCAGAGTTTTAGTACCAAGTCCCCTATGCTCTGGGCTCCCATTACAAAGTCACTTTATGCTCATGCTGTAAATGCAGAGAATAACCAGCTTATGTGAGACAGAGGCATAATGGTCTGAACAAAATTATGATAGATAAGAACATGATAATTTCTTATCTTTCTTTAACATAAGCTTCCTTCTTAGCCTTGAACAATTTGTCTTTAAAAAAGACATAATGCAGATATTGTTAGTGTTCTGAAGGAAGCTGTTGTAACAGTGGCTGCTAGAAGTTGATTTCATCTTAAAATAAAAACTTGACTTCTTTAGTACTTTAAGTTTACTTGATTTCAGTGTGGTATTTGGGGTTTAGTTCTGGGATTCTATTATAAATTTTATTGTCATGAATTAGATAAAGCAGAACTACAGTAAGCAGGATATTATGCATTAGTTGAAGATAGTGTTTTTGTGATTTTATGGTCACTGATCAGTTGGATGTAACCTTAGAGTGCAGGTAGACTGCATAAAGGGTTTTTAAATTATTTTACTATATTTTCCTGCATTTATTTTGCAGCATGACAGGCGTATTTGGCCATGTTATGTTAGTATTTCATATTCTGACAAATACCCTAGTTTGTTATTGAGAGGCTGAGTTTTTATTACAAGATTGTTTTAGCCAGTATCATATTCCTCTAGAGTAACAGCAGCATTTTGTCCCCTTACTTATGCCAATGAAAGCTGTAATTTTGTGGATATGGAAGGTGTTTGTCATAGTGCTGCTTGGAAATCCCTATGGTCTCAGACAAATGGGTTGTGCATATGCTTATCAATGCAGCAGACACTTTTCTGGGTATCTTGCAGCTCTGTCTCCTAAGATTTACTTTGAAAATATTACCAAAAAACCTCAAAGCCAAGCAGGAGACAGAATCTTCCTTTTCTCTCCCCACCTCAGCTGATACAGTCATTCACACTGTGCCTCCTGAGACAGGAACAAAAAGGTAGGCCCCTGTTAATGCTGAAGATTTGTGGTTAAGATGCTTGTATTCCATTTCCAGCCCTTTTGCTGCCCCCTGGAACAACTTCAGGAAAGTTGTGAGATTTTTCTAAGCTTCAGTTTACCCATCTGTAAAATAGGGATAAGAGTCCTGACCTATTTTTCAAGCCAAATTCAAGTCCTTTTTTATGTTCATAGGCTATTAGCACCAGGTAGAAATGCAGAATTGAAAAGAACACTCGACTTCCTAAACTGAAATCTGCAAAAAATTGCACTTATAGTGTGGTAACTGTGCCTACGGCCATGTGATAAAATGTTCATGGCCTCCTATACACTGAGAATGATATTATTACATGATGAGACAAAAGAGTTATGCTCCACTT
Organism: Myiopsitta monachus; assembly: GCA_017639245.1. Classification (NCBI taxonomy): domain Eukaryota; kingdom Metazoa; phylum Chordata; class Aves; order Psittaciformes; family Psittacidae; genus Myiopsitta; species Myiopsitta monachus. The sequence goes on from CM029924.1 coordinate 24,091,849, forward strand.
TTTCAATGAAAATCCCTCCTTTATTTCTGTTATGCATACCACCTATAGAAATGTAGTGATTTTGGAGATATCTATTGTTTTTGAGTCTGGATGTATCTGTTGCAGCTACTGCCTGACCAAGGCGTGTTTTACAGTATGCAAAGTCCTATCTGGAATGCGTACATAGCTATTGATACCATGCTTAAGAACATACAGAACAGCTTTGGTCCACTCAAAGTAGAAACTTGATTCTTAAACCCCATTTTTCCTAATGAGAAGATTAATCTATTATCTGAATATAATGAAGGCGAGTTCTATGAATTCTTTCTTTTACTGTAGATTTTAAGTGTAGGGTCCTATCAATGTAACATGGCAAAGCCCAAAACAGTCACAGGGTTTTGTGAAGTGACTTTTGTTATATAATGGGAGCACAGTGAAAGAGCAACTGTGTACAGCACAAGAAGGACAACTTTGTATTTTATTTCCATTCTTCTATTTCAAAATACATGAGACTCTTTGTATAACAGAAATGCCTCTGAGTTTGACTGAATTCACTTTCCCGTTTGCCAGTTTCACTCTTCATGTGATCTGAAGTTCTAGTTGGCTTAGCATTTAAACATGAGAAATGTAGGTGCTGGACTAAATGAAACACTGGGCCCTAATACCTGGGCACTTTCTGAAAATTTGCACTTGGATTTAGAAATGTATTTTGGGTTTCTTTTTAGTTGAATTCAATATCATCCCTGCCAAGTTTACACCCTTTGCTATGGCACAGACACGTATTCTTACCTGTAAAAACCCCAACTCCTAGTTTTATGTATATCCATGTGCTAAGTTTGTCAACAGCTCTGAACTTGAGAATTAATGAGAATACAGTAAGTGGTGTGCCTCTGTGTGTGGATGTGTAGTATGCCTACATTCACCCACATACCCACCCGTATTTGAATAAATATAATGCACGTGTAGTAGGCATGCATTCTCAATGTATGTCTACTATACATAGTATGCGGTGATTGTGAAAGTGTTATGGATCTAGAATAAATGCTTTGTATTTTGTATTGGTGCTAGATGAAGTAGATAGAGTCTGGAACTCATCAAAGAAATTCTTCAATAAATTTGTTCTTTATGTTTGCTGATAAGGTGTTTTTTGTTTGCCATATGGCATTAGTGAATGTCATCCTATAATAGATTGGTTTTGTAAAGACGAAGTCGGACATTTATTGAGGAAGAAATCATCTTGAATGTCCCCAGAAGCTGCACCTCTAACGCTGGCTGCTATTCTGGGAGGGTGAAAATGAAAAGTGAAACTATTTATTTCCCTGATCAGGTAACTGTAACCTCTCACAGGAGAGGAATCGTCAAGTAAATAAGTTACTCAGGTGATTGTTTCTGAATAGTGCTTTGTTCTGCTTTGCAGCCAGAAAGAGTAAGAACTATTTTCTTCATTTCCATAACACAATTAAAGGGTTGCTGTGTTTTCCGTCTGGAGGCTGCTTTTCTGTGGGCATCACTGTTGGTTGCTCTCAGGCAATTCAATGAGTGTTTTGAAATTACTTAATTTTCTATAGTAAGTTAACTTTTGTAATCTTCTCTATTATTGAATATCCAGACAGAATTTAGACAGAATTCTGTCTTGTTTAAGACTGTTTACTCTCTATGTGTCTCTGTTCCTCACATCTTCCATATTTGTACTGTACCAGAATTTTTAAAGCGCTGAAAATAATTGCAGTTTTAAGCTTGAAGGATTCTTCCTTCCCTTAAAAGTCTAAATAAATGATTAAATAAATAAGTTGAAATGAAGGCTGTCTTCTCATTTCCTAATATGGAAAATAGATGTTCTTATATGCGTTGAATTATGGAGATGGGAAGTAAAGAAAGGAGGACAGACAGTAGATGGAATTGGGTGAGAAGTATTTAGATAATGGACTGAAAGTACATTCAGTATTGTTTTAGCTAATCCCCTATCCCTAAAAATATGATTAAGTCTAAGAATTTCTTTAATCAGAAATCACTTTTGATTTCCTAATCCTAAAATTATACTTAATCGCAAAATTTGTACAAATTGGCATTCAGAAAGTTTAAGGAAGTCAGTTTTTCATAAACCTAAGCTTTGTGCTGCTACTGACCAATCATCCTGTAAAAAAAATGTGTAAGCCACAATTTATTTTGCATTCATGTAGCTTTTCAAATAAATGTCTGTATTTCTTCCAGTGTAACTTCTGTGTAAAATCATGCATTATAAACACCATTCCAAAACTGAACAAATACCATGCTTTAAAAATTTCTCATGACTGTCCTTACTGGATAAAAAGCCTGAAAATTTACTGCTTTTTAGTACTCTAGCCTTAAAAAGGCCGAAAGATCACATCAATGTGGCTGTAAAAACAAATGTATAAATAATGAAAAAGGTGTAGCTGCGGTGTGTTGATTCCCTTCTGACACCTGGTGGCTAAAGGGGAAAACTACATGGGGAAAGAACGGAGGAGGACACAGGCTATTGTAAACGGGAATACTGAAAACGATGGAACCAAGGGCTACCAAGGAGGGAGAAAAAAATTAAGAAACCCTCACTGTTTTGAAATTTAATTAATCAGCTCAATTAAAAGCTAATTATTTCCTTTATGCTACAGGGTGTGGTACATCTCAAGAGAGGTAGGTTGTATTCAGGTTTCCCAGCTTTTGTTCTCTCATTACTTTTAAACTGCGTTAGCATTATTTCACATGTTTCCACATACTGAGATTAATGTGCAAGACTTTTTGCAAAAAAGAATACACGGTCAAGAAGTGGCTATATAGGTAATTTATCTTCAGAGCTTTTACTTTTTGCTTGAAGTTTTGAGATCATGGCAGAGAAAGGTTCATTCCCGAATTGCTTATGTAAAGTTTGAGGAGCAAATAATTTGTTTGAAATGTAGGTTATTCAGATTTCTGTGGGAAAGGTTTTCATATGAGATTTTATTTAAAATTACGCAAGTGAGTAAGATGTTTTATTCTGAAAGAAGAAAAGGTATTTTTTGCACAAGCAGTTTTGAACACTAATAGAATAATACTGAAAAATATTTGAATGTGCATACTTGCATTTGGAAACAGTTTTGGAAAAATTGCCATTCAAAACATTGTCACCCACTATTCCCATTATTCCCAAAGTTGGGAGTTTAAATTTTCAGGTCAGTGGATTTATGAGTGAATTCTTGTACCTGTTCTTTTAGAAACTGTGATGAACAGTATAGGTTGCTGAGTGTCATGACAAAGATTTACATGAACATATACTTGTGTATATTTGTAAACATTATTTCTGCTCTGTATTCAGGTCATTTTTGTGTAAATATACAACCGGATATATGCTAAGCACAGGATGCCCAAAACATCCCAATGTTATTTCATTCTTAGTTTTCTATGTATCAAGGAAAAGCAGGCATACTATAGTGTGTATTTTCTTTGCAAAACAGTGAAGACTGGTTTGACTTCACTAATCACTAGTAGTAGTTTATGTGCTTTATTGCTACCACCCAGTAGCATGTCATACATTAGTCACTGTTACTGCACAGTCTATTTTTTTGTGTTTGTGTTTTAGAAACAACATTAAAAAGCAAAACTAGGCATTCTTGACAGTTTTCCACCCCTATCTTGCGTCTTCTGCCAGACTCCCTGATAGAATATGTTTTTAATGAGTGTGAAAATAGAAATTCACGGTATGAAGCTTAAATACAATCTTACTTATGCTTTTGTCTCTAGCTCATCTAAAGCCTTACAAGGAGGGACCACCAGGTGGGTGGATCAGTGTAATGTTGTCCATCTGTGTCTAGTCTTTGATCTCTTTTGTTACTGTAAAGGCAATATTTACCTTTCCTTGGTGGAATAAAAATGATAAAGGTGAAGTCTGCAGTATCTACCACCGTTTAGGACTAAAAAATTTGATAAGGGGCACAGAAGTTCTGTAAGATAGATGAGGAACTATTTTCAGAATTCTAGCTTACGTTACTTCAGTTTCAGTGGCCACCATCCCATTAAAGTGAGTGGAATTTAGGTTGATTTTGTTGACTTCAGATCCATCCCACAATGCTGAGTGTGAAATTTTACAAAGGTAAGATTTGAAGTCTGATCAGAACATCACCATTGAGAACTCGTGTATTACTTAATCGTTTTATTTTATTTTTTTTTTTATTTCTTCTTTCTCGTTTATCTTGTCTGTGGGCAAATTCCAGGTAAATATAACCCATTTGAGAGATAATCTGTCTAATAATTGGGCTTGTTATAATCTAGTAGTGCTTACTCTAAAAATCTTTTACTCAAAGACTGGATGTAGCAAAAATCGAGCAGAAAAATGCTTTCTGAGTTGGTGAGCTATGGTCCTCCATTGTGAGATGTATCTTATATAAAACAGTGATAACAGCTGAATTTAAGCAAAAAGACAAGGTGAAATGAATTAATAAATGGTTAGAAATATTGTAGTAGCATACTTTTACTGCTTTGAATGAATATTGCTCATTAAAAATGCCAGCTGAAGTTTTTTTACAAGAACTAAATTTTCCCTGTTTATTAGTTTAGTACTAGTCAGTTTAGAAGGATTAAAGGGATGATAGTTTTTACTTTTCCATAGCCTTATTATTGGACATAACCTTGTATTGGACATACACTGGTCCTTATTCAAAACAAGAGCACATTTAACACTGCCAACAAAATACAATAAAATCCCATGGAAATCCCAAAATACAATAAAATCCATATAAATGAGGGCTAGTTCGATACTAACTGATAACATCATTAGCAATGAATCCGTAGAGATGTCTTTTGAAGGAAGAGGAGATTTAACTGTGCTTTAAGGAAGGAAATGGACAAGGTTAACCTGTCTCATGAAAGTTTATTTCAGATATAGCACCTACTGTGTGTTTCTGCATTTTCTTGCTCAGTTTTGTATCCCACCAAGAGCAGGACATGCAGAGACCTAGCCATTGCTGGATTTTAAATGAAGCTTAAGGAACTCATTTTGAACAAAACTCTCATGACTTGGAAACTCCTTTGAAGTAGGTTTTTCAAACTATTGAATTATTATTGAATACGTGATAACTAACTGAAGCTGAGTTGGAACTCAGTTTATTTTTAAAGAGGATTTTCTGGTAGTATTTCTCTTTCTTTCTGCAATGACTTGTCTTCTGCAGTTGCTTGTGAAGTAACTGATGTAACTGAATAAGGCATGTTTCAAAGCATTTGTATTTTTCCATGTGTGTGGGAGAGAAACTGACATCTTCTGTAGGGTCCTTCTGTGACAGCTGAGATAGCAAGTGGGTTTTGTGATATTTTAGTTGAAGACTTGACTAGTTTTATTCTGATGTCATGAAGGTGGTGAACCTGTTTACTTTTTATAAATATGCTGCTTTTTTGATACGTACGAGTTTGCATAATCCATAATGTACATAAAGTACTCAGGAATTTCCTATCTGTCTTTTTTCTAAAATAAATATTTGAATAAAAACGTCCAGAAGACATTGTCAAATGATGAAATGCCAACTCCTTAGTGACTAAAACACCCATTCTGAAGAACAGGAAGTTGTTTTTGAGTCACCCTGTTAGTGTAATGTATTGCCTCAGTATCCCTAGTCTGTTTTCTCCTTTATTTCTGTAAGTTAAGAAACTGTCATTAGACTGTGTGTGGATGATCAGTATTTGTTTATTTATTAAGCGGTTTCCTGTTCTTGTGCTTTTCGAAACAATTATAGTATGGCAAACAGCTATAAATTCCAAAAGATTAAGGTTTGTTTTCTTTTTGTTTTTGGTTTGTTATTGCTTTTTTCTTTTTTAATCCTTTTTTTGTAGGTGAGTTAGGAATATTAAACAGATGCTGTTGGTGAATATTCAATGTGACTATTTTACAAGACTTACAGACCAAGCTTATGACCACAATAAACTCTCAGTGCACTATTATCACTGAAGAAGTAGCTAGTCCTTAATTCTACCATGAAACACCAGTTAGATGATGATGCAAGTGGACATCGTATTAGAAGAAATAAATCCAAAGGACTTTGAAGCCCTGTGCCATTCCCTTTGAAGTTACATAATGAAAGTCTGCTCATGTTTGTTACAGCTGCATGAATATTTCTGAGGAAATAAGGCAGAGTTCAGATGATTTTTGCATTAGTTGAAGCAACTTATATTGGAGTTTGTTAGGATTTCCCTGAATATAGATCAGTGATCTTAGGGTAGGAAATTTAAGTTGTCTATATAAACTGTCATTAAGTGGACTTCTAAAGAGTCTGGTCTTGTCGACAGACTCATCTCTTCCTAACAATTCAATTTCTAGCATTTCCCATTTCCCTCACTTGAGGTACAGAACTCTGGTGGTGAGGTCTAGAAACACTTAGGCACTAAGAGTTAAACACCATGTATGTAATTTACTGCCTGCTTGGAGATTGGGCAAATGAGCAAGCTATTATGTTTGCCTGTCCCCTTTCCAAAGAAACAAATAAGTAAACAATGTTATAATTGTTTGTGGATCAGAAAAACAAAATTGTACCACTCATCTCTACCCTAAAAAGCTGAGGTTCTGAGGTGAAGGGATTGTAGGTGATGCAATTTCTTGAACACAGTAAGCAATATTTACTGATCATACATATATACAGTTCAGATTTTGAAGGTGTTCTGAATTTGCAACTAGAAAGATTAGAGTAATTATTATTAGTGTAATTATTTGGGAATTTTGCGTGTTTTAAAACACAAAAGGAGTCAGCTCAAACTAAACCCTCCATTCAATATCCTTAACGCCCCAATATACTAGTTCAACTTTCTCTGTAGAAACCACAGACTCAGACAGGCCCAAAGAAGTTACGGGGGTATTGCCTGGAGGCCATGGTTATCCTAGAAGGTCAGGATAAATGCAGAAGCTGAACAGTTGGTGCAGTACATAGTGATGGACTCATTGATATTCAGATATCAATGGCCCAATAATACAATATGCTGCTATTTTAGATATTTGGGTTTTATTATTATTAAAGGTAGATTTGAGCAGCTCTGTGTTACACATTTTATTTGCAGGATTAGCATGGAGTTCCAAAACTTTAGAAAACACAGTGCTGTAAAAATAAGTCCAGTATATTGAATACGACTTCCTTTGTTTCAGATTATTCTCTGTTAAAGTTTAAAACTCATAAAATACAATAGCTATCAAAAAGTATGTGCTTTTTGTTCAATTTACGTAAGGATAAGCTACTTCTCTCTATTGCCTTCCCTTTTTCTCCATGTATAAGTTTTGGTGTTTGGTAACTTTTTGGGTTCCAGCTACTTTTATGTTTAAGTTGCTATCAAGAGAATGTGACTAAAACCTGATGTCATACCTGCACACCCCTAATGTTCTTTAATGTATTTGTACATTCTTTGCTCCAGCAGATGTGGTGTATAGATGGTTGTAGGCATTTGTCCACTGTTTCACAATATTGTGTTGTTTTCACATGGTTGATGTCTGTGATTCTGTAATGAATTCAATTTCTGCCACTTTAGAGCATTTTAAGATGTTTATTCACTTCTTGTCCATCTTAATTGTTCACTGATCTTTATTTTTCCTGTTGTTGCTCTTTCAGCTTTTCTGTTGTGCTTCCACAATAATTCTTTTACCTGTTTATATACTATGCTTGATGTGATTTCAGGACACAGAGTTGCTTCCTCCTTGCAATCGATATTTAGTTGTTTTAACTAAATTCCTTCTTGCAATCCATTACTTTGCGATAGATGTTAATTTCGTGCTTTAACTGGAGCATTTTTTTTTTGTGTTGCAGTAGCTTATGAAAATATTATAAGAAATTCCGTGCTTTTAGATCCACTTTTTTTTTTTTCTGATATCCTGATATCTTTTTAGTTAATGTTATCTTTATACGATCCATATTGCCAACATACTTTCAAATCATGAAGCAGACTGATACCAAATCTGGAAGTTAGCTAAGGAAGACTGTTATCAGATTTGCAGTGGCTCTGTCTTTGCAATAATCAGTGCTAAAATACTTGTCTAAAATCAGATAAAATACTAATTGTAATTATTCTTTCCAGCAGTTGTTTGTAGGCAGGACCAAATATAGTATGACTTTAAGTGAAGTTATGATACTTTCTCATATTGACTATATCTATGGGTATCAGAACAGGATCATGACATTAGTCATGATCAAATTCTTATGTTACTGTCAAATAAAATTTAACAAGATAATCATTAGGAAAAAGACGAAAAAACTGCATTAAAATAAAAATCTAGATTAAGAACTACTGAGAAATTCACATGCAGAAGACAAGAAAATTATAGCCATAAGTTGGTAAATTATACTTTAATAAAAAAAAAAAAAAAGGTTATTAATGGAGTACAAACCTGCCACCCAGTGGAAGTGGCTAATTTTACATTTTCAAAAAGAGATCTATTTTCTTGTTACAGGAATGTGCAATATATTTACTAATTGCGGAAATTGTTCCCAATTTTCTTGTTATAATAACAATTATATTTATCTATAGTAGAGAATAATAATTCAAACTAACACTGCAGAAAAGGACACGCTACTACATGTGTGGCCCTCACCAGTGCTGGATAGAGGGGAAGGATCACCTACCTACCTCAGCCGGCTGGCAAGAGGGCTCCTAACATAGCGCAGGACACTCTTTGCTGCCTTTGCTTCAAGGACACATTGCTGGCTTGAGTTCAACTTGGTGACCGCCAGGTCCTTTACTGCAAAGCTGCTTTCCTGCCAGTTACTCCCCAGCATGTCCTGGTGCCTGGGGTTTTTCCTCCCGCAGTGCTAGACTTTGCACTTTTCCTTGTTGAACTTCATAAGATTCTTGTCAGCCGATTTCTCCAGCCTTTTGAGGTCCTTATGAATGGCAGCAAAACCCTCCAGCTTATGAGCCACTCTTTCCAGTTTTGTATCTTCAGGAAACTTGCTGAGAGTGCAGACACTGCAACTCTACACTCTACACATTTTCATAAATGAACTGGAAAAATGAGACTTTGAATTTTGCAGGGTTTTCTTTTCATGAGAATTAAAAAAAAAAAAAGACATCTAAGATTAAGGGGCTATGCAACAAAATGGCAATGGAAATCCAAAATGCAGAGAAAAAAAATACTGAATACATATAGAGAATAATGAACTGTGGTCTGATCATTACTCTCAAAAAAAACACAACCTTGATGTTAAAATAAATGGCAGCTCTGTGCTCTGTAGTGATCAAAAAGCAAGTGAAGTGATAGGAAGTAGTAGGAAAGAAATAGGAGATAAAATCTTCTAAATCGTCATAGTGCCATGGTATAAATGTCCACATTTTGAATTTCATGTGAAACTGTGGTTTTGTCAACTCATAGAGGGTACAGTAGAACTATAAAATGTTCAGAGAAGGATGGTGACTTTAATCAACAACATGGAACATGTTCCTTATAAGGAAAGCCTGTGTAGACTAATGTCCTTTCAACAGGAAACAAATCAGTCAAGAAAACATATGATAGCGTTCTCAAAATGTTAAGAAACAGTGAATGGGTAAATGGTGAACAATTACATCACTGTTTCTTCCAGCACAGGAGCTGGAGACATCAAATGAATGTAGCAGGTGCAGATTCAAAAGAAATAAAAGGGTCTTTACCTAACCTGCAATTAATTCTTTGCTGCAGGACATTGTCTGCTTGCAGGAGTTTTAAAATCAGCAGCGCACATTCATGGAAGAGGAATCCATTTGCAGACTGTTAAATATGCAAACAACTTCTGGTTAGGAAGTTCCTGAATTGCAAATCAGGTTGCTGTAAGAGTATACTGGAAAGAGTGTACTGCTACCTTTTTTGCTCTCTTTTAATATTTTACATGTCTGCCTTTTGGCTACTGAGACAGGATCCTAGGTGAAATAGGCTGCTCTGTTTTCTCTACAGGGATTTTGTTCACTATGAAGCAAAATTTCTATTTCACAGTTACTTTGCACTGTTTAGCTGTGCACTGTTTCACTATGCACTGCGGCAGTTCCCAATTCACCTCTTCAGGAGCCTGAAGAAGTAGGAACAAAAATAGCCTTTGCATTGTGTCCCCAAACCTATGTAGATTAGGAATATGTGATATAAGTAACCCTGAAGTAAGATGGTTTTGCTTAATTCACTGCATTTTGGAGTGTTTTCTGGAAAGTTTCTGGTAAGAATTTCAGCTCCTTTTTAGAATCATAGAAGTGTTCAGGTTGGAAAAGATCTCTAAGATCAAGTACAACCATTAACCTAACACTGCTAAATCTGTTGCTAAACCATTCCTGAAGCATCACACATACTGTGCCTTTTAAATACCTCCAGAGATGGTGATACAACCACTTAAATTTTATTATTCTGCTACTTTATATCATACAAAACTATAATTGTGATGTGATTTCCTTTTCATTATGATATTGCACACACAAAAATAAATGTTTGCTTAAGAGGAATTAAAAGTACTTTGCTGGGTGTCAGCTTTTATCCAATAGGTAGTTTCTTCTAGTTAAAAAAGAAAGACACTGGTAGAATGAAACAGAAGAAGCCTATGCTGTAGAATGTCAGATTATTGCATAGTAGACAGTCTATGTATGTTATAATATATCAATTTATGCAGTAGCAGTGTTTTAAGTAATTAATTAGGTCTATTAGTTCTTATAATCTAGTAATTTCCAAGCATATTTTAAAGGAATAAGTAAACCATAAAAGAATTGCTACCCTCTATTTTACCTCTGCTTTAGGATAAAGATTAAACAAAGCAATTTCTGGAACGTGTTTTGGAGCTTTCAGCTGTCAGAAGTAATGAAAAATGCATGCCAACTTAAATTAAAATCATGGTACGTTGCAGAATGTCTGTCACGAAAATGACATATACTTAATTTAAAAAAAAATTCTTTAACTTTTTATGCTGTTTTAGGCTTCATCCGTGGGGGTTCGTTCACCATTCTGTGACTGCACAAACATTTGTGCCAAGATAAGATAATAAGCAACAGGGACTGGTAATAGGTAGACATGGTGAAAAATCTGCTTTTGATATCAGTGCAGGTCTATGTCAGCATATGTGAAGTATGAGCCTCTTACCCAAATCCCAAAGAATGTTAAACACTGGGCAATCCCATGTAGAAAGTAAATCTTTTGTTAAGAGAGATCTGTATCCTTCTGTTAGCCAAACTAAGAACTGATTGTTGGCAGCATTTTCAAAGTCTGTTTGCTTCATTTATCATGTGACCTTAAAGACCTATACTTCAAGTCAAGATGATCGTAAGGTTCACGCCCTGCAAACTGAGTGAGTGCTTAACCAGCTGAGGTGCCAGAGGGTCTCAGCTTTTTCTGGGGACCTGAGGCAGGTGTTTTGTTAAGTCCTGTCAGGACTTAACAAAGCAACTTAACATTCACCTGTTAAGTTAGGCAAATGGATAAGCAGAGCCTGTGTCTGGAGGGAATATCAATCAGTCAGAAGAATTAACAACAGGAAATCTAAAACTCTGTAGACCTAACTGGTTTTGATTCCAGAAGAGCAGCTAATTTTCCCATGCTGGAAAGCTCTAAGTAAAGGCCTGTTAGAGAAGAAAGAGGAGTTAAGATAGATACTATTAGTAGTTGGAATCACCCAAGTTTTTCATTTTGTGCCTTATAAAATATCAATCCCTTTTCCTTTTAATTTTGTCTATCAGTTCAGCTGCTTGCATATAGCTTCGCCTGCATTTAAAACCAATAGCTTTGTATTGACAGCTTCCATGTCATATAGATTTCAGAGTGAAGACCAGATTATCTTTCCTTTCCTCTTTTCTCCATGTTCTCCCAAGAGAAAAAAGAAGGAAAACATGGAAAAACCACCAAAGCACCCAAATGTTTTACTGATCTGGTGCTTTGATCCATGTTTTGATGTTCTCATGTTGTTTCATTGGTTCTAATGTTCCAGGGACCATACAAACCCTTTAGTGTTAGAGAACATTCGCAGTAAAATTTAAAGACTTTGAACTAATTTCAATAGTTTTTTGGGGTTTTTTTAAGTTAGCATTTGATTCCTTTTTTGTGGAGGAAGTAGAAGCCAAGCCATGGAACTGGAAATACACTTTTGGATTAATATTGATTTAGAAGCAAATAGAGGTGTGACTTTGATGGTCTAAGGATGAAGTCCAGTTGCTTGTTTAGGAGGACTGTAGCTTCTGGACCAGTGTCTTACAGAAGAAACTTTTCTCTTAAATCGTTACATGGGTGTAATGAAAGGTCTCATCTTTCTTCACCTAGCCATGTGTAGCCATGGTATGGATTGAGGGAAACCATAGTATCAGACCCAGGTTCTGGAGTTTCATTTGGTAAATCTACACCTTAACATTACAGCCATCACTAAACCTATGCAATCAATGCCTGACTTCCTAATTTTTTCATTGCTGATTTAAATTTCTCTGGCTTTAAGTTTCATGCTTTCAATTTTGTTATACCTTCGGATTTCATTATATTGTCTCTAAATGGAAGAGCTATTTAGTACCCTTTGAAGGTACTTAAACCCTGTAATTAATATTCATCTGATAGAATTACAATAAAGAATTATTTGTATCTCTTGCTGTTGGGTACTTCTCTAGGTCTTCATTTGTATTTGTGATTGCTCTCTTATACAATTTGACTGTGATAATGATTGTATGTCTACAGATGAGTTTAAATCATTGTATTTAATGCATGTTTTTTTAGAATTCAGGGGTGCGTGTGTGTGCTTGTGTATGTGCATGCATGTCTTAATATCCCATCAGCTCAATATTTATCTGCAGACCTAAGCAAAACTAAAGTTTCCTCTTGTTATTTGAGCCTGATAAACCTTCCCTGCACTTTCACCCCCCAGTTTGGAAGACCTATTTGTTTTATCCTCTTCTTTCAGAAGGACAATGGAAAATGTGGTCATGGGGCCTTAGAAAATAATGCTGATTACTGTGTTCAGATTTTCTTTTCCATCACTATTGTTAAAGGTCTTTTATTTGAGAGCCTACATCTACATTCTGGACCCTGTGGTGTCGTATGAAATACACTGTGCTGAAGATGGCACATTGTTTTCTGACTCTAATGGAATGTACATTTTTTTAATTTATTTTTACAGAGTACCAAGCGGCCATTTTGCATTTGAAGAGGGAACACAAGGAAGAAATTGAAACATTAAAGGTATACTTTTGTAGTATTTTTTTTTCTTTCCCTGACTATAGTGCATTTTTTGGATTTAAGTAATGCAAATATATATTTTCCGTTAATATATACTTCTCATCAAATCTTAAGAACTTGCTTCTTTCTAAAACTTGTTTTCTGTTGACTGCCAACTCAGTTAAAATTAATCTAGTTAAAATCCATAGATGCACTCATATATGATGGCAAAAAGCAGTTTTACATGTTTCCTTGTTGTAATTTTCCTTATTGTTGTACTCTTAAATTCTTTCCTCTAACTCAGCAGTGTAGTACTTTTATATTTGATTATTATATTAAGGCTCTGGCATTTAACTACTGACTTTCTCAGTGAAACATACTTCTGTAGAAGCAGTTTTCTGTCATTGTGGACTTAAAAATAGGCACAGTAATTCCATTTGTAAGACTCTCTGAAATTCTGTATTGAACTGTATTGAACACTCCTTACTGGTGTCCATTTTTGTAAGTGCAAACTTAATCAGCTGTCTGATTGTCAAAATCAGAAATAGCAAAATTTAATGTTAGAAGTCACTGCCCCTTGGCATGATTGCTAAGCAAAATGAAATGTTGCAGGGAGGTGTTTTTATCATAATAGCAGGACCTTAAATAGCAGTGTAACTGGTAAGTTAATCTGTTGAGCGGTCTCAGTTTAAAGAAAAATTAACAGCATCTTCCTTTTCTTAGGTACAGCTGCACTGTGTTCTAATGCAGGTCCATGTGCTAAAGCCTTTGTGTACAAGTCATCAAGTACAAAACATTCTGTATTTTCTTTGTCATCATTAAAGCAAATAGAATGGAAAAAAATAGAAAATTTACTAACAGAGAGTCTGATAATCCAGTATACATTGAACCATGTCATTTGGCAGATCACATACAGCAGTCATCTGACTAGTACAAGTACAGTATTTGTATTACACAGAGTATTTGTGGTTTTGTGTCTGAACAAAGGCCAGGACATAACAGATGTAAAACCTAAGAAGCTGAAAAAGCTCAGTGAGATATTTGAGTAGACAGGAGTGAAATGATGGTAGCAGCTTCTGGAGTGGACAGTAGAGGCAACAAGTCTCCTGTGTGTGCAGCATCTCTTAAAATTCATCATAATGTAAGCTAGCGCTAAAGTAAATACAGTGGTAATTCACAATAAATTTTATTAATAACTCTTACAAACAATAGTGTAGCTGTCCCACACAAAACCAGTAGGTGAATGCAAGGGCATTTATTATTTTTGAGAGGGTATTTCAGCGAATACATAGTCTCAGTTTTTTTAGAGATAAAAATGTATTTGTGCATCTCCGGCAACCCTGGAAACAGTAGAGACAAAGGAATCAGGTACTGGCAGGCATCCATGAAGAACTGCACGTCTCTCCAATTTACTCTTTCACTAAAAGAATGTTCATCTTGCACATTTTGTTTTGTACATAAGAGTACATTTGAAAGGCACTGGAGGAGAAGTAGGTTCATTTATTTGCTGCTTGTAACTTTGAATGATATAAACATTCACATTTAAGTTAGGTTGGGTTTTTTTATTTGCATTATTTGGGTTTTCCTCAAATATCATTATGTCTGAATAATTAATTGTGTTTAAATTGTGTTTATATTGTTTAATAGTAAGGGAATTGTGGATTGTTTCCAGAAAAGTGAAATGCTAGTGTAACTTTTGGCACCATAAACTCTCACCATTCTATACATGTATATAATTGTAATTAGAAATGAGCTAAAATACAAGTGTTTGCTTTCAAGAATTAGTAGAAGACTTACACACTCTTGGCAGCATTTTATACATGTATGTAAATATAATTAGAAGTGAGCTAAAATACAAATGTTTGCTGTCAAGAATTAGTAGACTTATGCACTCTTAGCAGCAATATCATATTTTTGCGTATTGGTGATTATTTTCATGTTCAGTACTGTTTTGCCTTACACAGGCAAACTGGAAAAGGTGGTGTGAATGTTTTGAAGGCCTTTTAGGTAAAGTGAAATGTAAGGTCTGCAGCATAATGATCAGGAAAACAATGTATTCTAAAAATAATAGTTATGTTTATTGTATGCAAGGCATAATTCAAACTTTTTTTTTTTTTTCCATTTTGGAATTACTCATAAGTTATTAGAGATCATGTAGAGAGTTCTGTTTGTAAGACTGATGATTGCCGAGATATAATGTGATTTTTCATTTTACAATATTGAATGCTATAAAAACTTCCTATACCAAAGGCCAGTTGAAGCAAGTATCCTTTCTCCAGCAGCGACCAGCAGTGGGTGCTTAGAAAATACATATAGGAAATAGACTGTAAGGGTAATGCCTTCTTCCTTTGGAGGTTTTTTTGGTTTGTTTTTTTTTTTTTTTTTTGGCATGTTTAAGTGTCATTATTGTCTCTTCCATGTTCCTACTACTATCACTGCGTCCATGGCCCTTCCTTAGCAGTGTGCTGCTTGATTTTGGACCTTAGCCCAGCCTGGTATCAAGCATCAGGTTCATAAAAGATGCATAGTGACTAAATTACTGAGCAATCCTGCCCTAGTATACCATTTCCGGCAATTAGTTTGGCCAGGGATGACAAGGGCAACAAGAAAAGCTTCTACAGGTTCATTAATGTACATAATTCAACTGAATCATCCACATGTAGATAATGTTTAGAAAGGGTGATAGAGATAAATACTTCGGTTTTACCCATTTTTAACTACATTTACTAGGTGTTGTGTTCAAAACATTTATTCAATTTTTCACGTATTATTTACAAAACCCTGAGTCTTGAATACATTAAAACTATTTCCGTTCTCCTCTGCTTTTTTTTACTTTTCCTCCTCCTGCCGCTAGATGTCAGCTAAGTCTTGCAGAAGAAGTTCCAAAAGCATGTCGCAGCTTCTTATGAGTGCAAATGTCCTATTTCCTTCTAAACTGTGAGAGCATGTGTGGTGGTAGCATCCTGTCTGTGGATCTGGCACAGTCTTAGTTTTAGGTCGGAAAAAAGCTTGCACAATAGATAAGTATCTATTGAGCAACAATAGTATCTATTGAGCAACAATAGATTTTTGCTACAGAACCAATTCTATGCTCTCTATAACCAACAAAGTAGACAACAACGACTTGACATTAAATCAAAATATTGTAAATGGACCATAACTTCTGAGTGGGAAGGATTAACTTGAAGGTAATATTCTGATTGCAGTACTTAGTACTTCATCCAACAAATAGCTGCAAAAGGGTGCAGCGTACTTCTTATTTTTTTTTCCCTGTACATTCATTTGATAAAATGAGTAAAAAAGTTATGTTTCCTCCCTAACTTTTCCTTCTTTCCCTTAGCACAAGGTACCAAATATCCCTTCATCTCCAGCTACATGGAAGTTTAATATTGCTTTTTGCAAAATGGAATCAAAGTCCTAAGCTGTCCTATAACTCTGTACCCTATGCATGGACCTTTCTCTCTCATACAGGTTATTTGACTTCCACCAACTCATGCATCTTTTGCATGTTCCCAAACCGAGAATAATGGTGTCTTTAGCCATTACTACAATATAGTAATATTATTGTGTATTATGCACATTGTATAATATATGCTATCAGAAATCATAATAGAGAATTGATAATAAACTATAAACAATAAATATTATACTCGGATAATATTTCTGCACTTCTCAAAGTAGCTCATTGCAAATTTTAGAAAGAAATACCTGTAATTGCATCTAACATAGGGAACATAATATCTTACGAACATATTATCAAAACTTAAGAAATAGTGAAGAGTAATGCAGTTGGTGTATAACTGCCCATGACATTATGAAAGAATAAGCCTCATTTAGGGAGGAATGATGGGTGCTCTGTGACCTTTGTGGTCTCCCTAGTTATCCTGGGTTCAGCAGTAGCAGTCATTTTTCTCCTTCTTAGTAGCTGGTGCACTGCTGTGATTTTAAGTTTCAGCCTTAGAACAATTCTGGTAACATTGGTGTTTTCAGTTGCTGCTTAGTAATGTTTAGTTTGACCAAGGACTTTCTGAGTCTCATATTCTGCCAGGGAGGTGGGGAAGCTGGGAGGAAGCAGAGACAGGACACATGACCCAAACTAACCAAAGAGGTATTTTATACCGCAGCACATCATGCCCAGTATATAAACTGGGGGCAGTTATCTGGAAGGGCTAGATCACTGCTGGGGTCAGGCTGGGTATCGGTCGGTGGGTGGTGAGCGGTTGTATTTTTTTCCCTTGTTATTTCCCTTATCATTATTATTGGTGGTAGCAGTAGTGATTTGTGTTATACCTTAGTTACTGGGATTGTCCTTGTCTCAACCCGTGGGAGTTACATTCTTTCGATTCTCCTCTCCATCCCTCTGGGAGTGGGGGAGAGGAAAGGGGGGGGGGAGGCAGGGAGGAGTGAGCTAACGACTGCGTGGCTGATTTGAGACTGGGCTTAAAGCACAGCATGGGGCACAAAGGGTTGAGATAACAGATCTGACCAGAGTGTGTCTAATTGTATTTGTGATAAGCGTTCATTGTTTCAGATTAATAGTCACTCGTCACAATGCTGGTTTATTGGCTCTCAAAGGTGTTACTCTTGGTCTCAGAGTTTCAGCATGTGGTACCTTACTTACAGCTGGTATTTGCTGTCTTAGTGTTTATCAGCTGGGGTGCTTGGGCTAAGGTTCTTGTTTCACTGTACTTTATTGTATTACAAGTCAGTACCATAGACTCATTGATCATGAAACTGATCTGTCTTGCATTCCCAGTGTGGTCACCACCTCTATACTTTGGGAGGTTTTTAATAGAAGTGTTTAGCAATTGCGCATCTTTTTTCCCCTCCTCGGGTGGTCAGACTATGAGGGAGACATACCCACACACCCCAGTGACAAGTACAGCAGCTACTCAAACTCTGACTACAACAGACAACACAGCTACTCCAACTCCAATCACAGCAGCTACACCAACCCCAGTGACAAGTACAGCAGCTACTCAAACTCCGACTGCAGCAGACAGCACAGCTACTCCAGCACCAAGCACAGCAGCTACACCAGCCCCAGTGGCAAGTACAGCAGCATCATTTGAGAGTTCTGAAGGTTTTGAATGGCATTTGGGTACCCTTGAGTCCTGCCTACTGCTTGTGATGGGGATCAGCATGTTGGCACACATACAGGGTGTGTTTTACCCACTACCATTTCATCTGATCTTGAGAGTTAAGCGGGGTCCTGTTTGGGTCAGATGATGATATAGGAGGACCAAGAGATTTTCCCCAAGGCTGGGCAGTCATGAGTGTCAGGGTGTGTGGGACAGTATGGGAGAGTATCTAGTCCACTGGGCCCCTCCAGTGCTTTGGAAGTGTCAGAGATGGAAGGCAGCTGTATGGAGTCCCCAGAGACAAGTTGCAGAAAGTGATGAAGGGGAGGGTAAATTATTTTGAGCCTGGTGAGCCCATGACACCTCAGGCCATCAGGGCAGAGATGCAACATACAGATGGACTCATGATCGAAGGGTGGACTTAGAGATGGACACTATTGCCTGGGTTATTCATGAGTGTGAACACTGCATGCAGCCTCTCCTGCTCTGAAAGACTGTTACAAGAGATGGAGACCGACGTCATGGACCAGGATGAACTCAGCAGCATTATAGGGATTGGTCCATGCACTGAGTAATGATGTCTCTCTCTCTCTCTCTCTGTGGTTGTATATATATGAGATAAGAGTGATGGTATATTGGAAATGTGGGATCTGATCATGATGTGAATGGTATGGAATAAGTGGTGGATGCTGTCCTGGGTTCAGCAGTAGCAGTCATTTTTCTCCTTCTAAGTAGCTGGTGCACTGCTGTGTTTTTGAATTTCAGCCTGGGAACAGTGCTGATAATACCAATGTTTTCAGTTGCTGCTCAGTAATGTTTACTCTGACCAAGGACTTTCTGAGTCTCATGCTCTGCCAGGGAGATGGGGAAGCCGGGAGGAAGCAGAGACAGGACACATGACCCAAACTAACCAAAGAGGTATTTTATACCGCAGCACATCATGCCCAGTATATAAACTGGGGGCAGTTATCTGGAAGGGCTAGATCACTGCTGGGGTCAGGCTGGGTATCAGTCGGCAGGTGGTGAGCAGTTGTATTCTCTTCCCTAGTTATTTCCCTTATTATTATTGGTGGTAGCAGCCGTGGTTTGTGTTATACCTTAGTTACTGGATTATTCTTATCTCAACCCGTGGGAGTTACATTCTTTTGATTCTCCTCTCCATCCCTCTGGGAGTGGGGGAGAGGAGCAGGGGGAGTGAGCTAACGACTGCGTGGCTGATTTGGTGACTGGGCTTAAATCATGACACTAGTAATGTTTGAATTTTTTGTATTTTTACAAAGGTTTCAAGAGCTGAAATGTCGAAGTGGGTAGAAAGCAGTTTAGTTCTCACTGAACTTGCTTACCTTTGAAAACAATTTCATATCATAAATTCACCTTAAAGACTAGTGCCACAGAAAATGTTTGCAAAATGTGCAAGAGAAAGTAATGTGAAAGGGAAAGACATAGCGCCAGTTAAAATTGTCTCATAATTTCAGAATGATTAATTTTTTATTTTGTACTGTGACCACAAAGACATCAACCTTTTTTCTCAGGTACTGAGTGAAGCTCTATCTATGTGACAACCTTTTCATTCTTCTACAGGTCTGTTTTTTCATCTCTCATGCTTCACAAATCCCTCCCAGGCCCTTTGTCTTTCATTTTTCCATTACTTTTTCCCTCACAGTTGTTGTGCTTCCATTTGTGAATGTATCCATTGCTCTTTAATTCTGAGTATAACAAAAAGTGCTGCTTCTCCCTGCTAGATTTTGTAATTCTTAATTCAGCTGTGGGAAGCAATGGTGAATAGTGTTGAAAGCTGTTTGTTGTGGTTTAAGCCCAGGTGGTAACTCAGAACCATGCAAGCTGTTCACTTACCCTCCCTATTTTCTCCCTTCCCCCAGGAGGGGTAGTGGGGAGAATTGAAAGAATGTAAACCACATGGGTTGAGATAAGAACAGTTCAATAAGTGAAGTATAATATAAAACTACTACTACTACTGCCAATAATAATGGTAATGGAAATAGCAAGGGGAGAGAATATAAAACAAAAAAAAGGGGGGGGGGGGGAAACGCAATAAACAGAAGTGATGGACAACACAATTGCTCGCCACCTGATTCTCAGCCTGACCCAAGCAGTGATCTGGGTCTTCCAGGTAACTTGCCTAGTTTATACACTGGGCATGATGTGCTGTGGTATGGAATACCTCTTTGGCTACTTTGGGTCAGGTGTCCTGTCTCTACTTCCTTCTGGCTTCTCGTGCCTCTCCTCACTGGCGGAGCATGAGAGACTGAAAAGTTAACAGCACTGTTCTCAGACTAAAGCCAAAACACAGCTCTGTACCAGCTAATAAGAAGGAGACAAATAACTGTTAGAGCTGAACCCAGGACGCTGTTATGTGCCAATGCTTCTCAAAACCCCTTTTTTATAGAAGCGGGTATTTTCACTTCTATTTTGACAATTTAAAATGCCTTTTATTTGTATGTAAAAGTGAAATTTCATTTCTGCTTCAGAAAGAACGTCATAAATTAGATGCTTTAACACAAAATCAAAACATTTTAAAACATTTGGGTTTGTCTAAATCTTCTCTTTTGTAGATAGTCTTAATACAATGAAGTGGATTTTTTTTTTTTTTTTTTGACAGACTCAATTGAAAAATTTCTGTCCTGTATGAATAAGTAGGGATCTTTGGCATTCCCTTCTGGAAACAAAAAAATTTTAGGTTTGGTTTTTTTTTTTTTCCCTCCCCTTAGTTTTGTGTGTGCATATTTGAATAGGATTTCACAATTTGACACAAGTCACTATATTTTGAAATCTACTATTAAAATATGGGGGCCAGTGATGAATACTGTTGAAAGCTTTGATATGCCACAGTACTTAGCAAAAGAACATTTAAGAAATTGGTAATATGCTCACTTCTGGTAGTAAAACTTTTTGCATCAGGATGCTGAGACTGTTGTTTTTAACCTTTACACAATGAAATACATCCATCAGGTGGCTAGCTGCTTTGTGTGTTCTTTGCTGGATTTTCATGTCCCAGCATGCACAAATAGAAGAAAATTTGTATCATGTATGCTTCTGTCTGGTGGAGTTGCAGCTCAAAGAAGCAGCCAAGGTCAGCAAGGGTTTATTAGTCCTTCCTAATGAGCTGTTCAGGCTTCTCAGAATTTCCATGTGCTGTTACTGATGAAGGTCTTCCAGCTTGTGGTTAATTATTGATACTACTCTTTGGTAGCTTGAAATGTTTCAGTCTGTTGCGCTTAGCTGCTAAATGTATGGTTTCACCTCTGTGTGTGAACTGTGTGTCTTTATGTATCTTCTTGGCTACTTTGTCCTCATGAAGGAATCCTCCCTGTTCAGTGTGGAGCCTCTCTACAAGACAGTGAAAATAAAGATCGAAAAAAACACATAAAAATATGAGAAAGAGGAAAATGAATTCCTACTGAAATTGATATTTTTAAACAATTTCATATTTCTAAGGCTCTCAGACAATAGGAGCAAGATTATCTCTAAAGTATGCATTTTCTGAATAGAAAAATCCCAGTAGGAGAAAAATCTACCTGTAATGAAAATTTGTTTTGGCAGTGCTAGAAAAGGTGGAGTAGCAGACTAGGGATGATAGCAAAAGACAGAAGAAATAAAACATTCATTTTCTTCAGGGTGTATACAAGCACACAGAGAGCTAACATGAAGCACTTCAATCTCTTTGGAACCAGTTGATGACAATTGCATCTTAATTCAGAAAGGGAGCCTGGAATGATTCTTCATGGTGTATGAAAATATTCCCCAGTTCAGTGCTTAATTATGTTTTAAAAACTTGCACATTATAATGCCTATATTCACCTCCTACTTCATAACTGAATTCTTGATGAAGTTTTAAGTATCTCTGACATGCTCTGATACTTTAAACAAAATTCTTCCCCTTCTCCATTGGCTTCCTATTTGGCATATTTTTGATGCAATGGCTGCTTTTCATCCTTATTTTCTTTTACTTATATCTTTACACTGTGATTGATTTTTTTATCATATAGCTTGAATATCCAGGAAGACTCTTTTTCCATTGTGTTGGGTTTGTTTTTCACTGCTTGCCGTATCTTACATTGCCATTCTATTATTTTAATCAATACGGTTTCACTGTAAGAACTTGGATTGTTTAGACTTCATGGCAGCTGCAGAATGCTGTTAATTCCACATGTTGATCCAAGGATTCTCCTGTTTATTTAAGAAGTTACAACAGACCATATTCTGCATGTTGAGTACAGTAAAAATCTTAACTCTATTTCAGCACATGAACACAGACGTGGTATTATGCAGTTAAAAATGTGCATACAGAGCAAGAAGATAATTTATAGCCTTGAAAATTCATCAAGACTGAGCTTCTGCTCAAATTTGGACACTTTACACACTCTGCTTAATTAGGGAAAAATGCCTCATAAACCCCTGCTTTTATCATAGTTTTTGAAAGTAAATTTATCCTGTCACGTTGAGTAAATATGTTATGCACTTAGGAAAGTAAATTAGAATACATACAGTGAGCATGATAACATTTTATTTTGACAGATTTGGAAGACCTCTGTAATGTGAAACAGTTGTCTGCAAGAGAAATTAAGTGACGTGGTCATGGAAGTAAAAAAGACACTAAAAATTAAGTACTGTCAATGGTTTTTTACCATTTTGATTTTGAAAACATGTACCCCATGCCTCCTTGTCAAAATTATCTGCTTTTTCAAATTTACTACACCATGCGTTTTTTTGAATCTGGTAAATGTAAGCCATTTCTTTGAATGAAATATGTAAGTCAGTAAAGACTTCATATTTTAGCAGCTTCCGACTTTGCAAATCTAGTGCTTATTGTACCTATTGCATCTTCTGGTGCTGACCAGATTTTTAATGTACCATTTGTACAATTCCACCAAAGATACCAAACTTACCTAAATTGTTATAAAATAACACTGGGACAAAACTAAGATCCACTGATCAATGGGTGCCATAAGTTACTCTTGGTTAGGCTGGAATCCCCCTTCCAAAGATGCTTTGAGAGCTAGGAGCCTCTCTCCTGACACATTTTTTGATGATGAGTCAATGTGAAAGAAAGACACTGGAATTTGAAACAGACTGCAAGAGCTGGAAAGATGTATGGATATTTGAGAGGTAGGGCTTTAAGTAGGATGAGACGGGCAAGCTGGAGGGGGAAAGAAGTAGTCTGGAAGTTAATACAGAAAACTATAGGAGATAGATTGCAGAGACGTGGATCTGGGCATCCTAATACAGGTTTTTTTTTTAGAAGTGAACAATTCTTCCTGGAATAGCAGCCTAGAATTAATGTAGTTTATTCAGGATTTGATTTTATTTTTGTTTGTCAGTGAGTAGTACTCTCCCCTGTTTATGAATTAAAATGTAATCTGAATATAGATAATTTCATTATGTAATTTCCAGTGTCACAAGTTTTAATTTGTCAGGATGTTTTGTATGTATAAATTTGATTTTATAATATGTATTCAGTTTGGCATGTATTATTATTATTATTATTATTATTATTATTATGCACAGAGACTTAAGATATAAAAAATTCACTGGGATACTTATGCTCATATCACTGTTCTTTTTTAACTTACTTTGCAGCTATAAATGAGATCCCAATATCTTAAGATAGTTGCTTAGAAAATAAGATGCATCATTGATTACCACTTGAGAAACACTGACTAAAATGACTTTTGACTCATCTTACAAGAACTTTGCAGTTTGAGTAGGTATAGAATCTGCTTTTCCAGGTCAGCATTATCAAGCCTTTGTTAAAATACTGTTGTCTCTCTTCCTGAGGTTCCATGCTTTGTTCATTATATACCTTTCAACTTCAGCATACTTAATGCAGAAGTCTTATAAGCTTGCAACTTTTTCATAATATTTCTTAATTATTTTCTGGAATAACGTTGATCATATTTACTGAATGAGATACTGATTCTGTCAAAATTATCTGCATAGCTGCACTACAAGGAGACGCTGATGGAAATGGACAAAATTAACGTTGCTCTAGCACCCATACTTGTAGTTTTCCCTTCTGAATAATTGACCAAGGTAGTTTTTTGTGTGTGCAATATTTTCTTCAAATTCTATAATGGTAATACATGGAATGATGTGATGATGCATAATTAGCATATAGGATATATTAGCTTAAAACAGTCACATGTGTAATCCATAATTGATGTTATACTTCTGTTTATCCAGGTAGAATCTCTGGAGTTCATTAACTGTATCTTAGATAAGAGTACTGGTGTATTTAGCTCTTAAGTGTAGCATAAACATATCTACAATGTTAAAAAGAAGACTGTTTCTAAACACAAGTTGGGTTTTCTTCTAAATATTACCTGATTGGTGAATTTTTAAAGACTCTCTTCTGGTTTTACCACTAAAGTTTATGGCTGTATATGCAGAATTGGAAGCCTCCAAGTTAAATTAAGATAGAAGTCATAAAACATAACCGTGTGTGTGTAGGATATCCTCATATGCTTTGCCTTGACAAAGATATCTACAGCTTAAATTTTCTCTTTAATCACTATAGTTGAGTCAAGTATTGTATAGTCAATGTGAAAAGATCTTTAATTTTGTGAGAAAAAGAATAGATTTTCTTCTTTTTCCTTCTGTAGAAAATATGTTAACTTACTGAAAACTTCTGTTTTCGGAATGTGAAACTAACCTCTGCCTTCATTTTCTTTGCTATAGAGAAAAAGGTAGTATTTTTTGTAGTATAATATATTCTATGTTGAAGGAAGGATTGTTTTACCAAGCCATCATTTGTTTTGTGTTGACATCCCTCTCCATAACACAGGACAAATGTGATAACTGTAAGCACCAGAAAATTACCTGTCATCTCTTAAGGAAGATAGTCATCTAGCAGGTGATTATGTAAAGTTTATTTTACTTGAAGTAAAATAGAATCTCTGCTGTTATTTTGCTATCTGGTGTCAAAAGGTCCCAAGACATTAATTTCCATTGATACCTAGGAAGTCAGTGGTTTGCTACACCTAAAAATCTTTTAGTTGTTTTCATTGCATGTGTGAACTCTGTATAGAGTGTGGAGAGGCTATTCATCTCCTCAGTGAGGTATTCTCAGAATTTTTAGACAAAAATTATGCTCATACAGCATGAAAATATTGTAAAAGTGAGGAGTTATGAGTTTGCTATGAGAATAATATAGCACTATTAGGCTGAATATTTCCTATTGAAAAGTAGCATTCATTGGTGCCTGATATCCTTCTATAGATATATAACTTTTTCTCTTCTTATTTTCTTCTTTTCCTGGTGCTTTACTTACACTGTTTTTTGCTTTGACTTTTGCTTCAACCAAATAATTGGTTGCAACTTATCAGAATGTGATTTATATTATTACTTTCCTATATAGTTACAAAGCTTTATTATAATGGCTTAATCTTGGAGTCTGGTTGCCAAAGAAATTAGTTCTTCATACTGTGAAGCAGTGTTGACAGTAAACTCTCCTTTCCTCTCCACCCTGTTCCCAAAAGAAAAGGAAGAAAAGAGAAGGAAAACGAGGTTGCTGGCAACATCAGCCACACTAATAAAATCAAATTCAATGTTGTTTTACGACTTTGGATTTATGTGACTGCACAGGATCAAAGGATTTGTATCCCACTGGACTGCAAGGTCTATAGTTCATGGCAAAAAAACTCATCAAAAAGAACATTTTAGTAGTAAGGCTTTTCATTTTAATCAGCCACAGTAATAAAAAAGCTGTTAGGTGTCCAAAAACATTCTCCCAAGATCAGAGACAACTTGCTCTCTACTACAATCAGTTTTCTTATTGGTTCCATACTGCCTCTGTAGTTTTTGTCACTGAAACTTTATTTTCAACTTGTTTTCAAGCATTTTTTTATTGTTTTCACATTTTGCATGCCAAATCATTATATCTATCAGTAAAAGTAATGATTCTTATAATTTCCCTGGCAAATGAGAAATACTGCAACTTCTTTAAAATAAATTTTCATCAAAACAACTCTGTTAATTAAAATAGAATTTTTAATACATGCCTATATTTTTGTATGTTGTATTTTAAAATATTTGAATAGCAGGGTTTTTTTTTTCTCATTGGGTATTTTCATTTGAATACCACCACATAACATAGGTGTTAGTACTTTTATACCTATTCAGAGGTAGTAACCAATGTAACCAATGTAACCTTAAGACTAGGGTAGCAGCTGCAAGTAAGAAACAGAATAGCAAAATAACTACAATGTTTGTGATGGGAAAGGCTGTTGTTATCATGTTTGCATTCTGCATGTTAGTTGTTCATGTTCCTAGTTCAGCAGAAATTTGAAATGAATTTTCAACATATGGTGTGGTTTCATTCTTTAATTAGCTTGGACTCAGAGAAGTTGTATGCGATACATCATTTACATTTATTGACATGTTGCATGTTGAATTGCCTCATTCCGTTCTGCAGAATTTAAGTGTTTAACAGAGTTTAACAATATGTAGAGATATTTCCAACTAAATTGTCCATGAAAGTATCAGTTTTACTTGAAAGTTACAAGGTCTCAATTTTGCTGGCTACCTGTTTTTTACAAACTCTCTCAGATTTATTTTTCCTAGCATGGCTAGCTTTCATTTAGGAAGAATCATCTCACAGTCACTTTATGCAAGGATTGCTCCCTTTCTGCATAGTGTGGCACTTGTTGGATGTTACATAGAATCATAGAATAGTTAGGGTTGGAAAGGACCTTAAGATCATCTAGTTCCAACCCCCGTGCCCTGAGCACTGATGCCTCACACTAAACCATGTCACGCAAGGCTCTGTCCAACCTGGCCTTGAAGACAGCCAGGGATGGAGTATTTTCCACTTCTTTGGACAATCTGTTCCAGAGCCTCACCACCCTCACAGTAAAGAGCATTGTCCTTATATCTAACTGAACTTCCTCTACTTTAGTTTGAACCCATTATCCCTTGTCCTGTTGCTACAGTCCCTGACTAAGAGTCCCTCCTCAGCATCCTTGTAGGCCCCCTTCAGATACTGGAAGGCTGTTACGAAGTCACCACGCAGCCTTCTCTTCTCCTTACTTGCAATGTTCTAGTAGGTATGGTATTCCCTTCTCACTGCTACCTGAGATACATACAGGTTTATATTTTTTTGTCAGTTAAATATTTTCATGGGTTTATTCTTTTTAAAAACATTCATTCAAATGAACAGAAACTTTAGTATTAGTTGGAATTTTGTTACCTACCAAACATATAAAATCTACATAAAATGCTGAATTATCTACTTAATATTTACATATCTACAGCCTGAAATGTGAACCTCTTTAAACACATGTTTTTAATACTTGGCTTTATTAAGTAATATTCAGTCTAGTATTTTAGAGGTGCTATCATTATGTCAAGGGATGACATTGTTTAGCAGATGTGCCTGTGTGGAGAAGTTAGTGCATCTAAGGCATTAATAATTTTCTGCTTGATATATATATTAGATTCAAGAAGTATTTAGATGCCAGTGAGATTTCTCTGTGGGCACAGAGATGCCACAGGGAGAGTACATGGCTTACCAAGTCGACATAATAGGATATTTTCCCATGTATTTGCATTCATAAAATTTGCAGGATTTTGAGATATTACCAAGAAATTTCAAGGATGCACCAAAGTGTTTGAATAGAAGTTGTGGAGAGGGGGAGGGATTTAGTCTTAGTAAAAGGGTTCATCTGAGTAAAATTATATGTAAATAGGACAGCTATAGAAAAGCAAGTATTAGAGATGAGCTATTGTGAGCTATGTATTGTATAACATAGGTTCTCTAAGTTAACTTGTATAGCCTAAAATGGTTGGATGGTAGGGAAGGGATTGAGGAGAGGAAATGTGATGTATGTGCAGGAAACAAAACCTAGTTGAATACAATTTCACAGAAACATTTACGGAGCAGGCACAAAGCAATCAGGATGAGGGAAGCAAACTTTAAGACAACTTGGAAATCACTCTGTGAGGAGCATGGAAAAGAGGACAGAACATTGAGAAATTGAAGGCCCACAAGCAGCTGGAAGAGGAAATGCTGAAGCTTAGAAGAATAGTAGGACTGTGTGCAGTGTATAATGCAAGGGATGGTTGTCATCTTACACAGAATAATCCCTTGAAAAACATGTTACTGTCAGAAAAAAGCT
The DNA here is from genome assembly GCA_017639245.1 of Myiopsitta monachus. NCBI lineage: Eukaryota > Metazoa > Chordata > Aves > Psittaciformes > Psittacidae > Myiopsitta > Myiopsitta monachus. The sequence goes on from CM029924.1 coordinate 24,120,132, forward strand.
ACAGAGTCCTTGTGTCATAGATCTGCTTTGCATGGCTATTTATATTCTTCCTGTAGAGAAAAAAATGGAGGTGTGCTTGTTACATTAGACTTAAATGATCTCAGAAAGCTTAGCACTAGTGTGAAAGAATGAGCTGAATCAGTTCCTGCTTCCACTATATTCTATTGTCAGTGGACTTACTTAATAAGTTCCAATTGTGGATCTTTTTTTTTTTTTTTTTGAAACTTATGATACATGTATATATATATTTTTAAACAGCTCTGTCGTATTTATGATCTTTATAGGGCCATTAGGCTCAATATGTACAAATGCACTGGCCAAAAGCTTGCAAATATTTCGACAGGCACCTCCTGCTGGAGAAAAGCACACAGGCTTTGCAATTGGAAGGATGGTAGCCTGGCTGTCATTGATTCGGGGTCCTCCGAAATGGTAAAGAGGAGGAAAAAGAGGCAGAAAGCACATGTAAAGAATCATATTGCTGAAGACTGAGTTTTAATTTAGGAGAAAAATCACTTTATATGATAAAAGTGAAGGGTGACAACAATATATTAATTTCAGTGACACATTTCCCAAGTAGCATACAGTTGAATATGCATAAAAGATGAATAAAGATGAAGAGAAAACCAGCACTGGGAATTGCTAGGAAATGAGTTCAAGGAGCAAAGTAAATGAGCAATACAGCTGACATACCATATAGACAGAGGACCAGGAAGAGTGACTGAAGGTGTTAATAAATGTTATTTTTGGATGCAGAACTGAGTCTATAGAAAAGAAGTATTCAAAATGTGTTATAAACACAAACTATTTCTGAAATGGCCTGAAGAACATGTTACTGGCTACATTAAGAATAGTTTTGACTGAAACTGGAACAATGAGTTGAAGATTATTAGAAACATATAAACATGCAAGCAAATGTAAGCATATGTTAATTTAAATAATCACAAAAAAGTGCCGTGCTTAATTTGAATATTTTTGCAGCAGAGTAGATATTATTATGTTAATATCTTCAGTTTCTTATTGATTTTCTGCGTTCTGAGAATTCCTGTTTGCTAGTTTTGAAATTTTTCTAACAAAGAATAAGAAAGTACCAGAAATAACAGCAGATGGAGTACAAAGCGTAGTACATGTCTCAAAAATATTTTTTTCCTTAGGTTGCCTTTGAGTACCTGCTTGTATTGAGTGTATTTCTTTCTCCTACATTCAATCAGTTCTTCCTATACCTGTTCGCTTTTTTGAAGTTGATCTTGGTTAGACGGTGTTTCTTCCAGACAGGACAAGGAAAAAGATTAAATTAAGTGTATCATACCAATTATTTCAGTACAATCGAAAAAGGTGAGAGAGGGAAGAAGCAGTAAAACTTCCTTACCATCTCCTTCTCTTCACACTAGTCTAGAAATACAAGGTTGGTTTTTTTTTTTTTATTTTGTGGACATCTAGATTGGTTACATAAGAAGTAGAAATTCATGAGTGAATTCAGAATTGCAGGCTTATGGCATTACTTCTTTCTGATAGATAATTCACATGACTTGTGCAGTTATAATGACAATCCTATTTTACATTAGTCATTCCTTCACATAGTATAAATATGATCCTTATAAAGGCTGAACATGTTAAGTGCACCAAGCTTTCTGTCTTCTGTTACCCTTTTTGTAACAAATTCCTGAAGTCACAGTAATATGCATTTATAATGAAACAGAGCTTTTAACAACTTCACTCATTATATGAATGTGCATTGTTTAAATATGGCAATCCATCTGTTAAGTATGGCTATAAAATGTTAAGGAAGGCATGGAAAATGCGTTCTGAACCATTCTACATATGTAACTGATATACTCAAATACTGAATTGTTAAAATTCTTATATATCTTTATATCTACATTTCCTTTCCGTAAATGGAGATTTTTCCTATTGTGTTTAAAATAGTTAATCCATTAAAGATCTGCTTTGGTTTGTGGATGCTTAATGATATTTGGTATGTCAAAATGCAGTTTAATTAAAACTTGAATAATTGTGCAACTTACTTGCTGGAAGAATAATACCTAATTTTTTTAAAGTATAGTCAAATAGCCACATGTTTGGTGTCTATTTGTAGGTTTTACTTAAGTGCAGTTACTTGAGATTGAGGACCTGTTTGTACTATATCCTTGTAGAAATGGTAACTGTTCAATATCAATCTTTACAAGTAATTGCAGATGTTGTTAAATAAGAAGTTGTATTTCCTAACATGAAGGATATATATGTGAGTGAACAAAAATTATGTATTTTCACAGTAAATACTTAAATTACAAAACATTTACATGAAACAGTGCTTAAAATGTTCTGTGAATTTTAAGCTATCTGTAGGCCTATATGTAAGTAGTTATGCACATTTTTTTTTTAAATCTGTATTTTGCAGTGTAGCTGTGTATATTTTAATGATATGCTATGCCAATAATTTTGTAGTCCAGAATTAGTCTATAAGGCTGTATTTCTTTCTCAGCTACCCAAATGCCAGTAACTGTTAAATAACTGAATATTCAAAAATATGTAGAAAAACAATGTTCTGCATATCCACTATGGTAAAATTTCCCACCTTCTTGTACTATTTTTTAAATTGAAAAGAGAGTTGTGCTCTGTATATGTAGCCTGTACAAATATTTAGAGTTCCTGAATGTTTGAGAATGGTCAATCATTTAGCTTACTTTTTGACTGTGAGGTGTAGGAACAGTTCCTTGCTGCGTACCCTTGAAAATGGTGATGTATCATATGTAACTGATTATATTGGTTGAGGTATTTATTAGACGGGAATTTTGATTTTTATATAAATTGGCACAGGTTTAAGGTTTTTTTTTCATGGAGAAATCCTTTCCTAAATCACTGATTGTTGTTCAAATTTAAAACAAATGTATGTTTTTTTAAGGACAGAGATTTAACAAAAAAGGGCCTTTTTCTTCTTTGTCAACACAATGCAAGAATAAAAAGTGTGAGCTCTTCCAAAAGCTGAAAATGAAATTACTTGAAATAAACAAAACCATAAAGTCAGAGGCTGTTTGTGAAAAATTTGGTTTTCCTCTCTTTTCCGTGCACAATACTTTGATGGCCGCAATACTATACAGAAAAAAAAAAAAAAAAAAAAAAAGGAAAAAAAAAAAAAAAAGCTGAAGCTGCAAAGTCTATGAAAATGTTTTTCACTGGCAACTCAGTAACTTATCTTTCTTCCCTTTTGTTTTAATATCTCTCTCCCCCTTCCCCTCAAGATACCATATCCTTAGATACTTTGTTTCTTCTTTGTTCCCATTTTTTTCCTTTCCATGGCTTGGCATAAGTAACTAATTAGGTGTAACAATCAGTGTATAAAGTCAGAAGGGAATAAAATCCAGCTCACTCTACTACTTTGTTTTTCCTAGCTAATTAAGAGTAAAAACTAGTAAAAGTGTGTGTTTCTCAGTTAAAGAAGAGGTCTGTCTCTGATATACTTAGTGCAGCTTTGTTCATTAAAGATGTGCCATTTTTACACAGTCGCTGTTTAGAGTAGAATAGCACTGTAAACAGTAGAGAAAAGATATTATGCATTAAGAGCAAAGCATTAACTTGCTTTTACAAAGCAGAAGTTCTGCATATTGCTAGCTGCTACCAGTGGCTTAGAGATATTTTTTTTTTTTTTAATGTTTTACTGCTACATGTAGGATTTTTTAAAACATCTATGGTGCAAATAAGTCTTGACTAATAACCATGCAGCAATTGATTTCTGAATGTAGGTTATTGTAGAGATTTATGGTTTCTTCATATTCATACATACAAATCATTATAAAACTTTCCATATCAGAGCAATTCTATGTCATGGTTAGAAAGTCTTTGTCCATATAAAATCACATTATATAAAACAGTAACACAACAAATACACACTTGAGCTGATTGCATTTAATTGACTACATGGACTGTACTTGACTATATTGACTGTATTAAATGAGGCCATAATCTTTCTGTCTCCTACCTAAGCACAGAGAAAAGCTGTCATGTTGATATTTAGATTTGTCTGTGTCAATCCATATTATCATGTCAGACAGCAAGACAGCCTGTAGGTTACATTATCAGTGGGAATATTCAGTCTTCTTTTTTTTTGTGTGTGTGTGTTTTGTTGGGTTGTTTTTTTTTGTGATAAATTACATGCTTTATCATCAGAGGCTTTAATGGTTAATGGAAGTACAGTGTACTGATTCAATTTTCAGGCTTTTTCTTCCTTTGAACATATGCTTTATATGTTCCTGAGCATCACAGGACCAAGGCTGAGCTGTTGACATTATTTTGGAAAATATATCATATATATCTTGTCTTGTGTCGAGCCACTTAGCAGGTGCAAAAATAATGTCACTGAACTCCTACACCAGAGGGGTAGGCGTACGGAGAAAGTACATAAAGACATTAGAAAGCCATTCCAGAAACCTCCTCTTGTTTTCCAGGTTATGCTGTATCAGTATTTTGGATATTTACATAATCATCTTTGTATCATAGCAATAACAAGTATTTTAGTAAGATGGGGGATTTTTTTTTTTTTTTTCATAAGGGTGGCTTTTATTTTACCCATAGGCAATATACTTTCAGGAAGAGGGTAGTACAGGTCTTCTAAGCTTACATATAAATGTGCTTAAGGGAACTGGGAGTTAGCTAGGATCATTTGCTCTGGTGAGGTGATTTTAGTCAAGGAAAATGGATTGTGCCCATTCCAATGGCAGATACAAGATAAGCCTTGCAAAATGAAAGAAATTAATTTGTAAGTACAGCTGTAATGGTGAGGCTTGAATAGCAAGTGAGCATGGCCTTTATTTAGTCAGAATCAGAAGTGCAAAAACTCTGAAACCTATGTTTCAAGAAATGGCAGATTTGGAAGCAAAATAAGATTTATTAGAGAGACAAAACTGCCTATTTATTCAACAATCAGCTGAATTACATCTTGCAAAGCAAATTTAAGGGTTCAGTGGAAGTATTCTTCAACAGTAGAAACAGAGAGAGACTAAGGGCACAAGGAGCATGTTATCCAGGAAAGGTGAAGTGTAGACAAAGGCAATGTAAATTGAACCTGGAAAATCAATGCCAAATGAACAGCCCAAGATTTCAGTATCAGTGATTGTGAGCACAGGGAAGGCATTTTTCTTAAACCTGAGCATGCACACAGCTTTTAGCAGCTGAATAAAGTGCAAAGACTGTGTTTTTGCAAATTTCATTTCTATATATTCTAATATGGAGTTGTTGACTCACGATCAGTTTGTGTTATGCTGTCACAGATCCTTTTCCCCAAGAATCACCATATCTATTTCTGCCCCCCCCCCCCCCCCCCCCCCCCCATTCTGCTTAAAATAGCTGTGACCAAATTGCAGATAGCTTTTGGTCATTGTTCAATTTAACAGCAATTCCCAAACACTCTGAGTCTGGTGCATGACGTGCCAAGAAAACAGACTTGGTATATTGCCACATGATAGTAATAATTGCTGATGTGATTCAGTAACAAGATGCTGAATAATTTGAACTGTATCTACCCAACTGAATAATTTGATCTCTATCTGTTCAAGTGCCTGTAGAGTTGAGTTCAGCTAAAAATTGGTTCTTCCCACCAGCCACAGATATTGTTATGTAGCCATCATAAACTTTTAAAGGAGTGTTGACAGATGCGTTTCATCTCTTTTGAAGAAATATTTGTCAGTAAGCAGACCGTTATGAAGAATATGTGTTATGTGTATATTTAAAAATAGTATCTGTATATATTCTTGAAAATTCTGTTGAAAACTATCATAGTTATGTAAACTCAAAAGATTTCAGTATTATTTTATCTTATTTCAGTGAACAAGATTTGTTTTGACATGTAAGGTGACTAAAATAAAAATTAGGTTTATTACTTAATCCTCTTTTATATTGCAGTCAGTTGGATAAGACTGATTGTTTGCATTGATGACATGTTCAAAACAGATTCCCAATGTCTCATTTTTGTTAAGCCTGCTTTTGTTTCTTTTGCTTAGTAATTTCAGCTTTAATTCTTGTGTTTACTGTTTTTATTAACAGAAAATAATTTTGAAAATGCGAAAGAGTAAAAAACAAGAACAAAGTATAAAATTATATCTCAAATGCAATTTTGAATTTGAATCACCAATTTTATGTTGTAAATTAAAGACAGAAGATCTGAGGTTGAAAATGGGCAGAATACTAACACAGTTGCTTTCATGCCCAGTTAAATGAAATAAGTAGTTTTGTTAAATACTGTGCTTGTTTTACAGTGTGTTTTTAAGGTGACTTCAGATTTACTGCTGGAAAAATCTTCAGCATTCAAAGTAAATTGTTCTGTCGGGACGTTTTTGATGTCCAATAGGGGCAAAATACTATGATAAACAAAATAGCTGAATTCCCTAAGGCAAACCTACTTCATTACCTCATTTATGAATCAGCATGCCAAGTTTAAAAAGAAAGGTGATTGCTCTGGAGCAATTCAGATGACAGAAAATCTTGTGATAGTTGAACTGAACTAATAATTAAGCTGAGTGACAACAAACTTTGATAGAGGAAGAGCAAAAAACGTTCAATTTGTTGTACATATTAGTTCTAGTTCTTCTATAAAGCCAATAGAAATTGGGTTACTTCCAATGCAAAACTCAGTTTGATTCTCTTTGCAAAACTTTCAATTTCCCACCTTTACGCTTGCCAGTTAAGGGAAGGAGCATTTTGTATCCAGTATTTTCAGATTGTTTACTTTGGACTTTATCTTAAATTGATTTAGAATGCAAGTTGTTTATACTGCTGTAAAAAATAACATATTTTTTGCATGCCTATTGAAGCTTCTTTGTATCATATAAAGTATATTGCACTAATCTTCCGTAATGAGCTACACATGCATGAGTTAGATGCGTAGTAATTTATATTGTGATCTATTAAGTCTGGAGTAATACTCAAGGTGAAATGTTAAGTAAGGAGTTCTATATTGCCACTTCTGACCAGCACTGTGGGATTTTTTGAAGTCTAAGTTGCTCTGCCTGCAAAAATTTGGTAATATCACAGCTCATTAGCTGCTTCTGTTGAAATGCTGCTTCCATTTGTACAGAGATCCTGAAAGAACCATGGAAAATGCTCTTTCAGGAGTCACTGCTTTGCAAAGAAAGAACAGCAGTCAGCTGTCTGATAATAGCATGGCATAACAGAAAATAACTTGTAGGGATTCAGCCATCTGGAAGAACAATATTTGAATTATTTAAAGGAGAGATTTCTGTGTCAAATGTTTTGTATTTTTCTGATATATGGTAAGAAAAGTGTTTTGGTTTTTTCCTTACCTATACATATTCCTGAAAGACTGTTATTTCCTTCTACAACAGTGAAATCCTCTTGATCTTGGTTCTAAGATGTATTTTCCTGAATTTTAGATTAAAGTACATGAGGTAGAAATGAAGTTTCATTCTAATAGTAAAGATAAATTTGAAGGAGAATTTGTGTACTTTTGTGAATTTAATAGATGAGAACACTTCTTATAGATTGAGAAAGTATTTTATTTATTTACTGTTTTCTTTTGTGTGTGGGGGGAAGAATTTAAACTTCTGTTATATTTAATCTATTTTGTACTTCTTAACATGTTAACTATGTATATGGCATATGAATGAAATGAAATAGTCAATAAAATCATAAGTGCAATACCATTTGAAAAATGTATTTTTCCTCATATTTAACTAGTAATTATTTCATTCAGCAATTAGAAACCCAGAAGTCTGCTTAAAGGCAAGGTACAAGTTAGAATTTGCTGAATTGATACTCCAGAACTGGAAATACGTTTTGTTGAAATATACACTGCTTACACTTGTTTAAAGATTAGTAATAGTCCATTTATGTAATAGCTTGCAATAAAACTATTTAGAACTGGGAATGTAAAGTGTATCTGTCTTGGCTTAAAGTAAGAATGTGGGCTAAATGTGAAGATTTTTAATTACAATAAAGTAAACGCTTTAGAAAATATTTGCACTAAGGGTTTTTTGTTGCTGTTCTACAGTCCCAGTTTGAACTCAGGGTATTCCATATCCGTGGAGAACATGCTGTATCAACTGCTCAGCTTGAGGAAACAATTGCACATCTGAAGAATGAACTTGATAATAAATTAAGCAGAAGGAATGAAAAAGCAAAGGATGTTGGCATTTCTACTGAGGATGGTAACCCACCAAAGACATACCGAAATGTATGTATACAGACTGACAGAGAAACTTTCATAAAGCCTAGTGAAGAAGAAAACAGAGCTGTGAAAAATAACCAAATAGTACCCAAAAAGCTTAATATTTCTTCTTTGTCACATAATATTTCTGCCCAAAGTGAAAATAAGGACAATTACAATGTACAATCTTCAGAAAGTGTCTTACCTTGTCAACCGAAACAAATGCTGCCTCCTCCACCATTAGCACCACCACCACCACCACCTCCTCCTCCCCTTCCTGATTCTTCACTACTAGGTTTAGTTCCTCCACCACCACCTTTGCCAACGGGTATGACCTCACTGACATCTCAGTTTGGATCTGGCTCACCACTGCCACCTCCACCTTCTGAAAGCTGTAGGAAATTTCAAGCACCACCACCACCGCCTCCACCACCCCCGCTTCCAGGGTCAGGACCTCCTGTGCCTCCTCCACTGCCTGGATCTGGGTTACCACCACCCCCTCCACCTCCTGGGCCTGGGTTCTTTTTTGACAGCACTTTATCTTCAAACCAAGGTCCTCGAAAACCTGCTATTGAACCTAGCCGTCCCATGAAGCCTTTGTATTGGACGCGGATACAATTACAAGATAGCAGGTAAAATATATTTATTTGGACTTGCTATTTAAACACTATGATACAAGGGAATGTATACCATTTAATACTTAAAAAGTTAACATTCTAGGAACGTATAGCAAAATCAGTGTAGAGGCATGGAATTTATGTGTTTGTTCTGGCAAGAACTTGAGAGTTTAATTTTTGCTTCCCAGTCACTTCAGGTGATACCATCTTCAGAGCTCTATAATGCTAGTTCTAGAACAAGTTAAACTGGGACCTAACTTTCGTGTATAATTCTGTCAGAGCAGGAAAATTAAAACGTATGTATAAATATATGCAGCTTGGGAACACGTAGCATGAAGAATCCATTAAAGAGTAACAATACTTATAGACATCTCTACAGTTTAAAAAAAATTGATTACAAAAATAAAATTACCAATCTTATTGTGATCTAGTGCTAGGATAAAATGCTAGATGTGCTTGAGGGAAGGGGTCTTTCCAAAGTGACCTCGAGAGACTTGAGGAGTAGGCCTTTGCAAACCCCATGTCCAACAAGGTCAAGTGCAAAATCCTTCACCTAAGTTGGGGGAATCCCTAATATCAGTACAGATTAGGGGGTGAATAGGTTGAGAGCAGCCCTGCAGAGAACTTGTGTATTCTGGTGGATGAAAAAATTGTGCTGGCAAAGCAAGCTTGAAGCCCAGAAAGGCAGCTGTACCCTGGGCTGCACTAAAGTATGGCCAGCAAGTCAAGGGAGGTGGTTCTCCCCCTCTGCTCCGCTCCGGTGAGACCCCACCTGGAGTACTACATCCATCTCTAGGACCCCCAGTACTAAAAAGACATGGATCTGTTAGATTGTGTCCAGAGGATGGCCATGAAGATGATGAGGGCTGGAACACCTCTCCTGTGAAGACGTGCTGAGAGAGTTGGGCTTGTTCAGCCTGGGGAAAAGGCAGCTCCAGGAAGACCTTAGAGCAGCCTTCCAGTACTTAAAAGGGGCCTACAAGAAAACTGGAAAGGGACTCAGGGCAACCTGCTCCTGTGCCTCACCATCCTCACAGTAAAGAACTTTTTCCTAAAATCTAATCTAATTCTATCCTCTTTCAGTTTAAATCCATTCCCCCTTGTCCTTTCACTACATGCCCTTGTAAAAAGTCCCTCTTCAGATTTCTTGTAGGCCCTCTTTAGGTACTGCAAGGCTGTTTTAAGGTCTTCCTTGCACTTACCTATAATTATAATAAATAGTAGTTACAAAGTATTTAAGTATAAATTTTTTTTATTATTCTTAATATTTTTTATTTTTAGTATTATATTTAAGTACTGTAATTTGAATATCTGTACTTAAATATATTTAAAATTATTTTTAAATTTAATAGCAATGTATTTGAATTTAATAATTTAAATTTTATTTTAGTTTACAACTTTTTGTCTAAATTTATTTTGATAAGAAAAAATCATTCTGGTATAAGAAAGCATTTTAGGATGTTAGTATTTTATATAAAATGTTTTACAGGAACAAAGAGTTTAATGAAATATCAGTTATATTCTTTCAGTGATTCAGAATTGAAGGCATTGATATATTTTGAAGCATGAGGTTTGAGCATTTTGGTTTTACTTTTCCATAATTGCTAGTGAAAAATTGTTTCACAGTGAAGAAATAGTTGGTCCGTAAATAAGTGTTATAGTGATTCTTTCTTTCAATTCACTGAAATCAAAATGTTTTTTCTGAAATATTGCTGGTTAGTCAAGCTTTTGCTGAATGCAAGGTAAGGTCCCATTCATGGCTTTCTGGTGAACTGCTGGTCACCAGATGTAGTGGTCCAACATTTTCATGGCGTGTACCAGAGCTAGAAACTTCTTCCAGGGTCTGCTGCTCAGATCAGCAGCCAGCGAGGACTTCAGAGGTCTTGTTATGGAGCCAGAAAGAATCCTTCATTTTTCTGTATTGCTGACACTAACTCTGGCACTGGGGAGAGTGAAGCTGTGGAGCTGTAGGCATGTCCTGTGACATAGAATATGCTGCATCAGTGGATGCTAGTGGAGTTCCATAGACATTCACAATAGTAAACATACAGTTGAGCACCAAGTAAAAAAATCCTAACTCTAAAATACCCCCAAATTTTGGTTTGCCTGAATGTGTAGATGTTGCATTTTCTGCAAATTACATCTAATAAAAGTATTTTTAGTGACATCAGCCATTTGTATTTTCTAGGGCTTTTCATCACTTTTTTTTTTCCCCCCTTGCAAATAATTTCACTGCCTTGTAGTGACATCTGCTGGAAGAAGTGGGCCCTCCTCCTGCTGCTAAACAGACAAGAAGAGCCCTCGAAGTTTTGTCTAATATATTTTCCAGAGGCATTGAAATTTTGAAACAACTCCTTCAGAAATGAAGTGCCATGTTTGCAGCACTACGTTGTATTTTCTCTAAATCCAGATAATACTAGAGGATTTTTTAAACAAGTCCCAGACTGTTCCAAAACTGAATCTGGTCTTGGAAGGCAAAAGAACAAGGGAAGATAACACACATTTAAAATTTACAGTGGGTTGAATGGAGCAGAACCCTGGTTAGTCTCCAAAAATATAGGCCATGTAATTTCTCTAGTTTCTCAGAACTGCAACAAGGATAAATATGAACATACAACAACTGCAGCTAAGATGAAATGAATCAAGCCCTATACAAATGACCCCAAATGCTCTTAAAATATGGTTGAGTAAATTTTGTTCACTATTTGTTGGCATTGTTTATTTTTATAGGTCTAAATAGATTACTGGGAATTTTTCAAAATAGCTGCTGTTGAAATACTCCTAATCCTAGTTGAAGTGGCAGAAATCTTGAGACATATTTCACAAGCTGCAGTTGTAATATTTGGTCGTTGTACCAAAAGCTGCAATACAAATAATGCATTTTGATAGTGTAGCAGGCATAGATACGGGATAGCTAAACTGTTTGGCACAGCCTTCTGTAAAACATTTTGATTCAGAGCAAGGTATAGGGAAAGAATGCTATTTGTATAGCAGCAGTGCATGTTTCTTTAAATCTATTGTGAATTTTCATCTGTTACGGTTAGGACTGTTGTGGTTTTTCATAACATTTTTGTTGCAGATTTGATTATTACCTTTTCCTTTGTAGGAAAACTGCTATGCCAACATTATGGGAATCATTAGAAGAACCTGATATATTTGATACTACTGAGTTTGAATATTTATTCTCCAAAGACACTACTCAGGAAAAAAGAAAGCCATTATCAGAGACTTATGAAAAAAAACCCAAGGCCAAAAAGGTATTTATTATTTCTTTGTAGTTGCTTCTTTTGTGGCACTGTTTAGTTTTGCATTTTAAGAAAGCCCCCTTTTTGTTTATTGTGAGCAAACAGATAATAGGTGGGTTTCTAAGTCTCATTTCAAAGCAAACTGCTGATTTAACTCTTACTTGAGGATGTGGGGTTCTTATTTACATTGGAAGATTTCTTGCCCTTTAAAATGAAAGTTCCACATCCCAGTGAGGTAGAAAAGATATTGTATAGGAGAACTGAATGCAGATTCTAATATGTATGTGAAAGTCCCAATATTTCAGGCTGTGTCTGCTGTTGAACTGATTTATATTTAAAGGCTGGCTTTAAGTTACCCTAGTGAACCTCTCTTCCACTGAGATTAATTTTACTGGAAAAATAAAGTATAAAGCGACACAGGGCTTTATATATTAGATGTTTTGGATGAGGAATGCCAAAAAACTTTTTCCTGCTATAGCTGAAGAACCCATTCAGGGCTGGCAGGACAATCATGTCTCTAATGAACAAAAACTTAAGCAGTAGTTGTGTCATTACTATAGCGCAGATATAGTCTGCCACAGAGAAGATCCATTACAGAGAGAGTATATACTTGTCAATTGCTGTGTGCAGAGAGGACAAAGAAAAGGCTTAGCAATATTTGCTGCAGGAAAATTAGGCTAACTATCAATAAATACTGTTATTCTAAAACAGTGTGGTTATATATTAGAAACCCATTTAAATATATACTGTATCATAAATCTCTTTGAGATTACCTGCTTGGAACCACAAGAGGGCACTTTGTATGTAGGTCATGCTATCTATCTTAATTTTGCAATACATACAACATGATATATACATGCATAGATACATATCAGTACAACCAGATCTTTCAAAGCATCTTTAATCATAAGCTTCCTGTTCTGTGTTTTAGCACAGTAGTTAGTGAGAAGTGTTATATAAGGCCATAGAATTGACAGAATTCAAACTCGTGTGATGCAAAAAGTGGAAATGAAAAATAGGGCCAAGATGGAGGCATGGTGGCATTTGTAAATACACCCTAAAGAAATTAGTAATGTTTGCAGTCCTCAAAATCTTAGACTGAAGTTGAGCATGGACATCTCTGTAAAATAACATTCTGACATATTTTACTTGACAAACACTTCAAGTACATATTACATGTAGTACACAGCTGTATCTGTAAATCCCATTAGTTCACATTTCTGATGCCCTCTTTCTAATTATTTTTTTTTTCATTTCATGAATTTACCTCTTTCAGAAAAAAATATTTAATAGGAAATACAGGTTTTACAGAACTTTGAAAAAGAATGTAACCAGTGTAACTTGGAGAAATGATATGAACAAATGATTGCCTTTCAATTTCAAAATTTCACCAATTAAGTGAATATGCCTATTTCTGCAGGTGTATGACAGCAAACCAGGTAGACAATTAAGCCTGTGTTCTGAAAGATGAAATCTCATAATTCTTGTTGTTCTGTAAACTAACTTATTTGCTACATCAGCACATTTTTTTAATAATCTCTCTTAACTTTATGCCAAATCAAATTGGAAAAGTTGTTCCATTTCACTATGGAAAATAATGGTATAATAATAAGTACTATTCCTTGTGAAAAATCAATGTGTTTTCTTTCAAAGATATCTATTTATGTCAGTTTCAATTCTGTTTTGCTACTAAATGTAAACTTATTAAGACTGAGTATTTTCAACTTATTATTATATTTACTGAAATTAATGAAATTAAAATGTTCCTTTAAAGTACTGTGTGAAAATAGAAGACTAAAGAGATGAAGAGTTATACCAATTATTATGTCTTTAATTTGGTGAAAGTCATGGGATTATGATCATGATGTCATAAACCATGGGAATCGTGGGGCTTCTGTGAAAACTTTAAAAACTCAGGGTCAGCAGTACTAAGTTTTCCATCATTTGGTCAATTTAAACATTAAAAAAAAATCAGTTTTAAGAATTCAGATGAAATTTGAATTTAATTGCATACAGCATTTTCTTATTGCATATCCTGTCTTTCCATCCTTCTCTGCTAAATAATTCATAGTAGCTGATGTGTTTTTACAGACTGTCCTCTTGGATGCTCCTATGTTTTTCTTTGTCACTCTGAAAGCCCAAAAGTCTGCAGGCTGTCTCCAGTGGATCAGCCTTGGTGGTCTGCAAGTGATACAACAGTAGAGAAGCATTTTATTTAGATACAGGAGGGTTTATTAGTAAATAGTAACAGAAAGCTCCCTTAATGTAAAAGTCTCGGTTCTGCTGGCTTCATTTGTGCTTTCTCATGCTTTTTCTTGGCTCAGCTTTTCTTGCCTTTTTTCTAACAATTTTATCTATCTACTAGGGTTTTAAAAGAGTAATCTTTTTCTTTGCTTCAGTACAGAAATTTGTGCTTGTCTGGCCTTAAGGATGATACAAGTGTTGTAGTGTATCACATTCTATAGTCGAATGTCTTTCTACAGACATTAGGATAGACACGAATCTTGCTCTTTCTCTGCAGAAACTTTGTCACATTTCGTACCATCTTATGCAAACTAAGTTCAGCCTACTTGGTATTTAGAGAAATGATAGGCCCTCAGGTGGTGCAGGATTGCTTATTAAATCATGATTACTTAATAAATTTCTCCTTGAATGAATTACATCATGAATTACATCAGTGCTTAGCAATCAAATTCCATATGCAATTGAAAGTAAGATTCTCTCAAATTAGAGGGGAATTTTTCTGATTTAATTGTGTCTACTTTGTAAGACTATGGTGACTTTAACAATTACTAGCTTGTCAAATGGTGACATCTTTACCACCTATTTACATTCCTCTTGCAGTTCTAAGTGAAATAATATTCAATTTGTTCTCAGAATTATTATTTTTGTGAAACAAGTGAAAATAATCTGGATGCTTAGTCCGTGAAATGAATGCTTCTGTGGAATCACATTAAACCTATTGAAATTTCACTGTGCTCTATTCTTACATATTTGTCCACATAGTCGATGCCTTGCAGCAACACAGATTGAAATACTCACCATATGCTATGCTTTTCTTGCTTACAGCTGGTAGACATCTACCATTTTCAGCCAGAAATATCTAAATCTTTACCTGCATAAATGGAAGGGATGGTCTGTATTCCAGTGCCATTTGGCAAGCTATGCTCAGAAGGGAAACTTCTGAGTATGTATTTATATTCATGTGTATTTATACTTGCATATATTTAATGTGCATACAATATAATATATAATTTATAAAATAAATATTTGTAATATAGAATATATTTGTACTCATATGAATACTCAGTGTCAAAATAGGGGACTATATTGAGGATTCTCTGGACATCTATGCTGGGTCTGGTTAGCTTGGTATTTTCACATATGACCTAGATAATGGAATATTAATTCTGCAGCCACCACCAAGTTGCAAGAGACTTCAAATGTACTAGAGTTGACCCTTTAGAAACCTTAAATGTGTCAGAGATATGGTCTAAAAGATAGGGACTAGCACAAAGCTGATACAATTAACAAGACACCAGTTAACTCTTGGCTCACAAGAATAACATGAATTGCCAAATCATGGTATTACTTAAAAGTGAAAATGAAACTCTGATAGATAGTAGAAGTATTGCTTGCAAGACAATTTACTCAGCCATGGCCCAGTTAAGAAATGCATCTAGATTTAGGCACTACAGCCCTTCATTAGAAATGTTTAATAACTGTAAAAAGTCAAGAGTGAGAATGAGGAAAAGTGTAAAAATCATCTCTGAGAAAAGAATTGCATTATTATGATTGTTTAGTCTAGAAAAGAGAAGGTTGATTGAGACACACAGTAAATGTCATCAAGTGTTTGCAGCTGTTGCGAAGAAAAAATTATGAAAAGCTTTCTAAGAATAAGGATTCCAGAGGAATGCAGAACAATTTTGGCTAGGGAGAATGTGTTTCTATACTGGGAGATCTTTACGGTAATTTGTTTAGAATGATACACATACAGTTGATACTGTCTTGAAGTGCATAAATGCTTTGGATGACATCATGATCCCATTACTCGGTAAAAAATATAAAGTCCACTTTCTGTCCATCGTCCTGTGAATGAAAAGAGCTAGCTATCCTGTTTTCCAGTGTGGAAGCATTTGTCATGATTCACACATTCCTTGCTTTCATGCCTGCCGGAAAATGGCTTATCATGGAATGGCTATTAATTGAGTTACACTAGTTTCTGCCATAGCTAGTTACTCTTATTGAGTTACTCTAGTTTCTAGAACCTATCATCCTGACATGAGGATGAAATTATTAGAATTTGAAATGTGGCTATTAAAAAGAAGGATATTCTAACAAGTATGTAGAAAAAAAAAAGGAAGGCAAGCTAAGAACCTTCCAGGAACATATAAATGTATATAGATTGCTTCAAAGACTGAATAGAGGGTGATTTATTTTTTGGCGTATATTTTATTTTAGAAAATATAGTGCGTTCACTTAGTGAAGCAATGTAAGAATAATATCGTTTAAATGAAGGTCAACCTTTCTGACATACTTGCATATTGAAGTTTGTTGTGGTCATGCTTATCTGGACTTAGAAGCTCTGCAAAGTGTTTAGCTGCTCATGCTTCTTCAATTGTTCACTCCTTTGGAAAATTTAGGAACTTTGGAAAAAAAACTCTTATTTTTGCCCAAATCTACATCCTTTGAAATATTTCAGAAAACCCTGAAATGCAATCTTGTAAATAAAAGTTCCAAAGTATTATGTAGATAATGGCCAAAATAATTTTTTTATTTTTTTTTAGGCATTATGTCTGTCTTTTCTGAATGAAGATGATTTACTCTCTAGACAAATATACTAGTTATGTCCCAATGTTGGAGCAAAATATAGTGCACTATATTTAAGAATTAATAAATATGCTGCTTCTTTCATAAAAATGTTCCTGAATTGTAAGACTAAAAGCATTATATTCTTATATGAGGTAAAAAAATGCAGTAGTTTTTTGGATGTGATATTTATTGAATGGAAAATAGACTACTGCTTGCTTGGAGAAGAGACTTTCCCAGAGCTATAGATGGATAAATAATGTATAGAAGGAGTAGATTTTATTTTGTAGCGTAGTTCTGAAACGGTTGAATTTGCAGCAGGCAAAGTTGTAGTTAGTGGACAAAATTAAAGTTTATTAGCACACGAAAAAGAATCAGATTTCTCTCTGGTTTTGGTTAATTCAGTTTGCTTAATCTAAACATGGAAGTTGCTGGTATGATGAAGCTTGGCAATAAATACTGGATCTAAAAGTATTTATACCATGTAAGATGGTGTTTTCAGATAAACTTTTTCAAACGCTTGTAGTTGGTCCAACTCTCAAAATTACTTAGAAGTTACACCTTGGAAATCAAGAAGAAAAGGACTAGATCTGCCAGGTTATTTTAGTACTTAACTTCAATTTAGGGATTAATTCTATTGGACATTTAGACTTTACATGCCTTTTAAATATTAATCTTATTTTTAAGTCCTATTTTTAAAGTATTCCTGATATGTTTGTGAAAGGACAGCTGTTAATCTAGACTGTTTTCATCATTGTTTCTATATTTTATTATGCTTAGATTTCAGGTGTAGCATTCTACACATTTGATTTTTGCACCTATTATCCACTAACACTCTTATTAAAGCATTCATCTAGGAATGTACGGTTTATTAAAAAAAAAAACAAACCAACATACTGCAAGTTACATTTGTCAAATTGTGAATGGACTTAAATTATAAAGTTTTATACACCAACAATGTTCAACTGTAAGTATGTTCAGTACAGTACCATTAAAGTCCTTAGTTGTTTATGAAAACAATGAAAACTGAAATCAATTAGAATATTAAAGCTCTAACCTATTTTTCTGAAAACAAAACAAACAAAAACCCAAACCAAAAACCACTGGTTGTTTTTGAAAGAAAAAGAAATTAATAGATTTGAATATAATTTGAAGGATCTAACATCTTTCTCAGACTCTGAAATTATTCTATAGATGTTTTCCTGTCAGATAAAGGACTGAAGTTTACATGTAAGAAATTTTGCTTTCATTCATCCTAAACTGGTAACATTTCTCATCTGTACATAACCATGAACATTTTTAAGCTGATACGCACATGTAATGGTTTTCAATCCATAGGTTCTCCCTTTCCTGTTAAATTTGCAGAACTATAATCTGTTCTTGTAATACTAAATAGAAGACAGAATTATGCCATATATTTTGGAATGAAACAAAAACCATGATTCATTATATATTAAGCTATGATACCCCGTAAGCCTGAAAAAGAGGTAATTTAGAGAAGAACATTCCTTTATTGTGATTTATTCCAAGTGCATTCTGTAGTGCCATTGCTGGACTTAAACATATTTTGAAGCTGCATTAGTATTTAGCACTTATTAGTAACTTATTCTCAAAACCTCAGGTATTTTCTATACTTTTTCAAGAAACAGGATAGTTTCGTGTTTGTTATGCCACTCTATCTTCATCTTACAAAAAAAATGAGTAAATGTTAAGTAATTTTTGTCAGGTGTCTGCTCCAAATGAAAGTCCATCAATCATTTTTGGCCCTTTAGTGCAATGATTATCATTTCAAAGACACAGGAGGACATTAAAGATAATGGCTTTTCTGTTGCCTATTATCTCTAACAGACTTCACATAATTATTAACATGTGTTCTTATTTAAGAAGAGTGTCAATATTTTGAGTGTATTTCATTTTTTTAACTGAAAGGGATATGTCTGTCAGCAAGTTTTTTATCCATCTAACTAAATGAGGAATTACAATTAATGAATTTTGTGTTTCCGTAATAAGGGCAGATATTGCAGAAAATGTTGGAAGCTTTGCAGGGCTGAGACACAATGACTGTCTTCAGCTGTCTGCATAAGATAATAAATAGTGGTCAAACTTGGGTAGAAGTAGTAAAATGCTAGTACTTGCTCTTCGGAGGCACTCTCGCTTTATTTTTATTTTTTATGCTGTACTGAGAAGAATGAATATGACTTTTCTTTATTTACCATAAAGGTCTGCAGTCAGGTAGGATATGGAAAATATCTGTAAAAGGTAAATATCTATTTTGTACCTTTGTCTTATTTTTACAGTTTTGATAGGAATAAAGATGTTGAAATAAGTTTCTTACTAGCTCGTTTCTTACCTCATATTTTATCCTGAGAAATTGCCATTTGCTTGTCCCTTAGCAAAAGGCTAAAAATGCTATTTTGTTTTCATCCAGTAGGACTGCAAATAGAATAACATGTCTCCTAAAATATTTTTTAAATATTAAAACCAAAAGATAAAACTATGGTTCATCTATGTTAAATAAAAAATAGCTAAACTTGGCTGTCCTTTGAAAAGACATTTGGGAGATAATGTCTAGTCCGAAGCTTCTGAAATTTCACTGGTACCGCTGTTTATGTAGAATGGCTAGAGGGGCATACTTACTTGCTTCTTGTGCAGGATATTCTTCCTTTGCTTGAAGACAGTTTCAGCAGACTACTTGTGGGTCCAGGCTGTTGACTTCACCATAAAAGTTAATGAGTGGGAATGGAGGGAAACACTGTGATATGCAGGACAGCTTTTTAGCCTATGGTTTCTCTCAGTAAATTTATTATGGAAAGAATCCATGCACCAGCAGGAGGAAGGACTTAGCTTTTAATCACTGAAGTAAACTGTATCTGTTCAGATTTCAGCACCAGTAAGTGCCCTGGATAGAATGTAGACATTGCAGTTAGACAAAACAGTGAAGTCTGTCCTATAATATTTAATTAAATACATGTCTGGCTACAGTAGAGAAACACCTTCTAATGGGAATGACAGGGTAATTTATGAATGCATTCAAGCTTCAGTATGTCTCCACTTTTAAATTAGATTACAAGTATTTGAAAGATGTAGAAGAGGCACTTGCATACAGCAAGTCAACCCGCTTAATAGCATTAAAAAGTAGTCAGGGAATACCACATAGAGAAAATAACGTTATGGATCAGTGAATTAAATAAATTAGCACCAGCAGTTACAATTTTGTCACTGAGCCAGAAGATGCTGCATCCATTACAAATATACATTCATAGTCTGGTTGAGCAGCCGGCAGCTGGCAAAGCCTTCCAGCTGGCATAGAAGCATCAACTGGCGTCAGCTGGATTTCAGCTGCTTACCTGTCACTGCCAGCTACAAGCAAGTCCTAGTATGCTGAGAGGTGATCAGTGATTTGTCTTTTAAAAGCATAGACTAAATAGCTCAGTGCAGTCTTTACAAACTTTCACTTCATTTGCTTTATGGTTTTTTATGAACTGGAAAAGTGCTGATATTTTTTGTTTCTCATTTCTGTTTGGAATTCACACACATGCTTAATTCTGTCACAGTGACTTCCCAGAATAACCAGAATTTTGGGGAATATTAATATCTCTGAAAATATATTCCCTATTGCAAGATCTTTCAAGTTACACATTGGTTCTAACATATCTATGTCAGCATTATAACTGTGTTTTTAGAGTATTTTATGCCCGATTTAAGCTATTCTGTTGTCTTGTTGCTCCATTTTTGCTCTCTAAGGAATAAGGTATTAGCCTTCAGTTACAGGTTTCAGTTGGCTGAAGCTGTTTCAGGTAGTCTGAGTCTAGTTTGATGCCTGGTAATTGTGACCATGTGTACATTTGTCTAAAATGCATGTGAACATAGAGTTAGCTGGCCATTTTAAAACATGAATCTGTGGTTTAGCTTTTAAAATTATACAGGGCCATCTTTAAATATTTTTTCACTTATCTGTGAAGGAGGAAGTTTTGCTTAGCAACATGAGCTAGTTTGATCATATCTGGAGAATATATTAACACTTAAAAATACTTTAATAGGATAATTTCAAATATATTGTCTACCACAGCTATAGTCTGAAAAGGTATGTCTAATGGGGTTTATGACAACCTATGAATTTGCCCCTGAACAAGGTCAACTTGGAGGTCAGTGAATGCTATACAAATTGCATACTACTCAAGTCTGTAATTATCCCTGTAAGAAGTTAATGTGCTTTAGAGTTCAGCAAATTCATGTAAAGCTTCAGAAATTACCCAGATAAACTGAGCAGTTACTTTTGCAGTGAAAAGCACAATCAACAGGATGTGGTGCTTACAGAGTATTCATTTAGGGTAACTTGTAGCCACATCATCTTGCCTGCTTGTGTACCCCGGGGATAAAGACCCTGAACTGTTTCTCATTTGAATAAAACACTTTAAATAGTATTGCTTTTTTACTATCCAGCACACATGCTATACATACAGGCTGAAAATCCTCTCAGGGTACATTTTATTTCCAATTTTAGCAGAAAATATGCAACATCTACTTTAGCATCAATGCAGTAAATGTTCAGTCCCTACAACAGGGACATCAAATGTCTGTCAGAACTTTGCTGAAGGCAACATGTATACCAACTTCTACGTGTATTGTCCAATTTCAGTACTCTATAAATAAGAACTAAACTTACATTTTTCAGATGAAAATGTCACTATCATTACTCTATTTCCTGTCTATTTCTATCACAAATCTGCATTTCATAGAATTGAATGATTAGGTAGTTGCACAGTTAAATATTCCTAAATCCCAAAAAACATAGATAAGAAACATTTGCATGGGCTAGTACAAATTTTGTCATTTAACTATCTGCAATGTGAGCATCTAAAAGAACATTACAGGGATAAGGGATAAAAATTACCTAAAGTTTTTCATATTATTAAATATCCAAATATTATTGTCACCCAGCTATTAAGAGTAAATTTTGATATGTAGATTAAATATTCTTCATATATTATGAATGCTAATTTAGGGAAAACTTTGCTATTAGCTTTCATTTTACATGTGAGTTAGTATTTTTAATACTATTTGTTCATCAACACTATGAAGGAAGACAACAGCTTGAATATGAACATTTCTTATTTTGAAGAACTTGCATCTGTTTTGAATTTTGTGATGTGCTGCTGTTGTATCTTCCTTATGGCATAAATCAAACTCACAAATACCAACAGTCCAATCATTGTGGGAAGTTTGGTTTTGGTATTTCTAGCATCTGAGCTATACTTCTAAAATTCTTGGTTTATTTTTCATTATTTATGGATTGATCCACATCAATATCACTAGCTTCAACCAGCCAAAATAATTTCCTCAAGGTTTCCCTTCCTCCTTTTCTTCTCCTCCCCCACCCAACATCTGAAAAGATTAAACTCTGAGTGTCAGTATGTTGTACCAACAAGTGTCTGTTACCCAAAATGTGAACAAAATCCTCAAATCCTTGTGAAGTGTCAAGGGTGTGGAAGAAACACTTTCATACAAGAATGTAAAACTTTCAGTAATCCAGAAATTATGTTGGGAGGGCTTTCAAAGATGATTTTTCAATTTTCCTTGTTCAGGAATTGATCCTTTGTCAAAAGGATAGATAGACTTAAATGTGTTCACCCTGAAAAATAAACTAGCAGGCAAACTAAGGAACTTGTGATGTACTCAGGGTGTCTTAAGTCGTTCTGCTCTGATCAAGTTAAGAGGGAAAAAATAAATTCCAGAATAAATATTTGATGTGCCTTTTTTCCATTTTTAATAGCATCCTACAAGTAAGAGGTGATGTTCTTTACTAGACCTGGTATGAAGTCAAGCTTACATTTATGAGCCATTTGTTAAGGTGAAGAGCATAGAGATAAGATGAATTTCTCACTATCATATTTAGTTAATAAAAAGGTTTGATGTTTGGAGAGACATTCAATTCAATTCACAAATTAGCTTCTGTCATTGATGTGAATGAATTCTTTGTAGAGTGTTCATTTGATCACAGATCATTTTGCATTGTCTTTCTAGATTATCAAATTGTTGGATGGAAAACGGTCTCAAACTGTAGGAATTTTAATATCCAGTTTGCACCTGGAGATGAAGGATATTCAACAGGGTAGGTGTTTCTTGCACTTAATGTGTCATATTTGCATGGCTATTTTTTTCTCATAGCCCCCTTCAGGGAATTTCATACATTAACAGAATGTGCTTTGAGTATTATCCTCTTTAAGTTATCAGAAGAATTTTCTTCCAGTATATTCCAGTATATGTGAAAGTTTCACCTAAATAATCAGAATTGCATTTATACAACCCTCTATACCGTTTCAGTTAGCATACCACTTTCAGTAGTGTTTTCTCAAAACTGTTTTATATTTCTCCCCTGCAGTTCCCTCCTTTTTTTTTGAGTCCTCCACTGACAAAAATGAAATTAAATGCTTATATACAAATCTTTTTCACTTCAAGCATGTAGCCAGTATTTGTTGAATGTTTAAATTTTAAAAAACACATTCCAAACTGATGCAGCTACCATGTAGCAATCATCAGAAAGATGATTACTGGATGGCGTTTTTCAAAGCATAGAGCTACTCAGAGTATAAATTCCATTACTGGTAGAAATTATCTTAGTTTGCCAGTGGGACTGTGGAGAAATACAGAATTTTCAGAACACTGGGGTAATTCAGATTCTGCTTATGTTCTGAATTTTAGAAGATATTGTTTAAGCATATTGTTTATTTCTTTTTCACATTAAAAAAGGAAAATATTCACCCATTTAAAACAACTGCTGGAAGAATTCAAGTTGATGTCTCCTTTTTGCTATTGTTTTCCCTCCATCACATGCAAACACTGGGAAGGGTGTTGAGATGCTGCTGGCATTGATTATTATTAATTTCAGAAGAGCCTTTGAGCATCTAGCACTTTGAAAGCACAAAGGCTTACAGATGTCTCTTGGAATGGAGGGAAACAACAAAAAGAAGGAATAATTTTGTGCCTGCCAGTATTGTGTGAAAGGTAGCAGAATGAGATGGGAAAAAACTGGTGTTATTAAAGGTCTGAATAATTTCCTGGCAGGAATTACAGCAACATAAGATAGGATAGAAGCTGTATTATAAAAACTGGCTAGTATTCTTAAGTATCTTTGGAGATGTTTTCATGACTTTTTATTTTCCATGCCATGATGTTCTACTAAAATAGATCGTATCTCTAGCTGTATCTTTCTCAAGTAATTTGCTGTACTTCTATAGCTTTTGAAACCCTCTGGCCAATTCATACCAAATTTAAGAGTAAAGAATAAATCAAATGTTTGGTATGTATACACTAGCATTTTAGGTCAAATCAGCAGTACACTTCTGAATCAAATCTACCATTTGTCTCCCTTGTTGTGTTTGCATTGCAGAGCAATGC
Source organism: Myiopsitta monachus (assembly GCA_017639245.1). Taxonomy (NCBI): domain Eukaryota; kingdom Metazoa; phylum Chordata; class Aves; order Psittaciformes; family Psittacidae; genus Myiopsitta; species Myiopsitta monachus. The sequence goes on from CM029924.1 coordinate 24,144,353, forward strand.
AGAGCAGTCTCAGACTAGGCAAATATCATTCAGAATTAAATTGAATGAAAAGATTTGCTCTAGGAGCATGCCAGCAGTCTCCACTTATAGCAGGCTTTAAATTTTGCTGGATCAGGTCAGAGATGGTTAAAACTCCCTGAAATGTGTATAGTGTGAACACTGGATCCTCCGTACCAGCTGTTGCTGTCTACAAATCTGTTTCTAAAGACTTCACTACTTGCAATTGAAGACATAGCCAATGTAGTTGTACAAGTTAATAAAAAATAGTGTTGGTAGAAGAGAGACACCAAAACAAGTGCTGTCACTAAAGGAAAGTTTATAACTCATCACACTCTCTATTCTGAGGTAGCAAATGGCTGGCCTGTCACCACTTGTGTTGCTCAAGGCAGCAATAGGGTATGCTGCTGCTTGCTTATGGAAGCAGCTAAGAGATTCAAATGTGAATTGGGAAAATTGTTAATGGAACTTTTTGAAATATATTAACAAAGCAGGGTGAGTGATTCCAATCAAGATTTGTGTTCAGAGACTATCATCTAGGGAAATAAAAAAACAGTTCGCTAGACTCAGGGAAAAAGATCTGTTTTGTACAGAGGATCTTTAGAAATGCATGTTACAATGAAGACAACAGTAGAATTATGCTTGTTTCTCTTTTAGTCTTTGTCTTCTAGTATATTGTTTAATTTAAATCTGTGTGCAGTCCTGCCTATCAGCAGACAGATGCTTTGAAGACTGCTATGGTAAATGCAATGAAAGAAAATTTATCATAATAAGCTAAATAGATCATGACAACACCTAACCAAAAAAACGTATGATTATTGGGTAATGAACGTCAAAGGGTTTTTTTGTAAAATGAAGTTACAAAGAGCTATCTCTAGAAAACATGAAAAATAAGTGCTCATCCATTTTTTCAAGCCAATTTCCATTGCATAATTCAGCATGTTAAAGACAGGGAAGCGAAAAGTTCATGGTCTTTGGCAGCTTGCAATAGAGAATGAAGAAACTAGAAGCAAAAGAAAGTAAACATGAAAAGAAACGGATATCTAATTTTATTCCAAGTTTTTCTGACCATTTTTGTTGAAAAGCCACATACAGATGAATTTGCTGTCAATGTACAGCGTACTGGTTTCTGCACCTGAAGTAGCAGTTACAGAAATACAGATAAGAAGTAGAAAATATTTCTACTGATAGAAAAACTATGCATACAGATGCTTGCAAAATTGTAGAGAAGACAAATCAAGAGTAATCACAAGAAAAGCTACATCCTTCTGTAAAGTAGTATAAGAGTTCTGCATCTATAGGATTACCCTCTCAAATTAAGATAAATAGCTTCACAGCATATTCTGTAGATAGCTCACAGTACAAAACAATCAAGTGATCGTCTCTGGCACCCAGATGTTTCATTTTTGCATTTGATAGTGAGCCAGCTGCCAGGAAGGGAATCTCCCACACATGTTTGTTTGAGAGAGTGAAGTTCATCCTTTGCAGATAAGTTTAAATTCTTGCTGTATATGAGTATGGTCTAGGTAGAAGACAATGAAGAAGTGAATATTTTGGCTATTGTAGGTATTATATGATGCAGAGGGAGATTGAAAATTGTCATGCTGTTCTTGTCTAATACTCAGCTTTTTGGTATTTGGGAGAGGAGGAGGAGAAAACCTAGGTGTTGTAATGTTCTGAGCTCACTGGCAAATTTTATCAGTGAATCTGGTGCTGAAGAATGCAATATATTTTCTGATTGCACCACTATTTAATAATAATTATTTCCTGAGCAGAGGAAACAGGCAGAAAATCTGTCTGAATATGCTATATAGGATCTGTATTTTTATTTGAAAATGAAATAGCGATAAGTCATGTATAGGTTTGAGTTTATTTTCAAGGCTGATTCTCTGCAGTTTTTAAAAACCTTTATGAAGAAGAGATGAGGGATACTGGAGATCAGCTGCTAGGAAAGAACATGCTTTAACACACTTATAGAAGTAATCTCCATTTCATATCAGTGCACTTCTGTCTTACTTTTCCTATTATTGTTTAGCTGAAATATTACAGTTTGAGAGACAAACTCGTGGCTCAAGAATACCTGTGTGGCTTTGCTGCTGAATATTATAACTTGCTTCACAGTGAGGTGTTTCAGTTTTGTTTCTCATGGGAAATACTGATTATGCCTGTATGCAAAGAGCCTCAGTAGGCACTGACCTCAGCTTTTTCCAGGGCAACATTTCAGGCACACAAGCAATTCCAAATATAGTAGCTAGCAATAGCAGTATACTCAAAAATGCATAATAATAATTTTTACTGCAGCATACGTAATCTCTGCCGGCTTCCCATGAGCTACTGAGATCTTTGTTCAAGAGTAAACTGGCAAAATTATAGGGCAGCCCTGATGAAAAATAGTTTTAGTTACAGAAAATGGGATGTACATAAAATGTAGATGCCTATGTCAAGTGGAGTGACTATCCCAAATCCCTCCCTACCTTCATAGTACCTGCATTTTGCCACTAATATTACGAGGCATCAGGAGTTCTGCTTCTGTACATTAATGGAAATAGTTCACTGCCTAATTCCCCTGATTTCCATCAGGATGCATTAACTAGGTGGTCTTACATGCTAGTATGTTTTCCTTGGGACAAAATCTATGAGACGCAATAGAGCACGCCAGATGCACACTTTATAATCTATTGCACTATTTGTAGCAGTGAGGTGCTGTATTACTCCACACAGAACAGCTGCAGACTTTGCTAGTACATTTACCAAGGCAAGAGTTAAACAGTGTAGCACTGCAACACTGATAGAACTTAGCCTGTACGGCAAAGGGGGGAATGTAATGCTGATCCTTAGCATTGAGACTATTTCTAATGCTAATTTAGTTTTTTTTTTCTTTCCTACACAATTAAATATAATGTCTAAGAATCCATTTATTAAATCAGAATGCCGCTGGCCTACCTGTAATAGCATGTATGGGGACCTGCTATGTTCCTTGTGCATTTGGAATATTCTTTTATTCACCAACAATGTAAATTATCTATCCAGAGACATATTAAGCTTTGAAAATTAGAGAAATATATTTGATCACACTTAGATGGGTTGGATTAGAATGGATTTTGTTAAAAAGTTTTGGTTATGCCATCTGCTTTTGCAGATCCACCTTCATTACTGGGTTTTTTTTTGTTGATTCTCAAATGTAGAATATATTTTTATTATAGTGTCACAGATATTCTAATGATAAGCAATGCAGGTAACTATCATGCCATTCTGCACCAAAATTTTTTTCTGTGGCATTGTAGGAGGGGCCAACTTTTTAGAAAGAACATTCTTATGTTACTGCTGTACAATGTCAGACAACTAGTTGAAATGTGTTTGATTGATCTTCTCCAACTTTGTGATTTACCCTCCATTGTCAACATATTGGAGTACATAACTGCGAAAATGTGAACAGCAGATTAACTCACCCAGGCTGATAATCAATCCAATAATCATTCTAATTCCATATTATGTTTCTAATCAACCTGGGATTTCTGTGTGGTCTTCCTCTGACGAGAACCCATAGAGGCTACATAACTAGGTTGCATTTCCTTAGTGCAATTTATGGTTTATCATATATTATGGCATATTACCATTTATTATGGCATATCATTGTTAACCAGGCACTTAGCATCCAAAAGACTATGTTTTATATGTATAAGGTAGACTACTCCAAAGCCATTCTAGTCTGCAGACCTCAGTGTGCTCAGAATTTCTGAATCTCAATTTGTGTTTTAACTGTATTGTGCAACACAAATGGGATCACAGTTCCTTTCTTTATTATATTTTGGAAATACTTCTGGCTAAAGATAAATGCTTTTGAATATTTCTTACTTGCAGTATGTGAAAATAGTTTTCTGGGGGTTTCAACTAAAATATCTTGCAGAATGGAAGTATAGATTATAAATATTTGAAAACTGTTGATCGATGTTGCATGACTTTTCTGCCTACACAGACTATTGCAAGTATGTATCCTTTATATATGTATACTATGAATGAAGTATCGATAGCTTCATACCCATCTCAGAAGTTGGGAAATAATTTTCTTTAAAAGGCTTGGGTTTTGGGTTGTTTTTTTTTTTGGGGGGGGTGGATTGCTTGTTTTGTTTTTTTTTTTTCCTGGAAAATTCACAGCGTATGTTTCTGTGAATCTGCCTTGGGCATACAGCGTAAATTGAATAGGTTAACATTATTGCCAGAGTCTTATGCTCCTGAATTCTTGCAGGAACTGAGCTTTCTGTCCTCTAAACCTACATTATGCCCATAGTGCTTCTTTGTAATGTATATTTTAATGGCTTTTGTGTTGCACGATAGTTAAATACTGGAGAAAAGTATATCAAGTTGTCAGAAGTAAACCAAAGTGACTTGGGTATTTTAAGTGGTTTTCCAAGTAGGGATTTGCATTTAACAGTTGTCATTTTCTAATTGACTAGATCAGTCACTATTTAATTTAAATTTCCAGTGATGGGCTTCACGTTCGCATGAAATCAAGCCTAACTCAGCAGAATGCGCTACATTAAACAGTGAAGTACTTCCAGGCCAAGGAAATGTACCTTTGGAAAGCTCTTTTTATTTAAGTAACGTTTTGTTTTATTGTTAGGAAGCAGTTAAGGTGTTTTCTTCATATTTCATTCTTTAGTTATCACATTAAATGGTTTGATATTGCTGAGTACATGTAAGCTCTGTCAGCAGGACTTAAATCCTGATTTAACCAAAATGTGTTTAGTAAGAGTGAGGCTGTGTATCAGTATCAGCCTTAAGATTGTTGGTATTTAAGCTGGTTAAAAGAAGTATCTTTCTGATATTTAACTTCTTGAGTTCTACAGTTGTATGTAGATTGCACACAGTACACTTTAAATTCTCAGTTTTTCTTTGGTCTGCATTTTTGAAGTGATAAAGCAGAGTATGTAAAAAAACTGTGAGTAAGGAATCTGTTATTAGATTCATTTTTAAAAAGTGAATCTGTTAAAAAACTTTGGTACAAGTTTATATTCAAAGCAATACTCTTAGTATGTGAAATGTAGTTGGCAAGTATTTTTATGTGTGCCTGTTGGTTTGAATGCATGATGCTGATCTGTTTTTTGTCCTAGCTGACGGTTATTATATCCTAATGGGTGCAACCCAGCACTAATGATCCTTGTGTATATAAATTCTTCTTGTTGTGAGCAGACACCATAGGCCACATAAAAATGTTTGCCTCAATTTCCCTGAAAAAAAGGATCTCAGAAACCAGACTTGGCCAAGTAACAGATTTTTTAAAGGTAGAGGAACCCAATAAAATTACCAGCTTTTCACAGCATGAGTCTACTTCCTTTTGACATATTGTGAGGTGTAGGTGAAATATTCTAACTGAACTGACAGTGTAAGGAAGACAGCTAACTAGAAAGCAAGATAAAAGTAAAAACCACCGATGGTGATTGATATTGTAATAGCTAATAATTGTTTTGGAGCCTCTTTTGTAGATTTATGATACTTCACCTCTATTACTTACACTTATGTGAGTCTTAATATAATGAGATTTAGTGCAGTGAAGTATCACAGTTAAATTCACTGTATCAGGAAGATCACTTTGAAAAGCTTACCATTTTTTTAATCCATTTTAATAATGTTAACAAACATATTGTTAAAACTGGGTTACATTTTTCACAGAAAAATTATGAAGCTTTTGTTTCTTTAAGTAAAAGGTAAAATAATTAGTTTCTTTGAAGTAGTGTAATGGTTTTTTTTTTCAGCAGCCCCAATTCAAGTTAATTTACACAGCACACTGTGAATGTATTGCCCATGCTGTATTTTACATGTTTTTGTCTTCTGCTCCAAATGTCAATGGCATAAGATTTCATCAGTTTGAATGAAAAAGACAGAAAAACAAAGATATTAAAATGCATAAAGATGAAATAAAGGAGTCTGTGGATTTTGACAGTATTTCCGAGTTTTTGCAAGTCTGTGTCTATATATATATTAACATTCTAAGATGTCCAGGTATCACTGAATTGAGTAACATGGCTAGATATTTAACTGCAGCCTGTCTGCATGGACATTGCCAATAGTAGCATGGGACAGCTTGTATAGCAAGTAAATCAGAAAATATTTTCTCTCTTCGTATTTTTATATAATCACATCCTGCCCAAAAGAGAAAATAATAATGTTACCAATTATTAATTCTGTTAAAAATATGTTCATTTATGAGACTGTATTTTATTAGTTTAATCTCAAATTTTTTTTGCTCTATCATGTCACTTCAAAAGAACACTGATTTCTTTACAACTGGTATTCAGTACAGAAACATAGATAACAAAATACAGCATTAAAAAAACACTCTGATTTTGAGGACTTTTTTCTGATAAATCTCTGACTGAAAATTCCAACTAGATGTACAAGTCTTAATCTTCTTATTAAAGTGTGCTTTTTTTCCAAACTACTTCCTGTTACTGTAATAGATCTGTAGCTAAAAAAAATGTACTATTAGTTACACATTTTGCATTTCTAGTATGAATTCAGATTGCCTCGAATAAGTTGCTCTTCTAGATAACTCTGGACAAATAAATTTCTCCTTTTAAGCAGATTTTGGAATATTCAAAAATAAGATGAAAGTGAAAACACAAGGGGTTTTGAACTCAATATGTATATTAAAATCTTAGCAATTACATGTATTGAACTATGAAACAAATTTTCCAATAGATTTTCCAATCTCTTGGGTTCTTTTGAAATATCATCGGATAATACAAAATATAATGCAACTCGTGGAACTGTCCTGCAAGAGCCAACAGATGATCTCATGGATTGAATCTGTAATTATTTTGGTTATACTCTTAAGTTTTTTTGCATCTTTTGAATAGAGCAAAAATAGTTGGAGCTGTTGATGTTTTTTCACTGATACTGTTTTCTTCCATATAATTCTTTACTTCTAACCAAAGCATAATGTCAACAGATAGAATCATAATTGACAGGCAAAATTTTAAAGCATTCTAAATGTCATTGAACCTTTTAATAAAATTAATTAGCCTGCCACAGAGAAAATTTACTGGCCTGCTGGTTAATTTCACAATGTAAAATCATGGGGTAGGTGGAAGAGCAGGCAAAAGCTTATTACTTTTAAATAATTATTTAAAGATGTGTGCCTTGCCCCTTTCAAACATGGATTGCAAATGCAGCAAAAGCTTTTAAAATCTTCTGAATTCGCAAGCAGTCAAGTTTCCTTTGAAGAAGTATATATTGTTGAAATTAAACGTTATCAGGTACTAGCTACTGATGAATCACTGATTATGTGGAAAATTGGTGGAGGCTTTAAACTTGATTCTTTTGGGATTAATGTTCTCAGTAACATGTAAACACATCAGGAGTTCAGAAATTGTGCCCAGTCCCATTCTGAATCTTGAGGAAATGTCAGCTTTAGAAAAATTAAACATCCAAAGTTACTTCTATTCCATTGTGCATCTCTCAGTTTTCTAGAATTTAACATTAGAGAGCATTAGAAATCACCGTGAAATGATCCTATTTATTTTTCAGAAGAGTCCCAATACATTGCCTAAATTTCGATGGGATTTGCAAATCTTGGAAACACCTAACATCATATATTCCAAATGAAGTAACATTTGGAACCAAGATAGGAAACATGTTGAGAACTTTTCATTTTTGGTAATAAGGCATAATTAATCACTGGAGAATATACTTAGGTGTCTCTGTATGATGTGTAAAAGTATTTATCTGGAAATTGTCGTGTGGGTAGTTTTCAAGAGGATAAAGCTAAATCGAACATGACCTGATCTATGAAGATACCTTAAAAATCTACAGTACAGTCTTCTATTCCTGCAAATTTGCAACTTGCAAATCTTGCAAGTTTGTCTGCCTGTCTACTTTCCAACATTGCCAAGTCAAGCAGATCTCCCATGCACATAGGGAGACCTAAATACCCCAACTCTCAATTCATTCCTATCCATCCTTACAAGCTACCATGAAATCTGTCTGGTATCAATTGTTCTCATGTTCTGCCTGGCCACCTATGCAATCAGCTGGCAGGCCATATCTTTGATTGCTGTGTATACTGGAGAGGAAAAGTAGAACTCCGTTCTCCGGTCGCTCCTAAGATTTTGTGATAAATTCTTGCGTGAGTGCTGGGGCTTGAAATCAAAACAAAAGTAAAATGCTGAAAATAATAAAATATTAAGTGAATACAAATATGTCTAGGTCAGATCTCTTTAATACCTTTCTCAGGAAACCAAACTGAACTCTGAAGTTTAAGATGTTCAAGCATCTAATTTGTCATTGTATTCTATGCAGCTATACTGTGTGTTGATGACTCCATAGTAGATCTGGAAACACTGGAAGCACTATATGAAAATGTAAGTAAGTTTGAGTAAAGCTGTGGTTAATCACCACAGTATTTCAGACACAGAATTAAGTAAAGTTTTATTTTTATGTTTAGTCATTTTAGAATACAGACATTATTCCTCCCAGTATCTGAAGGGGGCTTTTAAGGATGCTGGGGAGGATCTCTTCATTAGGGACTGCAGTGGTAAGACAAGGGGTAACAGGTTCAAACTTAAACAGGGGAAGTTTAGATGGACATGAGGAAGAAATTCTTTACTGTAAGGTTGGTGAGGCACTGGAATGGGTTGCCCAGGGAAGTTGTAAATGCTCCATCGCTGGCGGTGTTAAAGGCCAGGTTGGACAGAGCCTTGGGTGACATGGTTTAGCGTGAGGTGTCCCTGCCCATGGCAGGGAGGTTGGAACTACATGATTTTAAGGTCCTTTCCAGCCATAACTATGATTCGATGATTCTATAGAAAAAGTCTTTAGGGAATTTAAAAGTAATAAAATAGGTGACGTAAGAAAACGCTCATTGACATGCTTATTTCTCTTGCTGGCATACTTTCTTGAATGTCAGAAATTTAAAACAGTGGGCTGTTTTGGGAATCAGTTTAAAATGTAACAAAAGGCATAATATCTAGCAATTTTCTCTTCTGATCTGCCTGAAAAACTCTGTCTTTGCTTAAGGCCTATTTTGTGCTAACAATGTAAGTGGCTAAAGCAATTATCTTGGGTTAGTGCTTTGCTATCCTTACCTAAGTTGCTTTGTAGGCGAAATATATAGCATTCATGAACTGTATGATGATGAAGTTGCGTGAAAGAATACATTTACACTTGACTGTACCAGAGCTACCTCTCTGGCCTAAACTATGTGAAGCATCCTGTAGCATTACTTGCAGTGCTGTGTTCTACAAGGGTGCTCTGCCTTGTGTCCATTGGTAGTAAATGACACTGCAAGGCAATGAATGTATTTATCATAGATTTCTATTCCTCACTCTTTTGCGTAGTCTAAGTGTTTCCTAATGAAAATATAATTGTTACTTGCAGACAAACAGGTAAATAGTATTCTATTCATTTGTTATAAATTACTTATTAATAAATTTATATTAATTCACCTAGAGAGCACAAAAGGATGAACTGGAGAAAATCAAGCAATATTATCAGACTTCAAAAGAGGAGGAACTGAAGCTTCTGGATAAACCAGAACAGTAAGATTATTTTTCTGTAATATTTGATTGTTATATAATATAGTTCTTGATGATATGTTAAAAGGGATCTTGATAAGACTATTTTAGGTAGCTAATTTTCAACTTTTTTGTGTATTTCAAGGCAGGATGTAAACTTTGCCTTTATGACAACTTTTTTTCAGACATGACAAATTTTACTACAACTTGGACCACCAAAATTGATAAAATATGTAGCCTTGAATCAAAAAAACTCTGTTCCCATTCTCACATTTATAAAAGGCTTCTCCTTCCCTTACATCTTTTAGAGCTAAACTAACATGTCATAAAGCAGAGCCAGATTCATTTTGGTTGTTGATTATTTGAAACAGCTACACGCACAGAGGGTTTTGGTGAGTTCTGTGACAAAGACACAATGTACACTTCGATCTTGCTAATTGAAGACCTACAAGGCTGATTCCACAGTTCATCTCCTGCAACTGTTCTGGGCACTGACAACTGTTAGGATGAAAAACTTCTTAAGTATTATCCCTTCTGTTGTAATAAACCTTAGAATAATGTGAAAATCACAAGAATCCATGAGCAGAATTGTAATCCTGAGTTTTATTTTAGTGTATTAATTTGTTTTCAGATTTTTGGTGGTGTTTGTCTTCTGCTACTTTGCTACGTTTCCCTTTGTACTTCCATCATTTTCTTCTAATCATGGTGCAGTTTCCTGCCACGAGGCCTCTCTGTCATCTTGCTTCTTGCTCTTGTCTATTGTTGCTTTTTATGCTGCCTTTGCTGTAAGAAGGGGTAGGGCGAGGAAGAGCTGAAATAGCAGAGATAGTATGTAACTGGTCGATGTCAGAAGTATTGACTTTTCATACCATTTTTTCCCCATTAAAATGTTAGTGGTGAAAAGCACATTCTTTTTTCTCTTTCTCCTAATACAAAATCAGCTAAATACTCATTTGTGACTGTCCACTAGGGAATAGGTTAATTTTGGAGAGGGTCTTGTCATACTTGATTGAGTGGCTATCATTCTTAAGTAAGATTTAGATGACAAATAGCTGTAAAGTGTATATACTAGCTTGTTTTTGCATCCCATATCCGTGGCTTTCATTGCATTGTCTTGGGGCATGAGAATACATTGTGTGACTAGTTAGTGTTTTCCAGAGCTTGAATCTTTGGCAGTCTGTTTGCTGTATGTCTAAATGAAACAAATATTAATGCATTTTTTTCTTCTGGAGAATATGAATCTTGTAGAACTACAGATTTACAAAAGGTTGTCTGTTTTTGTAAATTATAGTGAGTAAATGTTAATCTTAAACACAAAATTGGATTTACGCTATCATTGTTCCATAATTAAAAGTAAAGTATTGTAAATAAAGCAGTTATGCCTGATCTTTCAGAGTCAAATACTACTGTCAAGGACAAAAAAATACTGGAAATACTAGCAATAGGCAGTCATCTAATGAATTCATTGACGTGAATTCACTGAAATCTAAAGGAAACATTTGCCATTTTTAAATGCTTGGATTACAAGACAAGTAGAAAGATTTATTGGTATCACTGATGCTCTCCTGCACATGTGATTTTGATTTGTTTCACTGGCATGTTAAATTTGCTATTGTTGGCACAAACTGTAATTAGGACAGCAACATGACAAAACCCCCCTAAATTATGCATTATGATAGTAGTTGTTGAAATGCTTATTCATTGCCATGATAAGCATTAATATGCACAATTGACCCCAATTTTGGGGTTTGCTAGCAGGATACAGATGCTTTAGCTAGTTTCCAGGAAGACCCTTTTAGTTGTAACATAAACAATTCGAAGTACACTCTGCTGTAAAAGAAATACAAATGAAGGAAGTAGCAGCAAAATATGGTATTGAGCTTTCCTGGTTTGTATGTATTATATGTATATGTTTGAATTCAGGAATTAGTGAACTATTGATAATTGCTGTCCAAGTAATGCCATTTGCTTTCTTTGAAGACTGCTTGCCTTTGACTTCAGTTTAAATTTTACTAACATGTTACACTAACAACATGTAAATTGTACTAACACTTATGTTACACTAGCAACATGGTAATATGCCTGGCTTGAAAGTACCCTCAAGTCCTTTACTATAGGATTCTGGTAGGATAAAAGAGTTCTCAAGTAAAGGCATTTTTTTTTCATTACAGTTTCTGCAGGAGAGGGGTAAAATGGACCTCACAAAGATGAACAGCAAATTCTGTTTCCTTTAGGCCATAAGAAGTGTAGCAATAAGAAACCTATCAAAAAGCTACGTCACAGTCATCCTTACTTTAAGTCAAAATAATACTTTTCTCAGATTAAAATTGCAAAAAAATGGTTGAAGTAAAATTGATGGTTTCTCTCCACCTGAATTGGAGGTTTATCAAAGATAAAATTTTTAGTCTTGGAAGGCAGACTCAGGGACTGTGAGAATGAAGACCTTAGGCCCACTGTAGGAGAGGATCTGGTTCGAGGCCATCTTAAGAACCTAAATATGCACAAGTCCATGCATCCTGATGAAATCCATCTGCAGGTCCTGAAGGAGCTGGCAAATGAAGCTACTAAGCCACTGTCCATCATACTTTAAAAATCATGGCAGCCAGGTGAAGTTCCCAACAACTGCAAAAAAGGTAATAAAACCCCCATTTTCAAGTAGGGGAAAATTGATGATCCAGGGAATTACAGACCAGTCAGTCTCACCTCTGTGCCTGGCAAAATCCTGGAGCAAATTCTCCTGGAAGGCATGCTGAGGCACATGAAAAACAACAAGGTACTTGGTGACAGCCAGCACGGCTTCACTGAGGGGGAATCCTGCCTGACCAATTTGGTAGCCTTCTACAATGGGGCTACAGAACTGATGGATACAGGCAAAGCAGTTGATGTCATCTACCCGGACTTGTGCAAAGTGTTTGACACTGTCTTGCATGACACCCTTGTCTCTAAGTTGGAGAGACATCAATTTGATAGACGGACCACTTAGTGGATAAAGAACTGGCTGTACGGCCACACACAAAGAGATGTGCTCAATGGCTCAATGTCCAGCTGGAGACCAGTAATGAGTGGTGTCCCTCAGGGATCGGTGTTGGGACCGGTTTTGTTCAACATCTTTGTCAGTGACATGGACAGTGGGATTGAGTGCACCCTCAGCAAGACACCAAGCTGTGACATGGTTCGATTGATATGCTGGAGGGAAGCAATGCCATCCAGAGGGACCCTGACTCACTTGTGAGGTGGGCTGATGCCAACCTGATGAAGTTAAACCATGTCAAGTGCAAGGTCCTACACCTGGGTCGGAGCAATCCCAGGCACAACTGCAGGTTGGGCGGAGGAGAGATTCAGAGTAGCCCTGTGGAGAAGGACTTGGGGGTGCTGGTCGATGAGAAAATGAACATGAGCCGGCAATGTGCGCTCACAGCCCAGAAAGACAACCATCTCCTGGGCTGCATCAAAAGGTGCATGACCAGCAGGTCAAAGGTGGCGATCCTGCTCTTCTACTCTGCTCTCATGAGACCTCACTTGGAGTATTGTGTACAATTCTGGTGTCCTCAGCATAAAAAGGACATGGAAGTGTGGGAACAAGTCCAAAGGAGGGCCATGAGGATGATCAGGGGACTGGAGCACCTCCCGTATGAAGACAGGCTGAGCAAGTTGGGGCCGTTCAGCCTGGAGAAGAGAAGGCTGCGTGGAGACCTCAGAGCAGCCCTCCGATATCTGAAGGGGGCCTATAGGGATGCTGGGGAGGGACTCTTCATTAGGAACTGTAGTGATAGGAAAGGGGTAACAGGTTCAAACTTAAACAGGGGAAGTTTAGATTGGATATGAGGAAGAAATTCTTTACTGTAAGGGTGGTGAGGCACTGGAATGTGTTGCCCAGGGAAAGTTGTGAATGCTCCATCGCTGGTGGTGTTCAAGGCCAGGTTGGACAGAGGCTTGGGTGACATGGTTTAGAGTGAGGTGTCCCTCCCCATGGCCGAGGGGTTGGAACTAGATGATCTTAAGGTCCTTTCCAACCCTAACTGTTCTATAATTCTATGATTCTATAACCACAGATTCACGCCATGATTTTTGTGTTTCATAACTACATTTGTAATCACTAAGTTTCCTTTTTTGATGGATTTCAGTTATAAGTGTTCTATCTGTATATTTACACTGAATACTTTGAATTCCAAAATCTGGAGATATTTTCATTTTATGCTGATGCTCTTTTAACTCTTGGCACAATTATGTTGTATTCCAATGACCACCATGTAGAAAATAGTTGCCTTTTCAAAGGAAGAGAAGAATGTGTGTCATTTGGTTTTTTTAATTTAAACTTTTAAAATGTATGTATATTAGAACTTCAGTGAAGCAATGTGGGTTTTTCTTTCTTTTGTTTCTCTCACACAAAGTGCAAAGTATCCTCTTTTTTTTTTCTTTTTTTTTTTTTTTTTCCTGGCAATACCATTCATTCCCAATAGGAAGCATTTTTATTAATACCAGCTTGGCATTTCTTTTTTTCCCCACTGCTAAAGTGTAAGAGCCAAGCTGGGCCTCCCCAGTCCTTCTCTCACAATAGATTTTTACATCAGGAAAGAAAGAAAAAGAAGGGAAAAAATATATATATTCCAATTAAAATGTTGTATTTCACACCAGCCACAAGTGGATTTTGCTGGTAATTTAGACAGCCATTATGTATTCAACAAAGCATTGCATGCATGAGAAATTTATAAAGCAGATTTGAAGCTAGTGATATTATCTATTATGAAAAGGAATAATTTGTCAAAATCAGATGTGTTGGTTTAAATTATTAATATAAATTCATTAAAAATGCAAGCTAACAATGGTTTCCATAATTTCCCGTGACGTAGAAAGATCTTTATGGCATTGCGTTAAGGGGTATCTAGGGATATCTGTAGACATGAGATTAGAAGAATGTTCTAAAGTGATACTGGAACAAAAGACAGCTTGTTTCTGGATTTCAAGAAAGTATGTATATCTCTGAAAACCTGGGCTCAAAACCCACAAAGCAAATCATGCAAACTCTGTTATTATAAGAAATGCTAAAGCTTCTTTTATTATTTAGCTAAGCTCTTACATTTTAAACTGAAGAGAGAAGTACGGAATTACTCATGCCTTTGGGATGCTTTCATTTTGTCATATCCGAACTACAGTTGTTGAATATGCTTCTATTTGTTTTTATTTACCAAAGAGTTAAAGGAAGAAGGCTGGAGTAGACTCACAAGGAAAGTGCATATATGAGGACAGATAAAGAACAAGTAAAGATTTAGTAACTATTCTGAACAGTGACCGAAAAGAGATAATAATCTGCAAGTATTTAAAGCCAAATATATGGCTAGGTGCATTACCATAAAACATGCTGCTATATAATTGGAAGTGTGGTGCAAATTAGTGAAAGAAAATTGAGGCTGAGCATCAGAAGAAATTTCTTGGCAGACATTTTATATTACGAAATGACATTGTAGGAATATATTGAGTTCCGTATTGCTGGGCAAATTTTTAGGAGAAACAAAAACACATGAGTGAAAGCATTAAATAGATAGTGTTTCTCTAGTTCTTTCCTTTCCCCCCACTTTTTTTTTCTTTTTAACCTATGATCTAGGTTTGTGTTTCTTCTATTTATTATTATGCAGCTGTGATAGTGGGTTAATGTATTAGTGCTATAATGATTAATATCTTGCCTTTTTCCTGATATAAATAGGATTTCTTAACACGTCAAGCATAAAGAATGTAACAATTATAAGTTCTGTCACATTTGATTTGAAGTAGGAAACATTGAATGTCTATTTCATTACACTACGTTGATCCATTATTGTACCCCACAGAAAAGAAATATAAAGGTTCATTTATACTTTTATGTTTCCTACAGATTTTTGTATGAGTTATCTCAGATCCCCAACTTCACAGAACGGGCTCAGTGTATTATATTCCAGTCAGTTTTTTCTGAAGGGATTACATCAGTGCACCGGAAAGTTGATATCATAACTCGTGTTTCCAGGGTAAGTCCTAATGAAAGCTAAATAAAAACAGAAATATGCTTTTTTTTTTTACCATAAGTGATGAACCTTAAGCCTGTTTATTGGCTATTCAGGAAAATAAAAATATATTAAATTTCTTAGCTGCTTATAAGAACAAAAGGAAGAGGGAAGAAGGAAGATTGAGTTGTGTGTGATACCCTATGGTCTACATAGGAAAACTTACTTTTATATCAGTGGAAGATTTTTATTACATTGCACATTAAGTGGAGTAATAGATAATCTCCATAGAATAGAAATTAAATATAAGACTAGCTTAGTACAGAGCCTTGTAAGCTTACTTTACTTTGCACATCACTGTTGATGCCAGCCACAATAGATGTCTATCATGTTCATAAGCTTATTAAATTCCCCTGGTATTTGTACATTTCTGTTAGCCCTAATATAGTGGATATTTTTAGTAACTGACAGAGCTTTACCTAAGATTTCTATACTATGAATGATTATAGACAAGGTTTTTAAAATCTAACCAATAAACCATGAAAAGTAGAATGAGTTAGGAGTTCAAAGAGGACTTGAATAGGGACCTGAAGTATAGCATCCTGATTTTTTTTTTTTTAACCCTCCAAATTTGGAGATAGCTTTTGCTGTTTGCCTTTACAAAGTGCCCATGTTCTGCCTCTTTGGATTTCTTTGCATAGTCTATTGAAAATAGCTACTCGGTGTTTTCTTCCCAAAGGAGACATAAATAAGGATTCAGTTTTGTATGAGATAGGGAAAGCGGAATTGCTCTCAGTTTACTTATGAGGAGCTCACACTACAACTGGTTTATCCAGTGTGTAGTATAAGGTGTACTATAAGGCTGCATATTTAAGAATTAGGCCAGTGGCCTCAGGTTGTTAATTGACAAGATAGATGTCTTTATTTGTAAAGTAAAATATTTTATTAGTTCTCCACTGTGTTTCTTTTCCATTTTGAGGTTCAATAATTTAGCCCTTACCCCTGGTATGTCTGCATTAAGTGTGGATCCAGACATGTGAATTTCCAGAGCACCAGGACCAATGGGAAGCAGATTGACTATGACAGTCTGAGTCTAGCCTAGTGGAAGCAAAAATAGCACATCTCCATTTGACTGTGCGTCATGCAAACTCATGATAAACCACTTCATCAGTAAGATTTTTAAAGGCTACTAAGAATGCTTAGTAATCTTTGATGAATGTGGTTTTGTCATCTGCATAGTGTTTGATACATTATAATTTGCTTCATATGGATTAAGTTAAAAATAATGTCTTAGGCAGGTACAGTCTAATAAATGTTCCTTTAAATGTCTGACTCTTGTTTCAGTTTTAGCTTCTATTCCCTAGTGGAATAAAAACACACAAGAAACAAAACTTCTAGCAAAAATAAAATTAAAAAAAGCTTTTTTGTGCCAATAGAAGTTACCGACTAGTATCCTTTTTCTAGGCTTTGCTGAACATGGCAAGTGTAAAGGAAATTTTAGGTTTGATTCTGGCTTTTGGAAATTATATGAATGGCGGGAATAGGACCCGAGGTCAAGCAGATGGATTTGGATTGGAAATACTCCCCAAACTAAAGGATGTCAAAAGCAGAGTAAGTACTAATTTTTAATTAAAGATATTTTTTCTCAAGTTATATTTTTGTTTCTTCATCTGTCAAAAATTAGTATTTTCTTATTTGCTACCATCCTTGCTTGAATGAACAAGGCACTTTATACCATTTTCTTGATTTTTTTCTCCCAGCTTTTCACTTTCTTTTGCACATGTGCTTATTTCCGTAATCTCCAATTTCTCTTATTCAGTACTACTAGAATAATTGTCTTATGTGAGGGCTTCTCTGTGTGCCTCTCTTACTAGTAGGGATGTAATTACAGTAGAATATAGAGAAGTGAGAGAGCACAGACTGCTGAAGTCTTCTCCAGTGAATGTGCCCATTCTTTCTTCTTGCTCTTAAGGTAGCTCTAGGTGAGTAAAATATTTTAAAAATCAGATTTAAAAGCAAAGTATCAGTGAAGGTTCAGTGTAACATATACACTGTGGAATTATACTTAAGGCAAATAAATTTATAACATAGAGGATTCTAATCCTCTTCAAAGAGGCATGTCAGACCCAGCAAGATATTTTAAGTTTTTTTTTTTTTAATTAGCAGTTAAATGGATCTAGGTCATGAATTCTGAATGGCATGCACGAGAAAAATACTCATAGATGGCAGTAAATTATTTTGTCAAAAATTGAGAACTAGCACGTTTTTGATTAGTCATGGTAGGATCAAAGCTAGTCTCAAACTCTGGAAACCTTTTGAGATGAGATTGCTTTGTTCCTTATTTCAGTAGGGCAGAGGAGGAGGTGTTAAATAATGTAGGCAATGGAAACACTGCTTAAAGTCATTCTTTGCCAGAGCATACGTAGACACTATATGGATACATGAAGCAGCAATGAAGTGCTCTCTTGAATTACAAGAAATGTAGATTTTAAGCTTTTCTTCCCAGTTATGTTTCATGTATGTAAGAACGTGTCTGTGTGACAGGCAATATCCAGAAACCAGTATGTCTAGGGGGCTTTTTATTTTATTTGGGAATGCAAACATTAATAATGTGTAAAAGCACATTTAATGAGTTGTTCAGTTAGCAACTGTATTAATGAAAGTTCTATGAGTCCTATGTCTCCTAAAGACATGAGGTGCTGGAGCACGTCCAAAGAGCGATGAAACTGATGAAGGGTCTAGACAAGAAATTTTACAAGGAGCAGCTGGGGGAACTGGGGTTGTTTAGCTTGGAGAAAAGGAGGCTCAGGGGAGGCCTTAGCATGCACTCTCTAACTATCTGAACATAAGCTGAAGTGAGAGGGCTGTCAAACTCTTTTTCTCAAGTAGCAAGTGATAGCACAAGAGATTTAGATTGGGTATCAGGAAAAAAATTCTTCACGGAAAGGATTGTTAAGCATTGGAACAGGCTGCCCAGGGAAGTGGCTGAGTCACCATCCCTGGAGGTATTTAAAAGAGGTGGCACTTGGGGACATGGTTTAATGGTGGATTTGGCAGTGTTAGTTTTACAGTTAGGACTTGATAATCTTAAGGGTCTTTTCCATCCTAAATGATTTTGTGATTCTATGTTTCTAATTCAGACCACTTTTCTTCCAGTCCTACTCCATGGACAAGACTTGGTACAGGCTGCAGCTAAACTAGAACCAGGCCAGGTTTCCTTGTACTCAGGTATTCATTGGTTGGCCAGCTGCCATAACAAAAAATGTATAACTACTGAGCTTGGCCTGGTTTTCCTCAGTAGAAGTGCTAATTTTAGTCTTGTTCTTGTATCTAACCATAAACTTGTAAGAATTTAATTATCTCTGTGACTTTCCAATTTGGCTGAATTTAGCCAGTGTGTTCCAAAATTATTGATTATGAAAAGGAGTGACAGATGTACAATATAATTGCATAAGATTTGTTTCTTAGCAAAACAAGCTATAAAAATACCGTATTTACAATTCCCTGATAGCCAAAATAAGTATATTTTTGATTTAGAATAGTCTTCAAAATGCATAAAAACTCAAAGGGGCCAGCTGCTACAGGCAGACATGAAACCTCAGAGTTAATTGGTAGACCATGTTGAAAGGAAGAAGAATGCAGGGTCTTGTATAGTTGAACACTAAAGTATCCTTCCTGTGTTCCGTTATTCCCTTTTTTGGGAACTGCCAGCAAGAGTGTTGTATCTAGGTAAGCTGAATTCCAGGAGCCAAGGTAAAATGTCAATGTTAAATATCTCTTACTTACTATAAAAGTCATTTGTTGTATCATGAGCTAGAAAGTTAGTTGATATAGATAGGTTTTTTTAAAAACGTGTAGCTCACCACTTCAAAATCTTTGTGTTTTGTCTTACGCAAACATATTTTAAACCAAAGCAATAGGTTTGATAGTTTAGCAACAGATGTATTTCTCTCTAAAGGGCAATTAAATGTTCATAGAATCATAGAATAGTTAGCTTTGGAAAAGACCTTAAGATCATCTAGTTCCACCCCCACTGCTATAGGCAGGGACACCTCACCCTAGACGATGGCACCCAAGGTTCTGCCCAGCCTGGCCTTGAACACTGCCGGGGTGGAGCATTTAGCACTTCATGATTCGCCCCAGTTCCTTTTTGTTGCATGACCTGCAGCAATGTCTTCCAAAACTGTTATACAAGCAAAGTGGCTTTGTCTGTATGACAGTGGTGACTTGCTTAGTTAAGCATTTTGCTGTTGTATGACACTAATAAAATATAATATGCTGCAGACTCTAACACAGGCGAGGCAGCTTTGTACAGGAAGTCAGACATTGTTCACATACAAATGTTTGTCCTGATATCTTCTAATGTACAATATGAAAATACATCCAAAAAAACTTCAAGGACATTCCAGATATAATTCACTATATTATGATTCTTTTACGTTGCTGACCAGTACCGTGTGACATGTAAGTCGCAGTTTTACACTTTTCCTTTAGTTCATCTGGCCTATGCTTACCCAATGACATAACAAAATAAAATGATGTTGTGTACAGTTGTTTTATATGCAAGACCACGGAAATTATGATTCCATAAAGTACTAAAATTCATATTTAGAAGGCAGAAGGGCATGAAATATACTTGTTGGGTACACGATGTCTGGTTTTATATTTGGAGTAAAATATGAAAAATATTTATGCCTCTTTCAGATCCTCAGTGTAAATGAATTGAGACTAGAGAAATCAAGAAATTCAGTTCACCTGCTGACAATATCTGAGGTGGCTGTAATATTTAGTTAATATTATATTAAGGAATAATATTATTAATTAATATTTTTAATCAAGTTAATATTATTATTCAGTAATGCCTTGTATTATTAAAAAAAATATATGGGGACAGCTTCTCCCAGTGGGCATTTTCTTAAAACCAAAAGAAGCTCTAGGTCTTGTGCTGGTACAATCAATCCCATGTTATGAAAGACTGATTTTTTTGGTCAGTAATGCTTGGGCTGATTATATTGTAGTCCTATTTCTCATGGCAATATAAAATAATAACAGTAATATATTTATTTCCAAATTGAGAAATTTTCACTCATTTGAGCAGTGTTAATAGCACACATTTTTAATAATACATTTATTTTTTTCCTAGGATAATGGTATTAATCTTGTGGATTATGTCGTCATATATTACCTACGCCATTGTGATAAGGTAAGAGATTCATTTACTGTATCAGACTCTCAAAAATCAGGCTTCTTTAAGATATTGTAAAAGGGTTTACATTAGCTTTTTAAAAATCTGAACATAGCAGCACTGACAGAAAAATAAAATCCATTTCTTTTGCTTTCATATAATGGATGTGGACCTCAGTAGGTCTGAAATTTGCTACAGGTTTTATGATAAGGCTATGGAAAATTTTACAGTAATGGTTGAACTGGCTGCCATTGCAGGTAGTTGACTGTGACTGCGGCAGACTGGGGAGGCAATCATTCCAGTCCTGTCTTCTTACATCGTGGTTACTGTAAAGTTGTAAATCTTGTTCTGATGTGGTAATAATAGAAGACAGAATCATGATTTCTCTTCTCATGACAGAACACTTGGACAGGTTGGTATTCTAAGATAGATGAGTCAGCTGATGGGGATGAAGTTAGGGATTCAAAATATAGGAAGAGGTGTGGCTGCTGCTTTGAGTGAGTTATATTTATGAGGCTTTTTAATAGATATCAGCAGCAGCCAAAGTTTTTAAGTGGAAAATTTGAACTATTGTCACTATTAATTGAAGTATGTAATTGCTTATTTTTGAACCTTTATCTAATCTTTGAATCTAAGACTAGTGCAGTTTTTAACAGCCCTGTATCTAGTCGAATACAAATAATTTTTTTCCCGTTTTGTTGTTGTTCTTTTCCTATTTTTTTTTATTTTTTTTGTGAAGACTGCCCATGGCAGGGGGATGGACTAGATGATCTTTAGAGGTCCCATTCCAACCCAAACCATTCTGTTATTCTATGATTTTTAATGCTGGAGGGTCTGTATGTCAGAAGCCTGTGGAAAAACTCCTGTAGCTGAGCTGTAGAGGAGATAAAAAACTAGCAAGCTAGCAGATATGTAGATCTGAACTTGTATTCTTTCTCCTTTTTTCTTTTTTCTTTTTTTTTTTTCTTTGGAGCGGGGAAATAAAGTGTCATTACTTTAACTGAAGTAACTGCCTCGTAAAAAGCCTCATAACAAAAGCAACTTTGTCTAACATTTAATGCTCTTAGTTTTTATGGTATTGGCATATGTATGCTGAAGCTAATGTCTCTAATTCATTGATTTAAATATTTAATATTTTTGCAAACTTTCTACTACAATGTAGTTTTACTTCAGGGAATTTTTTTAAAACAAAGCAGTTTATCTTCCTTGGGAGGAAATGGACACTGTGTAAATGTCATTAGTTCTACTTTTTTTCCCCAAAAACATCTATATCTTTATAGTAATAAAGTTATTTTTTCCATGTTCACAAAACAGTTTTCCAACCTAAGAGAATTTATTTATTACATTTATTGCATGAAATCCATGCAGAGGTAGTACGTAAACACACTAGCATATGTTTATACACAGCAATGTTATATTAATATCATCTATATACTTGTTATATTTCCACTGGAGATACTGCTTTGAACCTTGTAAGGTTTTTTATTTTGTCTTATTTTACTTCTGTTTTGTTTTCCTTACTGTGCTAAAAATAAGGTATATACTTATGAATTCTGTACAGACATTAAACCAGGGAATTTATTTAGCTGCATAAACCTTCAACTGTATATTTTTAAATATATAAAATACTTCAGGCAATATATAAATATTGGTTTCCATTTATGCTTATAAAGTGTGTGTATATTTAATGAATCATGAGAGAATGAAACCACAAACTTTTGGCATAAGATCACTTGTTGCATTAAAATAGTCATTCATGTTATCTGTTTTTAAGAAACTTCTAATCCTTTATCTAAACCTCTATTGACTTACAATGAACAGAAATTCATTGTTGTGAATTGTGAGCTCAATGTTGTTTCATAGTTTAAATTGAGTAAAATTTGTTTTACAACATCAAAAAGGAATTTTCAACACTCAGGATGGTCAGGATTTCATCTTGAATGTTATGTTGGTTTAGCATTAATTATTTTAAATATTTTATTCTGCAGTTTTATGATAGGGTTTCATAGATGATGTTTAAAAAAAAGGAATTTATTGCACTGCAAATGCACTCAATTTTCATAGTGGCATTTTTGTTTGTTTGTTTGTTTAGGAAGCGGGAACAGACAAGAGTATTTTTCCTTTACCAGAACCACAGGATTTTTTCCAGGCCTCCCAAGTTAAATTTGAAGACCTAATAAAAGACTTAAGGAAACTGAAGAGAGATCTAGAAGGTAACTGGGAACTTTCACATTTTTTCTGCTAACAACAAATTGCCATTTAAAATGTGACCTTTATGAGGTTTTCTTATTGCTAATTAGGTTTATGGTGTTGATTCATTTAGAGTTTTTAAACTGTGGCACAAATTACTCACATAAATTAGAAAAAAATAATCAAACTCACAACTTAATAAAAATGTAAGTAAAGGTACTGAATAGTAATTTTCCCTTTTGCAATCAAAAGGCCCCTAAAGAAATCTTTCTGAAATTTTCTTTAGTTATACGTGAATTTTCCTCTGGCTTCTCCAGAACTGTATGTTTAACTGTAGATATCTGTTAGTTCCATAATATAAATAGTTTCTTCAGTACTTGTATAACAACAATTTAACAGCTACAGAAAAGAGTTGAATACTATTAATATAGAAATAAAACACAGCTTGCCAAGGCACAGCAAAGGGAAATGGAAAGCTCCAGTTCAAAATATTTTCACCCTGAGACATAAAATAAACATTTTAAAATGTTTATTATAAAGAGGGGCTCAGAAACGCAACTCATCTATCAATCAAGGTACTGAGTAGAAATAAAGTAGGAAGGGTTGCTCTCTAAGTATCCCAAGCAGTTTCATTTTTATTTTGTGCTTCATGTGACTTTCTAAAATCCAGCAAATGATTACTGAATATTTTGTGCCTGTCTTTTTTGTTAAGGAAAAGTTACTACTTATACTGAAGCAGTTTTGTGTGGAAAATGGAGTTTAGTGAGAAAATCTGTATGAAAGCCTGTAAAAATTTCTCCATTTACATTTAAATCTCTGCATCAAAGTAGAGAGTACTTTTAGAATCAGAGTTTAACAAGATTATTTTTAATTCTTTTCAATATAAGGTGGTGAAAACCATTACAAAATAATTTATCCTTACAGTTAGAAATTACTGGATTAGGTCACTGTCATCTTTAGGATAATTTCAGAGGTCAACAGTGGTAGGAAAGTATCAGTTGTTGTTTGTTCGACCTGGGCATAAGTAAGTGCTCTATCTCTTCTCATCACTTGGCCCTGTAAACCTCTTGGCCTGCCTTCTTTTGGGCTGGTTTGTGCAGAAACACGATCTGTGTTTGATCTTGCACTTTTTCAGAATGTAGTTTTGCTGTCATGCATCTTAGTCTTGCAAGATCTACACTGAGGCTGTGACATTCACATCATATTTGTTCTACACTGCAAAGACAGACAGCAAGTAGGAGAAGCTAAATACTTTAACTCATAAAATAAAAACTGCAGCTTTCTTGTAATCACTGTTTTCTAATTCCTAAACCAAATTTTCTTAGATATTTATAGAAAATCTAGAAAAGTTATGTTAATGTTGTTTTCATAATTCTTCCTTGTAAAGATGTATTTGAAACCCAGCCAAATTAATTAACATTTAAAGTTAATGACAGCAAAGATTTGAAACAAAAAAGGTTGTGGAAATATTTTCAGAGGTTGGTATTTTATCATTCAGAAATATGCAGCAGAATTCTAACAAGCATTCCTGTGATTAGTTTCTCTTCTATTTAAACGAAGAAACGATCACTCATATAAAAATGTTGTATCTATCTCTTTCAAACATTGCCTTTCAAATTTTTTTCTCGAGATGCTGCAGTTTATTTTTAAATCAAAATTTTAATTGAAGAGGTTATAATTTTAACACGTACAACAAAGATTTGATGAGTCTCTGTAGTTTATTGTAGCCATTAAAAAGTTGTGGCTGCTGGCAGAATACCAGTGAAAGTCTAAAGCTGAAACAGATGTGTGTAGCAGAAACCAAGTCCAGAGAAGCGTCGGGCCCAGCTATCCAGACAGGCGCGGCCCTTCAGATGTAAATAATTTGAACAGTATTAACTGCGGCTGCCTGTGTTATAGGGTACGTTGGATTTATTTCAGAGTTTGGTTGAGTAAGGTTGTCTTAAGCAGATTACCTTGTTGCTTAGGTGGGATGAGACAAAGGTAATAAATGAAAGAGGTTTTTTCTTGTGTGCCATTAGGGAACAAAATGAAGTATCTTTTAGTGAGGTCAGTTTTTTTGCCTGAATAATTTTTTTTAAAAGCTAAATATCACCTCTTCTGCCTGAAGTGTCAATTTTCATAGACATTTTTCGTAATAGTTGTCATTTAGTATTTAAAAATATTTTTTTCTATCTTATCGAGGCATTCATTTATCTTTCTATCACAGATATTAGCATAGGAAAGATTGAGCTATCATGAGTGGCATGTCTTAATGGTGTAAACTTCTGGTTTGAAATACCTAGACACTGTGGAACCAAAAGTTCAAATCTAGATGGAGCACAAACCCTTTCATCCTTTTCAGATAAACAGATTGAGTTCCATACAGTTCGCTATTTTGAAGTCTTTCAGATTGGAGTTTAAAGGGACAGACTAACTTTAGTCTAAAGGGATTAAAGTTTGGCTCAAAAATTCAGTCAAATTTCTGGAAATCCTTAATCCAAGAGGTTTTTAACATACATTTCAGAACATACTTTGTGATAATGAAAATTTTTAAGTTAAAAAGAATTATAAACAAAAATATGCATTTAATATAGACTTTTAAGGGGAAAGAAGTGCAAATGAATACAATATTAAATAGTGAGATGAAAGTTTTAGATTGAAATCTGTTTCCACTTTAAAGTCGCAGGAAAAAGAAATGTTTTCTGTAAGCTCAGGTTTTCACTCCCAGTCTGTATAGTCAGTGTATGTCCAAGGTTTTCAAATATTACGTAGTAGAATAAACAGATACATTTATTGATTCAACAGGTTTTAGCTTTCTAGTTAATCTTTATGGAAAAAAAAAGAAAAGGTTTTGCTTTTTATCAATATTTTAAAACTATAAAATATCCTATTCATTGTTTAGGACAATGTTTTCCACTTTTTCCTTTCCCTATGACCAAACATGACTTCCCTTTTGGTCTGGCCAATGCCACTTGATTGGAATTCTTCTGGAATAAGAACAGAATGTTTGAAATGTGTAATTGTAAGAAGATTTTTAAAAAGAAAGTCTCAGTATGATAGACTTGTATAAGTTTTATCATGAACCTTTCATTCATCTCTGTCCAAAGTTGAACAATCTTTAATTGTTCAAAATTAGTTACACTGTAGATTGAGTCCATCTGCCATACTCATTGCTCTTCTTTGCAATACAGTTCATAAAATTTAGAATGCTGTTTCATTAGTTAAAAGAAAGCAATATTAGGTTCCTTTGACTCTATGATTCTGTGATGTACTGTAATTGTTCATTACAACTTTTTTGTATTCCTGACAATAAAATAATAACTGAAAGAGCAAAGATGCTTACTGAATATTTAAAAATGGAAAGCAACACGGGTCCGCTCTGAATGCTTTGAAAAGTCATACTTTTACTTCTCATAATTAATTAAATTTCCTACGAGATTGTAACATTTTGATCCCACTGAATAGCTACATACCTTTTGCTTTTACTTTCCTTGGTGGCTACCAGTAGAGATATTAGTCGCCATTTTCATATTAATATTTTTTCAGTACTGTATATATGTTTAAACTATTTACTAACTTAACTGTGTATGAATATATATGCAGGTGTTTACACACACACAAACATGACCAAAAAAAAATAATTTATTCTAAAATTCATAGATCTGCAACCTATAATAATCAGTTTGATATCAGTACTCCAGGAAACATAGTTTCAAACTGGGGGCCTCTTAACTAGTTGACAGATCTGTATCTTGCATATGTTACCCTCAACTTTTCCCTATTTAAGTAGTGTAACTTCATCAAAACTTAAGCTTATGTCAACTCCATCTTGTAAAACTGTATAATCCTTACAAAAAGATTAAAGGGAAGCAAGTAAAGCTGCATAAAAAAATGAAAAATGGCAATGTTAAATTGGCTGGTTTCACATTGTTTTTTATATGGAAGCATTACAAGCATCTTAAAATTATAGAGAAATGCAGATTGATTGATTGGAAGGTACCTCTGGAAGTCCTGTGGTCCAAAGCCTTTGAGCAGGACTAACTTCATATTTAGATCTGTCTGTACAGGGTGCCAGCCAGCTCTGTTTTGAATCTGAGGATGGAAATTCCAACACTTCCCTGGGTACCTGTTCCAATGCTGAATCACTGAATATTTTTCCTTATCCCATGTGAGAATTTCCTGTGCTGCAGCTTGTGACTATTGCTCCTTTTTCTTTAGATGTAATTTCTAAGAAGGCTTCATCTTCTATATAGCTATTCATAAGATAGTTGAAACAAAAAACTAGATCCTCAGTTAGCTTTTTTGTCACCAGACTGAGCATACTTGGCTTCTTCTACCTCTTCAAGTGCTTAATTTTATTTTCATTCTTGAATGGCATGACCACATATATTAGTTTACAGATACGAATATGTGTGTATATATGTTCATATATACATAATCGTTACCATAGAAACATAGATTTCATGGAAATAGATACCAACATAATTGCTAATTAATACTGCTCCTTAGTGTGGCTGACTGCTCTGCTTAGCTGACTAGAGCAGACTGAACTGCTGCATCTACATTGCTTTCATTCAGTGCCTCTTCAGGGAGCTCTTTATCACATTATATTCCGAAGTGGATAAGTATTACATAAATAAGACAAGAATGGAAGAGAATTTACAATTGAGAAATGGATGGAAATTGAAAAGGATCAATAATTCTTGATTCTTGCAGCCACAGACACTGTAAATAGAACAATAGAATCACAAAATGGTTTGGATTGGAAAGATTATCTTGTTCCAACTCCCCTGCCATGAGCAGGGACATCTTCCACTAGACCAAGTTGCTCCAAGCCCCGTCCAACCTGGCCTTGAACACTTATAGGGATTGGGCAGCCGCAGCTTCTCTGGTCAACCTGTTACAGTGTCTCACCACCCTCACAGTAAAGGTCTAATCTAAATCTACCCTCTTTCAGTTTAAAACCATTCCACATTGTCCTATCACTACATGCCCCTGTAAAAAGTCTCTGTTAGGCTTTGTGATAGGCCCCTTTTAGGTACTGGATGCTGGGGGTTATGTTTCCCCTTTTCCCAGTCAGTGTTAACCTCATTGCGCTGCCACAACTTCTCAGCTCTGGATAGCTGTTTAACCACTCCATCTGCTAGTCCCCCTTCCTTCCTTTGCAACACACCAGTCGTAGGAGCCAATCCCACCATGTCTCTGTGGTGCCTATAAGATCATAGCCCTGTAGGCATGCACATGTCTCTAACTCCTATTGTTTATTCCCCCTGCTACATGCATTTGCATAAAAGGATTTAAGTTGTTTCCCAGATGAAGCTGACTTACTGGCTGACATGTCTGGGATTCCTTTAGAGACAAGGAAAAGGCAACAAAAATTAAAAATAATCAGTTCATCCTCATTTAAGACCAAAATTCTCTGATTTTCTGTATTTAAAATACTGAGCATTTGTTTTTGTAAAGAATTATAAGGGAATATATTTACCAATTGGAAAATATACAAAAGCATAAAAGTTTAATCACTATAATTTACAAGAAGGCAATTTAAAATTGTTAAATGTGTGTGTTCCCATCAAAGTCCTCAAACTGAGTTAGCAATTTTTTCAACAATGTCCGCTAATTAACTATAAACCATGTTTGCTCTAAAGATTAATTGATGTTTTCAGCTAATGAATTGAGAAATTTACAGCTTTTGTTGGATTTCTATGTAAGCAGAGATGGAGGAATTAAGTGAATGTGTTATTACTTATTCAGGTGGAATTATATATTTGGTTCATACATGATATGGCCTTAGATAAAATGTTTTATGGACTAGAGTTTTAGTATAATTGTGATGCAATAATTATCAATAGGCAATTATTATGATGTTGAGAGATTTTTTCTATTGTTTGATTTGCTTTATAGACAGTAATGTTACTGGATCATGACAATTCTAAATATTGTATAATTTTGAGTTTTAAATTCATAAATAATTTGTTTTTTCAATAGATATTTTCAGTGAAAGGTGACAGTTTACTCATTACAGGAGGATAGTATTGTCCTGGGTTCAGCTGTAGCAGCTATTTTTCTCCTTCTTGGTAGCTGGTGCAATGCTGTATTTTTTACTTTATTCTGAGAACAATGCTGATAACATCGATGTTTTTAGTTGTTGCTAAGTAATGTTTACTCTGATCAAGGACTTTGAGTCTCATGCTCTGCCAGTGAGGAGGGGCACGGGAAGCTCAAAGGAAGCAGAAACAGGACACCTGACCCAAATTAGCCAAAGGGGTATTCCATACCACAGCATGTCATGCCCAGTATATAAACTGGGGGGAGCCACCCAGAAGGTGGCTGGTTATCGGTAGGTGGGTGGTGAGCAACTATGTTCTCTCCTCTTGTTATTTCCCTTATCATTATTATTATTATTGGTGGTAGCAGCAGTGGTTTGTGTTATACCTTAGTTACTGGGCTGTTCTTATCTCAACCCATGGGAGTTACACTCTTTTCATTCTCCTCCCCATCCCTCCAGGAGCAGGGGAAGGAAGAAGGAGGGGAAGTTAGCGAGTGGCCTGCGTGGTTCTAAGTTACCATCTGGGCTTAAACCACAACAAGTATTCAAATAAGTATTAGAAGCTCTTTTCTATAACATTTTAAAATAATTGAAGCTTTATTCTAATTTAAATGAAACCTTTTAAGTCAATTTCACAGTGGCTTTTAGACATCTAAATCACATAAATGTTCCTGGAAAAATTTCCCAGCAGGAGCAGAGAAGTTATATGATATGTTCCGAGAGCTTGTCACTTTAATTTTATTAATATTAATTATACTTTTAAATTTCAACGTTAACCTTAAAATGTTGTAAGTTCAGGCAAATAGTAATTTGAACCTGGTGGTGGGACATGAGAAGCCAAATAGGTGCATGTGTAATTTCTTTAGACATCTATGATTTGGATAAATGGAGCCTGTGAGTGTTTTACCTGGTGAGTGTTGCTGTATTTTTGCACTGTCTAACGTTTACATTATATATTTTGAGGCATTGAAGAATGGTGTAAGGAAAAGAGCAAAGGACAGCTTTGTACAGAAGTTATTCTGTTTTCAAGGGTTGGCAATATTGCACTCTCCTCAGAGTTTTCTTACCACTAGATGAGATATATTGCAGTTTGGTTTAGTTCAGCAAAGATAGAACAGAGGCCTTAAAAAGCAGCTTATATATGTCAATTGGATTATATTTTACAAGCAAACTAACATTTTGACTGTGTTCCATCAGTAATGTTCATGAGTGAATACATGAAGTGCCAATCTTCCTACGCAAATGGATCAATTCTTAAAATTCCATTAGATTTTCTAGTTTGTGATAATAGAGAATAGTATGGAATGGTTTTAATAAGATTCAGAAATTTAACAGAGGAGCAAAGCAAGGATGTTTTAGAAGAGTTCATTCCCTGGAAGCAGATGTCCACATGAGTGCACAAAAGCAAGGGAGAAAGCTTTCTGTTGGTTAAACAATGGCATGCTGTTAATTTTTTTCTTTTATATTTTTTCTTTGTCTAAAGAACCCTTGCAAGTTTCATGTTAAAAATCATTCTGCAAATGTTAAGACTCTAACATGGATTTTGGAAATACCACAGTGATGATTTTCTGCGCACTTCTGTGTGTGCCCTTTTATAAAAATAAATATATATGTGTGTGTGTGTGTGTGTGTGTGTGTGTGTTAAGCTTTAGTTACACAACCAGGTAGTACACATTTGGGAACAGGTAGTGTACATCTGTGAACAGGAGGAATATTGTCCCTATCAATATGTGTGTTGGATAATGAATGATGTAATTTGAAGAGTATGCAATACCAGTGTTGGGAGGAACAGTGACTTCATATTTACAAGCCTCATCAGGTTTTCCTGTCTGAGGGAGTACGCAGTAAAAGGAAAGGCAGATTTTCTCTGAATTGAGGTGGCCATTTATGTATTTACAGCCAATGATCCAAGATTGAAAGTAGATTAATGCAGAGTGTGGGATACAAATTAGTAGTAGTGAGGCTAAATAGCACTTTGAGAAGTGTTCCTGCTAATATTGTAGGTAGTTTATGAATTTACATGATTTTTAATCTAAGCAGGATGCTTTAGCAGAACCAAAGCCATAAACTTGGTAGAAGAATTAATTAGGTGAAACTTTATGATCTGTCTGGCACAGAAAATCAGAGATCCAGCAGTACAGAGGTAAACAGGAGATCACTTCTCCGGCCTCTACAATTCCAGCTCATAAACTGTTTCAGCCGTTGTTCAGAAATTCTCTTCTACCAGGTCCCTTGTTCAGTACACTAAGTGATAAGGTGTTTGTGTGTTTGAAAGGTTGTTTTTTTCTAGCACTGTGAAAATCTTAGTTTATCTGATAAAAAATATTATTAATGCTTCTTAAAATTTTTGTCTTCCTCTGAATTAGCCAGACAAGATTTTTCAATTTCAAAATATTTGGTTTCTATACTGTTCGGACAGAAGGGAAATGGTCTGATTTCCCAGCGGGTTCTGCTAACACACATTTCTACGCTCCTGACAGATCTAAATGATGGGGAGGGGGGTGTCTATATGTTTGGATCTTGACACTAAATCAAAACTTTCTACTGCTAATGTGTGCTGGAATCACTTAAGGAATCTTACACAGACAACTGCAAAATTATGAGGGTTTAGTAAGTATATTCATTTATATGTGTTGTTCAGTCCCTTGCAGTATGCTTCTCTGCTAAACGGCATGCTGAATGTAAACTACCATTTCAGAGAGAATACATTAACCAGAGTCTCAGATATGTTGCTATGGTGTGAAAAATATTTAGTTTTGCTAGGAATTTTTGTTCATTTCCTTAAATGTATCCTTAGGAAACAATCTTAAGAGAACGGTTTTTTAAATTACTTACATACAATGCTGATATCCTTTGACAAAACAAGGAGCAAGAACAACCCACCCCTTTTCTTCTAGATTAGTTGAAACTAATATAGGTTTGACAGTTGCTCTGCATGCCATCACGTACTGTAAAAGTTCAAAATGTTGTTAATCTTAAGAGAAGCAAACAAACCTCTTCACAAATCTTAAACCCAAAAGGCAAAGCCAGAATATCTAATCAAACTTGTGAGAATTTCTAAGATGTCAGACTCAGCTTCCAAAAGCTTCCTAAAAGCTTCCTAAAAATTCATTAGAACAGGTGACCTTTACAGAATGTTTTGTATGCCACTACTAGAATTATTTCACTTTCCACAGCTTAGGGCTTATTATTGAAGTGTTATTCTGTCTCATTTATGTGTGCGAGCTTGAGCAGCTTAACAGATATTTGTTTCTGTGTGGCACAAGGAAAATGTATTTCAAGCAGACAAAGTTTGGAATACTATTTAAAGTTTTGCTTATTAGCTTCTAACCTCTGAAATGGCTTTTTAGAAAACTGAATTATTGATGTACATAGAGGCACATTTCTTCTAAATTAGCTGAAAGTGACTTCACAAAATAACTATGCAAGCATTTAGAAGGTTATAATGCTGTACGTAGTTTCATGTGTGCTAACACTTTTTTGCATTATA
This sequence comes from Myiopsitta monachus, assembly GCA_017639245.1. Classification (NCBI taxonomy): domain Eukaryota; kingdom Metazoa; phylum Chordata; class Aves; order Psittaciformes; family Psittacidae; genus Myiopsitta; species Myiopsitta monachus. The sequence goes on from CM029924.1 coordinate 24,176,733, forward strand.
TTGTTGACCTTCATTTCAGACAGTAAAAGCAAAGCTTAAGCATAGAGTAGCACTACAAGTTTTCTACGTTGTTCTCAGATACTTTTTTCTCAGAAAACTCCACACCCCACCTCATGACATTTCCCTCTCTTACTAGGTTCAAAGGCTTCTGTATTAGTCAGTCCAGCTCTGACTACAGTGTTAGTGCTTGAAACTTTGTGTATTGCCATCATTGAGATGTGTATTGATTATCAGTGCGTGTCCAAAAATATAAGTAAAATACTATCTCTGAAACTTTTCTGGGTCCCTAGTACTGTAACCACTTGCAGTGGTTAGAAGTTGTCAAAAGGAATCACGATAAATCTCTTCCCGTCTTATCCACATTTATTTAAAATTCTCACAGAAACACAAAGTTATAAATAAGCACAAGAGCTATAGATGCCACAAATAAAATGGACTATAATAAAGCTAACATTACTATGTGTGTACCTGCAGCAAATATGTATCTATATTGCATGTAATAAGGGAATATAACCAAATCGTGCAACAGCATCCAACAAGTAAGCATGCATCTCCAGTGACTTTTGGTATAACTTGGAAAGTTGTTTGCAAGTTTGAAAATTTTAATATTTAAAACGTTGAATTTGCTTTAATAAAGCAAATCCAAACAAACAAAAACATGATGAACTTATATAGCATTTGCTGAATAATTTAGATTTATACATTTTATCTGAAGTTTATTAGATTCTTATTTGGGTAAATAGGTCCAAGTAGTGTAACAGGCTTCTGCACTATAAAAAATCATGGATGCTCTGATACAGAAACTTGGGATTATCTAGTGCTACTCTGAATTTGTTTGCAGCATGGTTTCAGATCTCATTTGAAAGAGAAGAGGTAAGGGTTCTAAAAAAGAATTATCAAATAGTAACCCTTCTGTCAAAGATAGGCTGAATTATAACAGGAAAATAAAATAGGTAGCTCGGCAGTATAACCTGCCAGACCCTGAACAGACAAGAGGATAGGGGTGGTTTAGCAGTTTTCACAATGGCGTAACTCATGGGGCATATTGTCAGTGACAGGTTTATAGGAATTCATGGTGTTGATACTTGGTTTCACTGTCAGGATGATTCCGGTAAATGCTGCTGGTGGCTTCTGGTGAGTAAATAGCTAGTAATTTACTGTTATCAACATTAACCTATTTCTGGGTTTCAGTTTACTTTTAAAATGGTGCTTAAAAAATTCCAAATTTGTCTGATTGACAGTGAAATGCTCTTTACGTGAAAGTTTGTTTATGGGCAGTGATTCTTTTGACAGATTTACAAGTGTCTGTGGAGTTTTAAAAGACTATTGCCCAATAGGCATTAAGTGAGAGACATTCTGTTTTATAAATATTTTCACTTATATTGGGGATTTTTAAAGAACTTTTTGAGCCAAGTACTGCATTAAATCTGAAGACAGTGGCAAACTGATAATCAGCAGTTTCCAGCTTTTTCTTAATGTTTTGCTTATGGTTTCCATTTCTGTGGCCAAGATTTGCAGTGGGTGAAGCATGATGTACATCCAGCAATTTGTAAGAGCTTTCAAATACTATTGCACGCTTGTATTTTCTTTCTTCTTTTTTTATTTTGCAATAGCTCATTTAGAAATAAACAATTTTCAAAGTAGCATGTTACATTTAATTTCACTAACATGCAACACATACCAAGAAAATGAACCAAAAGTTTATTACAGTAATGGAGAATTTGCATCTGTTTGAACTCAGTAATGCTGAAACAGGTTGTATATTTTCTCAAATGAATTTTTTGGAATGAGATGGTGATATGAGAGGTGTACTGTCAGATTTCTCAGAATTCCTTCAGATTCCTCAAAATTTCAGACAGAAATTTATTCAGAAAGAAGCTTTTCAGAATTTATAAATAGGGTCCTTGCCTCAGAATCATTCTAATAAAAACCTTGCTAAAATACTTGTCTTTTACAAAAGAGGAAAATGCTTCCATTTTAGTGAATATGAGAACAAAATATAAAAAATTAATGTAATAGTCCCTCAATCATGTTATAGCATTTTTAGCAAAGAAAATCAGAGCAACTGATGGAACAGGTCTTTTCAGTTTTTTTCTTTAATGTAATGTTTGGCATGATGTGGTAATTAAAAAAACCCAACAAACCAACAAACAAAACAAAATGAAAAAAGAACTATATTTCAAGTAACTTTTTGAGGGTTTTTTTTTTGTTGTTGTTGTTAAAGAAAGAACTTATACAGCTGGAAATTCAATGACTGTTAGTTACCAGAATCTTATCATTATGTTGTAGAACTGAGGTAGGTCATAGTGTTGTGTGGTAGCCTTCCGCCAAATATAACAACGACAGAGACAAGTTGACTTAATCTGTAGAATTACAACTGCCATTTTAATTAAAACCTTTGATTTAGCCCTGGCATGAAAAACGTTTTCCTTTTCCAAGTGTCTTCATTAGTATCTGACTTATGATTCCTTTGAACACACTTCCATGATTCTTTGCTATATCTATCACCAGGCAAATTTCATGATGTTCCTAAGTTCTTCAGCCTAAAAGATATATTTGGTTGGTGTTCCTTGCCATCATTTTGAACAAAGAATCATTATTTAGCATAGGACATTTCAGTATTGAAGGGAAGACTGAGACTAGAGATATTTCAGCAGAAATTGCAAATTTTTGAGGCTGCAGTTCCAGCCAAAATTCGAGTGCCTTCAGCCAGTGACTCCATACCTATGTGATGTGCCTTATTTTAATGTTAGCAAGTAAATAAATGCAAGTCTTATTCAAATATTTCAGTACAGTTGGTTTTAAACAAAATAGTATCTCTTGGAATTTCGTGTTATCTCAGACTGTCAGAGTTTTCATTAGCTCCCGCGATTCACATAGTCTATGTCATCTGTCTCATTTGCTCTTCTCTTCCATGCCTTTCCTCTTAGTCTTCCTCTCCCATTATGTCAGATGTTGATAAGCTTGTTAAGGATGTTAGAATTCCTAAGAAGTTGCTACCCAAATCAGATTTTTCTCTACATGCTGGTACTTCTTGTCCATATTTTCCTGTAGCTTTTATTGTCTGATTAAGGTTAATTGAAGCAATTTTAATTTAGAAAACAATTCACCCTAGTCGTGGTCATATAAATATTTACATGGGACACACCTGAGTAGCTTTTCTAAATCTTGTGTTATTTAAGCCTGTAGGAAGCATCTAGGAAGCTTTCAAGTACTTCAGACAGTGCATTACCAACACCATATATTTGGGAAAATGCCTTTCTAGAGTATGCTAGAGTAAGTGTAGATACTACTGTAGCTAAAAGCTTATTATAATACATATTTATGGAAATCTACTTCTTTATAGATTTATATAAATTTCTTATAGAAGATTATAATAAAATAATTAGCTTGCAATAGTTGCAATCTTACATCATTATAATAGTGTGCATTCTGTTGTTGCTGTGTACCAAATCCCTGAACATATGTGTACTAATACTTTTACATTTTCGTCACTTTATCTAAAACAATTTCTAAATATCACCTTATATAATTTTCTATAGATTTATTTAAACACAACGAAAAACCACAAACCTCTACTGCTACTTTGTTCAAACTTCCAGTCAGAAACTTACCAATATTGTCTCTGTTATTCTGCTAGTTTTATCCCCCCCATACAGTTCTAATGTGTCTGTCTGCTTCCAGAGTAAAGTGTTAAAATTTACTTGATTAGCTGTAGCCATCCTCTAATTCTACAAGCAAAAATGTTAAGTATACATAAATTTCATTCAGTGTATGATAACAGTCATGGAAAGTTCAAATTTTTAATGGTAAGAGGCATGTATCATAAGAAAATAATCTTTAAAGGTCATATAAACTTCCCTGACTTCTGGTTTGTTTTCTTAGTTTATAAAAGACACATAACAGCTAATAAAAGTCTTTCTTTCCCAATGTGTTATGTTTAAATTAATGCTACATTCTGCCTACTATCTGGCATAAAAACAAATATCCATTAACTTTACTCTGAGCATTTTCAAAGGCCTGTCTTACGCTCCATGTTGCAAAACTGGAGATTAAAGATTAATTTAGACTGTAGCCTAGTCCGCTTTACATAAGCTTTGTAACTCATAGTCCACAACCTGCATGAACTGTGGAGGGATGCTACATTACAATATACGCGTAGATGTAAACAGGTATCTTTCAAAATTTTTCTGTAACAAAACTGTCCAAATGATCTCAATTGAAAAGCAGACTTTCTTCTAAATCCTGCTGGTCCAATAGCATTGTAGGTACACTGCTAGTTATAGAATAAAATGTACGCATCTTGTTTCAACCTTCCATTGACTTTTTTCACTGCACTGTAAATTTGTGTTAACATGACATTTGAATTACAAATTCTAAAGTTCTGTTGCCATGGTTTTGTATTAATTTTTGCTGCAATGAGTTGAATTATATGATGGTGGAAGCAATTTGGTGTGAATGTGTTTCATGAGGCCAAACTGTAACTTGGGCTTAACTCCAAAATAAATTTCCATCTAAATTTGGCTGCTTGGGAATGAAAAGTTGCGATGAAAAAAAAATCTTATAGTATTAATTCAGTTACTAAATGGTAGGTAACTGCCTTTTGATTTCTTAGTCTCATTTCACCATTAATGTGGATGTTGGAATCTACAAGGTTTACTAGAAGTTCTCGAATGTTAAAATGTGTTGGTAGATAACCTGGAGATTTTAGAAATTGGCATGACATCTGGTCTAAAAATAACAGATAAATACTAAACAAAATGAAGATAGATGTATGTTAATTTTCTTACAGACTTCTACTGTTTCATATCATGGCCTGGAATTTGAATACTTAAGTAAAGCTGAATTCCTGCATCTGTGTTAGGAAAAATGGTTGATTATAGGATTGGCATTGATTGATTAGTCAGTCCAGATACAAGACGTCCTCCACTCAGCGCAGAAACTAAGTTTAGGTCTTTAAATGCCATCTGGACTTTGTGTTAGGCAGGCTGTATTCCTGGCAGCTCTCAGCACACAGGTGCAGTTTTAGAATAAAGTTGTTACTAAAGGCAAATTCCACTCTTTAAACACATATATAATTTTATATCTGGTATGCTAGACTAGTATTGGTGTGTTTATTTTAATGTAATTGCTGGATTCCTTAGTGCTTATATATTTCCATTTCCTCTAATGTAAGTCTTGGTGACTAATTTAGATGTAGGCTTCTGCAGTGTTGACATCTACTTTGGGTAGATGAAATATGCCACTAATGTCATAGAATCGTCTCCACTTCTTTTTGTAGCCTCTGAAAAGCAGATGAAGTTGGTTTGCCTAGAGTCTTCTGAAGAACATCTCCAACCCTTCAAGGAGAAACTAGAGGATTTCTTCCAGAAAGGTAATCACATCTTAATACAAAAATAAAATTGGCATCTAGTGTAGTAGTTTACAAATTTATAAATAATGTAAGCTGCATTAAATGTCTGTTGCCTCTGAAAATTCCTATGGATTATGTTCCTAACATGCCTAGTGTATGTAAGAATAATGGTTACATGGATCTTGGGCATCACTTGTCAAAGATAATTTTTCTCTTGATCTCACCGATTTCCTACTGATTGTTTTCTGCTTTTGTTCTACATGAAGTAGTGGCATCTTTTATTGATAGTATGGGTTTATGAACTGACAAATTCATATCTAATGATTTTGTCTTGTGTGAGACAGAAATAGGCATAGGGAAGTGATTTGCCAGGATAGTCTGGAGGCAACAGGGGTGAGAGCCAAGTACAATTTGATATCAGATCAAACCAGTAAACACACCTTGCTGTTGTTGAACAGTTCTGCTCTCTCCTCTTTCCCAGACTGTGTTCCCAGTCACCTGTTTCTGCCAGCACCATCATCTCCAGAGCTGTGCAAAACAGATAAGAGAATAGATTATGTTTTCCCCCTCCAGGTTGTAGTAGTACAGACTATTTGTGAAAACAAAGTGCTACATTTCTGATGTCTATATTAGGAATTATTAAGAATGAGGTATTACCAAAGGACTAGTATTTCTCACAGCAATTGTGAGCAGTTTAGCAATTTACTGTTTGAGAAGTCAAATGAACTATCTGAATCTACTAATCCAAGCAGAATGTTTACTTCATTCAGATTATTGTAATAATTTACGAATTAGCTTAATCCTTTTTATAAAGATTGTCCTAATGTCTTTTTAATAACTTTATTTCATGAGACTATCTTATTAAATACTTTGATAAGTGAAAAGAGGGTATTTTAAAAGTAGCAGACTGTTGTTGTACTGTTAAATAAACCAATATTCTCCTACACTCTTCTCCAAGGCCATGGAGCTCAATGGATATATTTATTTGATATATTTTTTTCTTTTAGTTGCAAATGTATTTAGACAGTATTAACGATGAAAATTTCTTGCCACAGGACTTGTAAAACAAGAAACCATAATGAAAATCTTAATGCCACTGCAGAACAGCTGTATTGCTTTTCCAATTTGTCTAATTGAAAATTATCACTTAGAGATTGACAATAAGATTAAGATAGAAATATATGTATTTCTACAGAACCATTATGATCTCCAGCATGCTTCTTAATCTTGCTTTGACAAAGTATTGTAGCAGATCAATGTAATTGTAACTTGTATAGATTAATTCATTGTACTGTATGAATTATCCTGTTAGAGCACCTCAGAAAGAAACTGTCTGCATTCATTCCAGACTACTAACCAGACAGAGCAGTCAGAATCATAGACTCATGTATAAATGTTGACCATAATTCAATTTTGCCCAGGTCTTGCCGGGACCCTAACCAAATGGTGACTTCCACGACCGTATGACAGATTCTGTTATTACACCCCAGATCTTTTGAGGACTGTTGTTGTTAATCTGGTAGGCAGCTAAGCACCACATGACCACTCACTCACTCCCTCTTAGTTGGCTGGAAAAGAGGGTCAGAAGGGTAACAGAGAGTTACTGTTATCTCAACTCATGGGTTGAGATAAAGACAATAAGAAAGGCAAAAGCTGCATGCGCAGGCAAAGCAAAACAAGGAATTAATTTGCTACTTCTCATCAGTAGGCAGGTGTTCAACCATCTCCAGGAAAGCAGCACTTCATCGTGCATAACCACTACTTGGGAAAACAAACACCATAACTCTGATCTTCCCTTGCTTCCTCCTTCTTACCCCAGACTTATTGCTGAGCATGATATCATATGGTATGGGTTATCCCTTTGGTCAGTTCGGCCATCTGTCTCACCTGTGGACCCTCTCAGCTCCTTCTGAACCTACAGCCTACTTTCTGGGAGTCAGTGTTAGAAATAGAGAAGACCTTGATGCTGTGCAAGCACTGGTCAGCAATAACTAAAACAGTGGTGTGTTATCAATACTGTTTTGGTCACAAACGCAGTACACAGCACCATATGCCTGCTATGAAGAGCTGCTATGAAGAAGGTTGAACTCCGCCCCAGCTAAAAACAGTAGAAGCAATAACAAATGTGTATCACTACAGCCCCTCCCCACCCAAAGGCAACACAGTACCTGGTGGGTGGTAGTTTCTGTGGCATTACAATGAAAATCATATAAATTCTACCCTGAAGACAAGGAAAAATAACACAGAAACCCATCTTGATTAATAGGACTAGAATAGGTTCTGGACAAATGTCAGGCTCCAAGATTCAGTTTAGGTAAGTGTCTGCAAACTCAGTGGCTTCTCTGAAATTAGGAGTTAACTGATAATACTGAGAATCCGTTATGCATCTGCTTTCAGTTTTGGTTGTTTAAAAAAAGAGTTGTGGCTGTTTTAAGCAAATGTAAGAAAAAAATGTCTGTTATCTTTCTGCCAGCTCACAGCAAGTATCCAAAGCTCAGATGCTTTTCTGAAAATTCTGGCTTGAAAATAGTGCTGGAACTCATAGATATTCAGGTTTTTCTCACACATTTTCCCAACATTTCTAGTTGATGTGAAGTTGGAAGCATTGTAATAAAAAAACCCATCTTGATTTGCTTAAACTGAACTGTTTACATTTCCTAATTACAATTAATACCAATTAAATATAATACTTGCTGTGTTGTAACAAAAAACACTGAGTGTTATGGAGACTGACATTCTAAAATGCTAGAGGGGATAAACTGTACTTCTGCTGATGTCAGTGCTGTTTTGTGTAACTGGATGTAATGTAACTTAGTGCCTTCAACAGGGAATTAGGTGCCAGAACTCTTAGGTTCTATTCCCGGTTTAGCTGCTTGACATGTGATACTAGTGTAGTTGGTTAATCTCTTATTTCAGAGAGCACTTCACTATTCTAGCATCACATGTCAAGTAGCTAAACAGAATGTTAAATAATGATTCTTGCTATTTTTTGTAATGAAAGATTATCTTCGTCAAGTATTCTGTGATTCCTACATGAAAGACATCATGTGTAAACTGTGTTAATACTTCATTAGCTGTATTTGATACACCCATGCCTTTTGAAAAGGGCTTTGATTATCCTCAAAGTAGAAATAGTCTTTAATAGATTTAATTATGTTGTTTTTAACAAATTTTATTAGTTTTACTATAATATGGAGACCTAAGAATTACTATAAATTAATATACATTCACTGTATTTCCAGTGGACTTACTGTATGATTTGTATATTTTTTTTCAGAACTATATTCATAATATTTTCCATTTAAACTGCCATGGTATGCAAAATGAACTTAGAAATCATGAAATTAATAGTTGGTTTGGAATGCTCCTTAATTTATTAAATTCTTGCTCAGAATTGCTTAGAAGAGAAGTCCTCTTTTCATATGAAGCTACCTCTCACCTGGTTCCAGGTCACAAAGTATGTAAAAACCTTAATCTGGGCTCAATTTCCTTCCTTATATACTAAAATGTGCAAATGAAAAAGTCTTCCTGCTTCATAGCATTGAGCATAGCTTCATAGCATTGAGCACGGCTGCCTCTCTTCATTTCTCTAAGAATAAAGTATCTTGATGGTGAAGACTTTGCTACTAAAGGAATTTGTTTAGTTTAGAGCAGATTCTGGGAAGTAAGTAGTCTGATGTCAAGACAGAACAGTTTTTGAAAATCATTAATAGTGGAAAGCAAAGCTATTTGGTAAAGGCACATGGTACACTGAAGTGTCCAAGGTAACAGGAAGATGGAGAAGGAGGGATTTGTCGAATAGAGTAGATCTGTTGAGGTTAATCCCGTAGTAAAAGAAATTGTCCTGTATTTAGAATTCTAGCCCAGCATTTAGGAAACATTGATTAAGTTGATTCTTCGCTACAACTGCTGTATGTCTTATATTGCATAAAAGGTAAACACTGTGCAGTTATGGAACTGTACAATAGAAAAACAGAGTTACAGGCCAAGCTACTCACCACAGTATTATGTCAGGAGGTAGTGCATTTTTCAGAGAAGGTTAGCAACCACATGGAAAATGTCAGTAAATCTGATTTTTACTGCTGGGTGATTTCTTCTTAATAATTCTAGCCAGGCTGCAGTAGCTAACTGAGCATGTATCTATTGTGCTTTTAAAAGTATTTCTGGCGCAGAATAGGAGCATTGATCCACATTTACTCATTTGCCTGTTGGAATGCACCATAGAGGATTATTGAGGTAGTACAGTGAGAAAGAAAATAAGAGCTAAATTCTATTAGAAAAGCCATGAAGATTATGAGAGACCTGGAGCACCTCTTCTATGAGCACAGGCTGAGAGAGTTGCGTTTGTTCAGCCTAGAAAAGAGATAGCTCCAAGGATACCTTGGAGCAGCCTTCCAGCATCTAAAGCGAGCCTACAGAAGAGCTGGGGAGGGACTTCTAACAAGGTCATGTAGCAATAGGACATGGGGAAAATGGTGTTAAACTGAAAGATGGTAGGTTTAGATTAGATATTAGGAAGAAATTCTTTACTGTGTGGGTGGTGAGACACTGGAACCTGTTGCCTCAAGAAGCTGTGGCGGCTCCATGCCTGACAGCGTTCAAGGCCAGGTTGGATGGGGCTTTGAGCAACCGGCTCTAGTGGAAGGTGTCCCTGCCCATGGCAGTGGGGTTGGAACTAAATGATCTCTAAGGTCCCAAAGATCCAAAGAATTATATAATTACATTCTGTAATTCTATGATTCTATGATTTAGGCTAGCTGCCTTCACTTGCATGTTAACTACTCTCTGTTTTGTATTATTCTTGGTGGGATTACACCAAGAAATTAAGAAATCTAATAATAATAAAAAAATCATTTGAGTATACTGGCCAGAAACTCTGATTGAAATTGCTACGTTCTCTGACATGAATATAGGGAGGATAAAAAGGGGGACTTGCATCATTCCATAGCGTACCTGTCTACCTAAAGAGCATAGAGCCTGGTCCTGGCATTTTCAAGGGTTTGAAGCAATTTCACATTAATTTGTTTGAGGTAGGTAACTGCAACTACATAAAGAATTGTTATTTCCTTTATCATCCATGTCTTCATGCCTTCATGCATCTCTATAAGTTCCACCTTCATAACTGTATTTCCAGAAAAATAATCTATTCTGTTTAAGTAATAAATTCGCATTGGATACTGCAATTCTGTATTTTCTTACAAACTTGTTCAGCAGTAAAAAAGATGAAATACTGATTCTTTATTAGGAATCACTGGTTTTAGATCACAGTTCTAAGTGAAACCTTGTTGAAATAACTTTGACTTCTTATAACCAAATAATTGAAGAAATAAATCATTTAGATCTTGATTTCAAGCTAGCATCCAGGAAGATATTTTTATTATTGCTGGTTTTCATTCCTAATATCCCTACTCAGATAATTTTATTATAACATTACTTGTTGCTATCTTAAACTAATTTCCACCAGGCTTTACTTGTTTCTATTTTATTTGCCAACAATACATAAAATACCATCTTATAATTACTTTCATGTAAGAAATTTATGCACTAACTTCTCTTCAACTCTAGCATATTTCAGCTGGCAGACTTCTGGTTTCTTGTTGATTATTTCCAACTTGTTCCTGGGTATATAAATATTCCATCTTAAACGCTGTTCTTGGCCTGTACATGTCCGTGCATGGTAATTTGTTCTCTTTGTCTAATAGCGCCTGTTGTATCAACCCAGGGGAAACAACCTTCTTTACCTAGTTTATAGCCCTGTATGCTTTTTTGAGTATAGGAGGATGATAATATAATTTCTTTTATTACAGCAAAAAAAGTTTTTCCAACTCAAACCTCTACCGCTTTTCAGTCAAAGCAGGATGCTAATCTCATTTAATAGTAGTGAATCAGAAGTCAAGAATACTCCAAGACACTACTGTCAGTGCCATTTTCAAAATACAATAATACTTCTTATTTCTCTCTTCCTGTCAACAGGATATGCCTTTATAAATTTTAACATTGTCAAAGATTAGCAAGAAATTACACACTGGCACTTATTTCCTTTAATAGTCTGACAACAGTATATTGCTGTTTTTAAAACGGATATGAAGACTATGTTTTAAGTCCTTATTCATAATAGTTTGGTAAAGCTTGCCTGTAATGACTTCCCAAAATATCAAAATTCCTTAAGAAATAATTTGAATTTTTACTTTTGTGCAATTTCTGTGCAATAAAAATACAGCTTCTCTCCGCAAAAAGAATATTAACAGAAAGAAAAATATTCTAAAACTATATATGAAATGATGGCACATACTTGTCTTCCCACTAGTGTACTCCTCTACGTTAAACTAAGTATTGGATTATGATACCTGTGTTCTATTATATTTGTAAAGCTCTTGAACATTTTAATGCTGAATAAGTGAAGCAGGAAAATAAAGAATTATTTTTAAGAGCTGCACATTTCGGTAACAGCTTCTTGTTAAAATGTGATGTGTAAACAGCAGCAGAAAAGCAATAGCACTTATAATGATCTTACAGTTTTCCTGATTTTTTACCTGCAATTATGAAGCTGCTTCTATCAACCAAAACTCATATTTCTGTGAAGTTAACCAGTTCTATATCAGACAATCTTGCAGATTCTGTGACTATCCAGTCTGCATATCAAATACTGATTCTTCCTTTTGTGAATAAACTGCACAAATACGAAGACTTTCACTTCAAAGCTGTGTTTTCTTTTCTACTTATCGTAATTCTTTTTTCCCCTTCATTTATTTTCACTGAGATGTTTTATTATCTCTGCCACACATATGCCGTTCTCACATTAAACTGTGTGGGAGGATATTTATGTCCAGTGTCAAACATGAAAAATATGTCATACTTCCTTGCAGTGATAATGTTTGCATAAAACTTTTTATCCTTCCCAGCAATGACATTACAGACCAGGCAAAGTTTGTGTTTAGATCTGGAACGCTGTTTCATATGCCATCAGCAGGATTACTTTAATCTTTCAAACTGTTTGTGACAGTCACAACTGTTATTTTCACTCAAAGATCATTGTATTTAAACAGATGAAAGAGTGATTTACATAAATTGTCATGAATCTGCAACACACAGAACCTTATTGCGGTGGTACTGAGATTGTATAGTTAGACAATAGCCTCAGTCCATAAGACACCAAATAAGGTGTCCTGGAATGTGATTGTATCCATATGCCTCTAACTAATGCAGTATTGACACTGAGCTGATTCAAAGAACAAGAATTTGCTCCGAAATGAGTGTTTCCTCTTACACTACCAAAAGAATTACCAACATCAAAGTCCTGAAAGCTGATGTTAATTAAAACTATGACATTTTAGGAAACTTCCATTTGATTATTTTAGAAACAGATATACCTCAAATTGCTGTAATCAGTTCTACTATATCATGACTTAGTATAAAAATTGCAACATTACACTCCGTTAAAAAATGTGATATGAAGGTAATTTAGAAGGACTTCAAATTAAAAACGCAATGTCATCCTCTCTTAGAAGACAATGAAAGAATCTCTTAGAGACAACAGTTCCTTCCATCTTCTTTTCAATTCGATTGTGTTATACTGAATTACCATGACTGACTTAATACAAAATAAAGATGTATACAATAGTTATAAAATCTATACCTAGAATTACTGATACCTTTAGTATAATCACTATCAGCTGCTGGGAGCTTAGCATTCTCTTTTAATTCTTATTGAAACCTTTATTTTCTGTTCAATTCCACTGTATTTCTTCCATTGCCCATTTCATAGGCTTACAGGTAAACAGAACCGTAGGTTATACATTTTGTTTTTTCACAGGGATCCTAGTAGGCTGTTTTCTTCTTTACTATATTCTTATGAATTTGCTGGATGATTTCCTGTTTATCTACTTATCTTCTGGTGTCATTATTCTTTGTACTGCAGTCAGTTCCACTAGCATAGAGTTTATCTGCTTTTGCCCTTCTGTTGGCATCCTTGTCTTACCCTATTTTTGCTGATATTCCAAGCCAGTGAACTAATCGAATTTAAATCCCTGTCAAAGCTTTCCTTGCAGGATATCAGGATGACACTGATTTATTACTTTAGATTATATCACCTATGAGCAAGTGCTTGAATATATGGAATATATTATGCCCCTCTACTCTGCTCTTGTGAGACCTCACTTGGAGTATTGTGTGCAGTTCTGGTGTCCTCAACATAAAAAGGACATGGAACTGTTGGAACAAGTCCAAAGGAGGGCCACGAGGATGATCAGAGGACTGAAGCACCTCCCGTATGATGATAGGATGAGAAAGTTGGGGCTGTTCAGCATGGAGAAGAGAAGGCTGCATGGAGACCTCATAGCAGCCTTCCAATATCTGAAGGGGGCCTATAGGGATGATGGGGAGGGACTCTTCATTAGGGTCTGCAGTGACAGGACAAGGGGTAATGGGTTCAAACTGAAACAGGGGAAGTTTAGATTGGATGTAAGGAAGAAATTCTTTCCTGTAAGGGTGGTGAGGCACTGGAATGTGTTGCCCAGGGAAAGTTGTGAATGCTCCATTGCTGGCGGTATTCAAGGCTGGGTTGGACATAGCCTTGGATGGCATGGTTTAGTGTGAGGTGTCCCTGGGCCTGGCAGGGGGGTTGGAACTAGATGATCTTGAGGTCCTTTCCAACCCTAACTGTTCTATGATTTTATGATTCTACATTACTGCAAGAAAAGAGCAGAGTCAAGAGTTGGAAAGGATTGGATAGAAGAGATTAATGCACTTGATGAATAGAGGTCCAAACAGACTTGCTCTCAAAGACTTTAACACCTACCATCACACTGGTCACTCTCACCTAATGCTTGTCTCCTGGACTGTAATTTCAAACCATAATCTTTGGATTAATCTTAGAAATACCCTTCACTGCTATCATAATACAAACTGATTATGGCAGTAGCATGCTTAATCTGATATGTATTTCTGTAGAATTTCTCTGTTGATCTTTTTTCTCAATTATGTTTTGTACTTGTGCAAACACATGAATATCCTGGTTTAATGCTTTGAACATGATTGATAAAAATACTACATGCTGAAAATTTCAGGAAATCTGAGCTGTCTGGATTAGGTTCTGTTATGGTATAGACTGTATTTGCCTTTTTTTAAGCAATGATAACAGGTAAAACCTGCAGGCCAGACAGGAAATAGCCATCGGAAGGAAGATTCTTTCTAAGAAAAAAAGATAAATAAATTTGACACCCAAACTTGTTGAAGAGGATGTAGCAGGTTCATTTGTTTTGAGAACAAAGATAATAATCACAATGTTCATAGGGCAAATCTCAGAAGTTCAAAGCTAGTTAAAAGACAAAGCACCAGGTTGCTACTAGGTGCTCAAAATTGGAAAATGACAGAATAAAAACATATGGATGATACAGTATTGCAGGATTACAGTTATGATAAAAGACAGACTCCTCCTAAATTAAAGAAAGTCTGGTTTCAGGTCATCATTCAGCCTCTCCTGTAACTCATTCTGTGATATCTTTGTGCCTAAATACTCCAGATGCCAGGGCAAGATATTTAAAAATGTACCTTTGTCTTGCTGCTTTGTGAATGCACTGACAGAGGTGGAGAAATCGGCAGTTTTGTTTCTCTTAAGAAATGTATGTATGGAATTAATTGGATCAGTACTTCTTTCATGGCATGTAAATCAATTCAGACTTTTTAGCATCAGGATTTTTCAGCCTTCTAAACTTTTTTCCCAAGTCAGCTATTTTGAAAGTGTCTAAAAAATATTTATCAAAGGACTTCTTTTCAGCTACTGTATAGTATATTTGAGGATATATTTGTACAAAGCATGTGTATAATGTCTTTCATCTTGAGGTTGTCTTACAATCTGAAAATTCCCTTCACAGTATTGCCATCTCTGGAGTGGAACTTGGTATCAAAGAGGATCCTATTGCCCAAGCACAGGCAGGGAGATAACTGGCACAACAAAGTAGCTTCTTTGGCCAAGCAGAAAACTTTAAATGTTAAAGAGTATAATGCTAAAGGGGAAAAATGCTCTAAAAAATGTGTATTTGGGTTGTTTATCTATAGAATTCTAATACAGTTTATCAGTAAATATTTATAATATGTTTCCTCACCTTGTATTTTGCACAAAGGGCCTAATCCAGCATTGACTTAGAATTGAATGGGAGTTGGATAAGACATATTTACGTTTAAGATTGTTTAAGCTTTTCTCATCAGAGCTTCTTTCCTTACATGTAATTGGGTAGTTCTTAGACAGAGAATCCCCAGGACAGCTGACTGTTTGAAATCATGGTAGGGAAACTTTGACTTTCCTGCATTTTAAGTGCCAGTCCTTTCTCATTTTAATGTAGTTTGACACCGGTTTGGTTTTGAAGTGAATGAAGTAAATTGTATCAAGAATTAAAATTTCTTTTCAAATTAAAAAAAAATCCAAACATTTGATAACATTTCCAAAAATGTCGTAAAATAACTCATCCTATTAAATATTTGTTGTAAAGAATTTTGTGCATTATAGAAGCAAATACATTAAATTGCAAAGTATATTATTGCTTTTACACTGAATATAATTCTTTAAGTCCATTCAACACTTTGTTGTTCTAATAAAAAAAAAAGAGGAATTCAGCTCATTATAACTGGGTTATTGCAGTAGAATGAGTTTACATGTAAGTTTTGTGTTAATTGCCATCCTCGAAAATATTTTCTGTGGGTTTGATAGATAAGTTTGAATGAAAATGGTAGTCCATTAAAACTTCAATTAAGACTCAATTATACTTAACTCCTCTACTAATAGGTCAGTTGAAATTTCTTCCATACTTTAGGATTTCAGTTAAATGATCATTTTCATGTCTTTCTATCTTTCTGTCTGCCTTTTGCATGGACATGATAATGATTATTTAACAGAAATACTTTTATTATTGTTGAGTAAAAGCCGTTTCCAAGAGATTGGAAGTACCTCATTAACAGTAAGGTAATAAAGGCCCAAAGGGACAATGAGCTTAAAGTCTGCAGTCATGACTTAGCTTCTGCACTCACATTCACTGGTCCTATTATGTACTACTCATATTCTTTTATTCCCTTTTAAATAAGGATAGACATGAACATGTAAAAATGTTTACATCTGCTGGGGGATAGAGGGGAAGTTTGGGTATTCCCAGCATAGACTTCAACAGAAAATAAGCAAGTCGTAAAAAAGCAAAATCAGTAGGTGCAATAATAATTCTTGTTATCTTCCCAGTCTTAAATTACACTCTAATAGGAGATTTTTATTCTTTTCCATACACTCTTGTTTCTCTCATTGTGGTAGTATCTGAGTGCTTTTGAGGAATGAATTAAATGGCCTAATGTGTCACACATGCTTTATTTCTCCTGTCATCCTTTTCCCGTAAGAGGAACAGTAGGGGTTTTATTTGTAAATTTAGAGACACTTTTTTTTTTAAATATAGTCTTCTATGTGTTTATAGAAAAAAAAGCAAGCTCAGAAAAAAATTTAAGCCTTGTACTTAAATGCAGCTTGTTGTTTCTTGTAAAATTATTGATTAAAAGAATTCTAACAAAATCCTTTCTTAAAGTTAGTATCCTGGATTTTATTTGTGGCATGAAAGGGAAATATTGCAGGTCCAAGCTTGCCTCTTCTTTACATTATGTTTCAAATCACAGGCCTTTCAAACTAGCAACTGGATAAATTTTCCTGTGTAAATCTAAATTGTAGAACTTTCAGTTAAAAATAATATCTAAATATTTGACAAATATTTGTGATTTTGTAAAGGAAATTATTACATTTTTGTTTGGGAAATTGAGCCTATATTATGATATATGCATATTATTTACCATCAATCATAACTATTTGTGTGGAATATATGAAATCCAACAGAGGTGATTTTTCTATTGGTGTATTCTTTAAGTAGAAGTTAAATAAGACACATATGCTTTTTCATAAAAACATATGTGATTTTTAGCAATATAATTTATTTATATTGTACTTGTTCTTTCTTATTTAATTCTACCTACTCAGATTTCATATTTCTCAAGCTAAATCTTAGGGTTTCATACTAAATAACAATTTATAAACAGGAAGATTTTTGGTTAAAAAATCAGTTTTATTGAAATAATTTTTTTCTATCTAAGGCATCAATTTTTTTTTTTTCTTAAACTGCTAGGTGTTCTCCAAATTCAGTTTTGATTCAGGTATGATGAAGACTAAAATATTGAACCTTAGAGACCAAACTATATCAGGTGCAGTGATGTTAATAAATGTGGAGAAGTTTTCTGTCTATCTTGTTATAGGTGGTCTGTATTTTTATGAGAAATGTTCAAAACAAGAAGTACTTATTTGGCACATTTCACATTCATTAAAATGCAGTTATAGATGCTAAAAAGAAATAGGCAAAAATCCACCTTAATATTTCAGCTTGCTTTTAAATGCGAATATCTAATATCAATACTTAGATTTAATTTGATTTTAATTTTTGTTTGAGTTACCCTTAAATATGGGTAGCTGTGTACTTGAGAATCAGTTTGGTCTTGGAATTCTCCTCCCCCATCCTGTCTATATGGCAGAACAAAAAGGGGAAGGTGACTGTCATACTTCTATGCAGCACATTTTTAGAAGGTCAGAATGATTAAATTCGCTCTCAATAATATAGTTTTTCTGTTCATGTTTTTTATTGACAGTCTTTGTTTCTTAAAGAACCTTCATTGCTTTTTTTATTCAAACAGAAACACAACAAAGAAACAGATGTGTCCCATATAAAATATGCAATAAATCTTGTCTCACAAATTCTTTGCTCTGAACTTTCTGACAGAAACTGTCAAATATCCACTTTAATTCTAGTATAAAATGTTCACTTTGTGTCATGGCGCCAACCACCATATGCTGGAATAAAGTCAGTAACCAGCAATAAAAAAAGGCAACATACACACCTTTGAAAGAGTACAAGCAATCAACAGTGAGAAAGGTATATATAAATCTATGGAGAATTAATCTCAGCTTTGCCACTATCCTGCTGAGCGTTTACAATGAGACTTTGCTCCCGACCACCAGAAGTGGCTTACTTTGCAGGCGGAGTGTATCCTAATGAGGGGAAAATGTAGGGAAAACAAAGCAGCAGCTTTTAACCCTCCACCCCCATCCTTTGGATCACCTAGAAGAGCATGTCCCAGTGTGTTCAAACATGTGGGGCCACTACACATCACGTATTGCTGTACTTTAGCTGATCATGTGAAACCAATCTTGACTGAGCTCAATCAGCACAAATGACTATAGCTTCATAAATCATTGTTATCATTCCACAGGAGGACGCAATGCTATGGCTTTTCTCTCCTGAAAGTTTTCAGGCCACAGGTTTCACAAGCTTTTCTGGAATTAGTTTAATTGCATTTGTATAATTCATTATTTACCCACCAGATTAGATGTTTGTTCACCATTAATAAATTGTTCTTTTATATATATATATATATATATATATATATACACATCTTTCTTAGGTTTTTGACAAGACCTCCTGCTTCCTATTCATTTTAATAATCATTCCACTATTAAAAAGTTGGTGTTTTTTTTTTTATAAAAATATGCTGATTCTTAAAGTTTTTACTTCTGCTTACAACAGGAGATTGTAGCTGCAGATAATCTGGATAGCTTTCCTAAACACAGAACAGATTGGATTTAATCTTGTTCTGTTTGAAAGGATTAGAACTAATTTTCAGCTCCATAAAATGTTTAGATACATTTAATCATCTCAAAGATTAATCTTGGAATTAGACCACAACATTATAACAGTTTATTAAAAAGAAATCAGAATTAGAATACATTTCTATAGTGGTTAATATTAATAAGATTTAAAAAATATTTATTCTCTGGAACCACAAACGTGGGAGAATAAGAGATGAATGGCCTGATTGCATTTTAAGAGAATGCAGTTTAAAATAATTTCATTGGAATAAATTATAAAATGTAATTCTAGTTCTTGCTTTGTAATTGATAGCTCCAGATCATGGGAAAATGAGACTAATTCTAGTCTGAATTTTAATGAAAAAATTACCTTTTTATGTAGAAGCTAACTGAAAAAATAGCTTAAACTTTAAAGTCCACTCTCACAGAATACAGTAGAAGCATCAGACCAAGAAACATAATTTTAAGAAATATGGGACTTTACGAAAATAATTTCTTTTTTTTTTATAGCTAGCTCTTATGTTCTGGCAAAATGACCTTCAGCACTTTTTCTGGCACATTTATAGACAGCATTATCACTTTTAAAAGAAAACATAATTTCCTAGGTTTTTTATTACCTATGATAATAAACACTTTCTCTAATGTGTTGCTTGAATGTGTTCTGCTGGTGTTCCGTGCCTCTGTGTTGTATAAATGTCTACAATTTGTTATGCTTTGATAGCATTAAAAATATGGAATCTTTTATAATGTTAAGGAATTTCTGTGTGGTCCATGTTAATTAGACCTTGCCCAGTACCTAAGATACAGGTTGATAACTAATATTCCTGATTACTTCTGGGCAAACTTGTTTGCTTGTTAAGCAGCTTCCCAAGACTGCACAGGGACTCTTTGTATGAATGAAACATTTGTACATGTTCATCACTGGATGTGGGTTTCTTAGCTTTAAAAAAAAATTCGTACCAGTGCAAAGGAAAATAAACTTGTAAGGACTGTTTCAAGGGAAGCATGATTAAGACCTCATGGCAGCGAGTGTTCTGAAGATTGTTTTGAAAGGATGTAAGATGTCTATACCAGTATTTAAACCATCTAAAAAAAACTGCATTGCAAAATCCCATGTTAAGAATGTGATATTTTCTAATTTAGAGAAGAGGTAAAGGAAACAAGGCTTATGTGATCACACTGCCTGTTGATTGTTCCCCTGCCAATAATTTTTAATGCATTGACCAATTTTGACCGAATGTGACAGAGTTTAGAGATCTTCAGATACTAAGCTCCTAAAAACTCAATAAAAATATGTGGCTAAATAGACAAGAGTGACCCTATTAGCCTTCCAGGGAGAAAAAGGCTGTATTATGAACTCAACCCTTAATTAAATATTAATGAATCCATCTGGGAGCTAGCTCTAAAATACCAATTTGGCACAGTAGGCCAAGTTTCATTGATTCCATTGCTCCTAGACCTTGCTTAACTGATACCATGGAAAAAAGATCTCTTGATAGGCGTGGGATTGTTTGCTCTGGGAATTTTTTGTATTCCAATATACTGGACATGCAGTGAAATATTTACATAATTTTTAATAAGGCAATAATACTCCTATGTGGGAATGATGGACTGTAGCCATGTGAAATAATTTGCAGTCATTTTAAGTATGCATTTTTAAAATTTGAAATTTCAACTATACAACTAAAAGCAAAATGAATAATGTTTTACACTGTATGTATTCTCCTCTGTTTGCTACATTTATATATTAATTCTTAAGTAATAAGAACTATTTTTATAGAGCTAACTTTAATATTATATCTCAAAGCATTGAGTTACGTTACAAGTAACTCAATATTATAATGTAGAAATAGCAGAACATTCAGGTTTTATGTATAGGTCTAGATGGGTCTATTTTTTTGTGTGTATATCTCTGCCTAGAACAGGGTAAACACCTCTAGAATTTCTGAAACTTTGTAATTTGCTAAAAACTTTTAAGGTTATTGATAAAGCCTATTCAGTAATCAGAGTGAAAAGTATAAATGTCTGAATTTGCAAAATTAATTTTTACTGTGTGTACCTAATTTATGAGAACTTCTATACCCTCTGTTGCTATTTGCTTTATTGTAAGATGTGTTCTTAAGAAGTAAAACAGTTCTAAATTTGTACTCAGTCTGTATGAAATGTAGAACTTCATCCCAGTAGCATATGACAGTAGATTAGAAATTAAATTTCTGCGTCTTTAACAATGCTAAAACGCCAATTTCCGTACTCATTACCAAACTTACTGCTGTTAGTCAAGCCATTTTCAAAATACATTGTATTCCAATTGAATTGTTTCCTGATTTCACATCTTCTTGCCTTGATAAGTGTATTATTGTGAATACTTGTTTATTTGCACTTGAACTTTATTAATTTGTTTAAAAGATTCTGTTATTTTGTTTTCTATTCCTTTGAAATTCACATTTCAAGAAAGCAGATTCTGATAGTGTCAGGTAATGAAATAAATTTTTATGTGTTACTGTACACAAAGTGTTAATTTATAGCATTTACAATGTATTCTGTTCGTGGCCTTTTTCTGCAGGGCTCTATCTTTTTCTAGATAGTATGCTAACACCAATAATAAAAAGATTAAATTGATGTTGATGATACTTATGAACAATTTGTATATATTGTTATCCACATGAAGTTTGCTTTGCTATCATCAGTGGAACAGTAAAATGTCACACTGCATTGAAAACTGCAGATCATTTAACATGATAAATCAAGTGCCTGAACACTTTGATAGTAAAGAACTCTATAGACTTGATTTTCATGCATAAAAACTGTCCAAATGATCCAATTGATCTAAATCTTAGTATTCATCTACAGTGAGTTTCCTATATAGTTATGTGCTGTTGTACTGGGTCCAGCTGGGATGGAGTTAATATTCTCCATAGCAGCCAGTATGGGAGTTGTTTTGGATATGTGGCTAAACCAGCATCGATAACGCAGGAGTGTTTTGCCTATTGCTGGGCAGCACTTGCACATTGTCAAGGCTTTCTCTTTTTCTCATTCTGTCCCCTCAGCAAGTAGACCAGGGGTGGTCAAGAGCTGGAAATTGACACAACCTGGATAGTTGACTCAAACAGACCAAAAGAATATGCCATGTCTGTCATGTCATGTTCAGCAATGAAGGAGGGGAAAGGATTTTGGGAGAGGTAGGAATTGCTCAAAAAATGTCTGGGCATCAACCTACTTGTGGAAGGTAGTGAGTGATGAGTGAGTGTCCTTCATCGCTTGTTTTAAGTTCCCCTTTTCTTCATCTACTGAACTGTCTTTATCGTGACCTGTACGTTTTTCTCACTTTTGCTCTTCCTATTCTCTCCCCATCCAACTGGAGAAAAGGGGACAAATGAGCAAGTGCTGTGTACTACATAGCTACTGGATGTCATTACTCTAAAATAACAATCATTAGGAAAGCACACTTTCATTAAATTGCTCATGATAGTTCTTTGTAGCTCAAAAAACTGCCAGGTGCTAGTATGTGCACCACCGTGAAAATTTTGGTTTCCATATTATTACTTGTAGTCCAGATAGTCGTTTGTTTTTTTTTTTTTTAAAGGATTTCTTAAAAATTAAGTCTACTCAGAAAGTTTCAATGTTAACAAATCTATTGAAAGCAAAACCAAAGAAGGCTAAATTCATCCCGCTGTTGACCTTACTGTTATTTGTACTACTGTATGGCATGGGAGCTTAAGCATGTCCAGAATCTTATACAAAACCAGAGAACATCTATATGGCTTTTTACCCACCTAGAAGGCCTTTGAGGTTTTTTGTTCCATTCTGCATAGTCTTTGATTAAATAGGGTTATTAAAAAGTTTCCCTTGTATGACAATTGCACTTGAGGGTGGGTATATATATAGATATACAGATATATATATATATAGCATACTTTTAGCCATAGAGTCTTATGAGGTCAGCTTCTGATACCCAAGTAAATCAGCAATGGATAATTTCTAAGAGTTTGGATCTCTGTTATCAAATACTGATATGACTTTATGCTTTAAAAAGATCGAGAAAATAAGGTCTTTTGAAAATAAGAAAATTAGCTTGTTCTCTTTACATGGTAATGTCATAGAATATGGCACCTTGCAATACGGTAGCGCAACTGAACCTCTCTGGAGGATATACTTTTCTTCCTCAACCCTTTATTAAAGGGCTAGTATGTTTCTAGGATGGGTTTCACTTTATGACTGCCTTTCAGCATGGCTTCTTAAGAGGGTTTAGTCTTGACTAATGAGGGTGAATTCCTGTGAGCCTAGAAAATGTCATAATAATCTTTTGTCATTATTTAAACAGCCTCTGTCCAGGCTCTATAACATTCACAGAGGAATGTCATTAGGGAGGTTGATTTGGTATTGCATGGTTTGGTTTGGCTTTTTGGTTGGCTGTTTTGTTTTCAGGTTGGATTTTTTTTTTCATCTGTCTTATCCTAGATTCTTACAGCAAATTAAAACTGCATATTTTGTAAATACCTGTTCTCCTTTCAAAGCTCTTGTCTGTAGAAAGACACCGAAATTCTTAATTGATCCTGGCTTTTGTATCTGTATTCAAAGATACATTGATTAAGATTGTCTGCTTGACATAGGACAGGATCTGATACTTTATTAAGGATATGAACTAATCCAAACAGTAGAGCATATTAAGAACTTCTATTTAGATGTGAGACCAGACAGCAAACTCTACATTTCATAGTTCCATGTCATTTTCAAAGCTGGTTAAGTCTAATGACTCCAACAGACAGAAGGGTGTCTCCGTATCAGATGCAGCTTATGGGAAGTAATTTTGAAGGACCTCTATTTGTGTATGCATGTAATGTGGAATACTTACAGCTACATTATGAAATAGTTTGGTGCAGTAGGGTTGGATCAGCAGAGAGAGAAGCAGAGGCTGAGGCCAGTATGTTTATAGTAGAGATGTAAGCTTTGAGTTAGATTTAATCTGAGATGAACATGTCCACCTGATGTGCTTCAAAGCTGCCTGAAGGCTTAAGCATTATTTTTGTCCTTTTGTCCCTATTAAGTAGCAGAGTGTGTTTGCTGTGGACCTTCCTATTTAGTTTCCTCCTAATGAAAATCAGTTTGCAAGCACCAGAACATAGCTTCAAACCATATCAATGCTCAGTAAATGGGGACAGTGAGGAAATTTGCTCCAAAAGCATCCTAATTTAAAAGCTAATGCCAATAGTCACTGTATTTCAGTGTTGATTGCAGTCATGCTTTTCTCTGATATGCAGAATAGAGTGATACCAGGAGTCCATTTCAAAACAAACAATATGTGCTAGATATAGTTAGGCTATAGAACACTTGCCACAACAATTTGTGGAAGCCAAAAAGCTTATAAAAGCTGAAGCAAAGAATGAGCAAGTTTTTGGGAGAGAATCCATTGAGAATTACTTTGAAAAGACATCCAGTGCAGGAAGCATTTTGTATAAACTACAGAGGCAGAGAAGCACTCAGGGGAAGAAGGATCATGTGTTTGTCCTGGTCCTTAACTCTTAGTACCTGCTTCAGTATCTGCCAGAGGCAGGATATTAGCCTAGATGAACCCCTATGCCAATCTGATATGGCTGTTATTTCATTCTTAACTTAAGGAAACTGAGGTAACTGAAATCAAACGTGGTCTCAGATGAAAGAATTGCATGATCCCACTTCAGCAAAAAGGAAATTCTAAGCAAGCACATATGGTGTTACCAGAGAAATAAAAAGATGAAAGTTATTTAATTTACGTAGTTCATTCTTATTGCCTGCAGTAATTCCATGAATTAAGATGAGAATTGATGTTTTGACAATGCAGTTTTGAGGTCTGTTGAGGAAAACCACAGTTTCATGGAGAACATTGCTGAGAGCATCGATAGTGTTAGTCACTGCAAATTGTGGAGAGGAGGAAAAGAGCAGGATTCTAAGTGGAAGGTTATTTAGAAACTGTATGTAAGATTAGAGAACTGCTCTGATTTCTTGTCATGAACATTATGTAGTATTTGTAACTCCTATTTACTTAGAAATTGTTGCATAGAGTTGTTAATCTGTTTTCTTAGCAAGTCTCAACATCTAAATTTCAAATAAATGCTTTCGAGCAGTTCCTTGGTAGACTTTTACAGTTGAAAATATGGAAAATACTGTTATTTTCTTCCTTTTTTCCCTTCTATTGGTACACAAGCACACACACTGTTACATTAATGTAGACTTTGTGTATTCCTTCTTAGAATTCTCACCTTTTTTCTACTTTCTATAACAAATAAAAAATCTCTTTCCTCTATCTTACCTTATTTTTTTCTTATAAGAATAAAAGCCAGTAAGTCAGGTCTTACCTTCTAACTATAAATGTATAAGCGTACATTAAGTCCTTGTTAGTTACTGTGTTCTTGTTCATGTGCAGGGGCCTGAGGATATTCTCTTTCTGTTGTAGCTGTGAATGTTGGGAAATTTGCCTTGCCTAATAATTTTTCATTTCCTTAACCAGAAAGGAATTATTAGTGTAATCATAAGGTTCAATACACAGTTCAGCTTTTAACCAGTCTTTGGTTTTCTATATGTAGTTAATTTTGTGTCATGATGAACCATCGGAATTCCAACCTTTATTTTTTACTTTTAATGACATAAAATGAAAGGGCTGTGGAAATAATAAATTAAGTACAGTAGGTTAACGTTAGCTGAATTTATCAGGAGCCTAAGATGAAAGCAGTAAATCACAGCTGCCTTACCTATTTCAGTTGTAGGTGTCTTGCCCCCAGGATTTGAGGTGGAGAATTTAATGGCGTAGAATTAATCATTTTCCTTGCAAAGGACACTAAATGTTGTTTCTATCTTTTGTCATGCTGAAATAACCTGAATAAGTATCTCCAGCACTCTTGCTCAATATAGGTAAACATATAAATTGAAATTAATTTGTTTTGCTAGCAACAAATATTCTGAAGTAATCCAGTTTTTCAATTATTTTTAACTGTCTCTTTGTACAAACCTCCATGTGGTAGCCTTGTAACAAAATGGAATCTTTCCGGATAAATTTTGCAGTGGCCTTGTCTGTGAGCTCAAGTTTGTAACTGTATTTCAACGAGCCAATGCCCTCTCATAGACAGGGCAGCAAAAAGATACAGTTCTTTATCTTTGTATAAAGAAGTGTCCGAATTCTGTTTATATTAACATTTGCATTCACAGGATTATTCTGATGTGGGGTAGGAATAACTTCTGTGTTAGTATTCTTTTACTTATGCGGTATTCTGCTGCAGCTGAAGTTGCTCCACTGTATGTAGAACTGATCAACAGTTTAATAAAAAATAATGCTTTTGCTTAAGTACCCAGCTCAGGAAACATTTTCAAAACTAGAAATGCCCATTCTTTGAAAATCAAATCCTTTTAAGTACTTTGTGCGAGGATTCTGTAACAGAGGGGCTGAGATTGACTAATCATATTTCAAACTCTTGGCTGCTTTTTGAAAAAATCATGTACATACCGTACACTTAAAACTTAGTACATGTGTTTTCACTTTCCAGCTTCCTGAACAAAATGTGATAGCTATATGGAACAGTTGGTGTTAACTGTGTTTGGTACCTGTTCAATTCCAATTGAACTTCCAATTATTTGTGCTGCAAAACCAGGTTTAAATTTGTAAGTTCTGATCTACAGCAATAAATAAACATACACAACAATGTTCTTCTAAAAAAAATCTGAAAGCCAAGTTTAATTGTTTGCTTTTTATTCAGATTAATGTCTATGACTATATTTTATATTATGGATCGTATATGACTTTTCAGATCCAATACACTTTATTGGTGTGCATTTCATTTAGGCACAAGAAATAAATAAAAATTGAAAATTAGTAAACCTTTATCACATTTATTATACTTAGTATACAACCTATCCAGTTTAAAACGTAAGAGATGTTTTATCTGTGGAATCTCTAAAGCAGTAAGGTGATAATTTATATCTTTTAAATGTTTTTCATTGGCAGCTAAAGAAGAACGTAAAAAAGAAGAGAGTAGTTTGGAAAATGCACAAAAATGGTAAGGTTTTTGCTAGTGCTTTCTAACAGTTTATTTTGGTCAAAGATGTTATTGATCTTAGGGATTGCATTAAATATGAAAAAGGATCTGTACTTCAAAGAAGTAATATGCTTTCTGAAAAATTCTTATATAGTCTTCCAGGAAAAAGTTCATAGAATCATAGAATCATTGAATAGTTAGGGCTGGAAAGGACCTTAAGATCACCTAGTTCCAACCCCCCTGCCATGGGCAGCAACACCTCACACTAAACCATGCCACCCAAGGCTCTGTTCAACCCAGCCTTGAACACCGCCAGCAATGGAGCATTCACAACTTCCTGGGCAACCCATTCCAGTGCCTCACCACCCTCACAGTAAAGAATTTCTTCCTCCTATCCAATCTAAACTTCCCCTGTTTAAGTCTGAACCCATTACCTCTTATCCTATCACTACAGTCCCTAATGAACAGTCCCTACCCAGCATCCGTATAGCTCCCCTTCAGATACTGGAAGGCTGCTATGAGGTCTCCACACAGCATTCTCTTCTCCAGGCTGAACAGGCCCAACTTTCTGATCCTATCTTCAGCTGATTTTTTAGCCAAACAGTGTACTAAGTTTGAGGTTTTAATTGCTGTCAACATTGAACTGAATCACAGTTTTAACAGAATATAGTAATATCTAATTAACTACTTAATGTAGCAAAACCATATTTCATTGTCACTGAACATTTTACGCACTTTTGGCTACCGAATGCAGTATACTGAGGAATTGGTGAAATCCTGATGTTTTATTGCCTGAATATCTGTGCCTTATTTAGGCCAAAGAGGCAAAAAATGGGGAGAAGTGAGGTAAATTGATTTCCAGATAGATAGTAAAATATTTAATAAGTTAGTATTTCTCATAATTTTGTTTACCAAATCAGTTTTGTGAGAGTGAGGGATCTGCCTTAAACATTGTTGTGTTAGCTATGGAGCTACTATAAATCAACCAGGGTAAATTAATTGTTAACTTCTTATCATTATTTTGTCTTTGTGGTTGCTGAAGGGAAATCTGTGGTAATCTGGGTTTTAATGTTACTTTTCTCAGCCCAGAGTAACTCCATCTGATTAAGACACCTAGGTTTGTCTTCCTGGACAATCAGGAAAGGAGAGATAGGTCCTTCCCAAATGCAGTTCAAGTCTTTGGTGAAATGTTGCTATTTGCTTGCAGAAGAGGCCTAAATTGGCTAGAGTCTCCACTGACACGAGCTAGGGCTTTACCTCTTCATTTCATTTGTCAAGGGTGGTGCCTGGTTTGTTTCCTTTCTACCTAGCTCAAAACCTACCATTTGTGGCCTGGTTTGTTTCCTTTCTACCTAGCTCAAAACCTACCATTTGTGGCCCAGGCTCTTTCATATCCTAGGTGCTTTGTAGCCTTTCTGGAGCAGGCTCCAGGTATGGAGGTATGGAGATGCACTTATATAATTTACGGTTGAATTTAGGAATTAATTGTCTGAAATGGAGTTTGGGTTTTTCAACTGCTAACTAAATGTTTAGTTTTTCAAATTACTGCTAAAAATATTTGTGAGTTTTGAAAGCCAGAAAGCAGCCCAGGAAGCCAGATTAAGCAGGTTGAAAGCAAAACAGACCTACTGGGGGAAGGGCTGAAGATGAAACATGAAGAGGGGATGAAGAGTTATATGTGTCGTGGTTTAAGCACCGCTGTAACTCAGGATAAAGGCAGAGTGAGAGTGTATAGGGATTCAGAATCCTGGAGCACGCAGGGACAACTGTATCAGCTACAGCTGGGATGGAGAAGGGTTCTGTTAGGAAGAAGAGAGCACGATTTTACTAGGGCTGCTGTTACATGAAGCAAATCTGAGCACAGATTTCTAGATAAAAGAAATTTCTATATTACTGTTCCTGGCTCAGCTATCTCAGTAGATGGGTATGAACAGATGAAGAATATTTGGCCCATGTGAATGTAGTAGAAAATACATTGCGTAGTGCGTATGAACTGTTCTAACTATACAATTGTCTCAATTATGTTAATATTTTTAGGGTTGTATCCATCTTTTAAGTAGAAAAAAAGACCCAGAGTATATTGCCTAATGTGGTAAAACCCAAGCTTTGTGAAGTACTTTATTATTTTGGGGTATTTCTTCTGTATTTTTTGGTGGCTACTTATATTCTTCAAGCCTAGCTAAAAGCTTGAATCTCAACCTAAGGCAAAAAAACTTGACCACAACTATGTCAATTCTGTATGAAAACATGCAATGTGTACTATGCAAATGCAAGTAGAAGTTAAGAAATAAATACTTGTTGCAGCTTCAACTGTTGCTTAAGTAACATCTGTTGAATAGTTGGGGACTCCTTACACGTCTTTAAAATACCTCTTATTTATTTTATTTTCAAGATTTACACTGCCTGTGGTCTAGATTTAGAACCTATTGGCAATTGTGAAGAAGAATATAACTTTATTTTGCTTAAATAAAATAAATATTTTTAAGTTATTTTGAAAGAGATTGTTCCCTTTCTTTTTAGATTATAACATTATTTTTAATAGCCATCAATAAATCTTTCGGGATTGTTACATCTGCTT
This sequence comes from Myiopsitta monachus, assembly GCA_017639245.1. Taxonomy (NCBI): domain Eukaryota; kingdom Metazoa; phylum Chordata; class Aves; order Psittaciformes; family Psittacidae; genus Myiopsitta; species Myiopsitta monachus. Next base: position 24,206,324 of record CM029924.1, read on the forward strand.
TGCAGAGAAGAGTGATTCAACCTTTGCGAAAGTTAATGTACTTTTGGCTTGTTTCAATAAGTAACTAGTCATGTGAATCATTCAATTCTATTTATACAAAGCCATATCATTAAGCTTAAAAATGCACAATCACCGAAAATGCTATTAGAAGTACAATCAAAGACTACTTTGAAAATGTGCAGCTTCATAGCAATTCAGTAGCCATGTTCTAAAATAAAAAGAACATTAAAATATTGGCAGTGTATTTTCATAAAATTATCTGCGTATTGACACATGAGGAAGGATATGATTTATATTCAGTAAAAATTTTGCAAACTGACTACTGCACTGTCTGTGGGTTTTTTTGTTGCTATTCCCAGTTCTCCCTGAGTATTTGAAGGTTATTTTTAACCAAGCCTGGAGATTTTTTCCTGACTTGGCATGTGACTCTTTCATAGTCCTTCAGTAAAGATAAATGGAAGAATAAAATCTTCATAGACTGTTGCAAATTAAAATTAAAGAAATAGATACAATATAGCATTTCTTGAAATGCAAGAAGTTGGAGTTTTTTTCTCATTAAAATTGAATGCCCATGATTTGCTTGTGTGATGTATCTCCATGATGGCTCATGCATTTTTAAGTTGCCCTCCTGGGAATGAGGTAGGTGTTGGAAGGTTAGTTATACTCATCATGAATTGCTGCTAAGATTTCCAAGACTAAGGGGAAGTTACGGTAATTACCAGCCTCAACTACTGAATCAGGAGCCAACTCTCAGAAAAACTGTTTCCCCAGCGGGCTTATGTGTTGACAGTTGTTTTGTTTTGTTTTTTTTTCTCCCTTGTAGCTTTGAAGAAATAGTGGGATACTTTGGGATAAAGCCAAAGCCTGGTGAGAAGGAGATCACACCAAACTACGTTTTCATGGTGTGGTATGAATTCTGCAGTGACTTCAAGGCCATTTGGAAACGAGAGAGCAAAAGCATTTCTAAGGAACGGTAAGGTTCTAATAAAGTCATTAATACCATTTTAGATGTCTGCGAAACTGTTCCTTCTCAAACCCAACAAATTATACTCCTGTATTTCACAGGCATCATTGTTTTCTTTCAGATCTAATGGACATCAAGGAAAGATTATTCCCTAAGGGTGTGTAGGAAAATTCACCAAAGGCATGCTGTCCCCACAAAAAGATAAACACGTATAATCTGATAAATTACACTTTTGTAACCCCTTCCAATTACTAGCTAGTAAAATGAAAGGAGAGCTGTGCTAATTTGTAACAGATTGCTTCTCTGTGCATTTTCATGTTGAACTAGCCTAAATGAGGCGATATTGCTGTCGCAGACAGTACAGACAAATAAAAGTGAATGCTTTTCCAGTTAATATACTGCACTTGCATCAAAGGGAAGCCCCAGAGATTCAGGCCACACTTAGCACAGTGTTGAAGCCCCACACTGAATTTACAGCACTACTTCTGACTTTTGGTGTCCTGCTGAGGACATCAAACTACTTGCCGCTAAATCTCACCACAGTCTCCTGATTTTATTAGTTAGAGTGAAAAAGGAAAAAAAAAAAAAAGAAGAAAGAGTCAAAAACCGTCAGTTATTTTCGTTATTTTCTTAAAAATGCTTTAAATCTTTTACAAAGAAAAAACAGTTCCACTCTAAGTGCACCATGCTTACCATAGCTTAATTAATTTGAAAAGATCTAAAGAATGGTAGCGTGGTCATGCTTTGGAAGAGAATGGATTAATGACTTTCAGCATGAAATACAAATCCAGGTGCTTACTCCAAATTGACACAGATTTAGAAAACAATGTGTTGAATAGTATCTGCTAAAGTAGTAAACTCATTTACACTTACATTTCCCGTATTTCTCCAAATCAGTGGGGCTTTTAGGTTCATGTAGAAATAGATTTTTAAAGGACAAGATATAGAAATTATAAATTTCCAATCATCTACATTGGTTTAGTGATGTTGCAGTTTTTAAACCCTTGAAAATTGTAGCTTTTTGTATGGTCTATATAATGATCAGATTGATTTTAGAAGCTGGCAACTGCAAAACTTACAAAGAATCTTTTATTTCCTTGTGTCTAGATCAATATACAACTTTGGTTTACACATTAAAAACTGTATAAAGCAAGCACTCACAAGTAGCTATAATCATGATAAGGATCATCTCAGGGATATATTTTCTGCTGAATCATAACTTGTTTTTGTACCAAAAGCAGTCAGGAAGAATAGAATTTAAGTAAGCAAGAAAAGAAAAAAAGATTTCCAGATCATACATCCATTCTTTTTTATGTAATTAGGACCTTACTGATGGCATACAGTGATCCCTTCAAAGAAATTAATATAAAATGCCTTGCAAATGTTTTGACACTACATAACTTTATAACTTTCTTAATACAATATGCAAGAAATTTTTGTTTGTAAGTAAACTGCTATATTCTTTGCCTTCCTACATGGAATTTCTCATGCTTTAATCCTTATATAAATAAAATCTACAAATAAAAACACAGCATTAATAATTTATCAGCTGCTTTGATGAATACCTTTATTCCTATTCATAAGTGTAAAGCAATACTAGTAGAATTAAGAGCAGCAGTTACTGTATATGTTTTCAGAGTTCACTTGAAATTATTTTAACAAAGTTTTATTAATCTCACAAGAACAATTCATCCTCCTTTACATTCAGAATTTGGGTGATTAGTCAAGACAATGAACTGCTGAAATAAGGAGTCTTGCATAAGTAAACTGGAATGTCAGAAGAGCTGTTTTCATCATTCTAAATTGTTCTGTAGTGTGCTCCTGAAAAGAAGAACATCATGAAATCAGTAGATTAGAATGATGGAAAAGCTGTTTTCATTACCTGAAAATGGTCTGTAAAGCCATGACAATTTCAAGGTTCTGTTTTACAAAGTATGAGACTAGGAGTTCATGAACTGCTGTCCATAAAAGCAAACTAAGACTCATTGTGCACATTGGTAACAAAAAACCTTAGTATGACAGGAATGGACAAGTGTCTTCCTTAACTGCTAATTAATTGGATGCACTATTTGTTTTGCATTTTTATAGATTGTAATTTAATAAAAAATATCTGTTTATCATGAGCCAATTATTTTGTTTTGAAGGAATAAAGAGGAAGAATTGGCAGCATAAGTCAATATTTTCAAACTTGGGTTCTGAAACTGAGGCACTGATATCCTAATGTGAACATTTTTACAACTGGGTTACCCTGCAGATTTCAGAAGGAGATGCATCAATTCAGCTTAAAATATGTCTGAATTAGTCACACGGTTACCTAAAAATATATTTAATTGTTTACATTCCTAAAGGAATGTTAATATTACATTATAATTTATCTCTCAATAAATATGGCTCTGAAAAGTCAAAATTTAACTATAATCAGAATTATCATTAGGCAAAGGTATAATTAAAAAATTTATGAGCTTAAAACTAATAGTAGTAGAAATAGGTCAAAATAAGATTCTGAACTAAAAAATTTATCCTAAAAACTAACTACTTTGTGTTGTGTAACAGACAAGTTTAAAATCTCTGAATTTCATAAAAAAAAAGAATATTGCCTTGAACTGAATGACAGCCTCAGGTGCAAGAGTCTGTTTTGTCTAAAAACTACTTGGCTCCCAAATGTAACACAACTGTAGAAAACTAATTAGACTTCTATGAGACTTTTTCTTAAAGGAAAAACTTTAACTGAGCTGCCCTGCATGTAACTTACCGTGAAAATAAATCAGCTGCCTGCAAAATATAGTTGAGTCATTGTCTCTTTCCTGGACAAAATTTGCACACCAATTAGGAATGCAAGACAGCTACAGATAGATAACAAAACTAGATATGATATGATACATAATATGATATATAGATTAGTATAAACATAAAATTAAGAAAATTTTCAATACCATATTCCTGAAAGGTTTTCTTGAAGTCATTTTCTTGATTTCTGTCATTTGCTGATGACAGTTTTCTTTCAGGCTTAGTATTCCCTTCAATATTATAATGCATCTACAATACAATAAAATTTGCTTTGATGATCACCTCTCCATCTCTGACAAGCAGCTTAATGGAAACACACTGTAATACTCACCAAATGTTGGAGATATGTTTTTGGTTTACTTTGCATTAAACCCCAGTTTTGTTGTTGACAGCTTTATAATTCAGTATGTCTGTGCATCCAGGTACATAACTGCTTTTATATTTCCTTCTGTTTATAAAACATTGAGATGATAACTGAATTGAAGGCTAAAAAAAGGTGGGTTGGGTTTTTTTGGCAACAAGGGATTTACGTCATGGTAGATTACATGGGCATGTCTATGAATTGAGAATAAAAACAAGTATGTATTTATAAAAACTATAGAAATATATGAATGCCCCTCTAAGTCCATTAAAGGATTCAAGGTCTTTTAAAGGAGGATATCCTAGACAACTCTGAATGTAGGGAAAAAGTATAAATGAAGAAAAAATACTGTAGCTTGCAGTGAGGAGTTTCATCACCAACTGTGATTGTATGTTTTGCAAAAGAAATGTGACAGATAACACTATCTGTTTATCAGTGTTAGCCTTGAAATATGAAATAATTAGATATAAAAAGGGATTATTGCTGTTAATTTGACCCACTGCTTACACTGCAAAGATAAGGTCACCGCAATAGTTACCTTTTTAGATTAAGCCATCTCTTTCAGATTGAACATACATACAAATTTTATGAGTCATAATTTAGAACACAAGAAGAGAATCAAAGTTTCTCTCAATAGCTGGAGAAGACATTATAATTATTTAATGAACAGAATTACATACTTCACATCTTAAAAATAGGATAAAAGTCCTATTTTTAATGGTACTTTTTATAAAAGGTTCTTTTTTAAAAATGCTTTCTTTGTTCTGGAATTTCATCTCTAGCACGAAACATATTGATAGCTTCAACTTAACCTAGTGAAAAAGACGTGGTGATTTTTTTGCCACAAAGGCAATAACAGTTTTGACAAGTAGGAGCTCTAATTGTAACAGTGTAGGTAGCTAATGGTAAAGATGACAATGTCATAAAAAAAGAAAAAGCACTGAGCTGTGCTCAACTAATTTTTGTTTCTTGTAGTAAATTAGAGGTGGCTATAGCTTTCTCCCCAACTCTTCCGTTTATTAAATACAAAATGAATTGTGCTCATTGCACTCCATTTCTGCACAGGAAAAGAGTAAATCTGGAGAGCCCTTGTTTGTAACGCCACATCATCATAAGAGATAACATGTAAGTTGCAGAATCTCTTAGCAGTACTGGCCAATACAATATTTAATATTATTAACCATTGATTAAGCTAATTATGAGAATATCTTGTGCCTAACAAATGACTGAATTTTGACAAAAACACTTGCCACAGAGGAACTAGAGGATTATGTTTTCATTTTCAGTATCACAGTGAGCGAGGAGGAGAAGTAATCTTTGCTTCAAGATACTATCTCTCTTTTAAAAGACCAAATTTTATTTTATAGTTTGATTCAAGTAGTTAATTTCTCTTACATCTATTGTGCATCATCTATGTGTTACCTAAGACAAGGAGAGTCAGTAAAAGTCTTTGATTTGCAGCCAATTTGATCAATATGTACTATGGTAGAACACTGTCCTGAGTTAGTCAAACACTACAGAATAGGGCATCATCCACGTATAACATCTGCCTGTATTAAAGCCAAAAGATGAATGTAGCAGACATTGTTTATTTCATTTGATGTTAATCTAAACTGAAATCACAGCATAAATGAGTTTTAAGAAAATATTTGAAGTATGATCATTAAGATCCTTAGGTAGCTTTATGGATTTATGCTGGGAGTTCCTTGTGCTCACAGTTGCAACATCAGAAAAAGGCAAAATATTTGCGAGAAAATTTGATCAATGAGCCCTACAGCATTACCAGGCTGGAGGCTCATGGTTCGTGGTCCATATAAAAATGGCGACAGTACAAATTCATATTAGAAAAATCCATGAAGGACTATTACATATGAAGAAAGTTTCTAGATGTGACAGTACTCTGGGAATTATCACTGTATCCTTTGGCTGCCCTTATATGCTCCTAGGTGTCTGCTAGTGGCCAGCTTGCAGCCCAGAAAGCCAACCGTATCCTGGGCTGCATCAAAAGAAGCGTGACCAGCAAGTCGAGGGAGGTGATCCTGCCCCTCCACTCTGCTCTCCTGAGACCTCACTTGGAGTATTGTGTGCAGTTCTGTTCTCCTCAACACAAAAAGGACATGGAATTGTAAGAAAAGTCCAAAGGAGGGCCACAAGGATAATCAGGGGACTGGAGCACCTCCCTTATGAAGATAGGATGAGAAAGTTGGGGCTGTTCAGCCTGGAGAAGAGAAGGCTGCGTGGAGACTCATAGCAGCCTTCCAGTATCTGAAGGGGCCCTACAGGGTTGCTGGGGAGGGACTCTTCATTAGGGACTGTAGTGAGAGGACAAGGGGTAATGGGTTCAAACTTAAATAGGGGAAGTTTAGATTGGATATGAAGAAGAAATTCTTTACTGTAAGGGTGGTGAGGCACTGGAATGGGTTGCCCAGGGAAGTTGTGAATGCTCCATTGCTGGCAGTGTTCAAGGCCGGGTTGGACAGAGCCTTGGGTGGCATGGTTTAGTGTGAGGTGTTGCTGCCCATGGCAAGGGGATTGAAACTGGATGGTCTTGAGGTCCTTTCCAACCCTAACTATTCTATGATTCTATGATTCTATGACTGAATGGATTATTCCAGAATATCAAGAGGTTGAGAAAGAACCAGATATTTGGTCCCTGTCTTTGCACAACGGCAGAGCCTCAACATCCATGAGTAGCAACTGGGTTGTTTAGAAGGGATTCTGGTTTTCCTCTCTGAGGGCTTTAGAGCATGGGTTGCTCCAGCTCATGCCTTCTGTCTGAGCTGAACAGGAAGCAGGGGTGAAAATGGTAAGGAGTTTGTTTGGTAAGTCCCTGGCTTGATAGTATAGTATCTTTCGTTGTGAGAACAAAAAGTATTTTCATGAGCTTATAAAGGAAACTTTTAATAAATGCAGGCTTATATTTAGATTTAGTTTCTTTGTACCTAGATACAAAATAAAAATAATAAATTTGAATAAAAAATATCATTATTTTTCACTAGTATCTTCTAATTTATGAGGCCTGATTTGCATCCAATTTATAAGGTAAGACAACACCTGCCACACAGAGGCAGAAAAAAGCCAATTACATTCCCACTGCTTATAGTAAAGATCCATATGCGGTACTGGACTCATGGTTCTCCTATTTAAAATACATTGTTTTGACAATTTCATTCAATTTTGTTTTCCATATTATGTGGTAACATGCAGGACTGCTCAGAATTACAGTTGACACCACATCTTCTTTATTCAGTAAGGGATACTGACCTCTTTGCTCACTGCTGAAGGACAGCAACTTTCGTTTTGAGCAGATGTTGCAGCTGGTCAGATTTCAAGGCATAACTAACCCGTATTCCTTAATTTTTTTGGCCTCATGTTATCGCTTTGCTAAGTCAGTACCTGCATATCTTTTATCTCTGTGTTGTGATTCAGATATCATACCATCCTTTCTGGTCTCTGTCCTCTGCAGTGATCTCTGTTCAAAAGTGGCCTTGTCAGTATTTTCCTATCATGTTTTACTACAGACTTGTATTCCTTTTTGCTTTCCTGTTTTAGGTATACTTCTGTTGACATTTTTTTCCCTTTCTTCTTCCTTGAATTCGCATCTGTTACGTTCAATCTCAACTTCACATCTCTAAAATGTGGCCAGACTAGTGTGTCCATCCATGCTATTTTATACTGATATAGGAAAAAAAAAGATTTGCTAGTTTTCAAACTATTTCATTGTGCTTATTCCAAGGATAGTATTTCCAAAGTTAGTAGCCAGTCCTAGTACCCTGTCCATGTTTAACAAAGAATTATTTTTTCATTTATAAGGCACCATTATAGCACAGGTACTTTACTGATGTAATTACTGAGCTAAATTCTTTATTAAAATTGAGCTATCTATCTGAATTTAAATAATCCCAAAGAATTACATTCTTTGAAATTATGCACTGATGTTTCTGATAATGCCTGTTAATCTTATGCTAGCAAAGTGATGGCTTTTTTCCCTGAGAGAGAAAAGAATCTACTGTTTTTATAAGTCAAATATCACATCATTCAAATAATTTTAGTGACCTGTTTTATTTCTGTTTTGTATTCCAAACTATGCATTCTATTTTAAAAAATAGTTCCCCAGAAGTTGTGCAAATATAGAATAAAATACAGGTAGGCCTAAATAAGTGACAGGCAACTTTTTCTTTCAACGTCTAAAAGTTTACAATCCCTAGAATTCTCTATTCAGATGAAAATATGGACTCTAAACATGTGGTTGAAAAGAAAATGTGCTCAAAAAAGGGAAGGGTTTAGAAAATGATCTCTTGGTGTGATTCTGCTGAACCTGAATACTGTCACTTGAAATACATCATCATCTTTGCATAAACTTTGCAGCTGTGAGGAATAACATGCTGTCCAGAGGGTGCTATCATCCATCACTAAGAAGTAAACTGCGCTGATGAACAAAATTGTAAAAAGATGGAATGGTGTGTTGCTGCCTAGCTGTTTGCCTGTAGAAACAGGGAACACTAATTAAATTTTAAAAAAACTTTGGATATATTTTAAAATGTACGGAATCATAATTCCATGTTTGTGTACTTGCAGTTTGTATCAATGTTGTAGCTAAACAGTGTTGAATGTGAGTTTACCTGAAAGTAGTGTAACTTTTTCCTCCTGTTCTTAAGCACTGGAAAATGAGACACTAATACTGCTCGGTAGATAGCTTTGAGAAGAAATTTTAGTTTCCAATGCTAAGCACTGATAAACACAATAATGAACTTATGAATGTGTTCTATATTTTTTAAAGAATCTAGTTTGCTGCTAGTGTTACAGCAAGGAAATACACATCAGTAATTGCAGCTCTAATCCACTTTCCTTTTTGCTTTTCTTCCAAAATTCCTCAAAAATTGAGTGTGTCAAAAGTGGTTTGAACTGGACGTGGTATTTTAAATACTTTTTGCCTGGCCATAGCAATTATTTCTGCCAGTGGAAAAGATTAAATAGGAGAAGAAAGTAGAATTTTCAGTTCAAGAGTGCCAAAAAATGTGTTTTTTCTAGTTAAAGAATGATTTAGTGTGCATTAGGGAAAAGTGGTGCGTTGAGTTCTCCTTGTAAAACTTCACTTGCAACTTCTTTCCTTCTGCATTTTGCATACAGAATTGTAAAGTAGGTGTTCATAGCATCAGCATTTTAAAGGCAATGATAGCTGGGCAGATCCTGTCTTAGGAGTGCCAAGAACGTGCTTCCCTTTTTTATCACTATTTAGCACATCATTTTCCCTGCCCTTTCCACTTTTTGTAAGAGGAGAGTCAAGTCCCTTTTTGTTAAATTCTGTTTCTCTTTTTCCTCCTGATTAAACTTCTGACTGGGTTTTTGTAAAATCTTCACAGGAACAAGGGTTTTGTATGCAACGCCCTAAGAGCAAAAGGCAAGAAACAGGAATCAGATCTGTGTTCTTCCTTCCCCTTATCTTGGTAGTGCTTTTGGTAGACTGCACTGTAGCTGCAGACTGGTTTAACTACCCCTAGAAAAGTCATTTGCCTCTAAATTGTCCTCTAAAAAATAGTAAAAAAGTAAAAAAGTAAATTGCTCTCTTATTTGTCTCTCCTATTGCCAAATCAGTGAGGCTGGTCAGTCAATTCCATGTAAAGCAACAGGGAAAACATTAAGGAAAAACTGATAGATGCTTTCATTTCAAGATTTTCAGAGGAATTATAAGGCATACCCTGGCAATTAGCCTAATAAAATGGTATATTCTATATATACAACAGATTGAGTAAGCTAGCTTTTGGGTTTTTTTTCAGAGGAGTGTCTTCTTGCCTTGATGCTGTAGCTTTTTTTGCTGGGAATGATACTCCATAAAATGCGGATACTCTATAAAGCCCAGATCCTGCAAGAACAGAGAAATCATTTGCCTGATGACATTTTCAGTGAGCAATACAGGCAGATCCTGCTTTTGCTTTTGCCTTTCTCTGTTTATAAATGTACTTTATTAAGTACCCTTGGAGAGTAATAGCAGTTTGTTCAGCTAATGTGCCTAAAAATGTTAGTTCTTACAGAGTATATACCAGGCAGAGCCAGAACACCTCCAATTTCTTTGAATCTAACAATTTGTTTTCTATGTATTTTGTTTCAGAATTAAAGTGGCTCAGCAGTCAGTAAGCAAGTTAACCGCAGAGAAGAAAGTTGAAACGAAGAAAATCAATCCTACAGCTAGCCTGGTATGATGTGTTCATCAATATGACATTTAGAAAGGTGTTTGTGATGCCTATTCCTGTCGTTCAGAATGATGTCAGGTTTCTGCTGTTGTTGAAGGGTGATGTAGTATGCTTACTTTGAATGTAGCAGAGTGACTTTCTTCCCAATTATCAGTCTTTAAGCTTATGCCCTGTGATAGTCCAACCTGTAAGTTTAAAACTTGCTTCAGTTGTGCCTAAGCATAGCTCTGCTATTTTAGATAAAAAAACATGATAAGAGCTGTTTTGCTGGTTTCTTCCCCCATTCCACTGAAGACTCTTGTATTTTCTTTCATGCTCTGTAGTGCATTGAGGCTCACTGAATCGAATCATAGAATAGTTAGGGTTGGAAAGGACCTGAAGATCATGTAATTCCAACCCTCCTGCCATGGGCACCTCACGCTAAACTATGTCACCCAAGGCTCTGTCCAACCCAGCCTTGAACACTGCCAGTGGTGGAGCATTCACAACTTCCCTGGACAACCCATTCCAGTGCCTCCCCACCCTTACAGTAAAGAACTTCTTCCTTATATCCAATCTAAACTTCCCCTGTTTAAGTCTGAACCCGTTACCCCTTGTCCTATCACTACAGTCCCTAATGAATAGTCCCTCCCCAGCATCCTTATAAGCCCCCTTCAGATACTGGAATATACTTGTCCAATAGATAAGTGTCTAGTTTTTTTTCAAAGCCTGACAAAATCCTGTTTGCTCTATTGAATAGTTGTGGAAGGTATTAAGTCCCCATTTTGTTCCTTCCCATATCCTCTTCTTTTTTTTTCTTGATACACACAAAAAGAGGACTAGTAATTTGCACTGTAGCTAAAACCTTTGTCTGTGTGCAAGGCTCATAGGTTGCATCAGTATTTCTCTGTCTTTAGGAAGCAAGAGTCTAAGGGAAGGCAATGTACATGAAGGAATCACTATATTATTTCCATTCCCAGCAGAGCATATCAGTTGTAGGACAGGCGGCAAAGGTGTGAATGACTACACTTGCTTGGGAGGAGGTCATTAAACAACACAATCTAGATAATGCTTAATTGGAGGCTTTATGTCAGCAGAAGCAACTCCAGACAAGAGAAGGTATTAGATTCACATGAGTTTGAAATGTCTGGTCTTCCCTAGCTACACTGGTCTTCACAGAGCCGTCTATTTTTAAAAGTATTTGACAAGTGTGTACCTAAAGCAAGCTCAGTTTTTCCACAGTAAACAACAAGCTGGTTCTGAGCCTTCCTTCAGTGCTCCAGGCATTAATTTCTTTCACTCAGAACTCAAATCTACTGTGATTTATTTAGTACTTCTCAGCCTTCTAGACCAAATGCTCATGGCAACTTCAGAGGAGGTGGAAAATTATGAACAACGATAACAAAACTCTTTCTTTAACAGAAAGAAAGACTACGTCAGAAGGAAGCCAATGTGACAGCTAACTGAAAGAAGAAAGATGAAAATCATAGCGGACTTCATACCTTGCATGATGCTTTACTACACCCATGACCAGGGGAGCACCTTATGTTAGACACTGAGTTCTTCTTTGCTGATCTGTACCAAGACAATCAATTAAAGACTTTTGAGTTCCTTCAGAAGGGTTTGTACATTCAATTGAGGGAATTCTAAGAAGGTTTTTACATGGGAAGTATGAATTATTTTCTGTAACACTTCCCTATATTGCTTTAAATGCATCTGGTTGCTAATGGTTGTTTGAAGTAGTCTGTGCATAATGCGTTAATATGGAAGAGCTAAAAAGAGCATTTTGGATGCTGAGTTAAGTAATGACTAACAACCTGTAGGTTATTTACAGGGCTTTGTGTAGATGAGAGAACATATGCCATTCAGCTCACAAAAGACTATTACATCATATGTTTGTTACTTCAGCTGTAACTGAGGTAAACTTGACTGATTCTAAATAATTTCACAGTGTCTAAGTACATCTTTCTAAAACTGATTAAATGTAATTATAGATTTATGCTGTATTTTACTATAAATATTTTTATAGAAGCTTCAGCTTATGCCATACATGGAAATGAAAACAGTGTTTTGCACATTAAAAAAAACATAGCTTAAAATTCTTTAGCTTTATGATTGATGGCATAATTGATTCATTATTTTTATGGTTTTAACCTAACATTTTGTAAATTTTGAGCTTCAAAAGAAAAATTATAAAAAATTAATTTTTTATTTCAGTATATATTGAAAATATAAATTCCATAAAATTATGGTTTTATTAGTCATTATTCATTAAACTAAAATACAGCAGTATGTCTCCATGAAGTTACACATTTGCCATTAAGTCTCTGGCTTTCCATTCTATTGAAAACTTTCTTTTAAACTTAATATCTCACTCTAAAATATATTATGCAGCCTGCCTTTGCCCCCCTATATTTGTATGAAGAATGTGTCCAGCATACATATGTATATATAATTTAATAAGAGTAAAACTTGAGGAAGAAATGAAAGAGTCTCACTATCTTCCTGTAACATTATAACCATTGTTCATAAAGTGTCAGAGCCTGAGAAAACAGCCCCTCCAGAATATCCACTGTTACTCAGACCTTCTTACTGTATTTTAAGGATTTGGATTCTTAAGAGAGATCTTGAAGCAGAGGTTAGTCTAAGGTGAAACAGAAAAGTGATTTTTAAAGACAAGTAGGTAACAACCTATAAATAGGAACAATAAGCTTGGATAAAACATGTTTCTGCTTGCTGTCCATAAGAGAGAAGTCCCCTTCTTTATGTCTGAATTTGGTTTAAAAGAGAAATTAGGTGATGCAAAAAAGTACAAAAAGGTAATAGGGGAAAGGTATTAGACCTTTGCTTAGAAGCTGGGAAGAATATACAGGAGACAGGCATGGGTTATCCATAGAGTAAATTAGATAGAGAAACAGTGATAAATCCTAAGACAACATCATCCCTGAAAGTGTACAGTTTTCAAGGAAAACAGCAGTTGTGGAGCATGAGTTAACTTGAAGATTTCATATATTACAGGTTTCTTAAATGGGAATCACTCTTGCATGAACAAAAATAAAAGAATCAAGATTTCCTTATGTGTTTTGAAATTTCTAGCTGCTACAGATATATTCAAGATATGTAAGTGTAATTTTTATGAAAAAGTCAATAATATACCAGCTACAATAACCTGATTTGTAATTTATCTATTCCCATGGCAGAGAAATTCCAGAGATTTAAGTTTAATATATTCCACCAAATAGGTGAAGTGCATTTTTTCCCAATATTATTAGGGGTAAACAGCAGGAGCAATAAAAGCTTATAAAAGCCAAAGAACAACAGCAAGCAAGGTGAATGTTTAAGCAAATAAGTTTTGATATGGTTTTCTGTCTATCATGGAGATAGTGTATGTTGCCATTTAAATTGATCTGGAATTTTTCACTGAAATGCTTTACTTGAACTGTTGGTTAAAAGGGTAGCACTGTTTGTGAAAAAGTATCGGTGTTAAAAATTCTTGTTAGAAATGAAATATATTATGGGAAAACAAATTAAATCATTGAAATACCATGTTTCAAAATTTCTAAATGTGAAGTTTCATTTTTTAGTTCAAATTGACTTTTCATTTTGAAATGTTGAAAAATGTTTATAAAAAGGGGTTAAAATTAAAATTATTGGTGTAAAGCATTCCTTAATCAGATTTATAATTTTTTTCAGATTATCAATTTGCCATAGTTTTGATAGTATATGCTATTTTTTTTTCAGAAGATTCAAAAACATATAGCTAAGAGACATGTTTCTTCCTCATCTTTAATTGTGTTGCTTTTCCTCTCTAAACAGATTCTGATTCCGGCTTTACCCAAGACTTAAATCTTCTACTACTAGATAAGCTATTATTAAGGGAAAAAAAAAAAAAACCAATTCACACAGACTTTTCTATTCATTCTCTTAATCAAGACTTCAAGAGTCTTGGATAGAATTCATCAGCTAAATATCACACTTACACCCCTAGTGATACCCAGAAGTGTCTTCAGACACTAAAATGTTGCATTAGAAAAGAGATATTAACAGGTATTATATATCTATGTAAACTGTTAAAATATGATATATACAGATACTACAGACACAAGTGTGCTTCAATCAGCATTGATCTTGGGGTCACAAAGTGTCACCAAAAGTTATGTTTTGCACTTGTATTTATTTTGGTGCCTGACTTTCCCCTGAGCTTTCTAGCTTGGGGGATTAAAAGGAGAGAAAGAAAATAAAATGATGAAATGGAACAGGAGACTCTGCTACACTTCTACATTGCTGTCAAGGAAGTAAAAGTAAAGAGTAGACTAAATTAAGCCAAGCAGCAATAGCTAGACAGTTACAGTTTTTGGACTATGCAATTTAAAATACCTCTACACTACACAGAAGTCACTTCAGTGACCACAAAGTAGATGCAGCTTGAGAGTGGGGTTTTTGTCTCTTTTTTTTTTGCTTTATTTTCAACTCTTCTGTTATTGCCAAGCTTCTCAAAGTCTGTAAAGCAAAACACTACTAAACCCCATATTGCTCAGTAGGTGCTTTTTACCCAGGAAAATTATGTATCTTATGCTATTACTGTATTGTGACTTATAAATCAAATTGTTAGGAAGGTTTCAGTTTAGAGGAGTACATTTCAATAATTTGTGAAGTGCTCTTTACCTTATTTACAACATTATCAGTCACTAATTTTAAAATTAAAGATCTTTTAGCATCTAAAATATTTTAACAGTATAAATTATATTTTCATTATGTTTTTATCAATCTATATAAACTACCTGGATATTTTGCCATGACTAATCTATGTCAGTGCTTTATCATGTGTTTTATTATAGATTTGTAAATGTACAGACTGAATATTATATTTTGTATTTAACTGATTTTTTTTTGCAGCAAAATAGAATCTGTGATCTATAGCTCAGAAAATTAAAGTAGAATGGATGGAATATCCAGGAAGCAGAGAGAAAATGATTTAAGGATAAAGTTTACATAGGATATCAACCTTTCTGAATTACTGAGGATATCTCCTCCAACCGGATATAAACAGACAGAATATCTCTCATCAGTTTATTTTTTCCCTACATGAAGCATGAAGAAAATATTTAGTTTTCCATATGACGTACAGGGTTCTCATTGCCCTGATTTTCCAGTAAATTGTTAGGAATTTCTTTCTTATATCTAAACATCTTTCCTGGCTGATGAATATGGGGCAGTGGAAGACTGTGTATTTTCTTACTTAGTCATCCTATTTCTTCGTTCCTTCAGGTCAGCTTAGAAATGAATGCCTTAATCTTGTGTGGGTGTGGAATTTCAGAAACACCCAAGCAACTTAGAAATATTAATCTCATTATAGCATTGATGTGTTTCTAAAATTCCACTTCCCTAATCTGTGTTTAGTCACCAGTCTAAGCTTTTAATTTCATAAAATCATATCCACCTAGTTTTTTCTTGGCCTTGTCTCAGTCTTGTTCAGTATTGTTACAGATCTTGCTCTCTCTCTTTTTTTTTTTTTTAATGCCTCTAGAATTTATTGATGCCAATTGCAGTGAATTTCAGGATTTCCAGTCTGGAGAGTTCTCTTTGGCATTCTTCTTTTGGAGATAAGCATATGCATTCACCTATATAAAGATAATAAAATGGAAAGTTAAGAGGTAACTTGAATATAGTCAATAAGTTGCTTCAAAGAGACAAAATGCTAGGAAATAAATGGTTCCTTGAGGAAAAATGTAACAAACCAGTATAGAAATTAAAACTAGGTAAGTTCAAATTAGCAATAAAACCCAAACTATCAGTAATGAGGCTAGTTAATCACTGAAAAAGTTCACAAAGATAGTTGTGATTTCTCCATTTTCTAATGCTTTCAAAATAGGATGGAATAGCTTTCTGAAAAGTTTGTGTAGTCTAATACAGCTTATTAGACTCAGTTAGATGTACGTGAATGGCATCCTGTATCCATTGACTCAATAGTTCAAATAGTTCCTCTAGACAGAAAAGTATATCGAAAGAGCTAATCAAATATTTTTCTCAGCTGTAATGAAATATTCTTATCCAAGCTAGAAAAGCTGTTGTGATTTGAAATTTAAAATATCACAAATAGTGTGGTTTAAACAACATAATGCAGGAAACCATTCTCAAATTATAAACATAGCTATTTCAAATTATTCATTAACATCTGCCTTATGCCTCTTGTTGTATTAAAAAGGTAGCAAATTTATATGCTCTGGAATTCAACACCATTCCCGAGCTAGGTATGAGAAAACTGACGTTTTGGATTGCACAATGCAAAACCAAGATCACTGAAACACTAGTTCCTTAGTATTTTTTGGAGATCTAAAATTCAAGAGTTGTTCAAGCAAAATTAGTAGAATTATTCAAAAATAGTTTTGCAAGTTGGGTTCTTTTTTTCAAAATGCCTGCAAGAGCTTTTATTTCTTTTTTTTTTTAATTAAAAAAATATTCTTAGACGCATTGCTAAAATGGATGTTAGGGTTTTTTTCTCTTGTTGAAAATGCAGCACACCTAAAGTCTGTAATATTTTCAGTAAATTGACAAGCTTCAGCTGGCTTTACATTATTTTTATTTGATACCTCATAGAATTCAAGCTTTTAAATTAGTGCCTCTTTGTAAAATGCAATGGGTATAAAGGAGCATTTGTTTTAAAAAGCAAAGAAATAAAAATGCTGAACTGATAACTTAGGCTGAGAGAGCACCACGTTCCTGGGATGACATTGTCAAGCAGCATAAGCTTTCCCATCACGTAGAACAGCATTGTGTTTCCTGTGGTTTGCTTCTGCCAGATGCCATCTTACAGCCAGTTAAAGGCAGGGGGGTTTATTTTTATTTTATTTGATATTTCTGGTTAATTTCATTTAATAACTTGTCATCTCAATTTCATCTTCAATAATCTAATATTGAGGTAATACAAAGCCTTTTTATAAGCTGATGGTGCTTATATATGCAATTACTTTTATTTATGTAAGTATTCCTGTGGCCCACACAGTAAAAAAAAAATCCAGAGGACATTATGGCATCATGGGACTGAATAAAATCTCTTTCAGAATCCTATTATGAAAATTTTCCGGAACTATCCTAGTATGGGACATGGATTTCATGGTAAGATGGGCCTCTAAAGGTTTTGGAGCTCTGGGACCTTTTGGAGGATGCAGACTGAGGCTGTTGGCATGGCATCTATGCTTTAGGCATCAATTTCTAAAAGTATGGCTTCTCTAGAGTTACAGTGCAGTTGAATTCCCTGAGCCAAGACTGCCCCAGATACTCCAGGAAGGGAGACTGGAAAGTACTGTCAACAGCCATACATTTTCAAAGGGAAAAGAAATCACAGTTATATTTCCAGATTAAAGTAAAAGCTAGCAGACTCTTCCAAAATAGCAGACATTTTGTATAGCTGTATTTATTCTTTAGGTTATACAGATTTCAGAATTTCTGCACTCCTATATGAACCTCATTCTGTGCCTGTGTTCTTGTATTTATTGTTCATGTGATTATTTAATATGAACAGAATCACTTATATATTCCTACTCATTTATTGTGCTGCAATCACTAAAATGGTGACTACAAAAACTGTTCAAAGACAGATTCGTTAACAGAGTCCCAGCAGGCAGTTGTGTTTCAAGTTTCCCAGGGTTGTTCTGCCAGGAACCTTTATATTTTCCTAGAGGTAAGATGAATTCAGCTGTCATGCTGTCTGAGTCCTCAGCCTTTCCTCATCATAAATTCAGATGGCATGACTGGTTGATTGTGTTTCTTTAATCTTTTTTTGAATCTTCAACAAGATGACTTTTGTTATTCTGTGAATTATGCATTTGAAAACTTTAAATGGTACATTTTCTCTCTGACTTCTGCCAGTGGGACCAGGCTTGTAGTTCGGTATTTTTACTTTCTCATTTGGCATGTTGTAAATACTTTGTCGCTGGAAAAATGCTCATCCTGAGCAACCATCCACAGGCAGTATGTTATAGAAACTGCAAAAAATATGTAGATATCAAAGAATATAGCACTATTTCTTATTGCTTGGAGCATTGATAGTCAGCAAATGAACATACATATTGTACATCACCTGATGCTTATTTCTTAGTTGTAAAGTATCTTAAGGAATGTATTGCCATAAGTAGCTGATCACTGTAAACTGGATAAAAGCCATATTCTTCTTATAATTCCTACTTTTTTCTCTTTATCAGAATGAGGTTTTGTGGTGTGGATATCTTCTAGATTTTAGGGGGAAAGATACCATTTTGTAATGAATCAAAATGGAACCAGGTCACAGTTCTGTTCTCGACTTCTGTCATACCTGACAGGAAGGTGAAAGAATAAAACTGCTTACATTTCACATAAAAGCAATGGAGGTTTTTTTCTGATTCCTTTTCATTCAGTTACTCATTTGGTGGTACAGTCTACTGTGTTTTAGAAAGGCTGTAAATAAATGAGAAGGTTCAGCTATGAATCTCATTCCTTAAAGATTCCCTGTAGTGTTCAAATTCAGCAAACTGCCTTGGGGGATTCGTCCCCTGCCACCACTTTTCCTCAGCAATTAGTATAATTCCCCACTCTCCTTCTTTTATTAAAATTAAAGTCATGTACTTACCAAACTGGTTGCTAAAGGTCCAGGAAAAGCTCAACTGTTGGGTGAGGAGAGGTCAATTAACTTTGAAACCACGAGAAAGACTTACGTGGCTTTACTGAGCACAAGTTGAACTTTTTGTAATTGACCTAAGTTGAACACAACTTATTTTCAAAAAGTTAGACAATCGATACAGTGGCTTCATGCATTTCCGTTACTTATCATTTTATATCAAGAAAGCTTGTCTCTCTGAGTAGGAGGCAGAACTTATGCATTTAGTTATGTAATTGACTTCTGCTTGATTCCAGACCAGAAGTATGTGTGATATGGGAGATGTATCTGAGTGTTTTGGCTTTACGTTCTATATGTATTTCCCATAACTTATCATGGGGCCAAGCAAAGAGACCCAGTAATGTACGTAAAATGAAAATGTTGATAAATAATGCCATTGAAATGATATAAAGCTCACTATTTATTTCTAATGGTTTTTCACTTGAAGAAGTTCATCCTCATGTAACTTCCTATTGAAGTGTTTGGGTTTGTTTATTTCAATTAAAAGATTATATTAAAATAGACAATCAAGCTAGCTTGTGTTGGACAGGCTTCTATGGGGCTCAAGTCCTAGTCAACTGAAATAATTTGTATGCGTGTTCAACAGGGCCACTTGTAACTACTGCAGCCTTGAATAATTCTGTTTCATCTGTATATTCCTCAGAGAAGTGAGAGACTTGAGAGGGAAATTTAATAGATTTTCAGGTGTCAAGTTCAGAAAAGCTATTCCAAATTAAATGCATTCATTTATTGCACCTTGATTTGAAAGTTCAGTGATACCTGTTGCAAAGAAAAGCTCATGCTCCATATCAGAAGGGATTGGATAAGGGCTTTTTATAAAGAGTTGGTAAAAGTACTGGGTTTTGCAGGAGCTCTCAGCAAACATGTGAATGCCCAGCCTGATGACTGAAAATATGTTGCCCAGGAGAAAGAATTATTTTTATATGTCTTTTAAAATATGTATTTATTATAATGATACTTAATTTTGGGTGGTATATCAGCCTCAAGAAGAAAAGATGCCCCTGTCATTGTACTTAGCTATTACTCTCTGTACAAGCTAAAAGCTTTGCCATATTCAGAAATTACAGAAAGCAAAAATAAAGAAGAAATACTGTTTTGGGAAGAATCAGACTTGGCATCCAGAAAGTGTTTTCAGTAGGATTATAGTATGATTTTCAACTTTAATTTAGTTCTTTGAAATCTTTTTGTTTTCCTTCCCAATCATTTTGAGTTGAATAGTTGTACTGTTGAATGTTATTGTTGTTGGTACTCTTCCCTCTCTTCTGACCATCAAAATACAGGCCGTGTTGGCTGTTTAACTTCTCTTTGAAGACGTAGCAAAGTGTCAAATTCTGTTGCAATGCTATTAATATTCTCTGTGTACCTAGCAAGTTTCACAGACATAACAGGGTTTAAGTCTTTCATGTCCATATGAGATTTGCTTTAATAAAATCATAGTTTTGCTTTACTGTTCGCACATAGACTCAGCGTACATATTTGCTGTTACTTGAATTGAGCTCTACTTCTGTATTTTTCATCCCACAAAATGTGCAGCAAAAATAATATTGGTATGGGTTAGGATTTTTGGTTTTTTTCAGGAATTAAACTCCTTTGGGTTGTTCTTGACTAAGTATGTTATAATTGTCTTAAAAGAATAAGCTAAATAGGTTCAGGTGCTTCCCCCCCCCTTCACGGTGTAATTAAATACATGTGTGTGTGTTTCTACTGTGTATCTGAAAGTTTAATTTTCTCAAAAAACGAGATGTGTACATGATTAACTTTGTAAAATTTCTTGTAGTGGAATGGCGTATTTATTTTTAAACTAAATTCTTAAGGAACCATTGACTGTAAATAAAAGACTATATTTTCCTCCTCAGTATTTTTGCTTATTTTATCAACTTTATTTTTGTATGCTAAATGTATTGTCAAGATACTGTGGGCTTCTCTGTTTAAATAATTCTGTCTAAATAATGTTTTTTATTTACACTGCTTTACTGATCCTGTTAGTATTCCAGGTTCAGTATGTGTTTTAAGAAGATATGCAATATTTTGGGGATCCACAAAGAATTCAAATATGTATCTTACTGGTGTACATTTTTTGAAGGTATCTTAATAAGTTTTTGGGGGAGGGTTGCATCTGAAATATTTTGCACCCATCTCTGACAATGTGTATTTCTTTTAGTTCTTAGGCCACTTTTGGCAACTTGCTGCATATCCAAATACCTAATATTCAAAGCTCTTCAGATATTGAAGCATATTGCCCACAAAATGATATTAAAATAGTATCTCAAATGTATGTATCCATCTTTGGGCTCCAATATTCAAGAGAAAAAAATCTGTAACTTACATTACAGTTTTATCTTTATTTTATCTATATTTTATAGTTACTTGTGTTAGTGTAGACTGATAGCCAGGAAACCTTACAATAGATCATTAGAGATATTTTCTCCAGTTTCTCTACAGTAGAATAGAAAACAATTACAATATAACTGTAACACTGTGCAGTAATTTCATCCAGCAACTGACCATTGGGAGAGTAGAGAAGCTAGACATATTTTCACCAGGATGCTCAGCAGCTCCCCAGAGGCTGATATCATTTAGGCACTCTCGAGGTAATTTTGGCATCACACATCACATAAATTTAAAATAGAAAGAATGCGATGTGGTTTCAGATGTTTATGAGAACAGCATTAATGTATTTGTTTAAAATCATTATCCTTAGCCAGTAAGAGGTTGGAGTCATCATGTCAACAGAGAGTAAGAGCAGATATGCTATGAAAGATATTGAAAAACATTAGAAAGTCCTCAAGTTAAAAGAGTGAGTCAGTGGAGACACTTGGCAAATCTACAGCAGCATGTTCAAACCCATGGATTTTGGTTTGAAAAGATGCATTTCTCATCACAGAAGAGACTACTGCAATGAGTCTGGAGAAGATAAGAACCTGAACAAGGATTTCAGCTACAAAAATGGAGATGCCAGATAGAGATAATCACCAAGATATAGACATTAACCAAATGCGAAGAATCATTTGCAATTAATTTTCTATAGAAGAGAAAGGAACACATAGGTCTTGGGGAAGACGTGCTTAAATACCACGATGATGAGCATGTTAGAAATATCTAGCTAGGCACTGAAGAGTTAAGCAAGTATATAATGATCCGGATAATCCCAATTAAAATTAGCTAAACGAAAGCAATCTGAGATACAATTGCTGTCTTTTCCTGCTCTTACTGTTTATTGTCTAGTTTCCTGATCCTTTAAGACAATAAAATAGTTTACTGCTGAAGAAATTAATGTTATAAGCTTCTTTGCTTGGAATCCTACTGATATGCCAAGATGTCAGATGACAGATTGTTTTTCTTTATCCACATGAACAACTGATTTAGTGTTTATTAAGAACCTAAACTTGACCCTCAGGTCCAAAAGAAGTACTGGAGTCCTGAAGTTCATGAACTGTCCTTACGCTGGAATGCAGGATTTTTTCAGCAACTGACAAGATCTAGCCAAAGAGCAGCATTTGCCGTAACACTGTGCCAGTTATTCTGAGGGAGAACTACCACATACAGGGAAGCAAATGCATCAGATAAAGAGAATATATTTCTAGGAATAATCCTGCATAACACCAAAGTTGAATAGAAATCTAAAATAGTGAGACCAATCTATCTTGAAGTTCTAAAATAAATGCCATTCTTATGAACGTATAAATTTCTCACCAGCCATAAACCTTGCTTTTTATGCTGTACAATTCTTCATTATTTGTTAGTGTATTTCAGCTCTAGGGTTATTGAGAAGTGTTACTTCATAAATACAGAATTAATTTATGATTGACTGCTTTTAAGTACTATAATACAACTTTTCTGCTTGTAATTAATAGGCAGATTACAATTAAATAATTTCACAGATGCACTCTTTCATGTCTGTAGATGTTAAAGCTATTTATCCAGGGGTTAAAGTTGGAGATAAAAGCAGGCAATGGTTATGTTATTTTATTAATATGGAGATATATACATATGCTTATGTATATTTCTAATATACGTGTATACAGTCATCTCTAATACAAGCTATGCTATTTATATGGCAAAAGAAATTGATCCAGTCATAGATCTAATACCTGTATTTCAATAATATATAATGAAATGTTCATACATCATTTATTCAGGAAAGGATAGTTAAGACAAGATCAGTACAGCTGGAATACTGCAGTTATTGAAATAATTTAAAAGCAAATTATGATGACTAGCATTTGAGATGCACTTGTCAGAAAACTTTCATCAAAGCAGACTAGAGATGTATAACTTCTTTCATGAGACACATCCCAAGGTGCTTTGCAAAATAATGAAATTAGCAATGCAAATATTGAGGAATACACTAGGTCAAACACAGCAGTCCTTGGTCTTGAGAGTGCCACCACTCTAAGTCAACAAACCAAGGGATTCCAGATGCAAAGAGGAAAAGTACAAGCTGCAAAGCCAGCCAAATAAGATAGCTGCCTTTCAGTCTGTGCTGTGCTTTTGGGAAGGATGAAAAAATTGTTCAAAATGGCTTGCAAGTCTTCATTTTGCTTTCTACATAATTGCTGCATTTCATTGTGTCTATTTGCTCTGGGTTTTGTGCATCTTACAAACAATCTTTGACACATTCATAATTGTGCCAAATCCCATCTTCTGCATTAACAGGTGTATGGGCTTCCAGATTTTCTAGTTTCCATATAGACTATCTTCCGCATGAGCTACTGTTAGAAGAAATACTCTTCTTATACAGGTAATTCCCACCCAATTAAGAAAATTTAGGATTTTCAAGTTTGTTCTTACAGTTCTGTTTTATCTATCCCTGACAAGAGAAACTAAAGCTGCACAGACCACAGCTGAAGACAGGCTCAAAAGAAATGAGCAGTGATTTAACTTTTACAACTTATTCTTTCTGAGTGAAACTTGTTTAGGCATGCTGGGCCTTCATGAAAACCCTCTTCAGCTTCTTAAAAAGAATGTGAGGGGTTAGTGAGGAATAATTTTTTCAATCACAGTGTGTTATAAGACTTCTTCCTTTTTTTCTTTTCTTTTGCATTGTTTCCTCTTTGTAGATTTTGTCTTACTCTTTCCCCCTCCCTGTTTAAGAAACCATTTCTGGTTCCATGTGCATTCATCTAGCTCCAACATTTGTTCATTGCTAATAATGAAATTTATTCAAACTGTAAATTCCAGGACTGCAATGATTAAGCCATTTGAAATGGCTCCATCAATTGATCTCCAAGTTTCTCAGCCAGATTGTTTGTCATACTTGTAAATATTTGTACTAATACTCACATTTTTTTTATTTCAGACTCTATTAGTCACAGAGGCACAAAAGCCTGCCACACGGCTCGTTACTAATCAAGATAGTACCAGTCAACCACTGAGAATTCTGCAATTATGTAATCAAATGAGTGCTAAAATTTGAAATTAACTTGTTATGAAAAGCTTGACCCACAAATGGCCGTTTAAAGTGAACTGCAAAGGACTCTGTGTGAGTTAAGGGAAATATTTTTAAATTCTGGTGTCCATATTTTTAATCTTTTGCTTCTCTTATTAACCTCAAAAAATGGCAGCATGATGATGTTTGAAAGTGCTCTTTGTCAATCTCAATTGCAGCATGTATAGCAGTATTGTGAGCTGTTGATTATGAATCAGAAGTGAGCTGTTCCTATTTTTGGTTTGTTTTTTTTTTATACTGAACACCTGTAATTTCCATTGAAGAACTGATAAAGACTGGCAGTGCTAGTTTTATATGTGATTCAGAGAAGTCCTTATGATCCCATCTTTGAGAGATGCAATGGCATAATGCCAGTATTCCAAGGAGGTTGTGCATTCATGATGTGGGATAATAGAATTTTAATTATAGATCACAAAATGCTTTCAGATGTTTGAGGTGTATGCATTCCCAAAACATGCTACCCTTAGGGTCTGGAGTTCAGTAATTTTAAAGAGTTGAAAGATTTTTAAAGATCTCAGAATTTTAAAGTCGTATTTTATCACTACAGAAATCAGTTCCTAGAGAACGAATAAGAAACTAGAGCTAGAGAAAGTCTCTGAGAGAAGAACACTTAGGGATTTTAGAAGTTTCCCATCTCTTCTTGTCTTAAGTGTCTACTAAAATATCAAACCAAATCCATCTGCAAGCCTATTGTGAAACTAGAACATTAATAAAAAATGTGAAGGGAAATCAGAATTTCCAGAAGCTGAGAAAAGAGGTAAGAGTCTTTGAAAGAGAACAATTTGCATGTGAATCTAAAGATCCTAGTCAAAACCAAACAGAAAATCTGGATATATTCCAAAAGAAAGATTTAATATAAACTTGCATCACACTGTGATGCTAGCATGTCCTTTAAGCAGCACTGAACAGCTGAGAATCATTCACCTTACTTTAGCAGACTTTTTTTGAGAGAAAAGGGGCAAAGTCAATATTAATTTTTAAGTAATGTGAGCGTAAGAAATCTGATGCTAAACTGCCCTTTTTGCTCCAGGGATTGTGTCGAGCTGACTTCCAGGCCATCCTTCTGAGAATGTACCCTTTGGACTTAAAAAAAAAGGCAAAACCCACCCTCTTGGACCCTACTGTTTTAGTTCCCTGTGTGAATCTTCTGGTTTGTTTTAGGAATGTGCTGCTTGGTTCCCATGCGCATTGCTGTTGTAGTATTTACTTTGGAAGGAAAAGTGAGTATATAGTTCACGCTTTAACCTTGTCAAGTTTCCCCCTTACCAACTTGAACTGACGCTGAACAGATTCTGAAAGGAATGGCCACAGCCAAAATTAATCATAAACATTAACCATCAAATACTACTCTTGACCCTACCAAGGGGCAGACCTCTAGGAATGACTTCCTGTTCCCTAAGAAAATAACATCCCTCTCCAACCGAGAGGAGCAGACAGTCTTGTCTGTGCATGACGAACATGCTGACCTGTGCCTCAGGGAGTAACATCCGATTTCAACTCAGAGAGTAATAAGTGCTCCAGGCCTTACATTGTGGATGTTCTTCCCCAAACGCAGCCCTATGTACAAGCTTTGGCAGCTTGTACTATCTGCGTAAAGCAAGTCTTGCCCAAGATTGTGCTCTAAGGTTAGGTTTTTATGCAAAGTCAAACAGGCTAAGGCCTGAAGCCACAAAAAATTAGAGCTGCCACCCCAGCTTCCAGGCTGTTTTGACCTGACTGAAAACTGTACATATACTTCACATTGTTGTAACAACAATGGGACTTGAGGAAAGGCTACAGTCTGTAACTACTTTGTAACATTTCACTTGAATAGACTCTATGCTTAGTTTATTTTTAGAGGTACAATCCACAGATTGGAGAACCTATTTCCATGGCTATCAGGAAGTGTGTTGTTCAGCAGCAAACTGAATTAATTAAGTCTCAGAAATCTGAAAATCCAGGACCAAAATATATTGTCCAATACTAATATTATTTGGAAAAGAAATAATAGATCAAAGAACAACTTCACTGCAGGTCACTGGAGATGAGGCTTGGGTGCCTAACTCAAGGAAGACCTGAAACATCGAATAAAGCATTTCCTAAATATCACCAAAAAAAAAAAAAAAAAAAAAAAAAACAAACAAGAAAAAAACAACAAAAAACTCTGCGCATGAAGCAATAAACCAGATTGATTCCCAGGAGATTTTGGTTGGACTGGCACTGACAGTGAGAGATTTCAGCAGCAAGCTGCTTAACTTGTGTCAAGGATGCCCTGCAGATATATTTCTGATATTGCACTTCTCCCTTGACATCAAGGACGAGATGAAAGTAGCACCAAGCTCACTTTGCAGGGTTTACCCTCAGCATAAACCCCTATGTGATTTTGGTCTTCCTTTTCCCAGTGTGTCAGTCCCAGATGGAAGCTGAGCTGCTGTTGGGACAGGCAAGTTAAGTGAGAAGAGAACCAGGGAGAAAATAGGTGTCATTCCTGAATGTTAGTGTGCTCAGCAATGATGTGATATAATAATTATGAAAGATTAAAAGAAAATTTCCCTGATAACCCTTGCTGGGACAGAAAATGGGGTTTTTCTCACCCATTGAGTGATACTAATTAAAGAATAAACTTCAAGTTTTGCAACCAAATTATTGCTGATAGCCATGTCTGTGAAGTTAAAACTCCTCTGGATTTCTGTGCTACGCTGCAATGCAGCTATGCCCCCAATAAGTGAATGATTTGCTAGGGATGGCAGAGGCTACTGCAGTGTCATCTGCTCGATAAATGCCTTGAGGTGAGTGAATATTTTCACAGGAATTGATGCGTACTTGATTTGTTCTTGTGTAGTGTACTCATATCTAACAAATATAAACTGTATTCTACACAGATGGCTTATTTCTGACCAAAATAAAATACAAACTGAGTATGCTTCTCCTTTCACACTAATGCCAATACATCGCTCCTGTTATTAATAAGCTATTTATACACATTCTGACAGCAGACTAGATCTCATCTTTGAGATCAGTACCTGACGCTCATATTTCTTCCCTCTTGGCCTTTGTTTCTTTCCGCCATCCATCACACTGACTCTTACTTCCTATCCTCTCCTGTGAAATAGACACTACCTTCTTTTTTCACCAACAGTAAAACAGATCAAGGTGGTTCTGTGTGTTGGTAAAGATAAATGTCGAGGCTAAAATCTTTCCTTGTGTGGCTTCCATTAAATTTCATTGGATAGTATTTGCACACCTTTTAACTATGATGCACAAAGGCTAGTGTTGAAAAAGGTTTTTAGAGTCTCATAACATCATGCCTGAATTTCAGGAAACTGGTGCTTCTGAATGCCTCTTAATTGAAATCAAATGCTATTTAAACCTCCCTATGTTTTTTTACTTAGTTGTCCAATCTTTCCAAATAGCCTCTTCTCTAATGGTACAGGTGGTATATTATGTCAAGGAGAGGATTCACAAGCCATGCCTTGGAATTATGCAAACAGAATTTCAATGTAATTGTGATAAATAAAGATAGCAAACTACATTAAAGAAGTTTTAGCTCAGGAGATGTAGCAAAGATAAGGAAGAAAAGGCATGAAGATGCATTTAGACCTAAGGCAATTCTGTTGGGGTGAGGTAACAGGAAGTCTTTTCACTTGTCATTGTTCTATGATAGGAAGAGTATTTATTACCAAGTATCTCTGTATAACATTTTGTTCTAGGAAATGAGCTAAAAATGTTTGGTTCTAAAGGAATTTTTCTTTCATTTACAAAGGAGTTTGTTGCAAGAACTAACCTTGGCCGGACAAGAGGAGAGAGGCTGCTGACTTCTGGTAGCCCATCAACACCACCAGTTTAGAAAGCCCTGCTGGGACTGGCTGAGCGATGGCAGTTTCATCAGCAAAGTTCAGAATTTCCTTTAGAGGAAAACTGAGTCTGACTTTCAGAACTTTCAGGCTACTGGGCTGAGCAGAGTGAAAACTATCGGTTAGAGACATCATGCTTGGACCTAAGGGACAGATGGCTCTGAACTATGCAGAGAATTATGATAAGACATTCAGGCTGAGTACCAGGATTTTTTTTTCTACCTGTTTCTTTTGAATCATTGTTCTTGCTCTACCATTTGTTCTCAGTCTCACTTGCTTTTCATTGTTTCTCAATAATAGAGGATATACAAGACATTCTGCTGGAAACCTGGGGCCACTTAATCAGTAGCCGTAAGCTGAGTTCAACTCACATTCACAGACAATGGCCTCCTAGAACACAAACATCCAGACTGAAGGCAAGTTGGATGCCTCTTGGATGTTATGCATTCTCAGAGGCTTTCACTAGTGCCCATTCAGTGGCAAGTCTCTTTTTAAAGCATATTCTGTACAAAAAGAATCCTAAAAGCAACTTAACAGCAAAATTAAAAATCTACATAGATTACACTCCTAATGTAAGGGAATGGATTAACTTAACTTTCAACTCCTGCTGCTTAATGTTAATATATTGTCTTGACTTTTAATAAGGTTATTGAAAGATAAAAGCATATAAGGAGCTGTGCTACAGATGCGACACTCAGAACTTCATATGAAAAATAAAAAGAGACATTATAATAAAATGAAAATTGAATGTTGCTTGTATAAAATCTGGCTTTGTTTTGATGCATAAAACAGCAAACACTCTTCCACACTGAGGTTTTCAAGAATGTCTTAAGTATACAACGCTTCTGATGCCACCCCAGTTGCCTATATATAGATCTGTCTTGTGTAAAGAATTTAAAAAGCATTAGAATGGAGAAATCAAAGAGACAATAAATTTTAAACCAATCTTATTGTCTGCAGCCTAAAGTGTTATTAAGATCAAAGTGGAGCACACATCTGGCATTTGCCTTTCTGCAAAAATTAGATCAAATTACCTACCATAGGATTTAGATACATTCAGTAAGTTCTTTCCATGGTACACATAGTTTTATTTCTCCTTTATATTTGCTGCATCTAACTTAACACCCAAATTCTAGCCTCTTCATTCATGTGGAGTTGAAACAAATTAACAACAACAATGGAAATATATGTTCCTCATGAACAGCTGTTTCCTAAGGAACATCCAAGGTCCTTCAGATCCTAAGGAGGGAGATTCAGCTAGCCTTCATCTTTGCCATTAAGTGCAATTGTCTAGAAATAGTTATTGAGTACGCACGACCCTGCCCCCTTCCTTGAAAAATATATTTTATGCTTTCCGCTGTAATTATTGTCATTGTTGACTTTATTCTATATTAATCACTCAAAGTCTGTTGTTAAAGTATGAATAAACTGGCCCATACTTTCATGTATAAACTTATCAAATGTACTTTTCCAGACTTCTAAATATACCTAATGCATTCCTAGGCTTTTGATACCTTTGTTTAGAGAGATAAATAAATGTATGTTATATCTATATGACGCAATCTTTTAATTCTCTGATTAGAATACACTAACACAAAGCTAAGATTGAGAATATGTTGCTTCTTAAATACACAAAAGACTGCACCTTTATGCTTTAACAAACAAATTACAAAACAGAAATTCAGTAAAGTTTAAAGGAAAAAGAATATTAAGGTCTGCAAATTCATCATTAAATAAATCAACATACTTAGACTGCTCTGTAGTGATGCCATGAAGTAACTATAAAATTATGATTAATGAATATGAGCGTTGCTGTCCCAGATGAGCTGTGACACATTAATTCTTTCCAATTGCTTTCTTGCTGGAATCCATATTGATATTACTGGACAGAAGGATAAGATATAGTTCTCAATTATTCTAGAGGGAAACGGAGATATTATTTTAACCTTTGTTCTTTTGATCTCTTGTAATATGAATGGGAATATGGCTGTTTCCATAAGGCATTCTCTATAAAAGAAATGCAAACATGGTGATTTCAAATTTTATTTGCAGAACTTTTGTTGGGAGTCAGTGTAACTTTTTCATTTGATTCATCCCCAAACTATGTTATTTACATCTGTATCACAGCAAGGAGAAGTTATTGCTCATCACAGCCTAGAAGTTTGGGGTTTTTAATGTAATCCCAAACATTCTTCTTTTATGTCAATATATAATTTGATCCTCCCATCTCACTCCTTGTGCATTTGAAAAATGCAGATTATTGATTTTATTTTCAGGATTTTTAGGAAATAATAGGAAAGGGAGCAAGTAACAAAATTTCTGTTCTTTTCTCCCCAGACCCATTAAAGCTAGAGGAGGAATTTGGGCAGCCAGAAGCCACACATTGTCAAAGGGCACCTTAAAGTCATCAGCTACATTCCCAGGCAGGCAGTGCAGACAGGCTTCAGATGTTTTTATGAAGCTGCATTACAAGGTAGCATCAAAAATCTGCACTGGGATTCGTTCTGATACCTGTGAGTTGCTGTGTATTCCTGATTTCAGTCTCATCTGATAAAAAAATAGAGCAAGGTGTCTAAATCTTATTATGGTTAATCTTTTTGATACCTTAAGGCCAAGATTGGATGGTTGTTAAAAATACATACCAGTGATATCTATCTCCAGTGTTTTGGCTAAATCCAAATACACATTAATTTTTTCACTCCCTGAAATCTTAAGTTATGCAGATCTCCCTTTCAGAAGACTTTGGTTAGTGCAACCACACAACTAAGCAGAATGATTCAGAAAAAAAGTTGGGACCTTCTGCCAGTACTGATTTCTGTATTTCAGTAACTGATTAAGTAGTTTCTAAGGCAGGTTTGAGTTACTTCTAGTGGGTAAGATGTATGGTTTTTAAAAAGCAAAGGAAGAGTGTGTAAGGAGATCATTGGGTTAAGCAAGCCAGCATTCTCATCTCAGTCTACCAGTGACTAGGTGCTTCTCCTTTAGGAAAAGTTTTAGAACTAACAACTCTAGGTTTACTCCTGTACACTGGATAGCACACAGAAATATCCATTCCCATGGGTGCAGATCTCTGGTGCTCCTTTTTTTTTTCAGGAGAAGGTAAATTACAAGGTTAAATTACTGCATTATTTCCGCAAATGCATTGTCCCCCTTGCCAGCCAGGCACTGCTGCTGACAGGCAGATGGAGAGGAGCCACAATGCTGTCTGTTCCACTGATCCATCCAGGATGCACCATACCTACTGTGCGCATGTGTTGCTCAGATGTCTTGCACATGCTCAGCAAAACTGACATGCTATTGATGCCTCAGTCCTATAACGTGTGTGCAAATCAACTGCACAGCACATGGATGACAGAGCACGCACAGAAATCCCAAACAGAAATGTAGCCTACCTCACTGGGGAGAGAGACAAAATAGCCTTATTTCTATCTGAGCCCCTGAAAGCTGATTAAGGTGTGTGAATTCTCTCACTGTCTTCAGCGTAACAATCTAAAAAGCAGTGAGGACTTCACAGCAGATGTATCTTCAATTCAAAGCTGGCATGAAGGCCAAATGTAAATTATAATGAATATATGAATTTGTTAGTGTATAAATACTAAGACCATGGTACTACAGAGTACTAGAAAGGTAAGTCCAGGAGATTTTTCTCTCTGTTTTAAATGTTCAAATAAATATATATGCACATCTTTTCAAGGAAATTTATTCTGTTCAACTGTGCCATATCTCAGACCAAAAAATGCAAAATTGCTTTCTAAAACCAATTATTTTAATGTTTTTATCCTTTCAGTAAGTTTTAGAAGTGTGAAAAAAGCTGGAAGACTAAACAAAAAAATCCCAAGCTTTAAAAGACTCCGAACAGCCAGTACTACTAGAGTGCTCAGCTCCACTGTTGCAAGAAGGAAGAACAGACTGGATCTTACCAGCACCCTGCTTTTCAAAGCTGGAAATGGGACATCTGACCCTTTTCTCTTATCTGCGTGCTCCATGGGAAAACCCTACATGCTCTTCGATTATATGACTGTATAGATCACTATGTCATTCATTCCTTTGAACAAAAAGATACATGCCTGAAAATTACTGGGCTTATATCACTGCTCAGAGGTTTATGTGAAATCAAAGATCATACTCAGTCTGGTGCAGCAAGATGATGGTCCCTGTCAGAGCAGCCTTCTTCACAAGGGTAGACAATGCCCCCACTACTGCAGATGGCAAGAATGCACAGATATCTGCAGTGACCAACTAGGTCCCTCACGCATCTGACAAGGTGGCAGGTTGGAAAGGTAAAACTTATACCACTGCTGCCTGTCTGCCACTGCTGGGGAAGAAAGTTCGAAGAGACCTGCTTTCGGTGGCTGCAGTCGTTCCTCAACCCTGACCTTGCTTAAGTGCTACCAGCAGGGACAAATCTTCCTGTTCTTTTTTGTAACTATTTTAACCTCTGTCCCTGTTTACAGCTTTTAGCATGCTATATTGTAAAGGTGTTCCTTTACTCTTTTTTTGTAAAAGTGGGAGTAAACTGCTAGCTAGACGTAAAACTGAGATAAGGTGTAAGGCAGGCACGCTGACTCCAACTTTAACTCTATAACAATTCCAGGGTGATTTATATCTTGAACTGTCACTATATGGTTTACAAGGGGAAAAGTGTGAGTAAAGATTGAGATTTTCCTTCTATAAATTGTGGAAGGGTGAGGGGGAAGTGACAGATCTCATTTAAAAACCTTATTGAAGTAGCCGTGTTGAATGATGGTGCCATAGCTTGTCTCTGTCTCATTGTCATAATGTAAGTCCTTTTATAATTAGAGAAAACCACAAAAGTCAGAGTAAAGTACAACAGATCCAGACAGAGCTGGTAACTTAAGGAGGAAATGAAAAGAAGAAATGCAACAATAGACATGGGCTGGAGAAGATATTTTATTTATTTGTTACTAGTACTTAAAATGACGTACAAAATGCTGGGAAGAAAAAACTCCAATTCTATTCAGTTACAAAATAATTAAAACTTTATTTTGAACCAAGTTTTGCTTTGTGAGACCGAGTATGAAAATACTGCAGCCTTAGGTTATATAGTCCATTGTTTTTAGAATAAAGCAGACATTTAAATGGTTGATATTAAATATCTTGTATAATTGTAAGTTAGCAGAACTTTCTTACTCTCAGGCAATAACTAGCAATTCATAGAGGTTCTTTGTATAAAATTTATATACTGGGGGGAGGGAATCTGCCTCAAGGGGAGTTCCATCATGATCTATGCATGAGCTGTTTTGGAACATAAAAACTAAAACTTCTAAAACTTCTATCATTTTTCCTTCAGAATGCTAGCCTAATCTTAAATAAAGGAGTAAGTAATGTCTGAAGCTTTGCTTAGTGGCTAAGGGTTTAGGGACATAGTGGTCACTGTAAAAGACAGTGGGAGTTTTGCTGTCAACTTCACATGAAGGGAAAAATTCATTCTTAAAGTGTTCCCATTTCTTGAACAGAAACCCTAGCTAGTAAAAAACTTTCAGCAATGAAACTTTCATCAACAACTGGGATTGACCCTTTCCCCTGCAAACCAACTCAAAAAGGTAATTTAAGTGAAAACAACCCCTGCCTGTTATCAGTGAAAGAGGATTTGTATTCATAATAACATTAAATAGCCATATCTTTCTGTTTAACTATTCACATTCCACACAGTGGAAATCTACCTCCAATAATTCCAGATTTTAAAACTGGATTTTAAAATCCTTAAAGAAATGTGTCAAACCTGCTGAGTGAGAATACACCAGATGAAATGCATTTTAATAATACCAATCAATGAGTTGCAATCTCTTAAACTTACAAATGCAGACCTCACAGCAGTGGATATTACAATAAAAAATATTAATTGCAGAGATGCAGGATATTGCCAATAACTGTGTGATGCACTGTGTAACAGCTGGAGCATCTAATATAATGAGGGCACTCGGGGTTCATCTGTTACATGCTACTCACCGTATATTTTCCCCTTTGAGCGTATTAGTAAGAGCAGAATTTTCTTCCTTAGTGTTCAGTGGACAGAAATGGTGTCAAGATAATCACCTTGTGGTTAAGAGAGGCATCTGGTGTGAGAGGACAGTTACCCTGACAGTGGATACTAGAGAATATTGCTGCCAACTGGGGAAACTGAGTAATGGACTATTCAAGTGTCATCATACAATTAATGTGGATCTATTTCCCATTTCACTCTCATCCATGATGATGTCAGGATTGCTTTCAGGCCTGGTACTGACTCTGGCATAGGAACATGCCTTTCCTTCGGTACCCTATCAGATAGGACCTGCTGCCAGGGCCCTGCAGGCACAGGCACAGGCGCAGGTACAGACATGGACAGGAGGGTGTGCAGCACACTGTGACCTCTTCAGCACCTACCTGGAGAGTGCCCTTGCAAAGCCAGCACGCAGGACAGCTTGAGCAGCCTGCACTCATACCATGTGGTATGAGATGTGGACAGTAGGACACCCCCCAGGCTTCTCATCAAGTGCCCAAGAAAGCAAGGGCAACATGTCTCTTGGGCTCAATGGCCCAGGGTCCACCTCACTAAAATCAGCTTCTTTTGCAGGACTTCCTGTGCTCTTGCCAAAACCTACAGCCCTCATCAAGTTTAAGCTTCTAATCCTGAAGGAAAGAGAAGACAGGACAACCTCACAGGTGAGATTCATCAAGCTGTTGAAAGTATTGTGTTGCCTTTTACGTTTTTTCTCCCCCCAAATGAGAGGGGCAGTTAGCCCTTAATTTTCAGGAAATTCTCTTCACTTTGTCCAAATTCAGTTTAAATGCAAGTCTGTGGTAAAAGATATAAAAGAGGATTATCGCTGGCAAAGTTCTGCATCTCTTTTCCAACAAACTGCATGCCTGTGGCAAAGCTAAAATAACAATAACAATGCAATGTTTACTAGTCATGAATGTCGTGTCTTTTGCCTCTTGTGTGGTTATTGCATTTTCAGTCACATGATGCTTGTTTTAATTTTTGCTTTGCTCTTTATGTACTAAATTACTGCCATTTGTACTTGATCTTAATTAACAAGATTTTTGTGCTGTGGTTTACGTATTGTTTTTATGTATGTGTGTGAAAAAGAGGAGAGAGTTCAGTTACACACAATGGAGTATGCATACTCATTGTATGTATGTATAGATACCCATGACTAAAAGATACTGCATATATATATGTAAATATGAAGAATAACTGATATCAGAAATACAAGACATCAAATGGATCTAGTGGCACAAGAATGGGTTTTGATTGATTTAGAGAGCCATTAGAATTCAGAAGTATATTTATAGCCTAGCATATAGTTTCTCTTTATGTAATATATGACTAGGTATATAAATTAAAGCAAAACATAAACAGAAGACTATCTCTTCCTCTGTATATTCCTATTTATGTATCTTTCCTTTTTCTACTCGCTTTTGTTCTCTCCCCATCTACTTACTTTGGCCTTTTGCTTTCTAACTTGCTGTAGCTCTGTTTTCCATCCTCCTATAGTGACTTTTCAACACTCCCACATCCCCCATTGTTCTCCAGACATGGCTTTTGGATTACAGCTCTTTTTTTGAAGAAGCATGTTACAAACTCTTGATACAGATGCTATTTTCAGTGATGGTTTTGTTACGCTTTAAACTGCTTCTTACCTACTTTGTATGTAAGAACAGATTTATGCTTTTAAATATATTGTCCTCTCACTTTGATGTTTCTCTTGATACAGTAAAAGCAAATAGCACAGCAGGTGAACATTAGCAAAAGCCACAGCTCCACTTCCCCAGCAAGCGGCAAAAATGTGAATACGCACTAGGAAACCTAATTCATGACTGCAGGTAAATAGATTTTCTTAATATTTCCTACCTCTGTTAATTTCTTTTTGTTGTAGTGAACATTCATATATTTGCTTGCACGCATCCACTTTCTCACACACAAACACACACATGCATGCCCTTTCTTTACATTGGTATTTTTTCTTTTTTGTGTGTGTGCATTTTTTGACTTGTTTTAGGTAATTTGCTAGGTTGCTTTCAGTTTTGCCCAGCCCTGAAGGCATGCTAGTTCATACTGCTCACTCTCACACTGGCAATGATTGCGTACAGTCAGAGTGCAATCGCTACATTTGTCTCAGCTCAGTCCAAGTCAATAGATATACACCGGCATTCCTTAACTCGGGTGATTCTTTTCTTCTTTCTTGGGGGCTGAAGCTCAGGGCAATTGAGTGTAACAGTCATGGTTGTGAATTTCTTGGGCTTGCAGAAGGAACAAGATTGGAAGGAGCCTTCCTCTTTACGGACATGCCTGGGGATGTAGAAGGAATTGCACTGGCCGTAGCAGAACCTGTTGATAATGGTACGACTGTTGCAGCCTTCTTCATGGATAGTTTGTTTGAGGGGTTGAGTTTTACACCAATCCCGTTTTAGGTATTTGCGTTCAGTGATATGCAATGCCTCCTGACTAGATTCTAGCACCTCTTCTGCAGGCATGGAAGTGCCTTTTCCTCGTTCTCGATGCCTAGAACCCGACTGCTGCTGTGTCTGTATTTGCTCTGAATCATTGGGCTGATCTTTGTCAGGAGGAGGGATAGCACCTTGAGATCCACGATTCCTCTTTCTCCCTTCTGCTGTCGGTAGCAGAAATCCCATCAGAAGAAACACAGCACCGACGGCGTACAATGTGCGGACCATCCTATATGGAGGAAGTTGAGGGAATAAAGCACAGTTGTGGATTTCAGATATCAACAGAAGGCAGGTATGCAGCATATTTTCAGTTCCATAAAAGAAATGTGGGGGTGTGCAAACACACATTTACAAAAGATAAGCATTCGCTTTTACCAGCTGGAAAGCTATTTCCAAATTACCTAGTGATAAAAGCTTTCATATACAGTGATTGAAAGTCAGAGGCTAAAGTAAGTCTAAAGAGAATTTTATTTTGTGTAGCATGCATCTTTTTGCATCTCTTTTCTCCATG
Source organism: Myiopsitta monachus (assembly GCA_017639245.1). NCBI lineage: Eukaryota > Metazoa > Chordata > Aves > Psittaciformes > Psittacidae > Myiopsitta > Myiopsitta monachus. The sequence goes on from CM029924.1 coordinate 24,243,506, forward strand.
TATACTACCCTAGCTAAGAGTTCTCATTCTCTTCTTACACCTCATTGACATTAGGAAGGTTACTCCTAACTTAACACTGGTGGAAGAGCAGATTTTATGCTACACAAGGATTTGTATGACACAGCTATCTACAGTACCAGAGAACTAAACTCTTTGACTCAGGAGATGTAGTCTAGCTATGTGTTCCTAAGTCAGTTTCAGAAGTTTTGTACCGCTTCTTGCACAATATACATCCAAAAGATAATGTGCATGCTATATCCACCTGTTGTCTGAATTACAGCATCCCAAGCTCAGTCATGCTGCACGTGTGAAATGGTCCGATGTGTCTGAGTGTAATGCTGCTTAAGGTAAGAGGTATGCAGCAAGACATGCAACTAACCTTAAAGAATACGCAGGTGTATGTTAAGAGATGCATCTGTAATTTCAAATTGCACAAATTCTCTCACATTACTCTGAATCTTTGACAGAAATTATACAGATGTAGTCACAATGTTAAGAATTTTTCAGATCTCTGAATTTTTTTCATTATATACAGCAAGATATTGAAAGGAACATATGAGGACAACAGAATTCCATATACGACACTAAACATCATGTAGTTTGTGTACTCAAAAAAACCCACTTTGAGAAGTGCAGTAAGTGGAGACTATGAGGTTCTTAAAACTGCACCCCTGCTCCAAACCTAATTAATAGCATAGGAAGCAGCCTTTCTTTTCTCTCTTATTCCACCATTTCTGCTGCTTCCCAGAGCTCTGAGTTCTTTTGGCTGCTCAGTTAGACATCAACCAGCCTGAAACCTCACCACCTGTCACACTTTTCCCCCTTCCAGAAGTGCCATGGTTTCCATGTTGTTCCAGAAAGCCGGGGTTGTGGTGAGCAAGACAAACAGATCAGGCAAAAGTACTCACAGGGGACCCTCCCAGTGGGAGCTTGGAAGAAGCCACCAGGAAAGAGTGACTGCTTGCAAAAAAACTGTAAAAAAGGAGACCTGCCAAGAGGCACATGCATTAAAAAGGGAAGAATTGTGGAAAATATACATACATAAAACCAAACAAAAACAAATAAACAAACAAACCCCAAACAACTTGGGTAGTTTGGGATGTCTTCTACCTGTTTGGAGTACTGCAGTTGTATCTTTATTTGGCTTGGTTTATCAGTAAGGGGGAAATTAGTGTTTGGACTGAAGAGTCCTGCTTGTGCTGCTATCCAAGAAAAATGGGAAACCAAGGGCACCATGCGGGATGGCTTTACCCGCTCTTCCCAAGACCACACAACTAGGCGGGAAAGCAGCCAAATGCTGATGCTGTAAGGGCCACCTAGAAACTCAGCAGAGGCTTCGGGTAAGTACTATTTGCTATAAAAGATATCTGTAAATTTCTCAATTACTAGTCTTTCCAGTCACACGGAGAAAATAAGTGTTAGATTATGCTGTTCAAAAAACATTTCTTACCAAATGGACTGGGAAAGGAATTACTGGAGTGGAAGAGTGTTATAGGGAGTTTTCAATGTATTCAGGGATTTGCTTGTGGATTTAATATTTTAAGCGTTTGTTGACAGATTGTTAGAGCACCTAGATTGTATAATATGTACAATAAATATATGCTTTTGGTTTATTCATTTCTGTTTCTGTACCAGTATGTCCTATGTTTGCCAGAAACTTCAGGCTTCAAGCGAGGGGTGCAAGAACGACACTGTTGTCGACTCCAAAGGACAACTTGGAAGGGCTGCTTTTAATATCTAAATGAAACACGCAATTCTAATAACCTTCAGGCTCTGAAATGGAACGACAAAAAAAGTTGGGAATTCTAATAGAAGACTAGTGCAGCATAATTTCAAGTGTCAGCTTGGACTTCACATTTGCTTTCTTTCCCTATTTCTACTGCAACCTGAATGTTATTTAAACATGCTTCTTTTGAAATTTAATTTTCTCCTAAAAAAAAAAAGGAAAAGTTATTGCATGCAATTGAAAATAGATTGCTAGTTTATAGGCAGTGCCAGCAAGCTTCAGGTGTTTGCTTAGTGTCCCATAACTGAGTTGAAGTTCCACCAACAAACATATTCCTGGACTACTTTCATTTCTAAAACTGATGAGCTCCGCATTGTTTCATCCTTCTCTCTCTCCCCCCTGCCATAAATGTGCAATTGATGAAACAGTAAGGTCTAAACATGGGAAAACAAGGTGTACTTTAAGATGGGAATTTAGAGGAAATTTGATGATAATGTTTACTGTTGTAATATCTATATCGCAGATTCATGCATGATTAATAAGCATGTGCTTAACTCTAAGGAAATGCAAGCATGTGTTTCAGTATAGTCCTAAATTTCAGGAAGCAATTTTTCACTGAGTTGGTTTCCAGCCTTAAATATGGAAGCTATATCACATGCTCATTAAAGAGACTGTGATTCAAATGGAAATTAGCAATTCAGCAAAAAAATTCATTATGGTTCCTTCCAAAGTACACATCTAAAAGTACAAATAATCCAATCATTTAGGGATAAATACAGCTTAAACATAGACCCATCAAAAAAGTTGTGTGAACTTCATGACCCCCACAGCAGCTCAAGAAGGACCTTCTTTTTATAGAGACTTATTAAACATTTATTAACAAAAAAAAAAAGGATTATTTTTAAAAAATGCAAAATACAAAGGAGAAAGAGAGGGTATGCCTCAGCAAGGAAAGCAGCCACTCTGCACCACCTCTGGTCCCAAGGCAAGCCATTTGCTTGTGAGAGAAGACGACACTTCTGTTTGCCACATTAGGAACTAGAGTGGTCCATCCATCTATGAATAAGTGTTTATGAATGCTTCCTTAACAGGTTTTTTATCACTAAAAAAAAATAAAACTAATAGAATGCAGAACAGTACAGGTAGCTAAATCAGTGTTACCATACCCAGAGTTCTACCAAAAAGAAATCTCTCCCTAGCATAATGGTTTTTTTCTTTGTCACAGCCATAACTGCAGAAGTAGCAACTCTGGAGCTTGGGTAGGAACTGTGAGGAATCAGGCTGTAAAAGCTTATATTCCAGATTTCTGCAAAATTTTCAGTACCTGATACTGGCTGTTAAACTAGCATAGCCAGAAATCCTTTTGAGGATCCATTTGAGAAGCGTTTGAACAAACAGAGGACTATAACTAAAATGATCAATTCCCACTTATTTTCTTCAGAGAGATCTGATAGAATTAATATTTATTTTATTTAAAAAAAATACTTCAAAAATCTATTTTTTCCATATTTCACTGCTAAGATGAGTTCTACTGTTCATCTGTAAGTTCTTAGTCCTAAAGCCAAAAGCAGTTTTATTGCTGACTTCAAACAGGAGCAGAATTGGGCCCTAACATTCATATCACCTCATATGTGGTTTATCTAGAGCCTGGGATCTCATCATCTAAAACAGATTAGAAATCTAGTGGATTAATACTAGAAACTGTTTCTAGAGAAGTGTAAATGCTTTCAGGTTTATTATTTCATACAATCAAGCTGTATTTTCATTTATACATTTTCTGCTACAAATTAAGGATAGCCATGTGTCAGTTCATAAACAGAATTTCCCTATGAGTTCCCAGGCAGAGTCAGAAAGTTATTAGTAAAAGTTTTAGCACACAGCAACTTGTTCAAAAGAACTGGATGGAATCCTGGTTCTGTTGAAATATACAGCAAAATTCTCACAGACGTCAGCAGGCCTATAATTTCATCTGTGAACCAGTATTTACTAGGAAAATATTATGATGAGCCATGGGCTCATGCACTTCACAGAAAATATGAAGAGTAATCTGACAAAGACCTAAAAAAATACATATGTTTGGTGGGCTTCAAATATCAGCCAAAGAAAGAGGCAAAACATAACCCTTTGACTACTGAGAAAATTGAAGTGGTTTATGTCCCAAAGGATCAGAATAATTTTATGCCTGGCTTATTATATGTGAATTACAGAAATAGTCTTATGTAATGTTTTCATAGTTTTCAAGGATCTGTATTTTTAAATATACAAAAAGGCATGGCAATGGCAGCCCCCAGAGAACCTTTTTTTTTCTTTTCCCTGAGATCAAGACAGCAAAACTAACATCTCTGGTAGAATCTGGATACATTGACATTTCAGCTGATTTCTTCTTGCAAGTCATGGAGATGCCTTTCCTTGAGAAACGTGGAGGCAGCAATACAAAAATAAAAGAAAAAAAAAAGGAGGAAAAAAAAACCCCATCAACTTTGAAACTCCGCTTTCCGAAGGCATTGCTCTGTAGGACATTCTAGGGACCACACGGAAGGCGAACATCATGGTGGGCATGGCTGGTAGCAAACCTGAAATAGACTCTCCATGCGGACACCCGTGAAGTTTGACAGCTCAGCTCACCAGAGCGAAGCTCCCTGCAGACGGATTTGCTCGCGGAGCCCTGGGGCCCACCAGGGCTGTTCTCCTGCGCACAGCCACACGTGCTGAAAGGAGAAAGTCTTCAGAAGAAGCTACACTTTTCTGGGTGACATCGCCGAAACCAAAACTGAATGCATTAGCAGACTGGGCCCGAATCTGAAAGAGGAGCAGAAAACTACGGGCACTGGCGCCCTTTAAATCCGACACGCACGTCTCCACTCCCACTGGCCAGTCACTCCGGGGTTCCCGCACGGTGAGGACGGGCAGGAGGCCAGCGGCTGCTCTTCCCCTCCCCGGGCTGGGCTCAGAGCGGCTGCGGCGGGGGGTCCCTGGCGCTGCATCGTAACAGCTCCGTGCCTCTCACCAAAGGGGTGAATAAACCCCTTCTAACTGGCAGGGCGAGACCAACGCACGTTGGTGTCTGTGAAAAAATGGGTCTCCCCAGCACTGGGTCTCAGTCCCGATGAGCGAAACGGGCTTCACTCGCGAGACCTTCACTGAGAGGAGCCACGAGAGGGACACCAGGAGCGAAGCCGCTGCAGACGGCCGGCACGACTCAGGGCAGCGGCTTGCCGCCTCGGCCCCGCACCGGACAGGATGGCCCCGCCCGGGACTGGACGGTGCCCCCGCACCGCCCAACCCGCCGAGGCAAGATGGGGCTGTCGCTGAGCACAGAGTGGATACGCCGTCTGAGAGGAGAAGCCTTCGGCTCGGTTTGGCATCCTCATCTCAGGCGAGAGCGGCTCGGCTCGGGTCCCCGCGGTCGCTCCTCGCGGCTGCTGGAGACACCACCCAGGTCTCCACCCGGGAGGCGGTCGCCGTCTGGGCTTACCCAGCGGAGGACGAGCTCCGTGGCGGTGACTCCAGAGCCGTCGGAGGATGGCATTAAAACGGACGGGGAGAGTGAGCAAGAGTCCTCCCGAAAGGAAGAGCCCAGCGCCAGGTCAGTCAGCCCGGGGCCGAGAGGAGCGGGGCCGCACCAGGCCGGCGCACTGCGGGGAGGGCTCCGGCCGCGCTGGCCAGGCCGAGGTAAGCCTGGGGCCTGTCAGCACGGGGAGGGGGAGCAGTGGCCGACGGATACCCAGGGCCGTCGGCGCGGCAAAAAGCCTCTGGCTCCGAGTCAGGGGGGAGAGCAGGGCGGGGAGGTAGCGGAGGGCAAGGCGGATAGGTGCCGGGCGCAGCGGAGGGGGCGCGATCCGTCCTGCCCGACGGCACCCCAGGACGAGCAGTGCTCGCGCGCCGCCGGTGCAGACCCTTCTTAGGTTGCAGACCCTTCGCGACCCATCGCCCTACCCCACCGGCACACACGGAGTCCCCCGGGCGGCACAGCCCCAGCGGGGATCTCCTGTAGGCCCAGGGAACGCTCTCCGGGAGGACCAGAGGTTTGCAAAGGCGGCCGAAACAGAGTCGAGGGCTGAGAGGTCTCGTGGAGGCAGCCCGGCAGGACGGGGCGGGAGGCGCCGGTGCCGGCACATGGGGATCTGTCCCCGCCCCGCTCCGCGAAGAGGCCGGGCCGGGATTTTGCCGTGTGTCGGGTGGGCGCCGAATCCAATTTGTCGGGAGTGATGCTGTAGGCGGAGATGAGAGGCAGAGCTAACAGGGGCTTTTGCAATCCCTGTGCTTGTCAGGGGACAGGGATGTAACGGCTCCCTAATCCCCAGCACTGCAGCGGAAATGTCGGTGTCCGCCTTGCACCCGCGGACGGGAGGGACGGGTGTCACCCTCTGCAAAGCCGAGGGGCCCGGAGTTTTGCTAGACACCGGCTAACTACCCCTCCCCGAAGGCAGCTTAGATTAGAATTCTGCCTCCCACAGAGACCGGCCGAACTCCGCAGCTGCCGGCCTCGTTTTGCGGCCCCGATGCTCCCCGGTTCTGCGTGCGCGCCGCGCAGCGCGTCCCAGCTCACCTGCGCAGCGGCGGGGGCTCCGCGGCGGGGCCCGGGTCGGCGGCGGTGACTGCTCCTCAGTGGGGCTCGGGGCTCTGTGGGGCTCTGTCCGGCGGGTCACTAGGCGGAGCGGGTGGCGTGGGAGCCCGAAGCTGGCCGGGAGTCCATATAGAGAGAGTCTCGGATCCTGCCTACAAATTGCAGCAGCGCCGAGCTGTCTCCCATTTAAATGTCTGCCAGCTGAGATCTGCTCTCCAAGCCCCTCCAGATCATTGGACAAGCGCCTCCAAAGCCCATGTTATCCGCCCCCTTTAACACTTCCATAAACCTCCACCAGGGAAAGCTTTCAGTCATCCAGATAAACACTCGACTGCTTTACTCTCTTAAGAGAATCGGTGCTAAAGGTCACCACCCCGAGTAATTGTTCCTGGAATGCACAGAAAATTCACATTTTCCATCCTCATTAAAGTATGACATCTAAGAAGAGTTAAATTCTCCCCCCCCCCCCCGAGCCCCCCGCCTCCGCTGCCCTTCTGCGCACGCTGCCTGGCCGGGGCTGAGCTGCTGGGCGCTTTCCTGCCCAAGAGCCGGCCAGACGAGCGGTGGTGCCGTGGGGAGCCCTTCACCGGCCCGCCGGGGCCAGGAAGGAGGCAGCCAGCGCTCCGACCGTCCCTGGTACAAATTTGCATTGATGAGCTTTGCCTTCTGCAAATATGACGGGAGTTACGTATCTTTGGCAAAACCCCCACAAACCTGTGTGTATGTGTGTGCGCGGCGATGTGTGGGGGCTGGTGTCAAACCGTGGCTCCCGGTCAGCAGCCGCGCTCATAGCTCTCACCAGTGAGAGGGTTTTATTTATTTATATTAGTTTTATTTATTTATTTTTGTCCCGCAAGAGGCGGGACACCTCGGGTGGCTTTTTCCCCTCCCGTCCCTGCGTCTCTCCGAGGGCTCGGGCTCCTCAGGCATCCCGCGGTGGGCAGGACGGCGAAAGAGCGGTACGTCCCGCCTGGGCTGAAAGCGTCGGCGGCCGAAGCCGTCCAACCGTCGAGGTGGCGGCGGGGGCAGTTCAGCGCCGCTTGGCAGCCCCGGGGCAAGGCGGCCGCGGTTCCCGGGCTAGCTTCCCCAGCGATCCCAGGGAATTAGGCAAAGACCGGCGGGGATTGAGCGTCGTTGCGTACCAAGCTCTTTGCCGCCGCGAGCGGCGGCAGCCTCTCCTCTCTGCACTGCGGCTGGCCAAAGCTTACTCCGAGTCTGCAGGGTGAGGGTAACCGCGGGCAGAGGCCCCGGGGTGAGTGGCACTCACAACACCGCGGTGCTATCTGCCCGCTCCGGCACCAGCGCTCGTCTTCCACGGGTTTTTTACCACGGAGGGCGGCAGCGCTACCGGGAATCGCTGCTAACGGGAGCAGCGTCTGAACTACGGGTTGACCTTTTAGGCTTGCTAATTAAACGGAGCCGTTTGTCAGCTGCCGCTTCCAGCGGTGGGCATCAGCCCCTGCGGAGCAGAGCGAGGCAAAGCGGAGCGTCCTGCCGCTGTGCTGCAAGCAGACCTCGCCTTACCGCCCGGCAGGAATTGCTGTCTGCGAGGGAAGCCAGCCCTGCACCTCCGCATCCCAGCACTGACAGTCAGCACGCACCCAGGGCCTCGAGAGGCCCGATCTCACCTGACAAATAGGGATTTTTATTGTCCCTGGTTTTGCAGATGGGAAGATGAATTAAAATGGAAGTGTCTGCTACATTAGGGGTACCAGGGGTAGGCAAGATGCCAGGCTTCAGACTTGTCACAGTATTTAGCAGAAACTTGTACTTTGCAAGGGCCAGAGCATGGCTCCACTTGGTGCCAGTTATGTAGGTGAGTGCTCAGCAAGGTAGTAAATCAGGCCTGTTGCTGAAATTCTCATACACATTTAGCGATAGCTTGTTAAAAAACAATCACTTCAATCACAGGGCAAACAACCATTATGCAGTGGTAGGTGGCAGCATGAGAGAGAAAATGCATTCATGTGCAGGGGCCACTGAAATTCAAATACAATGAAGGGGTGAAGGGTTACTGGCAAAGAATCACAGCAAATGACATCTAGATGGATGGAAGGAGAGGCCTAGGGGTTTTTAAAGATTTTTTGTTACTTTACTCAAAAACCAGTGCTACTAAAATCAGTAGATGTTTTTAATTAACTGGGGTGCTTTCTCTGTGAATCCAAAGAAAAAGTCACAATTCCCACCTCTCAGTATGTTAAAAGACTTTATGCTTCTTTTCTTTTTCTTCTGTTAAGTAGCTGTACTGATGCATAGGGAAGAGGTCTGCTCAACTCTCTCCTGCCCTTCGAGCTTTCTCTGGCTGTGGTTGCCTGCCCTAGGGCCAGCCTAGATAGCTGAGGAGCTGCTCTAATGCCCCTTCACCAGGGCCATGGTCCAGTGTTAGACGGGTGCTGGAGGAAGCAGTTTCTGTGCTTGCCTTGAGCTCCTGTTGGTGCACAATGATGGCACTGACGCTGCATGCACTTCCAGGCATTGCTGCAGGCAAGCTGCCTCTCTGCTGTACTTTTCTGGGATGTAGTTTACATGCCACTCTGGCGTTGACTTTCCTAGATGATGATTCTTCTGGGCATCTATTGCAGAGCAAGTATCTCCACTTATTGCTCTACTGCACTCAAGCATCTAGCTGGAGTCCCTGGTTCGGAATAGATCTCATTCCAACATAAAGCAAACTAAGAAACCCTTTAGGAAGCATCTCCTGGACTGGAAGATGCGTTCTCTTCTTAAGATCTGTCTCCATTTCTTGCAGTTGAACGTTTGGCACCATATTTTCCCACCTGTTGTCTTTTACTGAGGTTAATCCGCACAGTGTTTCAAATAGGCACCAGCATCTTGGGTCCAGCAAGACAATTTTCCAGATTTCTCTGATGGTTGGAATGTAGGATTATTCCTGCAAGTGTTTGCCTGCTCATTCAGGAAGATAAAGCAGTTGGCTACCAATAGGGTCAATAATTGTAGCTATATCTGCTTCCTTGAATTGGATGAAGGTAGAAATAAATAATAATAAAAAAAAGGCTTGTCAAAAAAGAAAAAACATGTCTATTTTTATTTCTTTGTGGTTGTGGAGGTGGGGAAAAAAATCTCTTTCTTCATTGTTCTTTTAACATCAGGTGTCCAGAAGATAATTTCCAGCTTGGAAGTTTGTATTCCTTTACCATTAGATTCTTTAACAAAACATTCCAGAATTTTACTCCAAAATTTCAGTAATGCTGATCAGATCCCAACCAAAGGCAAGGTTTTGGTATCTTCTGGCTTGCACCTTACTCACACTCGAAATTCTGTTGATGCTTGTCAGTGCTGCTAATTGGAGCTGGAATACTGATTGTCTGCATATTTTTGTGGCATAGGTTTGAGATGAAGAGCTTCAATGTCAAGGGGCGGTAGTGGCATGTACTATGAACCTGGCTGGATTTTAACTGCTGCTCGCTATTGTTTTGTTGGCTTTTTAAGTTTTGGGTTTGGTTTTTGTTTTTTTTCCCTCTTCCATTTCTTGCTGGTTTTCACTGTGTGATTTGTTCTTTGTTTTAGTGGAACAGTAAGAATTGTTTTAAGCTTAAAAGAAGTGCTGTAGTTAATTCTTGCAGAGAAAAATGTTACTGGGCTGAGCTCCTGTCTGCTACTGCTAACTTTGAGTGCTTCTCAGTATATCCTCGCTGCCAGGACAGTTGGCGCCTTACTAAAAGCCTTTGCAAAGAAGCCAAAGACTGACAGGGGCCAGATCCTCTTCTTGAGCAAACTAGAATAGCTTATAGTAACTTCAGGGAGATGTAACTGATTTATGCCATCTTGAGAATGTGGCCCTAATATACCTGGAAATGCAACATCTCTCACTCCTAGACATGTTCCTCCAGGTCAGAGGTAAGGCAAGCTGTCCAGGAGAGACAGGGCACATCTGAACTGCTTTACTTGGTATTTTGAACTGTTCTCATGAGAGAAAGGAACTTAGTTTACAGGGCTATGAATCTGGCACTAATTTATGGAGGAAAAACTAAAAGGGTACATAAAACTTAGCAGTTGATGACAAAATCTCTAATGTTTTCAGTGCTTTTTTGTGTGACAGCATCTTGAGATGTTTCTGTTGGTAACATTCAAGAAGAGCAATCTCAAGCCATTTTATTCACATATTTTAAAGCAGAAAATATTAATGTGTGCACCTACTTACCTCCCTACTCACCTATCTACCTAACCTGTGTGCTTCAACTTCTTGTTAATACAGAGGTAGTGATGTTTTGCAGTGCTTTTTGCCCTTAAAATTCTACTGGTGCTCATGAAAAACTTGTGAAAATAAGGGAGTGTAGTGTTAAAAAAGAATGTTTCACCAATGAAACCATAACTTTTCTTACTGGGCTTGTAATAAGGCTGGAAGCAAGCACTGACTTCCACTGTAGTCTGCTGCTCACCACCTGCTATCCTAGGGGGTATTTGAAGCTGTATGGTGGAGGTGTGAGGCGATGAAGTTTGGCACAGTTGTTAGCTGATGCCACAAAGGATGTGTGTATTGCAGAGATGTTTGGTTTCAGAAATGAATTTTGTAGGACATGCACTCAGAGAAGAAGGATATCTTCGTGTTATGGGGATTGTCAAGCTTCTTGTGGTGTACGCTGCTGATCTTCCTGATTTGATGAGCAAGACAAGCAGTATCTCAGAAGTAATTAATGACTTGGAGCATAAGCAAGATCATGTGTAGTGTGTGTTGGATGAACCAGCCCACTGTTACGTTCTTGCCCAGGTGTGGGAGCTTTGCTTTACATGGGATAGGAACCCTATGTTTTGCCATAGAAAAGAAGTGATACTCAAAGAATCCAGTTTCCTGTGAGTTTTGGATATGTCCAAAAGTAATGGGTAAAATGCCATATGATAAACCAAGTAGGAAAAGGATTTTTCACTTTTTATTTGAAACCTAAGTAGGTAGGCAGTAATAAGTGGCATAAGATGAGGGAAGGAGATGTTGTGGGCTTTGGTTTCAAGATACTCTATTAACATGACAGCCCTATAGTTCTTATTGAAATACTCCACTCTTGATTCTGTTATAGATTATTGTATGAAAAAAAACCCTCATTTAAATAGCTTTGTACTTCATATCAAGCAGTATAAAGCAATACCAGAAAAGTCTGAGATTAGTCTGAATTGAGTTAAATTTATCGTAAAATCTACTAGAAAATCAAGCTTAAGGCTGTGCTTCATATTAAAAATTCCGTTTAATTAAAGAATTTAAATCTTTCTCTTATTTGAGTTTTTGAATTACTGTCTGTGTGATGGAGGCCCCACCCACAGAGTGACAAGAAAAAACTTGGGTAATGTTGTACTTAGTGGAAAAACAGTATTTTTATATTTAGGGTGATAGAATATCAACATTTTAATGTATAGATTTCCATCAGCTGAATGAGAGAAAATTGAATAAGGGAAAATATTTATCTTGGGGTTGGGTTTGGTTTTGAAAATGGAATATTTTTATTTTTTCAATTTCAAAATATTACTTCATCTAGGGGTAATTTGCCAATGTTCAGAAATAGGACATTGGAAATCAGAAGAATAGATAGGTTCAAGATAAAAGCTTTAAGCATGTAAATACTTTGAAAGTCTGGGATCCCACTCTGAAAAGTGTGGTGTCCTGATACGTCTGCAAAGCTTTCTCATTTAGCATCTACTACACGAAGAATCAGGTTTTGGGCCTGTAATGATCTCTGCAACTAGGAGCTGTGGTCACCCACCAGCATTCCACTTTGCTATGTGCTGCAGACACAGAACAAAATATATGCTTTCTGGCTTCAAAACACCTACATATATAATACCATCCATATGTGACTATTTTCTCAAAAGTGATTTAGAAAAGCTTATTTTATCAGGATGAAGTTTGACTGCTGAACAAATATAAACTTTTATGCCAAATGAGGAAATATCATTTGTCAAGCTAACCTTTTTATAACTCTTTTTACAATTTTTTTCTGTGCATCGTATGTATTTGATGGCTATAGAAGAATTTGCCAAGAAAATGAAAGGCATAAAATACCCATGAAAAATTCCTCTGCCCTCATGCATTTGCTTTTCTTTTTCTCGTGTGTCATGAAGCTGTAGGAGGTGTTTGGTGACATGGTTTGCTTTCAGGGCAGTTCTGGAGCGATGTTATACAAGTGACTTAGCCAAGAAAACTGGGTTTGTATGAGCATAAGAAGCCCTTATCATAACTGGGTATTATGAAAGGAGGCATCTAAGGAGCTCAATATGTTATTCACCTACTTACATATTTCACTCCAGGGATATGACAGTTACAAAATACAGTTTTGAGTTATGCTGTAAGACTAAGAAACTGCCTTCCCACACCTTACTGCATCCCAACATCTTAGACAGGTTGCACACACTTTTAAGACATGTACAGATATCTTATACACCGTTCTGGAAAAATTGTCCCTTTCAATCCTTTCTTGCTATGATGAAAGGTGGTCTGTTGTTCAACCACCTGTAACTCAGGCTGTTACCTGGAAGAAGAGTGCTTTCTCCTCCTTGCTGTATGGGGGGGGTTTGTGCCATGCTAGTACAGTGTACAATTGCAGCCAGGCAGGTAAAGTAGATAGCTGGGAGTTAAGAAGTCTAGGCTTTTTTTCCTGACTATGCCTGTAGGGAAATAAAAAAAAAGGAATGAGAGAGGCAGTAGAACTATTTTATAATGTAAGAAGATTTGCAAGGCTTCTGTTCTGGTTTGGTTGGTGTTTTTCATCCCATTGCTCTCTTTTCAAAATTGAAATCTTACCTGTTCTTTTTGGTTTTGTTTTTCTGGGCAATATCTAGGTAAAAAAATGGAATACCAGATAGCTTTGCAGAAATGAAAGAGCTGAAGCCCATTTTTGGCTGAGACAACAATTTATCTAGATTGTGTAGAACTTCTGCATTTTATATTTGAAATCCAGTGTCACAAAAATGGCTGCTGTGTTATAGAAAGGAAAGAAGTTTGTTAAACAGTTGTACAGCTGCAGCATCAGTTAGTCCACTTTTCGGGGCAAATATTAATGCAGGTGGGAAGAAACGGAACACTTCCTCACTGTCATTTTATATTTAGATAGTCTCTAGGTCAAGAAAAATATGTGTAAGAGGCACAAGTGCACCCACTCCTCACCTTCATCCTTCATCCTGCTTCACATACCCCGATTTTCTCTTTCTCCATTTCTCCCTCTATAAAACTGCAACAGCGACCAGTTCTCAAAGAGGCCAAGATAATTTTGTACTAAATCCTTAAAGCTGGTGTGGTATCAAACTTTCCATTAAATAAGCAGTTAATAAGAGAAGCTGAGAGTTTGATTTAATCTGGAAAGATAAATAATATTTTTTAACTTCCACCTATTTTGTGTCTACATGCTTGAATGCACTCATTTTAAAATTTCTAAAAGCTTTTAATGGGGAAGAAGGCCTTTTAACTTTTAAGAAAAAAAAATATATTTCCAGTCAATAAGCCAAGTTTTCACTGTTGCGGACAGAATAATCTTAAGGCAGACAAAGAAGTGTTTAACCAGTTGTGGTTATCTAAAATAACTGCTAAAGATAAGGCTTCAATTTAGCAGTCTTTGTTGATTTTAATAGTATTTTATCTATATAAATAAATGCAAACAGATAGTTGAGGGCTTTGGTAAAAAAGGTGGATCTGTGCTCATACTTCATTTTTTTGCGAAACTTAGATTCGGACCCAAATCCTGCAGGGGTTTGCCAGATGCTTGACTTTGTTTTCAGTGGGATTACTTGGACTGTATAAAATGAAGTTCACAAAACAATCCAAGAGGCTTGAGTCAGGCAAGCCTTTCTAACAGACCCCAAAATAATTTATATATACATCTTTCCCCTGTTAAAGGGCATTCTGGTTGATGTGCATATTAGAATGCTAAACTTTATGAACTTAAGAATTAAAAGTACAATAGAATACTAATAAAGTATAAAAATAGTCTATTTTTTATCTGTATAGTTACCAAAAACTTGCTCTTTCAAAAATTGCCAAAAAAAATCACTTCTGGGAAACTACACAGGCGAGCCTAGGGCCAAATCTCTTGTCTTGATATTTCCAACAACTGTTCTGTTTTCCTTCTTCTGTTTCCTTGTCAAAAGTCTCCTGTTTAGCCTGTTTTGGCCAAGGGCAGTTTGATATTTATTCATTGATCCTTCCCTTTATTACAGTATCTTGAATTCTAATTAGAATTTTTCAAGCCCTTTTACTTTATTCAAACATACAACAGGCATCACTCTCCTCTTTCTGTGAAGCACTTCAGACCCATGGAAGGGCTGTCATATTGACATTCTGGGACTAACCACACAGTTCACCAATTCTCCATTAGCTGCTTTCATTGACAGTTTGATTAAATGATTTTTTAACTTTATTTCCTCCCATAAATAACCTGCAATTCGAAGTGCCTGGAAAAGTGTAAAATCACTTGATGTTAGGAGTGGTTCTGTAAATATGCTTAGGAGCAATTGCCTAGGTGCTTGTAATTAAGCAGGCACCAAACACTTGGAGGTTTTGGATGTACTTTTAAAAAGTCTGTAAATGTAAACAGTTTCTTCTCCCCTCCCCAGGAATTCTTAATGCACTAAAGACGTAAGCAAAGAAGTTAAATCACAAGTAATCAGCTCAGTTACACTTCAGAGCAGACTGTGGCAGGACTTTTCAGTTCTCAACCAGACGGAATTAGACTCCTTGCAAAGAAGGTAGTGTTATTTCTTGTCAGGGTTTCAAAACGAACATATATATGAAAAAAAAACCCAAAACAAAAAAAAGCAAACACCTATTTTTCCTTTTGAAAAATATAATTGAACATTTAGAGGACAGAATCCTTGAGAGGTGACATCACCAAAAGCTATCAGACACATTTAAAAGAAAATCATTGTATCTATTTCATCTTCTGATCTGACCAAAGAGAAAACAGAAATTAACAGGATATTTCCCTGTGTTGTGAGGCAAAGAAGAAATCCTCCGTTTCAATATAGTAAATTCTTGGATTCAGAGTTTATGACTTCTTTTGTCTATGCCTTTGCTATAGGCTGAAGTTTTTACATTGAGACAGCTATCATGGTGTAAAAACGTATTAAAGACAAAGTACAGTGGTTTTAATCTTGATGTAATTAGTTGAGATAAATCCAGGTGAAGGCACAGACTAGCTGGAGGTACAAAGCACTTTTCTATCCAATGGAGGTAAGATGATTTGTTCAGAAAGCCTTCAGTGGAAGTGACTACTGCAATCAGGTATAACAAAACCTCCTTCCTAGACAGATTAACACCATAACCATACATGACTTCTTTGTTTCTAATTTAGAGAAGTTTATAAGACCAATCACTTTTACGGTTTAGTACCTCCAATCAAATCGGTTTTGTTTCGTTTTGTTTTTTTGTTGGGGTTTGTTTTGGTTTTGGTGTCCAGATTCCTTTTGCTTTGAGTACACTACCGCCAGCTTCTGGAAAAGCTTTGACAACCCCTGCAGTATTTGGCCCTGCATATTTTTTAATAGGGAGAATTCCACCTGAAATCACCTTGAAAAGAATTATTACTGCTCGTGTGGAGGCAAAGATTGTGTATTAGCTTCAATGCTGAAAATGTTTGTATCGACATGCTTTGCTATAAGGAGATGTCCTGTTAGCAACACTGACAGTGTTTCTTAGTATCACTGGAGCTCTTCGTCAGATTCCAAGATCAAATTCATCACTGGAATGCTAATAGTGAGTAAGGAAGTGGGCTTTTTGAATACTTCTTTTTCAACAGATGCAAAATGTTCTAAAGATATTTTTAAATTTACTAGAATAAAGAATGCACAGTCAAGTAAATGAACTATTCTAATTTCAGTGTCTTGCCAAATGTAACATTCTTCCAATTATTTGCGTAGCAGCTAAATACGTCTAGATTTCCTGAAAAAATAATACATTAAAAGTGAGTGAAAGAAGGCTGGTAATGTTTCAGAAGGCAGAAAAGATTGTGGTGCCTATCTACTCATGGAAGTCATTGAAGTCTGTATCTTCTGCACCTCCAGATGTGTAGCCTGGAGGCATTAAGGCTCATAAGGTCATGAGGCTTTCTTAGCCATGAGGCAGGAGCCCATTTGCATGAGAGGACTCTGCAGGTCCCCTGCTGAGGCTGCTCAACAGTTCAGGAAACAATAAAATCAAGATGGGAGCCAAAATAAGCCATCTACTGGGTAGAACTGAGAAGGGTTGTTGGCTTCTTGTCACCAGGCTCTAATACTGCTTTTGCATTTTTATCCAGTGCCTGGCTAGCTACCCAAACATTCCTTGAGGATTAGCTAGAGCCCAGGTGCTTCCCTTTCCTTCCTCATGGTCACTCTGCCCTACTAGCCACTAGATTGCAAATTTGCATTTATTCTTGACCCCCTTCTCTGGTGCTGTTAGAGCTTTGATTCTTTTGCCAGAGCTCTTCCAGATTTTTTTATTTCATTTAATTTTTTTTTTATTAAACTGTCTACTTCTACTGTGGTATTTTGTGCTATGCCTGGTCCTGTAGACATGTGTGAGGTGGATCCCTTCCAGGCTGGTTCCCCCAAGGAATACAGGAGATGAATTGCCAAATCTGTGAATTCAGGCTGAGTTTAGGACTGAGCTATGGAGGTCCACCAAGTTTCAAACACTCCTTGGCATGACTATAATTTTAGGTGACTGAGGTATGTTATTGACAAGAAGGCATAGTTGTGCATAGACTTCAGCTGTATAAGGAATCAGGCAAGGGAAACAAGGTTTGAGGATCATATGCTTGGAGTTTGGTATTTGTATTACACAGAAGTGCAACTGTGTGGCACTTAAGCCTTTAGTGGAGCCAGCCCTCAACTTCTTTGCAACTGTTCACCCATGTCTTAATTAGAAGTAATTCTGTTTAGTAAGCCTACAGATCAAGAACCTCCAGATACACAGCAAAATAGAACAAAGTGATTTTAACAGGCAGCCAATATTTTAACAAGCCACCTACCTGCAGTACCGCATTCAGCTCTGGGGCCCCCAACATAAGAATGTGTCCTGGGTTCAGCAGCAGCAGTCATTTTTCTCCTTGGTAGCTGGAGCAGCGCTGATAACAGCAGTGTTTTCAGTTGCTGCTTGGTAATGTTTTGGTCTGGCCAAGGACTTTCTGAGTCTCATGCTCTGCCAGGGAGGAGGGGGAGGCCAGGAGGAAGCAGGGACGGGTTGCCTGACCCAAACTGACCAAAGAGCTATTCCATGCCACAGCGCGTCATGCCCAGGATGTAAAATACTGGGGGCAGGAACCCGGAAGTGGCTCTCTCTCTTGGCTCAGTCAGGCGGTGAGCGGTTGTATCCTTTTCCCTTGTATTTGCCTTGTCATTATTATTATTATTGGTGGTAGCAGTAGTGATTTGTATTACATCTCAGTTACTGGACTGTTCTTACCTCAACCCGTGGGAGTTACATTCTTTCGGTTCTTCTCCCCATTTCCCCCCCATCGGAGTGGGGTGGGGGTGGGGGGGGTGGGGGGGAAGGGAGGAGTGAAGTGAAATTTACAGCTTAAACCATGACAGTTCTTTTTGGCGCCCAACGTGGGGCACGAAGGGTTGAGATAAACGGCAAGGATTAATAGTCACTCGTCACAGTGCTGATTTATTGGCTCTCAAAGTTGTTGCTCTGGTTCTCACAGGTTCAGTGTATGATACTTTACTTACAGCCGGTATTTCTTATCTTAACATTTTTCAGATCTGGGTTTTGGGTTAAGGTTCTTGTTACATTGTACTTTATTGCACTGACTTTTAATACAATAGACTCAGTGATCATGAAACTGACCCGGTTTGTGTTTCCAGTGTGGCCACCAACTCTATACTTTGGGAGGTATATAATGGAAGTTCTTCGCAATTACACGTCTCTTTTCACCTCCTCGGGTGGTCAGCCTGTGAAGGAGACATTCTTTTGTGCTCCCAGCCCCCCCACCAGACCGTTTACAGCACCATTTGAGAATTTTGAACGTTTTGAATGGCCTTTAGATACCCTTGAGATCTGCCTGCTGGTGGTGATGGGAATTATCATGTTGGCACACATACTGAATATGTTTTACTCACAACCATTTTGTCTGGTCTGGAGAGTTAAGCAGAGTGGAGTGTGGGCCATGTCTGGGGTTAGACCACAATCCAGGATGGCTGAGAGATTTTCCCCAAGGCTGGACAGTCATGAGTGGCAGGGTGTGTGGGATAGTATGGGCAAGTATCTAGGCCAGTGAGCCCCTCCAGTGCTTTGGAACTTCACCAATGAACAAATGCAAAACCCAGAAAAATTAGTAAAACATTTAAAGGAGGTGTGTGGTCATTCTGGTCACACCAGAGATGGACAAATCATGGATATGTGCTGGGGCTTGGCTTATGCTTACAGAGCCCTGTTCAACACTGTCCAGCATCTTCAAAAGGAAAAAAAACATCCCTGGATCTGAGGGCGGAGTAACGGACAGTGCAGCTACTCCAGCTCCAAGCACAGCAACTACACCACCCCCAGGGACAAGTACAGCAGCTACTCAAACTCCAACTGTGACGGACAGCGCAGCTAATCCGGCTCCAAGTACAGCAGCTACACCACCACCAGCAACAGGTACAGCCATGACTCAAACCCCAGTGACAAGTACAGTGGCTACCCAAACCACAGTAATAATCACCGCAGCTAAAACAGAGGACCAACTCATACCAATATCGGTTGCCCCTGTATGCAAGAGGAAAAGCAAAAAAGAGGCAAGAAAGATGAAGCAAGACGAAGAAACAACGTCACTACTTGGGACAGCATCTGACCAGGAGTCATCACATGATGAAGAAGAAGAAGAAAAAGAAGAGGTGACTTCCCGATCTGGGACCTCAACCGAGCTATGGAATATACGAAAAGACTTTACCCGTCAGGCAGGGGAGCACATCGTCACCTGGCTGCTCCGATGCTGGGACAATGGGGCCGACGGTCATGAACTAGAAGGCAGTGAAGCCAAACAGCTGGGATCACTTGCCAGGGAAGGGGGAATTGACAAAGCAATTGCAAGAGAGAAAAAGTCCCTCAGCCTTTGGAAGCGGCTCTTGGCAGCTGTGAAAGATAGGTTTCCATACAAGGATGATGTTATGAGTCGTTCGGCCAAGTGGACTACTCTAGAGAAAGGCATCCAGTCTCTGAGGGAATCAGCCATTGTAGAGATTATCTATACTACCAAGCCGAATGTTGCGGATATACCCATAGATCCAGATGAAGTCGACCCATGTGGCGGAAATTTCCACGAAATGCACCCCAATCATATGCCCATTCATTGGCAGCAATAACCTGGAGTGACATAAGACCACCAACAGTGGATGAAATAATTTATAAACTCCGAGTGTTTGAAGACAATCTCACCCCTTCCATCATCTCAGCTGTGGAAAAACTGTTCCAGGACCTCCAACAATTGAGAGACGATCTATCCAGCTCCTCACGTGTACCAACACACGTCTCAGCTATTAACAGAAGGCGTCACACTGTTTGAGAGAGAAGATAAAGAAGTTATACACCACAGGCCACCCTATGGTTTTACCTACAGGATCACGGAGAAGATATGATGAAGTGGGATGGAAAGCCTACTTCAGTTTTGGAGGAGCGGGTGTGAGAACTGAAGAGGAGAGCAAAGGTCAAGTCTGATCACCCCATGAAGGCTGTGGCTTCAGTCTCTGGTGAGCAGGTTCCCAGATGGAGTGGAAGAGCCGATTTTACTTCAGCTCCTGTGATAAAGGAGAATAATCCATTTCTACAAGACGTGAGTGACCAATGTGATGACTACTAGAGGGGCACCGCCTCCAGCCAGGTGGAGGTAGGGGACAATTGGATTTACTGGACTGTATGGATCAGATAGCCTGGCACATCAGTCCCACAGAAGTATAAGGCTCTAGTAGGTACCGGTGCACAGTGTACTCTGATGCCATCAAGCTGTCAAGGGGTGGAACCTATTTCTATTTCTGGAGTGACAGGAGGATCCCAAGAGTTGACTATACTGGAGGCTGAAATCAGCCTGACTGGGAGGAAATGGGAAAAACACCCCATTGTGACTGGTCCAGAGGCTCCATGTATCCTTGGCATAGATTACCTCAGGAGAGGGTACTTCAAAGACCCAAAAGGGTACTGATGGGCTTTTGGTATTGCTGCTTTGGAGACAGAGGAAGTGGAGCAGCTGTCCACCTTGCCTGGTCTCTCAGAGGATCTTTCTGTTGTGGGGTTGCTGAAGGTCGAAGAACAACAAGTGCCAATTGCAACCACAACAATGCACCGATGGCAATATCGCACCAACCGAGACTCCCTGATTCCCATCCATAAGCTGATCCGTAGATTGGAGAGTCAAGGAGTGATGAGTAGGACCCACTCACCCTTTAATAGCCCCATATGGCCAGTGCGAAAGTCTAACGGAGAGTGGAAACTAACAGTAGACTATCATAGCCTGAACGAAGTTACCCCATCCTTGAGTGCCGCCATACCAGACATGCTAGAGCTTCAGTATGAACTGGAGTCAAAGGCAGCCAAGTGATATGCCACGACTGATATTGCCAATGCCTTTTTCTCAATTCCTCTGGCAGCAGAGTGCAGGCCACAGTTCGCTTTTACTTGGAGGGGCATCCAGTACACTTGGAACCGACTGCCCCAGGGGTGGAAACACAGCCCTACCATCTGCCATGGACTGATCCAGACTGCTCTGGAACAGGGGCAAGCTCCAGAACACCTGCAATACATTGATGACATTATTCTGTGGGGTGATATAGCAGAAGAAGTCTTTGAGAAAGGGAGGAAAATAATCCAAATCCTGCTGACAGCTGGTTTTGCCATAAAACGGAGTAAGGTCAAGGGACCTGCACAGGAGATTCAATTTTTGGGAATAAAATGGCAAGATGGACGTTGCCAGATCCCCACAGATGGGATCAACAAGATAACAGCAATGTCGCCACCAACTAATAAGAAAGAAACACAAGCTTTCTTGGGTACTGTGGGGTTCTGGAGGATGCACATCCTGAATTACAGTTTGATTGTAAGCCCTGTCTATTATGTGACCCGGAAGAAGAATGATTTTAAATGGGGCCCTGAGCAACAACAAGCCTTTGAGCAAATTAAACGTGAGATAGTTCATGCAGTAGCCCTCGGACCAGTCCGGAGTGGGCCAGATGTTAAAAATGTAGTGTACACCGCAGCTGGGGAGAACGGTCCTACCTGGAGCCTCTGGAAGAAAGCTCCAGGGGAAACTCGAGGCCAACCCCTCAGCTTTTGGAGTCGGAGATACAAAGGATCTGAGGCCAGCTGTACCCCAACTGAAAAAGAGATATTGGCAGCCTATGAAGGGGTTCGAGCTGCTTCGGAAGTGATTGGCACTGAAGCGCAGCTCCTCCTGGCACCCCGGTTGCCCGTGCTGGGCTGGATGTTCAAAGGCAGGGTCTCCTCTACACATCATGCAACCGATGCTAAATGGAGTAAGTGGGCCGCATTAATTACACAATGAGCTCGAATAGGAAATCCCAGTCATCCGGGAATTCTAGAAGTCATCATGGACTGGCCAGAGGGTAAAGATTCTGGAAGGTCACCAGAGGAGGAAGGAGTGATGCATGCTGAAGAGGCCCCACCATACAATGAACTGTCAGAAAGTGAAAAGCAATATGCCTTATTTACTGATGGGTCTTGTCGCATTATGGGAAAGCACCGTAGATGGAAGGCAGCAGTATGGAGTCCTCAACGACAAGTTGCAGAAACTGCTGAAGGGGAGGGTGAATTGAGTCAGTTTGCAGAGGTGAAAGCCATCCAGCTGGCCTTGGACATTGCTGAATGAGAAAAGTGGCCAGTACTTTATCTCTGTACTGACTCTTGGATGGTGGCAAATGCCCTGTGGGGGTGGTTGCAGCAATGGAAGCAGAGCAACTGGCAACGCAGAGGTAAACCCATCTGGGCTGCTGCACTGTAGCAAGACATCGCTGCCCGAGTGCAAAACCTGGTGGTCAAAGTACGCCACGTAGATGCTCATGTACCCAAGAGTCGGGCTACTGAGGCACACCAGAACAGCCAACAGGTGGATCAAGCTGCTAAAATTGAAGTGGCTCAGATGGACTTAGATTGGCAACATAAGGGTGAATTATTTTTGGCCCGGTGGGCCCACGACACTTCAGGCCATCAGGGCAGAGATGCAACATACAGATGGGCTCGTGATCGAGGGGTGGACTTAACAATGGACACAATTGCCCAGGTTATTCATGGCTGTGAAACATGTGCTGCAATTAAGCAGGCTAAACGGTTAAAGCCTCTTTGGTATGGAGGACGATGGCTGAAGTACAAATATGGGGAGGCTTGGCAGATTGATTATATTACACTCCCACCAACCTGCCAAGGCAAGCGTCATGTGCTTACCATGGTGGAAGCAACCACCGGATGGTTGGAAACATACGCTGTGCCCCACGCCACTGCCCGAAACACTATCCTGGGTCTTGAGAAACAGATTTTGTGGCGACACAGCACACCAGAGAGAATTGAGTCAGACAATGGGACTCATTTCCGGAACAGCCTGATAGATACTTGGGCCAAAGAGCATGGCATTGAATGGGTATATCACATCCCCTACCATGCACCAGCCTCTGGGAAGATCGAACGGTACAATGGGCTATTAAAAACTACACTGAGAGCAATGGGTGGTGGGACTTTCAAACATTGGGATACACATTTACCAAAGGCCACCTGGTTGGTCAACACCAGAGGATCTGCCAACAGGGCTGGTCCAGCCCAGTCAGAACTTCTACATATTGTGGAGGGTGACAACGTTCCTGTGGTGCACATAAAGAATTTGCTGGGGAAGACAGTCTGGGTTATTCCTGCTTCAGGTAAAGGCAAATCCACTCATGGGATTGCTTTTGCTCGGGGACCCGAATACACTTGGTGGGTAATGCGGGAAGATGGGGAAGTCCGATGTGTATCTCAAGGAAATTTGATTTTGGAGAAAACAGCCAATGAACTCAATTGCATGCTGTTGCCTGCTATGTAATATTTTTATAGCCCATCAACTAGATGTCTTCAAGTCATCAGTGACTGACCCTCAGACCATCATCCCAACAAAGAACGAACTTTGATGAAATCAGACGAGTTCTGCAGTAAAGGAACAATCAGCATCAGCAGGCAACGATCCAACACTGCACACAGCCTCCCCTGCTCTGAAAGACTGTTACAAAAGATGGAGCCTGACATCACGGACTGGATGAACTCAGCAGCTTTATAGGGATTGGTCCATGCACTAAGGGATTATATCTCTCCATCTGTGTGTGTGTGTGTGTGGATGTATATATATATGTATGTGATGGTATATTGAAAATGTGGGATCTGAGCATGACGTGAATGGTATGGAATAAGGGGTGGATACCGTCCTGGGTTCAGCAGCAGCAGTCATTTTTCTCGTTGGTAGCTGGAGCAGCGCTGATAACAGCAGTGTTTTCAGTTGCTGCTTGGTAATGTTTTGGTCTGGCCAAGGACTTTCTGAGTCTCATGCTCTGCCAGGGAGGAGGGGGAGGCCAGGAGGAAGCAGGGACGGGTTGCCTGACCCAAACTGACCAAAGAGCTATTCCATGCCACAGCGCGTCATGCCCAGGATGTAAAATACTGGGGGCAGGAACCCGGAAGTGGCTCACTCTCTCTCTTGGCTCGGTCAGGCGGTGAGCGGCTGTATCCTTTTCCCTTGTATTTGCCTTGTCATTATTATTATTATTGGTGGTAGCAGTAGTGATTTGTATTACATCTCAGTTACTGGACTGTTCTTACCTCAACCCGTGGGAGTTGCATTCTTTCGGTTCTTCTCCCCATTTCCCCCCCATCGGAGTGGGGGGGGGGGGGGGAAGGGAGGGAGAAGTGAAATTTACATCTTAAACCACGACAGAAGGACATGGACCTGTTGGAGCAAGTCCAGAGAAGGGCCACAAAGATGATCAGAGTGCTGGAGCACCTCTCCTGTGAAAACAGGCTGAGAGAGTTAGGCTTGTTCAGCCTGGAGAATAGAAGGCTCCTGGGAAAACTTGCAGAAGCCTTACAGTACCTAAAAGTGGCCTACAAGAAAGCTGGAGAGGGACTTTTTACAAGGGCAAGTAATGACAGGACAAGAGGGAATGGCTTTAAGATGAGAGGATAGATTTAGATTAGATATTAGGATGAAATTCTTCACTGTGAGGGTGGAACAGATTGCCTAGAGAAGTTGTGGATGACCTATCCCTGGAAGTGTTCAAGGCCAGGTTGAACGAGGCTTGGAGCAACCTGGTCTAGTGAAAGGTGTCCCTACCCATGGCAGGGAGAGTGGAACTAGGTGATCTATAAGGTCCCTTCTTACTCAAACCATTTTATGATTTTAGAGACAGTCTATGAAGGTCTTCAAGTTTGCAGGTAATTCCTGTCCTTTTAACAGCTTATGGGTTCCTGCTGAGAACACAAAAACACAGCAGGAAATAGCCAACATGGTTAGAAATTAGAGTATAGCCTCAACTACTAAAGCAGAAAATAGTTAATACATTTTAAACTGAAAGAAATGTATATCGTTCTG
Source organism: Myiopsitta monachus (assembly GCA_017639245.1). Lineage (NCBI taxonomy): Eukaryota > Metazoa > Chordata > Aves > Psittaciformes > Psittacidae > Myiopsitta > Myiopsitta monachus. Next base: position 24,268,311 of record CM029924.1, read on the forward strand.
ACACACTGCTTGCATGCTGGATAACTTGCACTCGAGAGCTACTGAAAACAAGTGTTCCAAGATCCCATAACTTCAGACCTGTCACCATCTGAAAGGCTGCAGCAAAACTGAAGCCTGTGGGAATAGCAGGAGAAAGCTGTAGGGATCAGAAGCAGGGGAAACCGTTCTGCTTTTTAAACTGTGTGCAAACATTATCTGCACGTGCAAAGGCTCCTGTGGCAGCACAGTTACAGGGTTGTTTGGAAATCTAACTAGTAGCCAGGGTCTATGGATAAACTATGGCAGCAGTGCTTATCTATTATAACAATGACTTTTAAAGAACTGACTTAAATCAGTTATGGCTGTTGTTTAAATTGATAAATGGTTTATGCAATAATGGTTTATTAAAAATAGGCTTCTTACTTCAGTTGCAGTAACACAGCTTTAAAGCCCATAAATCTCACAGCCATTGCACTCCCTGTTGGAATAACTTTTTGCAATTGAGTTAGTCACTGGTTGGAGTGTTTGGGGTTTTGTGTGTGTGTGTGTTTTGCTTTTTTTTTCCTAAAAAAAAAACAAAAAAAGGAAAAATTAACCAATGGTGAATTATGGGTTCCTCTCGGGGTGATCTGACTTTTCCTTCCATGAGTCTGTTTTGTTCATTTGGTAATACGAAATACCACAATGTGGCATATGTTAGGATGAGGAATCAGGAACCACATTTCCCCATAGGGGCTGTCTCACTTGAATTTCAGCCGCTTTTAGAGGACTTCGGAGCATTACGATGTAAATAATGCACTGAAGAACTGCTAGGGATTTTTTTGTTTGTTCATTTTCTCAGAATAAAGAATTAATTAAAAGAGACTAAGACTGAATTCAGTGTCAAAGCCATACATGCTTTCTATGATCTAACAAATATTCAGATGCCTGGACCTAAAAACCGCTGTCATCTGTAACAGAGATCTTTGGAGTCTCCCAGGAAAGTTATGCTGCCACGTGGTATTTGGGTTTAGAACAAAGATCTTGAATAAAAGTAGCCAGTGTTTATACATTTAAAATCAAAGTTTAATGGTCTGTAAATGAAATGGGAGGGAATGAGGGAGAATTTGAGGCTAGCACATTGTTTTTCTTTGTGCTTTCTCCTTTGCCTCACTCAGTTTACAACAAAATTTAGCCACCAACTCCCACCACTGTTTTTCTTGGAGAACAGGGTAGGATGAAGAAACACAGCGATTAAATATAAAAGACACCCATGCATTGCAATAGAAGTTGAATTCCATGTATTTTGGTAACAGGAATTATGGGAAAAAATAAAAGGAGGTGACTCAGATCTACCTAATCTTTAAAATCTGAAGCCATTCTCAGTTCCTACCATCTCTGGTCTCTTACCCACCTCTGCCCCACATATAAAAATAGACTTTGTTAGCCAAACAGGAATTTTTGTTAAGCTCTTTTAGTTCCAACTGGTAATGCTGCTGCCATGACACTCACATTATTTAAAGTTTGTTATGCTCCCATGTGTTTAACACATGGCTAGCAGCTCTTCCAACAGTCAGGATCCATGTAATCACAGCAAAGCAGTTAACATAATAAATAAAGCAAACATGAACTGATACTACACGCTTCCTACTCGTGGTGAATTAGGATGATGAACATGAGTTCAATGCCATTTTTCACCTAACAACAAAAGGCTTGAGTTGATAGACCTGGACCATGCAGGTAGTTGGAAAATAATTCATTTACTGGTTTCATTGTCTCATATCTGGCAATCCTGTGCCAGTCAGCCATATTTGTGATTCATGGGGCCCTTCATGATGGCAATTTCTTCTTCTACATTTCCTTTTATCTTTTTTTTTTAGTTTGCGTGTACGTAGGTCACTGTCAGCAGAGCACTTTAAGGGAGCTTGTTGTCTTTGCTCACGGTTGGAATCTTACTTGCTCTAGGCACCACAGAAAGGCAGATCTTTTAAGGGACACAGCCATGCTTTATTTAAAAAGATGTATTATTTGAGATAATTCCTGAACATGATACTTATTTAAGAGTATTTATGGTAACTACATGACTTCAAACAAAGCTGAATTTTTAAGTGTATGCATATGTATACATGTGGCAATGGATTCAATATATTCTGTTTGGTTTTGTTGCTGCTGTTGTTTCTTTAAGGCATATCAGATTGCCATCCTATTTCTATCAATCATGATGGAAATATAATTCAGTTTAATTGTCAAATCCACTAGCCTGAAACTTTGGATTCAGGTGTCTCAAAATTGGAGATAATGTCCTTTATTCTCTGATTGCCTTGATAGCTTCTGACTTGGATTGAGAGGTGCCTGAAGTATTCCCTATAGTGCATGTAGCTATTAAGGCAGTGGCCAGACTCATCTACTCTATGGGTCACATGAAACTGCACTTTCCCTGTATATTTTAAATTTTTATGTGGTCATAGTAGCATCTTCCAAATCTGCCTATCTTCCTTTCCTCTTCCATACATCTGAGTCTGTGACTTTGCCTGAAAAGTTATCTTTAAACTCTTTGTCCTAATGATCCAGACATTCCAGACTTGCATGTAAAAAAGACATACTTGCATAAAAAGTCCCAGGGCATGAGTTACAGCATTACAAATGAGGTAAGAGTTGTTTTATTGAGTTTACCAGCAGTAAGACCAGAAGATTCCAAGTTTGTTTTGGGATGGTGTTATGGGCTTTTCCCAATAAATTTAAATATTAAAAAAATTAGGTTTTGTACAGCATGAAAATGAAAGCAAAGCCTTTTCAACATTTTCACACAGCTACTAGTTAGAGACCTGACTTGGAGGTATGGACTCAAGTTTGTCTTCATCATCAAAAAAATAGTTGTCTTCATCCCCAACTCCTGACATTTGGAAACAAAGGGGCTTGAGTGTTACTTTGACCACAATGAAGCCAACAACTTAATTGACTTGGTAGCTGACTTTCTGCCTGTGTTCTTCCTCAGTTTGAGAAATGAAAATACACTTCATCATAGATTATAAAATAAGCTTCAGAACAGCTTTACTTACAGCCCTGTAAAAGACTGTTGGGACTCTGATGTCAGATTCACAGAACTAGTTCCAAGTTGTTTTTTTGTTTTGCTCAGAAGTTGCTGAATAGATTAGCAGCATGGTTTTGTTAGGTGAATGCAAATGTGCCAATAAAAAGAAGCACATTGCCATTTCCCCTCCTAAATAATTCACTAAGCATTTTTGTATTACTTTCTTCTGTGGGCTGACAACTTTATATTCTTTACTACCAAGTTTATTATAAGACTGTATTATCTTTTTAAAAGTGTATGCATGTTAGTGTGTATGTATATACACATGCACCTCCACAGTAAGTTTTGTGTCACAAAGCAAATACTATGGACTGCTCAGTTGCACAGTATTTTTTTATTTAAACTAGGGTCATAAATATTTCTTTACCAGACAAAACCAATGTTGCACAGCAATACACTTTATTTTGCATAGGTTCTTTCAAGCACATTGTGTCTCAAATACGTTAGAGGTAATTAACACACTTGCAGACTTTAAAATAATCTACAAAGGTTTTAATTTAGTGAAAATTCTACACACAATAGCAATATACATGCTCCTTAATTCACATGCATCATAAATGTAAAAGCGTGATTGAACCTGTAAGAAAGAGCTGAGCAGCCATTTACATTCTTGTAAATATTAGTTTGGTGGAGCGAGCTCTTAATAAGGGTTATTAATAAGTTGGTGTCTTTGTTTATTGATTCTGGAAGACCAGTACTGGTCGTCACTGCAATGATTCTCTATAAAAATTCTCTCTATATACATGTGTGGACTGTTGTTGGAGCAGTAGGAGGGATAACTTTGGTGGTTTGGTTTTTTGTTTGTTTGTCTATTTGTTTTTTAATTAATATGGGACTAGCAATCCCAGTACAGAAAGGCAGCTCTATTATGAAGCTGAAATTATAATTAATCTAATTATCATGGTGTAATAGCTATATTTTATTAAAACTTCACAATATTGTTGAGTCTTCCTGGTGAAACACTCCAGGCTGCCTGACGGACTCAGCAGATGGCTGCTCACCACTAAGCGTTTGATTTCTTCAACAGGCAGTTCCTGTAAGACGCATCATTGTATTGTACCGTGCAAGTTTTAAAGACAAAATCATCTCTAAATTGTGCAATTTTTCCTTTGCCTGCTCTGTGCAGTGCTATCATAGGCAGAAGGGCAGCTATTCAGGCCCTGCCAGGATAGCAGCAGCCACCAGGATCCCTGCTAAGGTCAGTTTGCTGTGCTGGATTATCACATCCCCTTCCAGGGGGTGTAGTGACCTGAAGTGCTTTTAGAAATCAGACATGGGATTTCTGATACTATTAAGCAAGCAACACTTCTTTGTCCCTCCCTTTTTAAGCCTGATGTTCACTGTACACACATTTTATTGTGTGCTGATCCTTAGTGAGAGTTTAAAAGACAAAATAAATTGCCTTCATGATTGCTTTGTTTTTGTGATTAAAACGGATTTTATTGGAGCTAATAAGGACAGAATATAGCTCAGATGACTTTAAAAGCATTGGTAAGACAGTTGAGTGTCTGAAAAAAGACCAGTTTCTTAGAAATGGAAGTCAAGCCTCTGCCCAACTGGAAGCCTTTTGGCAGCATCCAGGGACTGTCTGGGGGGACTAGGCGGAAGGAATGACCATTTTACGGATTCTGGGCCACTGGGCATCAGTGGCTTCTGATTTCAGATTCATGCCATGATATATAGGGATTTTCCTGGCTTTGGAGACAACCTTTGCAACTCTGTAACTCTCAATACCTGTGTGAAGACTAAGCAGGAGTGCAAATAGAAAGAGTAAGCTTAAGCTGAAAGCACAAGTTCTCTCATGTGAACAGCTGGATTACTCCCATCCCATTCTAGGCATTGGAAGCAGAAGGAGCTCTACGACTGACATAAACTCCTCAATTTTCTGCCATGTGTGAGTATAAACCCCACTGCATTACACACTATTTAGTTTTCTCTTCCAGAACTTCTTTAAAGAGGAAATATGATGAAAGACATGATAGTTCAGCCTAGAATGTTATGGAGTTTTGCAATCTACCCATAAATGACGTGAGAGGACCGACTCTCTGCATACCTAATCTATTACAAATTACTAAATGCTGGGATAGAAAAAGCAGATGCCATACAGAGTCATATTTGTGCCATCCTGTTAACTTTAATCTTATGTAGCTAGGATGTTGAGTTTCTGTTAGATTCTCATCTTTTTTTTTCTAAAGAGTCATCATCATTTTACCGTGTCTGTCTGTAGGACGGGGAAGCGAACTACATTTTTTTCCCCACAGATTTGAAGTTCAGATCTGTAAGCAAATACTATTTTCCATAAGTACAGTGCCCTATGCACATGGCTTAAAATATTTCATATGTACCCTGAAAATAACAAAATTTTAGGTCATTTCATATTCTCATCTTTCAGAACAGGAGAACTCAGTTTTCTGGAATATAAAAGTTCTTCAACTTCCAAGGGGCAAAAAAGCAATTTAAACTTCCCAGAGCAACTTCACAAGCAGGGATAGCTACCGGTGATTAGAGTATCATAGAATCATAGAATAGTTAGGGTTGGAAAGGACCTTAAGATCATCTAGTTCCAACCCCCCTGCCATGAGCAGGGACACCTCCCACTAAACCATGCCATCCAAGGCTACATCGAACGTGGTATCGCATTTTTTCAGAAGATCATCAACTGTAATGACCTTCATATCCTGGATTTAGATTCAGAAGATGTTTGTGTTAATAAGGTTGTGTCAACAAGTGTCTCCCTCTTCACTTATGATATCCCAGGGGACATATAATTTAAGAATGCTATAGTGCACAAATGCTGCTGTTACTATGACAAAGAATGGGGGGGGGGGGGGGGAGGAGAGATTAATTTCCACACAACAGTACCATTGATAAGGAAGAAAGATGTGCAAGTGCTCAGGAAAGTTGTCGACATGAACAATTAAAACTAACAGAAAAATATTCCAGTGGGTAGAGTCAAAAAGCTGTTCTTTAATTTTTAAATTTGCACAGCAATAACAGAGACAAATGAGCCTCTGAAATATTTTGGAAAACGTCACTTTGCAAACCTTGTAGATTGCTTAAATGTTTATTAAAATAGACCAAAAGCCAAAATTCTCCGGGTAAAATAAATACTTTGTCTTTGCTAAGTAACAATATTTGTGAACAAAACACAAAACTATAATTTTCATGTGTCAAACATAGTAACATTTAAGATTAAATGTTGGAGTCAGACTGGGCATTTTTTACATCTTCCTATTTACAAGCTGCTCATTAAGACCATTTACCTCACGTTAGCTATTAAAATGACTAACATTCTAAAAGTTTGCTCCATGACTAAAATAAAAACAACAGAAATGTCCTTTACCGTAAATTAACAAAAAGCAGAACCATATTTTCGTTATCTAGGAGAACATACTGTTATAAATACAGCTGTTTTTCATCTACAATTATATAAATAATAAACATGCTGCCATTCACAAGGATTTTAATAGATGATTATATATAAGCAATATTATGATCTAGCAGAGGATGGCATGAGTTTTCATCATTCATTTTTATTGTACTTATTCAGGACCCTTGTCTTCATCTGAAAATTGTGGAACAGACTTCTTTGCTACAACATTATCCAGTCGCTGTCCTTGCAGATATGGGTTCACACCCTGAAAAAGTTTAAAATTATTGATACTTATGAGAAACAGGGAAACATATAAAAGGTAACTAGGATTCATGGATCTATTGATGTATTTCTTATCTGTCAAATACTTGCACACTGAAGAAAAAAATAAATTACTCCCAGGGAGTAAATCTGAAAGTCAATGATTTGTTTTCTAATATTTTTTGTGTGCAAGAATTTAACCCTATCCACTAAAAAGAATACAAGTGAAGGAGAACAACTGAGAATAAAGGACGGTTTGAATTAAGCACTTTTTGCTCCACTCCTACTTTCCTCAGCTCAGCAGAGAAGCAGTAGCAGCAGATTTCACTCCCTAATTCTTGAGGCAGGACAGAACTTGCTTGAAAAGTACAAGTAAGCTTTAGCTTTTTAGGCTCTGATGAATCTTATGTTGGGAGACGAGTTAGATGCCATGATACCATTTCTGACCAAAGTCTCTTCTTTAGCCCATCTCTTCTCCAGGAAACCCCTCCTTGCTTCCTCTCTTGATACTGAGATAAAAAAGTGCTGGCACAGAAGGAGAGCCAAGCAAGGTTTTGGCATAGGAAATAGCTCTCATACTACTGCCAGAACAAGGGAAGACTGTTAAGAATATCCCTGGAGAGGGTTTAACTTCACTTTACACCATGCAAGCAGCACAACGTGAAACTGAAGATGAACAGATCCTGTCTCAAAACTGGTTGGAGATCATAGTAATGTAGAATGTCTATGCTTGAATTTTATCTGTAGCAATGGAATAAAATGTATTTACTGTAATTGCAAGTATCAAGCAGTTTAGTGGAGCTTCAGAATTAACTTAAATATTATTTACATCCACTTTCTGGCCTGTTACAGTGTCAGTGTAAACAAAATTCAAGTATATACTTTCACAGATATAGACAAAAATTCTAATGTGCTGGGTTTTGATGCCAATAAAAATTGTTTGCTTAAGGACAAACTTTGGAAGAGTGCAAATTTTCTTGATTCTTGTCAGGCTGGCTGTATTGCAAATATTACTTAGGATATTTCTGTGCTGCTTTCCCCAAAATGTAGGAATTCAAAACTATGGAAAATAAAAGAAAAAAAAAACAACTTTTAAAATAGGCATGAAATATTTATTTTCAAATATCCTAAGTATTTGTCAAATCTCTGGAAAAGATTTGGGATTTGTCTTGTCTTCAAGCTTAAGACCTTGGGTTTCTCCAGATCTGTAAATGCTATCATTAATACCTAATCATAGCATAAAGCAGCCTTTTTTGCTTGCTTCTGTTGTTTTCTGAGTGCTTTGCTTGCTGCAAGTAAAAACATAAAAATATTAAGAACCAGAAATGAATGTGGAAAAATCTTTGAAAACAAAACACTAATTTAATGCTTTAAATTGTTAAAAATAAGACACATGTAAATGATTTGTTTGTGTTTGTTTAAAGAAGTTCTGTTTCATGTTAATTTAGTGAAATTCGTCTGTTGCATAAACTTCTAGGAATTATTTGAAGATTCTTAGGAAGATGAATTGGTCTTTTTTTTGGAATGGTACTTGCTACTTTTTGAACTAAAGTGGAAGAGAATGAGAATACAGAAAAAAATGAATTCTGAACTGACAAAAGAAAACACATAATAAAATGCAAAATTTTTTGGCCGATTTCACTAAAAAAATCTTTAATCCTATACAGCTGTGCTGAATTCAAAGTAACATGATTCCCAAGTACCTGCGTGCTCAGCTCCATGCCCACGGCAATGTGACTCAGTGATTACAGAAGCACTCCTGTCATGTTTAGGATAATAGATTCTGGACAGGGCTATGCTCATGCATAGACATTTTAAAAAGGGGAGAACTGCTAGTTATATTAGTGGTCCCCATAGGCTTGCTTGTTGGGCACTGTAAATGCTGCCAAAAAAAAAGGACAAGACAGTAGCAAACAGTAAATACATACCTTTGCTATATATACTGATCACTGGTGTATATGTACGTTAGTGTGTGTGTTTATACACACACAGAATATATGTAGTTTTGTAGACACCAGTAATGCCTCTGTGACTACTCTGTATCTATAGCATCGTGTAGATACAACACAGGTACTTTGTACACATTTGCACAGGACTTGCTTTATGCTAAAATAGGACATTCTGACCCTAAAGACCAATCTGTTGCCGGAAACTATCCTCCCTAACTTCTCTGTCTGCGCAGAAGGGCATGGAGGAGTGGCAGTGACTGCAGAAGGCAGGGGGGGAACCCAGCAATCTTCTTGGTTTCTGGAAAAATACACTCTGATGCTGACAGATCTCAGTTACCCTTCTGCTGATAAAGTAAAAATTCTGAATTGTTCATTAAAGCTTAGCAATTGTTACAGTATTACTCTCAAAAAAATAAAATACTTAAAATTATAATGAATTTGCTATTGACATGCCTGTGCTAAGAAAATAAATCTGCTGCTGCTCTAATCCTACTCTAACATGCTATTCTAGCTATTAATAAATAATCCTAATAACCATTTCCAGAGTAAATTCTACTCACTTTAGAGTGAAAATCAGGTGCCTACTTCTTTCTTTTCTGCTAACAAAACTGAAAATCAAACGTGTCAATCAGATAAAAAGCTGAAGATAGATCATTAATTTACAGTTGGAACAGTGTTTATTGCCAGTAGTATGTGAATCGGTAAGAAACGAACTCATCTTCTCCCATGCTAGCAAAGACTTTAGGTTTGAGAGTTATATAAATAAATACTTCAGTTATTTTAAACCAAATTTACTTCATTTACAATACAAACTGTGCTGCCATATTTTGAAAGGCTACTTTCTGGCAGAGAGCTAGGCTTTCTCTTCTCTTCTTGTAAAAAAAATACATATATATACCAGTGACAAAGCTGAAGACTTGACTCTGCTTGAGAGGGGTTTTTGATAAAAGGAAAGTTGACAATACTAAAAAGAGAGACGATGGTGAGGTGGACTGCACAGAGCTTCTCTGTGATACATGGATTGCCTTCCTTTGTCAGGGGCTGAGAGATGAGAATGCACTCGTCTTTCAAGCAAGTGGGACACAAAGGTAGGAGTTTAATCTGAGGTAAATCTAAGTACGTACGTGAATCAAATTACATCAGCTGATTAACCAGTCCTACTGTCATTTACACCCAAAACCATACTCACATGCATGGGTACTGATAATTAATTTTACCAACATTTTAGCAGGAAACTTAAATTATGTTTTAAAGACATTTAAATAATTTTAAATGGTTTTAAGGAAATACCATAGATTTTAAAACACAGCTAATGTAAGTTTTTTTTAAATTAAAGCTCTGCACTGAAGTGCATCTTCTGAAAGCAACAGGCTATTTAGAGAAATACATCTTGTACTTGGCAGACAGTCCTGAAGCTTGCTGTAGTAGTTTAGCACAGAGATTCCCTGACTTTACACATTATCTGAGGTATAATGCAGAAGCATTAGACTAACTTTTCATTTCAACAGTATGATATTAATTCTTATTAGCTCTCTGGATGATACAGGGACTGTAAAGTATTTTGATAGTTACCCTCTTTCTTCTTTTTGGACTGCCATTAATTTTCTCAAAGAGTAAATTCTTGCTCTGGAAGGAGAAGAAATGCAGCCATCAAATTCATTACACTTTTCTTTAAAAATATATAACTTTTGCTGTTAAATATTACCAAGTTTAGAGGAGTGTGTAATTTTATAGGAAAGATAAACCACAAATAAATATTTAGATATTCCTGGTAACATTCTGCAGTTCTTCAGGAGCAGTCACAGTCTTATTGACAATTTAAAAGCCAGTAATTTTCCACTATGTTGCACTACATTATCATCTGTGTTCAGGCAGTAAGTGCTTCAAGTACATGACAGAACAACAATATTGACTGGATGCTCCCCATCATGTGATACATGGTATAAATACATATAATGAAATAAAAAAAAGACAAAAAGAAAAAAAAGAAAAATAAGAGTGGGAAGGAGAGGAAGCAGGAATCCTGCCTCTGATACATCTTTCTATACACTTGAGGTGACACAAGAACAGAAGCGAAAATATTTGCTTTACAAGGGATTTTATAATTCCTTTTAAAAACAACAGTTGGCATCATTCCTACTGTTTTGTTGTCTTAGCTTATTCCATTCCAGATATCAACACTTCCCAGTGCAAAGTTCTGCTGAAAGGAGTTCAGCGCCAACTCTTCCTTTGTTTAAGTAGTGCCCTCAATAAAGTCTCTAAAACCCATTTGGTCTATAACATTTTTAATGGCAAACCTTTTGAAAACTGCCAAAAACATCTTGGCAGAAGAGAAAGTTATGATGATGAGAAAAGAAAAAGAAAAAAAAACACAACACAAAAAACCCCTCTGACCATAGTTTACATAAGTGCATCCACATATTGTTGTATTTCATACAAGCAGTGAATTCTAATAAAGTCTGGAATAACACACATGCTCAACACATTTTGTTTCAATTGTGCATTATGAAGAAAAACAAAACTAAACCCTAACCTGAAAATGGAAGAAGAGAAGAATTACATGTATAAAAGCAGAACACTGTATAAACAAGGCCATTAATTCTGCTATAAACAACTGACCCAACATTGATTATATAAATAGAAAGTGTAATTCTAGCACGAGACGAATTCACCAAACACTTCTATCCTCTCTGCAGCCCTGATATGAGAAAAAACAAACATTTTCAAGTGTTATAATGAAATCTGCCAAAATTGTCTATTTTGTACTTCTCGTGTTCATTAAACCCCAAATTCACAAGGCCTATCTCTTGCCCAACCTCAGTTACTTTGTCTGAGTTGTTCCAAAAAGGAACAAAGATGAAGTTGGCCAAGGGAGACATTCTTGACTAGTCGTTTATGCAAACTGACTTCGGGAAAACTCCAATTTAACATTTTCAAGAAACCTTCAGATGTGTAAATTATTCTATTTATGAAACAAAGCACTGCTGAAGCCTCTCTTTGTAAACTATTTGACCTTATACTTCTCACAGAAGAATAGCATTTCTGAAACACAAAGAATTTCATGACTACTGCAGCTAAGATTTCTGTCACTCAGGAAAATTCCTTGCAATTGAACTGTTCCTGCTCAGAAAGATTGTATTTTGTTTAGTCTCTTTGGGAATGTTTGAAGACTGTAACTACTACTTAAGCATTATACAGAGTGCAAAGCAAATGAGGTTATGGAGCATGAGCTAAGAGTATTCTTGCACAGTAACAGCAATCCTGAAAATATGTTCCACTGCTCATCAGGCACCAAAATTTGCCCATGAAATGCTCACCATTCTCATCCATCACTTAGGAGTTGTTAGGAATGAAGCCAGAGATTTCTTCAGTTTAAAGATACACCTCATAGGGAGATGTGCTGCATGTGAATTGCTGCTTTCCCCTCACTCTGGAGCTTCCTTTGCAGCCTCCTGGATTAGGATACTACAGGTTGGGATTTGGGTGGGATTTTGGTCAGGGAGGGTTACCCTAAGATCCTTCTTTCTTTCTTAGAAGTCTTTCGCTGAAGCTTTTTTAAATCCCTGATAATTGGAAGCTCTGTAATCTGGACCTGCACAATTATTAAGCAAAACTGAAAAAGAAAACTGCATTAGCAAGCTTGCATCCTTTCAGAAGGGCTTTTTTCCTGCCAATTTAGTCTTATTCGGTATATCAAGCATGACAATTTTTATTACACCAAACGTACTACACTGAATTAAACAATCTGGACTGTCTGAAATTGAAGACTACCATAACCTGTCCTAATAATCACCCTTGCCATCCAGATATTTGCTAAAGAAGAATTAGTGATACTCACTGTAACTGAAGTTGGACTAAAATCTGAGTAACTAGTTTCATGTTTCCATTAAAATTAGGAAGCCAGAGATGATAACTTCTTTAACAAGAAGTTCAACTTTGTCAAATATTTTTATCCCTGTTTCCCATTTGCCTTTCTTTGCAGTGTCTTGTATCCCTCCATGTAGCTGATAAGCAAAACAGGCATTATTTCTACCCTTAAAATGAAATGTTAGCCATTGCTTCAGTAAAAAGAGATGTGTACTGAAAACACAGTTGCTTTTAATTTTCCACTTGTACTGATGCTGGTGTCAGAAACCACAGCTGAATTGCCCTCCTCTTTTTAACCCCTACATGTAGTAGTAGTTAACACTTTGGGTTTCAATAAATAACTTACATGTAAGTGGGTTTTAGATTTGTACTGTAAATTGTATATTGTATGCTATCTTTCTGCAAGTCTTTCTGGATGCCAACAGCACTTTTTCAGACTATCTAAAGAGTCAAATTGCAAGATGCAGAAAAGGCACACTCAAATGGAAAGTACTTGTCTCCTGCAAGGAAAAGTCTGAACTGAAGGGAAAAAAAAACCCCAAACCAACCAACAAACAACATAAATCTTAAAAACTATAGCTACACAATAGGGTATAAACTTCCAAAAGTTCCTTATCTTACTAGTCCCACTATCCCCTCTAGGTTTTCCATGTATGAGGAGAAAAAAGAAAATAAAAAGTCTTTGGGCTAGGGGAGAGTATAAGCTAATTATCTCACCATATAAATAGCTTGTTCCCAGGACTTCCCACGGGGCAGCATATTGGTATTTGGGGAGTTGTCCCAAAGACATGAAAATTCTTCCTCTTTCTTCCCTCTCCTAACCCAGTATACATTTATTATGATTCATATATTGTATCATCCTATGTATTAGTAGTATCTATATGTAATATTTTGCATCTACGTGGAATCATACAATTTCCTATATGAGACAGCTTCTAGACTTGTTTTACCATTATGTGTCTACTATTCACAGGGTACTGCAGAGAGCCTACGGCTTTGCAAGCATGAGAGTCTCTCACAAAAACAAATCAACCAACCTGTTTCTTTGCCATTATTCATGAACGAGCAGGTCTTTTATTTTTTTTTTTTCCCTGACCTGCTAATGTAATCTGGGTTTTACTGTGGTTACGCTAAGGAATGCATGCTGGCTCCTTGAAAGGACAAGTCAGAGGGAACTGTAACGCTGCCTCAACCACTCTGTGGCAGGAAAAGGCAGGGGAGAAGCTCCCCCAAGAGCTGTAAGCACACGCCAGCTCACACGGGTCCAGGAGACACTCTGGCTCCAAGGGCCTCAGACGGTGGTGACAGCCTAGTGCATTCACAGCACGCAGGAGTTCATGGAAATGCAGTCTGTAAATACACAGCCCTTGGGGCGTTTGGTCCTAAACTCTGTCACAGGAGAAGCAGGAACGGGCTGCTAGTGGACAAAGGGGATTCTGGTGGCTGGGGGCAGTGGGAGGATGAGGATGCTCTCGGTCACCAGCTGAGCAGCCCACAGTTGGCTCTGTTGGTCATTTACAACCTAACCCAGATGATAGTAAGTGACCTAAAAGATCTGATCTACTTTATCTCTCATTTATAAAGTCTCAAACAGCTAATTTTTAGAGCGCTTTTCTGCTCTTATTTTTCCAGAGAGAACAAAATAACAAAACCAGCCATAAAACTAGATACTGTTGTATTTATCTTTTTAATGTGTAGTAATATACAATGAGGAGGCAATTGGGGCAGTTCTCCTGGATCTCAACAGAACATTTGCTCATGCACATTACCAGCTGTTTCATCTCTAATTAAAAAGATCTGGAGCTGGCTATGCTGCAGCTAGATATGATTACTGTTTAGTACCTAACAGTCTGTTTTAATCCACGCATGAGTTTTTCCCCCTGAATTAGTAGTGATGGATGGAGAAATGAAAAAGGCCAGTATTCACTAATGATCACCTACAATTTGTTAAGTGTATACGTTGCTGATGACAATGCTGTATGTATGCTTGATTCTGAAATATTGTTATAGGCCGAAGATCTACAGAGGTGCATTCATAGTCTTTAAAATGGTACTATGAAAGTAAATTACTTGTGAATAATAAGAAAAATAACAGCATTGTCTGGCATAAATAAGAAAGTTCACCATCTGGTGTTTTTAAAATGAAAACCTTTGATGGTAATTACTTAGAATGCAATAAGAGTTTCCAAAATTTGGATATTTGGCATGATTCTCTCTAGAAATTTAGCACTCACATAGGTAATTAAGACTATAAATCTTCACTGGTTTGATTATGAACGATGAATCATTGTCTCACAATTACAGCAGGAGCAGAGGCTGCCAAGCATGTCCATTTATCGATATATGCTTACAGAGCACTGGTTTTGGGCAATCTCCAGTTGTTAAAGTGTTATAACAATATAAAATGAGATTTTGTGATTTGCTGTAGAAGCATAAATTATAATCATTGTTATTGTTTTCCTGGCGCCTGAAGATGGATTTGGGATTGGACATTTGACTGATGTAATCAAAGATTAAGCAGCAGAGCTCACTTTGGGGCCTTTACCCTCCAGAAATAGTCTAGCTGCAGTTATTAAGGTCCTTGTATGCTCAGAGCAAGATTTTTGCCCTTAGTGCAGCTTGCTGTCTTTATTCTATGCAATGTGCAAGATGATAGGTTTTTAATGTATTATAGTGCACAACCTGAATAGAGGAAGAAGCAGCATCAGTCCTCCAAAATCCTTAAGCCAGAGAGCTTCCTCAGACCAATTTGCTTGAACCAGGACTTTTTAAGGCGTTCATGGGCTGCTGCACTCAATTTCTTTATTTTTAGTACGTAAGTAGCTGAACAGTAAGCAGTCACTGAACCTGGATAATGTTTCAAATTAGGGACCTGCTACGTTTTGAAGCCTTGTGCTAAAATCTGGACTAATTTCAATTACATGCTTACTGTAGTTTCAAATGTGGTTTGCTGCATTTATCAAGCTCATACACAGTTGTTGTGCTTTGGGACAGGTAATGAGAGAAGGATTTCTACTTTCTATTTTTATGGACTTTTCACCAATCAGTCACAGTTATTATTCCTATATTTTTAAGTTCAAGTCCATCTTTTTAAGAAGTTTCTCTTAATTTTCCCAGCAATAAGCACTGTATTCTCCTTGTGGTTTCATAGTATCCCATGCAGCAGACAATACCCAGTTTTCACATAAAACAAAAATAATCATGCAGCATGTACTTACCCACTTGCCCATGTTGGGATAGTCATGCTCTGGATCAAAAAGGTGTTGGTGCAGCTGGTATTCTCTGCTGAACTCTGCTGTGTCTGGGGTGTTTTCTAGACACCCATCATCAACTGTAAAAGTATGTTAGAAAGCACTATGTGCCACACTAATCAACAAACGTCTTTAATGCAACTATGCAATTAAAATAAAAAACAAAAAACCCTGGATGACTAGAAAATATCAGATTATTTTTTTTAAAAAGGAGTTTGTCAGGATGTATTTAATTAAAAAAAAAAAACAAAACCAAAACCACAACTTAATGAGACTTCGAAACTGAACAAATTAATTTTCCAAGCCCTCACACTCTTTTTTAAATTTTAAATTTTTTAAAAATTTCCTTTTAAATTAGTGATTGAACTTAATTTTACATAGAACTGCATGTTATTCTGATTCAGAAAGGATCGGATCCTCTTTTCATTTTTAAATGCCCAAAGGAAGCTTTAGAAATTATTTAGGCAATACTTTTGAAGCTCATGGTGAAACAATGCTGTGAGCAAAGACAGAATTTCCTTCACTGAGTAGCTCTTCATGAATTCCATTTCTGGTTTGCTACTTTGTTCAAAATGGCTGAAAATCATTTATGCATCATATGAGCTCATAAAATGCAATTTGGCAGAAGTTTTATGTTGAAGACACTTCTGCAGATTGGTAAGTATCTGATGGGTCCAGAAACCTCCTTTAATCACAGTGGATGGTTTTGCAGACAGTGTCACTTCAAGGACAATACCTTTTTAAAAAAAAAATTACCAAAAGAAAGTCATCTTTAGATTAAATGAAGATTCAGTGACTTGAAGCCAGAGTAGCTTTTTGGATACAGTTTGCTCGTGGTGCTCTCTTTGCTTTGCCAACATGCAGAGCTTGCAGTCCTAGTTCTGCTCGGACATACCCAAGAAGATCCTACCATAGGGCATGATGCTGGGCATCCAAGCAGCTACATCTGCCAGATGTGCAGGCACTCTGGAGGGGACACTTGTGAATTTTCCTCTCTGTACTTTTGTGATCATCATGTAAAAAGATCTGCAGATGGATTATCTTTTTCCCTTAAGATGTGGGAAACAGTAAAGACTTAACTTAAAAATGAGTTGATTTAATGACCTGAGGAGGTTATTTTAAGTCCAAGAGATCCTGCTTTCTCTCTTTTCTCCTTAAAACAGGTGAAAAAAAAGTTCCCAATCGGAAACGGGAAAACTAACCACAGTGGTTAAACAACTCAGAATCCATTAAACTTGGTTACAAGCACTTAAAAAATATTTCAGTCTCAGCAAGGACAAGGTCATTGCAAGAGAGAAGCAGGTGACAACAGAAATGTGGTAGACTTTCTCAGAGCATCTGTGTCTTTTCAGTAGAAAACACAAAGGGCAGCTGGACATATGTGTGTCTTCTGTGACTGCTAATCCAAAAGTCTTCAAGCTCAAGTGCTCCAGGCTTATGTATTCCTGCTGTGGAATGTGCATATGTAGACAGTGACTGGAAAAATTGTTTTCCATTAAGCAAATACACAGACCTGATTGAGGAAGGCCTCTGGTAATTTGTATGCATAATACAGTCACCACTTGAATTTCCATTTAAGGCTCTGAAAAACATTTTACTCTAATCCTAGTAGATACTATCTTCACTCCTAGAGTACCTACGACAGAGCCATTTATCCTAGCAAGCAGCACTTCCCTATGAATTCCCCCTGCATTCAGATCTGACTGTATTAGCTTAGCTAATAGCTAATAACAACTTTTATTTCACCTAAGAAAGAAAAATTGAAGGGATTTTCCAATACATTTCTCTGGATGTCAGGTTTTAATCTAATCACTAACAAGTCTAATGGGCAAGCACAGAACTTCTTAGAAAGTCTCTGTATGTGATGTGTGTGTGAGAAAACTTAAACCCATCATTTGCAACCTGTCAGACAACAGCTATATTGAACCAAATGGAAGATTAGATACTACTTCAAAAGAGATGCAGGCATCATCACCAAACAGGCTGTAATAGAAAACAGTAAGGGAGGACTATTCAAAATCTTGTCATATTTTTGAATGAAATGTAAAAACACTGTTTGCAAAACTTTTCATGTCTTTTTTTTTTTTTATCAATGCTAAGCTAGTTAGAACATTTTTTAATAAGAATACAGACAACTGGTTTGCATTATCCAAATAACATAAAAGAAGACTAAACAGAAAAGATTTTTAAAGGATCTCTTAGCTCACAAACGAAAAAATGAGAAAAATAGAGTGCTCATTCCCAGTTCCAGCTCCCAAGGCAGCCAATGGGTATTTTACTACTACTTTCAGAACTGGAAGTCATTCCTTGGCTCAAATAACAGGGAAAAGACCAATTCCCTTAGGGTGTGCCCTTATCATGCACATGCAGTGCTGCTTTCAACATCCTTCAGCACAAGCCACCCAAGCGCCGCTTGGTGTATTCACAGCTGCAAGCTGAGGGACACACTGGTTATCTCAGGTATCATACTGCTCCGCACTCCGAGGCTGCACTGCTCCTCTGCCAGAGTGACCCTGCGTGCAGTGTGCTGGAGTATGTCCACGTCGTTCTGTTTCTTGGCACAGATGCACCCGTAGTGAGCTATAAAGCCACATGGATTGGAGCCAAAGTATCTTAAATATTGACTTATGGTCTGGATTGGAGATCAGGGCAGACAGTTTCATTCCTCTTGGCACAATGAAGGTCTCTAAAATAAGGGTAAATCTCATCTGTAGAGAATGATAACTTTTTTCAGGGGCCAGCCTAAAAATCAACTCCCTCAGGAACAAAACACTATCGTAAATCTCACTATCTTCTACTCCAAGGTCAAGATGATTTCTTCCACCTGACCTTTTCTAGCACTCATACAGCAATACAGAAGGTGCACATATTAACAAAACAAAACAAAGCTTATCTAAAACACCTTGATTGATCAACAGTTCTTCTCCTTGGGTAGAGAATGAAAGAAAACACCCACTGCTGAACAACTGTTGTACACTTAGTACAGTCCTGAAAGACTGAATGAGGTACAGTGATGACAGAGGTGAGAACGCCACAGCAGAATTACCTGTTTTTCCAATAGGGCAGGGATTTGGAGGGTCAGGATATCCTTGGTCTTCACTGAAATCCTTTGGTACATTATCTCCTGTCAGCTCAGCCACAATGTTTGGGATATTGCCATAAGGACCCAAGTGCTGGAGACCCTCATGTGCACCACCTAGCAAAGATGACATACACACACTGTTTTTTGACAAGATTAAAAGTGTGAGTGCTTTCACAGCTTCAAGTAATCCAGACTTTAAAATACATGTACAATTGTTATAGAGGCAGATCCAAGTTTAGATTTCAAACATCTCTTTTAGAAACATAACTCTGTGACCTAAATTGGATAACTTAGGTAATGAAAAATGAAACTAGGAAATGAAATCAGCCAGTTACCATTAATCTTAGGGTTATGTTTCTTCCTTAACTATTTAAGTTACAGGTAAGAAAATGAAAGAAAAAGAAACATGAGACAGTAATGGAACTTAATAGATTTACAGCACAGTCATCTTCAGTCACCAATACCTTTATTTTTCATTGTAGCAACTAATAACTGAAGAAGATAAGGCAAGACAGCACCATGGCAAAAAGACGAAGTTAATGACACTGGAAAAATAATGGCTATTTGCACAGCCTAGAAATCCATCAATGAAGTCATGTGGGGGACCCAAGGTATAGCAAATTTGCTTGTATAAACTACAAAAATTATTTTTAAAACAAACCATTTCTTAAACACCAATTTCAGTTTCCTGCAGTAATGGTGAAAAGTGAGTAAGAGTCTGTATTGCTGATTAGAATTCTTGTGCAGGTATACTTACACAGTGGTCATTATGGTATGAAACGTCACAAGCAGTGAATTTTATACTTTTGCTTAACAGATCAGGCCTAGATGCAGGCTTTTATATTTTTCTGCATATATTTGCATGAAGCACCCTCACTGCAGGATTATGACAGCAGCATGCACGCAATAACATGACATATTACTATATGTGTTATTATAAAACTATGTGCAGGTTTTATAACTCAGTGGTGGAGGACATAATGGGTGATGGGCTTCCTGTTCTTGGGTAAACACACACAGAAGTGGTGTGCAACAGGCTTCTTCCACACATCTCAGCTTGGGCGCCTTGCCTTTGATAAGCAGGGTCTTCCACTGAAGGTTTGGGAACCAAGATCAGGCCATTCTCTTTAGATGTCTCTCTACAAATATTTATCTGCTACAGATCTTTTCTGCACGCATTACTGACCAAATGCATCTACAGGCTCAAACCCAGCTGCTTGCAGAGTTTTGCAAATACTATTGTACAGTTTTCTTCTGAATTCCAGTCAAATAAAAACTTCATTTCAAGCATGCTCTTTTCCTCTGCCATATGACAGTCACCACACAAGTTGCAGCAACAGCTAATATAGTTACTGAGTTCTGAAATGGCAGTGTGACAGCAACATTATTTTAAAAACCCTATATAATGAGGGATAGCAACACACAGCCAACATATAAATGCAATGAAAAATGCATGACAAGAAAAGGAATTTGAATGATTGGAAAATGTGAGTTTAAGAGTGAACACAGACACAACTGTTTGGGTAAATAGGATGATCACCATATTATCACCAAATAGTCTTATTTACATTTCTATAATTTTCATAGGTCCAGAAGATTGGAATAAAGATTCTGAATGTGAAAGCTGCTCTAGAAAAAGCATTCAAGTACTCCTGTTCCAACTCACAAATAAATGCTACCAGCCTAAAGCATCTGTTATACAGCTAGGCGTTGTAACATAACATAATGACTTTCAAAATTGCTAACATAAGGTAGTCTTGAGAAATTTTGTATTTATTTCTACGTTTAGAAGTAGCAGGTGAGTCAAATCATCTAAATTTTGTAAATAATCAGTTGGAAGCTGGCATTAAAGTACCAGAAGCAAGATAGTCTATAAACATATATGTTTCAATTTTATTTGCATGATGGACTAAAATCTAATCAACATACTAATTTTCCCCCTCAAGTACACATTTCTTATTTGGTAATGCAATGTTGAAGGAAAGTTTCATAGATATGTAACAAACATAAAGGTAGCCCTATAAAAAAATTTGCACCTCTGTCACACGCGATTTTTCCCTTGTAGCTGACCATGAGACCTGGTACTAAAACCACAATAGCATTATACACACTATGAACTTTACTATATATTTAGTCCATAGCCAATACAAAGACGGTGCTTGTAAGAACTGCATAGATTCACAATATGGCTATGGGGATGAGGTTAAAAAATGTATAACATACATTTAATCTAATGTCATTTAATCTAACATCTAATGTATACCATAAAATATTTCCTTTGTACTGAGCCCCTTCACATGAAGATTGATTACATATATGTACTTAAAAGCATCAGGTTATGATTGTGCTGTAAACTACAGAACCACATAATCAATACATGTTTGAACATCCTGTATACAATGTGGTTCACTATGGGACAATCCATCAGATAGAAGCGTATCTATGCTTGTATGTGGTGCAGACCTCTTGGCACCAAAGCTCCATCCATAAAGAAAACAGAGGTACTTAGCAGGCTCCAGTGTGCTATATATACATGCAAGTTTAAACCAACTGCCAAGAATTCCCTTGACTGAGTACAAAACAATCTTTATATTAATATAAAGGATTGTTTCCTTTAGGTGTAAATGTCCAGGATCATTTAAGGGTTTTTCCTTTCCTTCCAAGAGTGGAGACAATAGCACCTGCTCTGGTGCCATAATTTAGCACACTTGAGTAAAATCACTCAAGTAATAGCATTATACTCAAATGACAGCATTAGCAAAGCCCATTCCTTATAAAATCTGATAAATAGTGCACTCAATAGAGACTGCAATAATAGAAATAAAATGCTATGAATATACCACATAGGGATATTGTGTACAGTAATTCACAAGCCACATTAGTTTTGGTATTGTAATGTTACTGATTTGAAGAAACATACTAGGATTAAATACACTGCAGCTACCAGGTCAAAATACTGTGATACAAACATATACAGTCAGCTACAAATACGGCACAAAATGGTTCTCTTGAACCTCCTGTCAGAAAAAGATGACTAAGGAACTTCTTGTAATTTCCTATCCAAGGGAAGCATGAGAGACACCATTGTTAAAGTATTTGAAACTGGACTGGCAAAAGTACAGAAGAATAATACAGAGAACATGCTTGTACTGAGAAAGGATGACCTAGATAAATCTTTTTTTTTCCCCATCTCTCCTTACTTCTTGTATGAACTGTCTTTTGTGTGCCACATTTTGGCAAAAAATCCTCCAAACCAATCAGCTCCCTTTCATGTGTGGGATTTCTGTGTGAGAATGTAGTGATTTTACATCTCTACAGGATAAACTAGAAGTTTAGGTCTTTTGGACTGAGGCCAATACTGTCATAAGTAAGATTTGGATTTCATTTAAAATACATGCACCAAGTATATTTAACCATCTTCAGACACTGGTCTTGAACTGTTGCAGAGTGGAAAACAGAAATGGAACAATGCCCAAAAAGGGCGCCAAAAAGAACTGTCGTGGTTTAAGCCTCTAAAACTCACGAAGTTTTACTCCCTCCCTCCCTCCCCTCTTTTTCTTCCCCCAGTCCCAGGGGGATGGGGAGGAGAATCGAAAGAATGCAACTTCCACAGGTTGAGATAAGAACAGTTTAGTAACTAAAGTATAACACAAATCACTACTGCTACCACCAGTAATAATACAAGAGAAATACAAGGAAAGAGAATACAACTGCTCACCAAGCCCGACCCAGCCAGTGCACCCCCCAGCAGTGAACGCCCCAGTGCACCACCACACCCTTCCAGGTCTCTGCCCTCCGTTTTCACATCCTGGACATGACATGCTGTGGTATGAAATAACCTCTTTGGTCAGTTTGGGTCAGGTGTCCTGTCTCTGCTTCCTCCCGGCTTCCCCTCCTCCCTGGCATAGCATGAGACTCAGAAAGTCCTTGGCCAGACCAAAACATTAGCAAGCAGTAACTGAAAACACTGGTGTTATCAGCGCTGCTCCCAGGCCCAAAATCAAAACCACAGTGCTGCACCAGCTACCAAGAAGGAGAAAAATGCTGCTGCTGAACCCTTGACAGCCCCCCTCCCCTTTTCTATAATTCTGGAAAATCATCTCATTAACTGCCGGTATCACCTCAATTAGAGATACCTGGAATGACTACAAACCTTTTGTTAACCTAGACTCTTAGCTGTTATCACTGCAAAAAACACATTTGCATTTCATGGGACAGATACAAGGAAAAAGTTCTTTACTGTGAGGGTGATGAGGCACTGGAATGGGTTGCCCAAAGAAGTGGTAAATGCTCCATCCATGGCAGTGTTCAGGGCCAGGCTGGAAGGAGCCTTGGGCAACATGGTCCAGTGTGAGGCGTCCCTGCCCATGGCAGAGGGGCTGGAACTAGACGATCTTAAGGCCATTTCCAACTGTTCTATGATTCTATGATTTACCTTATATCACTAAAAGCTTTACAGTCCAAATGTGATTTCTCCCATGCATCTTCAGCTAGCTTCATCCTAGAGTCCTATCCTGGTTGCTGAGATGGATTAAGATAAAGAAATAAGAGGCACTGAAAAAATTACAAACTATCACATTTTCTCTATTCCACAGAAGCTGCTAAATAAGAGAGTGGGAAAGGAGAAAGAGCACAGGAGAACAAAGTATGAAAACTAGCCAACTTCCTTAACCTCTCAAGATCATGCCTCAGGAAACCCAAGAAAACTACAGCTATATATACTCCCGCATCCCAGATTCCAGAGTCAGCTTGTCTTCTTAATGACACAGTTTAAGAAACTATAAAGATTTTCTTTTTTCTCTGCAGAAGGACAAATTCCTTTCAATGTGTTTTCTAAAGCCTTAAGCACACACATCATACAATTACTGACCTTGTTTTCAGTGAATAATTCCATTCTATCCCATATTTTAATTACAAACAGTACAAATATGCAAGATATTAAATGCTTTTTTGTGAAATCACAAAGTAATGCCTATGCCTCACAATAAATTTATAACATTAGCTTATATACTATTATTATTCATTATTCAAATTGCACACACAAAGATCTAGAAGCTCACTGTTTTGCTGACAGAGCAAAAACAGTCTCTAAAGCCTTCCTCGGTTGAGCAGTCCTCTTATGGACTTTATTAGTTTGCCATTCAGTCTGAGTGGAAAGCTTTTGCACCTCACTGCATGGATAAGCTTACTTTTTACAGACACAGTGCAACGTGCAGCACACAGCAATAGGCCCCCTCTACCATAGAATCACAGAATCATAGAATAGTTAGGGTTGGAAAGGACCTTAAGATCACCTAGTTCCAACCCCCCTGCCAATGGGCAGCAACACCTTACACTAAATCATGCCACCCAAGGCTCTGTCCAGCCCAGCCTTGAACACCACCAGCGATGGGAGCATTAACAGCTTCCCTGGGCAACCCATTCCACTGCTTCACCACCCTAACACTAAAAAATTTCTTCTTCATATCCAATCTAAACTTCCCCTGTTTAAGTTTGAACCCATTACCCCTTGTCCTCTCACTACAGTCCCTCATGAAGAGTCCCTCCCCAGCATCCCAATAGGTCCCCTTCAGATATTGGAAGTCTGCTATGAGGTCTCCATGCAGCCTTCTCTTCTCCAGGCTGAACAGCCCCAACTTTCTCAGCCTATCTTCATACAGGAGGTGCTCCAGTCCCCTGATCATCCTTGTGGCCCTCCTTTGGACTTGTTCCAACAGTTCCATGTCCTTCTTATGTTGAGGACACCAGAACCACACACAATACTCCAAGTGAGGTCTCAGGAGAGCAGAGTAGAGGGGCAGGATCACCTCCCTCGACCTGCTGGTCATACTCCTTTTGATGCAGCCCAGGATATGGTTGGCTTTCTGGGCTGCAGACACACACTGCTGGCTCACGTTCATTTTCTCATCGACCAGCACCCCCAAGTCCTTCTCCACAGGGCTGCTCTGAATCTCTTCTCTGCCCAACCTGTAGCTGTGCCTGGGATTGCTCTGACCCAGGTGTAGGACCTTGCACTTGTCATGGTTAAACTTCATCAGGTTGGCATCAGCCCACCTCACAAGCATGTCAAGGTCCCTCTGAATGTCATTCCTTCCCTCCAATGTATCATGCTGACTTCCAGCTGCCATGAATCAGAAGAGTCAAGGGGAAGCAAGTCAAGCACACACCCAGTGTGTTATGGTAGCTGCCATAACATTAGCTTTCTAATGACCACATGTGCAGTGCATGGCTGTGTGGAATGAGGCAATGAAAGGAAGCAGGTCACCTACTTTATCCCACATGGGATGGGATACTAATTCAGTCCTATAAATTTAAGTGTGCCAATGAAAGACTGGAAGACTTTATTCACTGTTATTGACACCGGCTACATGAGGAGTCCAGATGCTCTGTCAATGTCAGCACACTCACAGTCAAAGAAAATACTCCTTTTGCACCTATAGTGTGAAGCATGGGGGCACCAGAATTGTGAGGAATGGGACGGTGTCTTCTATCTACCGCTCCACTGAACTTCACGAAGTTTTTCTGTTCATTTCACCACTCAGATTCATTCAATTCCATTTCCCACGCAGATGGCTCAAAGTCCCAGCTGGTTCTTCAACAGAAGTGTTAAAAAGCTTCTCATGCCTGTCTGACAGCTGCCACCAGGATGAGCTCCCTCAGACAGCCTTGCTATGAACAATCCCAGTGTGGGGTTACAAAGCTCCCAAGTTTCTGCTTTGGTGAGTTGGTATAACCTCACAACTCCAAAAGCAGAGTCAAGATGTGGTTTCTTTTGCACTTGAACAAAAGTGTTGGCACATGATGAAGACGCAAGAGAGTGGTGACATGAAGAGCTCTGCCAGGTAAGACCAATGCTACTCTTAGGTGTTGCAAGAGGTGCTTGGGCCAGCTAACCTGCGGTATTAAAGCATCCCAAGGGGAGAAACCAGCTTCTTCCTTCTGTTGAGTGGCTGAGAACATTCCTCTTCTCATTCATCCCTGCAGCAGCTGTAAGGGCACTGCTGAAAGCACTCACGACAGGAAGCACAGAGAGAATAGCTCTGGAAACCTTAGGAGCATGCCAGAGATCCTATCTCCTGCACACAGCACCACAATCAAGAAAAGCAAGAACCTCTTCTTTGTCTAGACTTCTAAAATATCTTTTCATGGAACCAAATAAATTTTCAAAGCTTCTCTTACTGTATTTAAAATTCAGGTGGAAGCAGGGGAGAAGTACATAATTTTGAGAACAATTAGAAAAAGGTATAAATCCTAACCAAGGATTATTTTATGCATTTGAAAGACAAGGAGGGAAAAAATCTTTGAAAACAAGAGCTCATCATAATTTGTCCAATATTCAGTGGCAGATTTTTAAATTCTTATGGACCATATTCCATTGCTAGATAAAATTTTACAGTTTCATATTAAATTTCTACATAGCATCTGCTAACACTAGAAAACAGAAGTACTATAAAGCATGAGACAGTACAGAAGCTATCATATTCCCTCCTCTCCTCAGGTTTCTTACCTCTCTTACTGGATTATTTCCCTCCAGTAACATGTAAAAAAAAAATAATTAAAAATGCTACAAATCCCATTCTAATTGATTAGTTACCTTTCAGTACATGATAACCTACTTAATTCTAAATCCCTACAGATAGGCCACCTTTCTTCCCTGAAAGAGTTCCATCTCAAATGGCTTTCACCTTTGATTGTATCTTTTAAAGATAAGCCCCCAAGTCAGAACCACATGCAAATAACAGATCTGGAGAGAAACAGGGTTTAATGCACTTTTCTTCTTCCATGTGCCACTGACTGACTTCTCTGACAAGTACATTAGTTTTGAGAAATTTCCCTGCCTTTCCTCAGACACACGGAGGAGACAAGAGCAGTGTCTACGCACCTCCTGCAGCACCAGGGCACTGAGGAAGGGCAGTTCCTGAAACTGAGAAGTGGCAGAGCCCACAGTGGTAACAGCCACTGCCTCCGCTGGATCCTGCCCTTGCTCCTCAAGAGGGAAAGCTGTCAAACACCTCGAGGTAACATGATACTACCTCCACATAGCAATACAAACACCAATTTTGCTTTCTTATTATTCACTGCTTGTCATGGTTTATACATTTAAATGGAAGCATTATGGGCCAAATTTTCAACCGCTTGTCTTCGTCAAAGAACAAACAAAGGCATACTGAGTCATTATTTTCCTGGGTTTGGAGTTACAGGTATAATCATTTCATATTTTCTTCAAAGAGGTGTGCCATATCACTTAGACAAAGAAAACTCACTGTAAACCACCACTGTTGTTTGGCAGTGTCACTAGTTTTTAAATTATGGTGTTATCATTTTAAGTTACCTCTCTTATGACATGTACCACTGCCTGATACTCAAATTCTGGTTACATTTGACATTACAGCTTGGGGAATAAAATACAAAGAAAACAATAGGAATTCTTAGTCAGATCCATACAAATCCAGATGTCTATCACATTAATGGATGAAAAGTGAGGCTTTACCATTGTCATTTTATGTTACAAATTTCAGATGTTCATATTAAATTTTGAAATAATATTTCCTGGGCTATTTCAGTAATTTGCAAAATAAAAAAACAAAACCCAAAAACAAACCAACCAACCAAACACACCCCCAACAACTGAAAGCAGAGACTTTCTCTATAAATCAGGTGCAATAATCCAAATCCCAAATGATCATGTGGTCTCTTTGCACTAAATTGACATGACAAGTGGCCCTGAAGCAGCAGAAGGTCTGGCCAGCCCTGTGGCAAGCTGCCAGCCCAGAGACTCCATCGCTGCTACCCTAGATGCTGGCACAGCAGGTGTAAACTAGAGCAAAGAGGATGCAGCCATCACATTGCCATGTTTGCTGACCACAAATATCATACTCCCATGTGTCAATGGTTATTACTTCTAGTCACCCAGTGAAGTCCAAATATATTCGGGTATAAGCACAGCACACTGTAGCCCAAAAGCAATGGAGTGCAAACATAATTTCTGTACTGCTTTCACTGGGTACTTTCATAAGCAAAGTTTTGGCAACTTTCTAATAAGATTTCACTGTTCTTGCAGGAAACAAGTAGCAGTTATGCAAGTATGTTACAGGCCAGACAGCAAAGTAACCCAGCACTTAGTTTTCTTATTAGGAAAATGGAAACAAAATAGACATTAACACACATGAGTAATTGCAAAATTTTACAGGGAGTAAAACTTTTATGAAAAGTTCTATTTGCACAGTCTGTGCTGACAAGTCATTAACTACCAGTTGTTAGTAGAAATATTAGCATAATGTTACAGCCTCTTTTGACTTTAATAGTCTCAATCAGCCAAACAGTAACTAACTTCTAAATCAATAATCGGGTATGTACTTCCTTTCAAGATAGTTAAATAAACCTTAGCCTTTTCTCTGCAGCTATAAGCAGTGTCTGCAGGGAAGTCAAAAGCCTTCCAAAGAGGCATCATTATTTTCTTATTCCTACAAACAATTAGGATTTAAGACACAACATTTAATGTTGTCACTGAGGCTGACAGCATTATGCCTCTTTTGCAGCTCTGGGCTGTCATGCAAGCACTTTCATCAACCATCATCTTGTTTGAAGTATTTTTAATAAATAAAACCGAAACAAATCAAATACAAACAAACAAGCCACCCAAGAGGTTTTCCGTTGTACTGAATTGTACAGAAGAAAATGAAAATGTAAGGAGATCATATTTGCAAAATGAAAATAAGACCACATTTCCCATTACGAAGTGAAGTACTATGAACTACCCGAGCTGAGCTAAAGGTGCCCCCGTGCGTTTAAGTGAGGTTTTACTGTTCTCCCAAGCTTGGCTTAATAATCCTGAAAGCTGCATTACACATATATTCCTTCCACATACCATACCCCCCGAAAACCCCTTAAATATTGGAATAAACTTACAAGCATGCAAGGGAAAAAAGACAAAAAACATGTGGTCTCTAACTCAATAAACCCCCTGACAGGCAGGAAAAATAACTTGTATACTTTTGCAAAGTTGAAGCTATTTCCTTATGTCATTCTTTTGTCCTCTATTGACATAGATACAGCCTCCTTCTTGTTTACAGAAAATCTGAATGTAGCCCAGTGGTGCTGGTACAGTATTTCAGGGATAAACCTAAAGAGTAACTACAGAAACACTCAACACAAAATTGTTTGCTTTTCTATTTTTTCTGATCTTTTTATAGATAGCACTAAGTTAACTCTACAATAGCTTTCTAAAAAGATAAATTAACAAGGAGAGTGAATATCAAGAAATTAAAGTAGTTAATATGGGTTTATTTTAGGAATTGGGATGTGCAGAAAGACAATCTATTAACTGGTCAGCAAAAACTAGCTGCCTCTAAGATACCACCCTGGGTGTTAAAAACATCTTCACTTGACACTCATCATGCAGGATCTGTTTGGCTTCTGTGTGCTTACATGCCATGCACCATCTGCTGGCTGCGATACCCAAGTGCAGGGAATCAGCCAGCAAATTCCCATTTTTGTGACATATTTATCCAGTGAACTGCTTCCAGACAGCTAACAGAGCCCTGTCAAGGGAGAGGAGCTCAGGCTGCTGCCACACCTCCCTACCGGCTCTGTCCTCGCCAGGCGGCTCTCATTGTCACCGAGAGGGGAAAGCCACACCACTCACACTCCTCTGGACCTCTGACCTCCCCATGGGTTACACATAGCTTGAACTTCACAGGAATTTCTTGGTAGATTAAACTCTTTATGAGGCATTTTCTAGACTCTACTCCTATTTCAGCAGCTTGACCTGAGGTAACAGGTAAACTGACAAATGCAAAGGGAAGGAAAAATAAAAACAAACAAACATGTATTTCTAGATTTCAATATAAGAAAAGGCAGCAACTTCTTTCAGTTAAGAAGCCATACTTTTTCTATCTAGCAACAAGAAATCTGGTCACTTAGGAAACACAACACATGCTGCAAAACGTATTTTCTGAAAAGTGTTTATCTTTCAGTTGTCTTTGGTACAGGGCAAGTTTGAGACTTCACTTACTGCAGCCAAGGCAGCCCTAAGCATGTTTTTATTTTTTTGTGGGACTGGGGCAGAATGACCACGTATCATTCTTTGCAACACATCCATCATGTGGTTTTTAGCATTTTAAAGTCAAAATATGATTAACATCAGAAAATACATAAGTAGCTGAGATGGAAAATGGGCATAATTAAGAAATATGCTCATGAAGTAACAGCAATTGTATTTTTTGATATATGAAATTATTAAGATCTTACTCAGCTGGAAAAGTTATTATAATAATCACTTAGATGCAAGCATTTTATTATAATCAGGCTGCTAGTATAAACTTATCTGTATGTCTCCAAATTCCAAAGCCAGAAGAATTAATTTTTCTTGGCAGCACCTTGTTTGCAAGTGTACATATACAACAGATGAAATCTTGGCCTTTTTAAAATCAGTGGTACTTCCGGAGTCCTGGCGTGGCTGAAGCTGTTGTTACCTGCAACTATCAACACCACTGCAGGTCTACTCTGCTGGGGCAATTTCTTATGAAAACATTTTGTTAACTAAACCAATTTTCTGTAGGAACATACTAAAATTATTAAGCTCTGATTGATAAAGGTTTTTTAATGCTGAGATTAAGTAACTGGTCAAAATGAGAAATAGATGTACTCCAGAACAGGCAACGGGTTGATCATGAGGATGCTGGCAAGGGATGAACCAGGTTTTAAACTGTCTGCTTTGGTCACTGCAACCTACAGTCCAATAAATGGCTGGAAGTCAACCCTCCTAGCAGCTTAGAATTGCTCATAACAGGAATTTCACACCCAATTTTTCTCTCCACTACTTTCAGGAAAAAATTCCCAATGAAGGCAGCACCTCAGAAGAATAGCTAGTGATTTAACACTTTGCCATGATGGTATTTGGGATGAAAGCTCTATTTTGCCTTGACATATTCCAATTGTTGTTACACTTCTTTCTTCCCTTCCCCCTCAGTTTTCCCTTCTATTATCTTGGATATATTTTTAAGGACTTGCACACTGAATTATTAGCCAGTATACACACTCCTGCAGAAGTTTAGTAAACCCGCTGTTTTGAGGTACTAGAGAGCAAATGCTTCTAAAACAGCAGAATTTCTCTACAAAGCCTGTGCATTAATACACCACTTCTGCCAAAATCATTACATTATGGAAAGTAAAAGATGGATGATGATTTTAAAATAAAGATCGTGCAACGAAATGGTGAAGAAGTCTATGATTTTAAGCTTAGGATATTCTGCATCTATATGTAAAACAGTAATTATTACAAAAGAATACTATTAAATTAGTCATAACTCAAAGCAGAAATTAGCTACCTTCAATGCTCTGTGGACCAACCAGATTCATAGCCTGGTGTGCTGGATATTCTACCCGGGGTCTGGCAATGCCCAGTTGCTCCATAACGCCATG
The DNA here is from genome assembly GCA_017639245.1 of Myiopsitta monachus. Classification (NCBI taxonomy): domain Eukaryota; kingdom Metazoa; phylum Chordata; class Aves; order Psittaciformes; family Psittacidae; genus Myiopsitta; species Myiopsitta monachus. The sequence continues at coordinate 24,299,566 of CM029924.1, forward strand.
GAGGAGCCTCTGGATATCTGCTTCAGAAACCCTGTCAGGAGTCCTAGGGCTGTGGCTAAAAGCTGAAGCCAATCCAAATGCCAGCAGAAATACCATGTTACAAAGCAAGGCAGGTGTCATTGTGGCAGCCACTTTTATCCTGTGAAAAAGAAAGGAATTTGATTATAAATGATAGTGGGGAAAAAAGTCCCCTATGCATGCTGGAAATAACTTTTGCTCTTACTACCACACACAATGTATCCTACCGCATACAGTCTACTACCACAGCTTCTAGGGCCAGGTGAAAATCTAGGCAGCTGAAAACTGGAGGAGGAGCAGGACTAGCAGGGTGGATGGGTCCTTCTCTTCTAAAAAAAATATAAAAAATAAAATAGCAAACCGCAGATTTTCTGATTTCTGTTTGCCCATAGCATTCATTTACAGTCACTGCAAACAAAATGGGTCCACTGTTTCATTTAATGACACATGTTCCCTCCCGTTTATTCTATTTTATAAAGCTCTGGGCTAAAAGCAAAGAACCCTTCATCCTAGAACTTGTGTTTCCCAAGCACTGAAAAACTAATCACTCGAAACTGCTGAACAATCCAGATTATATTTTATTGGTACCTTAAGACAAGAGGCTGTCTGCTTCGCATGCATCATCTTCCCCGCCTGCAGCGAATGGGTTTCATTTTTGTCCTTTCACTAAATGGCTGCACGGTATAGTTTATTTGGGCAAAGAAAAAATATGTATACAAAGATATATATCAAGTACCACTTACTGTGCTCTTTGAGAGGCTGAATTTTAACCAGAACGCTTGTTTCTTAAAGCTCCGTTTCCCCTCGCATCAGAGAATAATTGAAATGACAAAAATCCCTGCGGTCCCCCTTGCTTTCCTTAAAATACACACAGCTGCTCGATATCTGCACGCCAGACGTTTAAAGATGCTCCACTGCTCCCGCCACCCCACGTAAGGCACCTGAAAATGCCTTTGAGACGAAAATGGCTGAAAGAGCCAAGGCTGGAAATACTCCCGACACGCCGGCGCGCGGCTTCACCAGGGCACAGCACACCCACACCGCCCATCCTGCTCCATCCGCCTCCGCCGCAGAGTGCTGCACGGGAGTGGGTCCACCTCTTTCTTATTTAGATAGGGAAGAGCCTGCTTTCTACAAAACATCCCCCGTTAACATGCACCCGAACAGGGCTGCCGCTCCGCTGGCCGCACATGCCGCACCGCTGAGCTGCGTTACTGGGAAGCTGGGCTGTGTATCCTTCCCTTCCCCTACTACCCAGGGTGGCTTAGCCGTCGCAGGAGCCCCCCGGGGAGCCCCGCTATGCCCCAGGGCCCTGCAGCCCCCGGTGTCTCCAGAAGAGCCGCGCTCACCTACCGCTCCCGGCGCAACGCTGCGTGTGCGCGAGTCCGCAGCCGCGCATCCTCCGTGTGCAGCCGCGGCCCTTCGTCCACTTTACCTCCAGGGCCAGGGCCTCGCCAGCCCTCGATACCTGCCCGGCCCTATGCTTGCTGCACGGATCTGTCCAGCGAGGAGATGACACAAAGCTCGGAGGGATCTTAGAGATCTCCCTTACAGCTAAACACAAGTCTAAAAATAAACTGAAGGCTGTTGAGGGACTGAGGGTTAGAGGAATAAGACATTACTCTGTGACTGTGCATATTCCTGCTGTGATTCCTCTCCCCAGAATAGTATGATCAGTAGTCTACTTGCAGAATGATAGCTTTACCTAACTGCAGGTATACCAGGTAACGATATGGCAACCATCGCTAAGCACTTGCAGGTGGAGGACTCCAGGTTAAGCACATACATATATACCATCCATAGCAGAGGCTGATAAAAAGGCAACTATAAAAGAATCTTGCTAAATGGAGTCTGGCATTTGATAGCACTTGATAAAACAGTAATTTCTAAAAACTATTTTATGCCACACCTTCACTGCTACTGACATGAATGATACATTTTAGGATAATTAGAAATGTTCTGAGATTTATACCCCATAAACCACAAGAAATGCACAAATTACACATTCAAATGTAGATTACTCTCATTTTGCTGTTCCCTAGTACATTATACATATCTGCAATTTACAGGATTAAGCAATAGGGACCTCCATTGGCCATTTAGTGCTTCTAATCTCCCTCAAAACCAAAATAAACTTTATATAAATGGATATGTGCTTGAAATGTTCTGTAAAAACTCTAAAAACAGAGCCTCAACTTTAACAATCTTTCCTGGTGCTTAAGGGACTTGTTTGTCAGGCACCTACCTAAGTCTCCCTTTCTAATGTTCAAGTGCACTGGTTCAAGACCAGCTTTCATTGATGATCAAAAATAATTTACTGCTTTGTCCATGACAAAGCTACATTAGCATTCAAAATATTTGGTAGATATTAACAGAGAAAAACCCCTCAAGGCTTGCTCCTGCAAACACAAATTGATGTCACAACTCACTATTATAGAACTCGGAATTTATTTTCTTCCTCATGACATTTCCTTTATCTCTGTCCTATTTCCATCTCTACCTCCTTGTGCCAGCTATGGCAGCTGGCAATTGTTTTGCTGAGCCTTATTTACCTCAGTGATGTAACACAAAATCTGGTGCTCTGATAACTACAGCCTACTGAGGGAATCCAGCAGCACCAGCAAAAGGCAGAGGATAGGAGGATGCCCTCTGTTGATGGTGGTGAACTATTAACACTGGCGCCTTATTTCATTAAACTAGAGCTTCCACAACATCAAGCAACATTGTTAAGACCCTCTCATAGACTGCTTCCCTAGTATTTGATCTTGACAATAATCTAGTAACTGAGGGAGACAGCTCAACTGGGCTGATGGGAACAGGTTTCTACCAGATAGCTGAGCTGATCTGGCTATGAAGTTGGTGGATATGTGGGGAAGAAGGCAGAGAATAGAAAGCAAGCAAGCAGAACTATTCCTTTCATTAACATATAACAAGAAGTTTAGAAGCCTACTCCTGTTAAATTACGTTGTACCATCCTTTTGCTAGTTGTAAGACTTACCAACATGTATCTATTATGAACAAAGGGCCAGAACAGAATCACTTCTAAGTATTTTCAGACTTACTCCTTTTTGATGTCCACAGTCCGCATATGACAACATAATCTAAATTTCTAAGTCATTATTGAAGAACAGGGTCAGAAAAGGGACAACACCAATGGTTTTATTAAAACCAAAATTATGCAGTTTTCAACTCTTACATTCTGCCAATAAGCAATTCACACATACAGAAAGCTAATGAATGGTTTCAAGTGTTTACTCTCAAATAATTTTACAACCGATGACAAACAAACAGTCCTAATTCAAAAAGATGTAAACATTTGCTTGTGCAAATCAACTTTTAAACACACTATGGCTTCTTACATTTGTTTCTTGCAACATTAGCAGCACCTAAAACCTGCTTCTGCAACATCTACTTAACGCTGTTCTACTGCTCTAAAAATAAGTTAAAACACCCTGCCATATTAAGATAAAAACATTTTACTGCTCACAACTGAAAATACTTGGTACCTATTGCAGAACACAGTGCCGGATGAAATTTTAAGACTTGTCACTTCTTGAATGACCTGCACATTTACTGTGCCCGTGTTCCCATAATTCTCCAGTGTGTACAATATGTCAAATACATATTTACTCCAAAAGAAATAAATATACACTGTCTCAAAAGAAGTAGAGCTGGTACAAGGTCCAACTTAAGCAAAGTAGTGCTACAATACACTTAAAACTAAGCAGTAAATAAATTTAACTACCAATACACAAGCATCACGACTCTTTCACGTCTGTTAAGCTTTGTTTTAAATGTCAGAAATTTTTCAACTTTGTACTTAGTCTAAATACTGCAAAAATTTTGGGAGATGCAGCATGTTTTAAGAAGCTGAGATAATAAAGTATGGGATCTAATATAAGCGTTTGTAAAACCAAGTTATTTTTTTTTTAGATGTCAATTTCAGTTGGGCAAACTAATATTTGCAAAATTTTCAGTAAATGAAGACAACCTCAACATAAATTGTTATTTGCACAAGTTTGACTCACACAGTTAAAAAAATAAAAAAAAAAAATACTAAGAGAGCCAAAACATTAATCATACAAATTTAGATTTTCCAAAGGTTAACCAAGTTACAATAGGCCAAATTAACCGTCATATTTGATCTTACAAGTCTACAGGTTTTGCAGCTGGTAGCAGTTTCACTTTAGATATTGGATTCTTTGGAGAGCCTCTATAACAAACTCTTTCTTTTCCTGAGGCACCTCTTGCGACTGTAGATTTTTCTGGAATATTTATATTTGCATTAACTTTTAAACTGGATTTCACTGGTCTCTGATTGGTTAGATCTTCTAGAACAGCCTTTGATGGATGAACAGCCACTTTCTGTTCATGGATTCCGGCAGTTCTGAAAGAAACATCAGGCTTGTCTGATGGATTTAATAGCCTGCCACATGATTTGGATGTTAAGTCTAGCTGCTTATGAGGTACACAAACTTGGTCATATGTACTTTCACTCCTGCATGGCAAAGCCACAGAACTTTTTGAGGGCTTTTCTGTGCAGGACAATAGTGCAGAATCATAGCTCAAAGATTTAACAAGCGGTGAGCCGACCTCTGTCACTTTAAGCAGCTGAGAACCTACAGATCGTCTGTTAGCCTCCAATAAGGAATTAATTCTTCTTACAGATTGTCTAACAGGAGTACGTTGAAACTTAAGAGGTGGTTTAGTTTTGTTTGCAGAACTCGTATCGTTTAATGAAAGCTTGTTGAACCATTGTATGTGGTCAGAAACCTTTCCATGGTCAGAAACAGTTGATGGCTTAGTTAAAGTTTTATCAGAATTTTCAGCTTGCAAGTATTGGTTGCCTACTTCAGTTTGTGATTTAGGCAACTGTGAAGTAGCAAGCTGTCGAGCCACAGGAAATTTAGCAGTACCTTCTTCCACATTACAGCATTTTACCATACAGTTTTCACCTGTTTGTGAGTGCATTAATTCTATTTCCTCTTTTCTTCCGCAGGAATCTAATTTGTTTAAGTCATCTTTTGATGAACTGTTCTGAACAGCCAACTTGTCTTCCCTGGCCAGTACTTGTGGAACAGGAAGTTCTGTTGCATTTTTTATAACTGGGTTCAGGACCTGAAGTTCAATCTCGATAGAAGTTCTGAAGTTTATTTCCCTTGAAAGTTTAATTTCATCTTTTTTTGATTGCTGTTTATCAACAGCATAAGATTGATTAAATTGATGTGACATCTCTCTGGATTTTGTATTTGCTAGATGTTCAGAAACTTCTTCAGCTAACAATTCTTTCTTTGGACTCATCCCACTGACACACAAGGTTTCCTTTAATGTTTTATCTGTTATATCTGAGAAAGAAGATTTTGCATCACCTTTCAAATTGTAAGGATTACTTCCAGATGCAGAGAAAGCTTGCTTAATTTTCAGCAGTGTTTCTGCAGTCAAATTACTTTCCTCTTCACTAAGTTGCAAGCTGTTGTCTTGTTTGCTTGCAGCTGTGGATTTGAATTCGTCTGGAATTACTGGTGGCTTTCCAAATACCAAAACAGATTCTGAAGAACTGATTCCCATTTTAGGGTGTCCTGGCAGAATCTCCTCATTCCTGCTGATCACTTGAGAATCTGCAACAGTAGGACTATTCCATGACATTCGATGAATTACTTTATTGTGACATTTTGGAGTTAGCAAGTTTTCTTCTGACTTGCTCACATTCTTTGAACCTTAAAATAAATATCATAGTGTTTAAGAAAGCTATTTCATGATGGTAATGAGTATGGGCAAAATTCTTGCTAAAACCCATAATTATCAAAGCAGCACTGAATCTAAAGATGCTATTGCTCCTTCAAGTTTCAGAGATATGAAAAAAGATTGTCATATTAAGAACTGAAATCACATCTCATCTCACGTAACAAGAAGACTACTAAAATACACTAGAAACACAAGCTTGTCCTATTTTTCCCCAGAAGCCACTAACTTTTATTCATAAACTTACTTTTGCTTTAGAAAAAAGAAAGCTTTCCCCACCTAACACATTCTGTTAGATGCTCACCTTTCTTAGGGAATTTTTCACTGACACATGGGCTGAAGAGTACATCTTTTTTTGTGCATTCAGTTCTGTTTTCCAAACCTTGTTGACTTGCAAGACGCCTTCCAATATTTTCAGATCTATTACCAACTGCACATCCTGATACAATATTCTTGAACGAAAGGCATTAATTACTTTCATATAAACTTGTAATCTGGAATCTCATTTACAGAGGAACCTCCAAGGAAAAGGTTATGTAAATCAGCCATAGCAGACTTTTCTTGGCTATACTTCATTTTCCCTTGATTTCTCTGTAGACCTAGGTAGGGAACAACCCACCTGCAGTAAGGTAGGCTTAACCACACTCTGAACATGGTGATTCTGTGCATAGGCTCTGCAATATTAGAATTTCAGAAACTGAGACCAACTGATCACAAGTGTGGCAGATCAATCCCAGCTAGCATGTAAGTTCCCATCCAGCCACTTGCTCATTCCCTCCACTCTCCAGCAGTATAATGGAGAAAATTGGAAAGGCAGAAGATGCAGGGGAAGCAAAATCACCCCTGCCTCCCAAAAAAGACCCCCACCAAACAAAAACGCCCCCAAACTACCAAACCCACAAGTGACACAAAAGCAGTCACTCATGACGTCTAGACCAATGCCCAGCAAACCATAAGTAATGGCTACTTTACAAAAACTCCCTCCATCCCAGTTTTATTGGTGAGCACAATACTGTCATCAAACAGTTCCTTGGTCAGTTCAGGTCAGCTATTCAATCTGTCCCCTCCCCTACCAAAACCCAGAACAAGCTGAGCAGTTACCACTGTGAAACTAAACCTAAATCTTCTTGTTCTTAATAGCAGGTCCTTCCTGCTACTGAAACTACAGTGCCCCAAACTTGGGATTAACATATGCACAGTAACAAGACAACTAGGTTAGAAGAAGAATACTTACCATTTCTCTGTTGCTTTTTCCCAAACCAAACTTCAAGCGTAACGACCTACGAACCATTTCTTTTCGGCTAATCTTTGGAGAAAAACAACCTGTCTTTCCTGATTCAGCCCTGGGAGGACAGAGGAGAAGAAGTGACACTAACTCTTTAGGAGAGCGATGAAAACATACTGAGGCTTATGTATGGCTATTTCCTCTAGTTCTACTTTTTCTATTGCCTTCTTGACAAGCTTTCCTAATAGGCACAAAAGGTTACTATACCAGATCTTTTGCTGAGCTCCATTTGCCACATTAGAAGACCTGGTGATTTTAAGATACTACAAAAATTTGGTATGTTTTGAACACCAAACAAGATTGAGATTTTACACATCATTCGTCAAGGGCTCTAGACCTAGCTTTCCAATTTATCATTAGTTTGAGAGTTAAGGCAAATTACCTGTATAATTTTTTGCTTGCATGTCTTTTACTTCTTCTGTTCCCTGTACTAGACAGATGATTTTCACCAGCAGTTGAAGGAGACAGTGAGATTTGTGATGACTCAAGACACACACATGGGCTTGCTTCAAAATGGACTATGGGAACAAATATTTACATAATCTTAGAATAGTCACATTTTTTTCAGATAAAGACTTACAGTTAATACAATAAGGAATAAGTTTTTAAACAGCACAGATTTGTTTGCTTGTTTTGTGGAGTGCTGGCTTGAAATTACTTTGGCTTCCACTTTTCTTTAATATTAAACAAAGCTGCTGCTTGTAGCACCCACAGAAGCAGAAGAATGGAATCAACTGCATGCTACTGATATTACTACCTCAAGTTTCCACACTGCTAACATCAGATCAGTTCCTCAAACTTAAGAGCTCAATAAGAAAAATTAGACTCGGCCTTAATATTATTTGCAGTGTGTTTCTTTTATGTACCTAGCCAGAACAGTTAAAGCAACAGCAAATGAAAGAGTTGCTATTCCACTCAACATTTTTTTATTAAACAGATGCATTACTTATGTCTTTAGGAAGCGTTATTGGTTTAGTTTGCTTATCCATAGAAACAAGAAATGGGCTGCATCAAAAGGCGTGTGACCAGCAGGTCGAGGGAGGTGATCCTGCCCCTCTACTCTGCTTTCATGGGACCTCACTTGGAGTATTGTGTGTTGCAGTTATGGTGTCCTCAACATAAAAAGGACATGGAACTGTTGGAACAAGTCCAAAGGAGGGCCACAAGGATGATCAGGGGACTGGAGCACCTCCCGTATGAAGACAGGCTGAGAAAGCTGGGGCTGTTCAGCCTGGAGAAGAGAAGGCTGCATGGAGACCTCATAGCAGCCTTCCAATATCTGAACGAGGCCTATAGGGATGCTAGGGAGGGACTCTTCATTAGGGACTGTAGTGACAGGACAAGGGGTAACAGGTTCAGACTTAAACAGGAGAAGTTTAGATTGGATATAAGGAAGAAATTTTTTAGTGTTAGGGTGGTGAGGCACTGGAATGGGTTGCTCAGGGAAGTTGTGAATGCTCCATCCCTGGCAGTGTTCAAGGCTGGGTTGGACAGAGCCCTGGGTGGCATGGTTTAATGTGAGGTGTCCCTGCGTATGGCAGGGGGGTTGGAACTAGATGATCTTAAGGTCCTTTCCAACCTAAACTATTCTGTGAATCTATGATGAGCATGAAATGGTTTAAGCAAAGCAATTCTCAACTGAGGAAAAAAACCCTGATCTTCAGGCAAAACCAAACAGAGCCAATCCAGAAATTTCTTTTTATGCTAACTTCATTTGGCATCACATAAGGAACTAAACAAAAATAAAACAGGATTTGCATAATACTTGGAAGAGCTCTAGTAGAATGAAGTGGTATTAAAGTATTGTCAAAAGCAGGTTTTTTTTTTTTTTTTTTCCTATAGATTGAGGTTTTTTAGGATCTAGAAAAAACAGGAGTTGATTGGATTCAACAAAAACTTTTATAATGGCAACAATTACATTCCACTTACTGCTAAGACCTGCTATTTAAGTATTTAGGAAAGAGAAAACTACAGCTTTCAAAAGGTTGGAAGCATAGGAAGTCTTCATGGATTTGTGTACTAAGACACAAACATGAGTATAACCTAGGTGATACAGAGGGACTGAAAAAGATAAAAACATAAGGATGGCAAATTTGAGACATTAATAGAACAGAAAACAAGAAAGATTTTGCTGTAGGTCAACCCATGTAACATAGCAGTCAGTGATGAACGTAAACAGACTAAGGGAAGTAGTGCAAGTAGCGCTGTTAAGTGAAGTTTATCAATGACTGCCTAACAAGAGCAAAAGTCAGTACATTTAAAAGATAAACAACCACTTCAAGCAGCAAGGAAAAAGTAATGGCACTGTACCTGGTGCTGGTGTTGAGCTGCTCGTGAAAATGCTACTTGGTAACAACTCAAAAGCAAAACCGTGCTTTAAAGATCGTCTCTTCTTGCTGGACAAGCCCTGAGAGCAGTCAGCTGGAAGTTTACGTTTGGTACTTGGAGTAAGAACCACGGGAGTCACAGATGAAAGGACTGAAATTAAGAAAGCCAAATTTGCAATAACAACTTAAAAGGTTGAAAGTTTACAAAAATATAAATAGGGGTTTGTTTTGTTTGTTTTTTAACTCTAGTTAAAAAAAGAGTATTATTGTAAAAGAGTATCATTGTAAAAGCTCAGACAAAGAGCATGCATTTTGAACAGGAAAAGCAATCAGTATAGCTTAGGGGTTGGTCTTATTTTGTTGCTTTGCTGCAAAGTAGAGTACCAGAAAGGAAAATCCAAGCCTACACATTAATAACGTAAGTATAAGGGGGGGAAGGGGAGGGAAGTATGTATTAAGAAAAAAAAAATTGCCATCCTGTGTAGGTTTAAGAGAGATTGGAAGTGAAAGAATTTCAATACTGGCAAATTAATTCCAAAGATAATAAAATGCTGCACTACTGCACTGAAGCTTTAGCGTGCATTAGATGAAAAGCACAAGTTCAGTTCTGTAATCCTAAAACTACACACCCACTGCTGCAGTAATTGTAGCTGCTCTAAAAACTATAGTAAATGCTGTATCCTCAATAAATATGCATCTATATTCAAAGGTTTAAACTACTTAAACATAATCACTTGTCTTCAACTAAGTTTGAGTTCTTCAGTTAAAAAAAAAAAACCAAAAAAAAAAACCAAAAAAAATTTGTAGACTACAGTTGACAAATCCAGAAGATACTGCAGAGGTTTTATTTAGTACAAATACACAAATACCTACCGCTTCTGTCTTGTTGCGGTGTAGTGGAGGGTGTTCTGTTAGATTTAAATTTATTCAATGCTCCACTAACAATATCTGAAACGCAAGACACAGCGAGGAATCAAATTTAAATATGAAGTTTGTCTTGCTCTATTTCAACTCAAGTTTAACTTGTATTCTTTCAGAGAGAAAAAACAAATCTGTTTAAATGCTTGTTTTATGTAAAGAAGACTATAAATCTTCTCACAAAAATATTTGTTAATTTCACAGTAGCTGAAAAATTCTATTTTCTGCGAGAGAAAAAAAAATAAAATCATGCATGGATGACGGAATTTTCTTGTAGAAAATTAAATTCTACTGGTCATTATAAAATTATATGCCTTGTGATTTCTTGTAGGCAAACCTAGCAAGTACCCATTCAAGTCTTCCTCAGAGTTTCAGCGACTTTCTCACTTTACTAGACAGTCATCTTGAAGCTGAAAAGCTCTTACAACTTTCAATTTAGGCCCAAATGGAAGTATGAAAGTAACATACAACTTTTCTATGAACTGTGGTTTTGGTTTGGGGCATTTTTTTTTTTTGAAGGCAAAATTAAATCCAGCAGAGTAGTTTTACTCAGCATGAAGTTTTACATTTACCCTGTTTTTAAAAGTATAAAAATAGAAGTATTTTTATTAAATGCTACTGCAACCTGCAGTCCTAGTTCATAGCAATGCTTAGCAAGATGCAAGCCTGTAGTATTTCTTTTATGGCGTCTAGTAGCTATGAGATAGTTTAAAAACCTCAGCTATAAGAAAATAAAGTGTAATACTACTATGCTTTATTACATCTGGACAAAGAGTAGAAGCTGCCTACTACCAGAACCTATTCCACAGAATTAACAGATTCTAACTGCTTCTCATCAAAATTTTAACATACACAAATATGTATCACTTTGCAACTCCAGGGTGATGTCCCTAGTTCAGAGTGGAAAAGCCGATTACACACACACAGGAAAAAAAACAAAAAAACCCACAATCAAACAAACAATAAAATCACACCATACCTTGGCTCAATATATACAATAATAAAACCTCAATTTCAATTGCTGTCTTGTTTAATATTCCAGGCACATGAGCTGAATACATACTTATATTTTTATGTCAATACATATAAGATCAGTGTTACAGTGGATTTGAAGTCAAGATTACGTGTTCCATAGTATTTCTTCAAAGAAAATGCAGAACAGAGAACATACCATTTGATTGGCCATATTTGGCAAAACAAAGAAACTACTGAACAGCTAAACTGAAAAAAACAAAAAAACCCACATCAAAAAAAAAAGGATGCCCAAACCAAACACATCTTTATCAGAGGACACAGTATCAAATAATATCCAATTGAGAGCCATGCTTCAAAACACAAATTAGTTATTTTAATTCAAAACACATGCCGTTTATATCTTTGCCTTCTCATGATCTGACTTAAATACCTAAGTTTCAAGTATAATTTCAAAACTAGCAAAAAAAAAAAAAAAAAAAGTCTTTACTTTATAGCAGCCTTCCAATATCTGAAGGGGGCCTATAAGGATGGGGGGAGGGACCCTTCATTAGGGATTGCAGTGCTAGGACAAGGGGTAATGGGTTCAAACTTAAACAGGGAAAGTTTAGATTAGATTTAAAGAAGTTCTTTACTATGAGAGTGGTGAGGCACTGGAAAGGGTTGCCCAAGGAACTTGTGAATGCTCCATCCCTGGCAGTGTTCAAGGCCGGGTTGGACAGAGCCTTGGGTGACACAGGTTAGTGCGAGGTGTCTCTGCCCATGGCAGGAGGGTTGGAACTAGATGATCTTAAGGTCCTTTCCAACCCTAACTAGTCTATGATCCTATGATTCTGCAACAGGATCCGGACTCCATAAAAAAGCCAGAATATTAATCTGGCTTCACAAATCTGAACACAAGCAAAATAGCTTCCGTGGCAGACAACAGCCACACCAGAATACACACGAAGCAAATATACAGTAAATATTACTGAGGTATTGTATAGATTTTGCAAATTAAATCCAACACATTTCACAAGCCTCTATTCTGCTTGTGGAAGCAGCATGTGCTTAGAACCAGCAAACCTCAAGCTTCAAAATAATTCTATTTTAGTTGCTGAAACTTTCAGACAACATGCCTACCCCCAACACTTTGGTGCCTTCTCTTCTTGCAGTCACTAGGAGATTCATTTTCACCATCTTCATGGCCCCGCAGTGAGGGAGTAGATTGAAAGGCATCAACACCTAACATTGCAGGAATCTTTTCCAAGATAAATTCTGGTACTTGTCCTGAATTAGTTGAGAAATTATTATTTTTTTTTAAATTACCTTAAAAGTTGAAAACTTGTATACAAGTATCTAAAATGAAACATTTTGATAAACTTTATCAACTTACCGATTTCTGCTGCATGGTCAATAAGTGTTTGCACAACAGCAGCTTGCAAGCGGATTTTTTTTTCTGTACTGGCTGACATTTTTTCATTTTCATTCGAGTGCAAGAGGTTGGGAGCAAAAATCACTGCCAGATTACTGCTATCCATTCTGTTTTCTTTGGATCTTTAAAAGAAAAATTTGGGGGTTCACAGAAATTATCAGGACATAAGCAGTGGAGAGAGAAAAAAACAAATAAGACACAGTTTTTGGGGAAAAAAAAAAAAAAAGACTAATTCACTTGAATGCTTAATGTTTAGACTTACACACCCCAGGCTAAGTAAGCACGCAACTATGTTAATGAAATCAAGAGGTTACAGATCCTGGTCAGTTCTGGGGAAAGCAAGGCACCACTTAAATCATATTAATTTTATCAGTCACTCCTTTTGTTTTCCAAACAAGAATGGGCAATACAGCTATGGAAGAATGGAACAAACTCTAGTCTCCAGCAAAATACAGTTTCATTAAGGTAACACTTTGGATTTATGAAAGAAAAGACCATGACTGAATTCTAGAGAATGACTGCAGATAAAGTCATAAACCACTCACAGAAAGTTACAGCAATCGCCTGGAAAGAGAGGTCATTAAAGGAACTGGGAGACCTCTAACAAGGACTCTTTACACTGACCTTAGGGACACAGTTCTCAGAAAGTTGAAAAAGTATCTCAAAGCTTGGATTGTTCTTTCAGCCATCAAACATGACAGCAACACAGTTGCAGTTTTCTTCTCATTTCCTAGCTGCTGAGCTTTGAAAAAGCCTTCCTGCAGGTGAGGTGGAAGGATGGGCTCTGGCAGCTCTCTGAAGAACTGTTTAAGAAGCCCTGCAACATCACATGGCAGTGCAGCTGAGAGGCAGTTTTCACCTTGATCCAGTTTACTCTGAAATTGTTTGTAAAAAAGATGAAGTCTTAAATATACCATCAAGATGCCTAAATTCAGACATTAATCCATGTCAGAGAAGACAGTCACATCTTGCCCATTTTTTAGTTTCAGCCTTGTCATGTTTTACTTAACTATACAGTATCTACAAAGAGATACAGATAATATTGTCAGACCACGTGTTAATTTATGTATTTCACATGTGCTCATCCTTCTGGGAGAACACTGCTAAACAAATATCCTTATGGTATCCAATGCACATAACTGCCAACAAATTTGTTCAATCACAAGCGTACTCTCGCCTTCTAGAAAGTTGAAAGAATTCACGGGGAGGTGGAGGGGGAAATGAAGTTTGCCAGTTTCTGGACTAGAGCTCTTCTAATTTCTAAAGCAAGTAATATTACCTGTCTACTTCCAATATTAAAGCTTGAATATGACTGAAAGGAGCCCAAAACCTAAAACATGTAGATGACCAAGTGAAATGCAGATTTTTTTTTTTATTAAAAAAGTAAGACTTTCAATAATACCTTTAAAGCTTTTAAACGAACAAGAGATCCAGACTTTCTGAAGAGTCCCTCAGTCTGAACATGTTCTTCCAAATACTTACAAGAATCAACAAGAAAGCTGAGGAAAAAACAGTAACATAGTAACATAGTTCTGACACTCAGAATGAGGTTTATATTTTTTCCAGAAAAGCTATTAAATGATAAACAGATAAAGCATATATAGGATAGTTTTCCCCCAATGACACGTATAAATAAATACAATTGAATGATAGCTGTGGCTCTGAATTCCCATCTAACTTCTGCATCCTTTCTTCTCCAACTGGAACTATTCTTACATCTCCTATAAGCTTTAGCAGGCTTGGAATAAATATGTTCCCTCTTCTGACAAGAGTTCAATACTATAAAGACAGCCAAGTAAGCATAAATCTAAATATAAAGTGTTAATTTACCTTGGAATATAACCATATTCTGGCACAAGTGATTGTGGTAACGCATGAAAAGATATTCCAAAGATTTTACCCTAAAACACAAAATTCAATTAACGTTTTTCAAAAGTTGATAGGATACCAACTACATACAGTCAGGAAAAGCACATATTCCACAAAGTACACAGGGAAGGGTAGTTCAGACAAATAACAGTCTCTCAGATAAGACAGATAGGAGGTATTGTCAGAAAAAGAACTATCATCTCTAGTTATCTGTGCATATGCTGTTACAGGTATCACCCTAGATTACAGTGAAAGAATAGAATAGAAAGGTTTTCCGTAGTATGCTTTGCACTTTTTATTTTACAAGGGGACCATTTACAGGTAAGGTCCCCAAACCAGTATGGATATTAGAATGTGGAATCTCACTGTACCATTTAAAATTGACTAAATCCTATTTTTCTTAAAAAACAACACAACACACTTGGAATATGTTTTTAATTTTAAGTTTTTTTTTTTTTTTTTTTTTTTTTTTTGTGGTCCCCCCCCAATCAGCTGATGCGCCCAAGACTGCCAATTCAGGGAGAATTAAACTCAACAGAGTAGTCTAGAAGCCTGTTCTAAACTTACATTTAGCATCTGTACTTAATAAACAGTTATGACTCTATTGTATTATAGCAGGACATCAGCTCATCTGTTACATATTAGAAAACAAGCAATTTCTTCAGCATCTACTGATGCTCACCTACAGCATTTTGAGTTTATCCAAGATTACTGCACAGTTGATACAGTTATAAAAGCCCACATTTCAATGTTACAACTTGTACTTTTATTTCTCTGCCCCACCTCTTTTGACTTGTATTTGCTGAAGGCACAATCCAGCCCCTCCCCAAACAGAAGAGGACTGGGACCATATCCAACTTGTTATCAGAGATGAATGCAAACTCTTAGTCATTTATACCTGAAATTTAAATTGCTGACCATGTTGAGAAAGTAGTTAAACAATAACTAACCCATTAGGCCACCTTGGGCCTATTTGCCCTACAAAACACACATATAACTCTGTAAGGGAAGAGAAGCAACAGTGTCATTGTATTCCAAGTTGCTACTAAAAGTACAAAAAGAAAATTAACTCCAAGATTCATAACATTTGGAATTTGGGTTTCCCTCCCCTTCCCCCACCCCCCATATTTACAAGATTATGCAATAGAGACTTGCAAATGACTTGTAATGCAACATTCAATATTTGTAACCGATACCCTCACTTTACTAGGTTTTGATTGAAACATCAGAAGTAGTGATTTAAGTTCTTCCAGTTGTCTGTTTACAATAGAAATAGAATGCACCCAGCAAAACAATATACTCTATACCTTTGCATACCTTGTTCAATAGTTATTTAAACATACATTTTCTTCCTCGTATTTAAGTACCACAGACAGCTGTATACATGTCTTTTATCATCACATACATTTATTATTCACAGCTCTTATTACCTTCCCTTTAAATGGGAGGGAGAGGGGGGAGCCTAGAACCACATGCTTGATATGGCTTTTACTTTACCATTGCTCTTTTCATTTCTGAACAACTCAAGCATGTTTTTGCGATTTCCTTGGCTTATGCTGACCAAGGGTCACTACAGCATTTTTTAACATCTTCTCAGCCTTACAGAAAGCTCATTGTGAGAATGCTAAGTTCTGTGCCATACCAGTTGCACAGAGAACTTAGTTAGGATGTGGTAGTGTCCATGCTTCAAGTTAGAGTCTACCAGCAAATCAGTGCTCTGAAATGGTCTTCAGTGCTGTATAAACTGGCATCTGTTATGTTTAGTTTTAATTAGGAGCACTGAGACAGAAAGCACACTTTTTCCCTTCAACAAATTCAAAGTAGGTATTTAAGGTAACAGGATAGATTTCATTCCTCAGAGCACAGATCACTGCACCAAAATACATACAGCCATGTCTTATACTGAGAGACCATGAAAACAAAGCTCTTCAAAGCAAAAATCTAAGGAATCAAGTAAAAATAATAAACTTCAAGCTTTTAGAAACAATAGATATGTAATTTGGGAAATAATACAATGACAAAGATTTAAATTTCATTGTGAGTGACATTAAGCACAGTAAAGAGTAAAAAGCTCTTCTACAGATCAGGGGCATGCATACGTGTTTGAGGGGCTATCAACTACATCAACAGAGAGGAACCAACTCCTTCACCATCCGGTCTACCTCGCAACATTTAGGTCGTAAACAGGGGTGCGGGTGTGGAGCAGGGCGAGGAATTTAGCATCACTAAACCACTATCTAACTAAATCACTACATGGCCACCCTGAAGAACATCTGGAGCATTAGCTTGCTGAGGAAAAAGGGGGAAAACCGACTTCCCCCCTTGCAGAGATTCAGCCGCTCCCCCGTCCTCCGAGAGAGGGCTAAGCCCTATCACGGACAACAGGGAACAACAGCGTTCCGGTAACTTCCCCGATACCAGAATCGATGCCCACCAAGGACGGAAGGTTAGCTCCCAGGCCCACGTTAGTTTTGCTCACATTGCAGCAACCACCGCTCTCACCCGTTCCACCGCGGCGGAGCGCTGGGCACCCCGAGGCACCGCAGCGTTACCATCCCCTTCAGCTCCCCTTACCTCCGCAGCCGCCGCACTGGGCTGCACGGCCGCCTCCAGGCAGCTCCCGCTCTTCACCTTAATTCCGTAAGAGGTCCGCAGATCCTCCAGCACCGCCAGCCGCACCAGCCTTCGCCTCTGCTCCGCCATCCCAGCGCCAGACACCTCCCCGTCCTTTCGCTCCCCAGCCCCCCACAGCCGCCTCTCACACACTACTCCGCACCATCATAACCTCCCCAACACCCCCCGCTCCTGCACCGCCGGTTACCGCTCAAACCCAGCGCCTAGCCCCACCCGCGCCTCTGATTGGGGAGCTGGCCCGTTCGAAATCAGGCCCCCGAAGCCTAACGGCCGGGGCGGGTGATTCGAGTAGCGCCTGATTTCTGTGCGCCTTATCAGCCTCTCTCAACTGCTAGTGCTTTCGGGCGATCGCGAATGGCACCTAAAGGCCCTCCCTCCAGGCCGCTGGTGTTGGGGCCCTGTGGCGGCAGCACGGCGTCTCTCGAGAGCTCCTAGGGCCGGTTGCCGGGTGCCGGGTGGTGTCAGCGAGTGGCTGAGCCCAGCCGCGGGTTGCCAGGTCTCTGGGCAGTGGCGGCTGGGGCGAGCCAGCAGCTGGGGCACAGCAGGCGCAGCAAGCAGGGGCAGGGGGAGGGCATCTCAAACACTACAGCCGCGTTTCCTTCCGCTCTCCTCCAGCAACTTACAGGCCAGTCTTACCAAGTTTTAGGGTTAGCTTGGTTGTTTACTTGGAAATGCTTGTTTGTTTGCTTGACAATAAAATTTAATTTAAAATGGTGAACCACTGCAGTTTTGTGAAGAAACTCAATTCTTAAAGGAGGAATGAATATGCGGTGTCAACTTTGATTGTATGGGGATACAAAAAAGATCGGAGGTCCTTGCAACTGCGATAGTCGGTGGTGGTGCTATCTCCTGTGGTAGCTTTGGTCTGTGAAGATACATCTGACATCATTCACCATTTTCGGCGGACAGAGTCACAATTCACAATTTAAGTGGCAGTTAAACCATTAACACCAGGTTTGTTTGTACTTTCTAAATTTGGGGTTGTTTACCTATGCCATACTATGTTCTCATACACTTTCTCCAGAGGGGTCATTAGGGGTTTTGCACTGTGTTACAGGAGGAACTGCATTTATTTTTATTATTTTTTGTTTTTAAGTTTCTGTTCCAAAGGTAACTTATGTTAATAACAGTCAAATTAACAAAATGAAATCTTTATATGTGAAATCAGAAATAAATGCTGTAGCGAACACACTGTAGCAAAATGCTGTAGAAAGGAAAAGCTTTTGAGCTTTTCCTTTACACGTTTTTTACGAGTTCTGAAGAGAGTCTGAGAGAAAGAGAATACCACAAAGTTTAAACTCATGATAATAACCACATTGTGGTGATCTGAACACCTGTGAACACAAAAGCTAGAGAGTAAACCAAAGAAGGATAGCTGTAGTTTTTCCAGAAGTCATCAAAATAAAAACTGGGAAAAAAACAAACCCCTAGAAAGTTGTGTGGAAGAAAGACCTAGCAGCAATAATAAATAGCAGATTAGACATGAATTTTCATAAGTAAACCAGCAGGATTTTGATTAGGAATTTCAAAATCATGCCATTGAGCAAAATTAATATTCCTCTAAATGCAGTTCTAGTGCAGCCTTACTGTAAGTAATATTATCTGTCCTGGCACTGAAATTGCATGAAAATACAAAATTACCAAACCTAGAATATCACTGATGACAAAAGTAAAAGGAATAAAATTAATGGGTATCATATAATAGGGTTTAAACAATTTCTGTCCAACTTAACTTAGTTTTCTGTAGTAATGATGAATTACACAAGAGGGAGCTGTGATCTGATAAATACAGCAAAAATTTCCATGTCAAGTATTTTCCATTCAGTGTTCACAGAAGGAAAAGCACGATGATTGTGTTGTATTTTTTTTTTCCCCAAAAAGAGTGATGGAGATAATCTTAATTTTGTAGAAACATTTAAAACCAAAGTATTATCTAGGAATTTTGTCTGAAACATTTGTCAAACATTTTCATATCCTTTAGGTGACTGTTTTAACATATTTCTGCTTTATTTGCAGGTAGGGACTGGAGCAGAAAAATTACTTTGCAAATAAGAAGTAGGCATCTAATTTTGGAACCAGTTTTAGCATTCCAACCCAAATTACACTTTTGGAAAACCCCCTGTAAACAGCTATTTAATGACTTCCTCCTCCTTACCTCCCCCCCACCACCACCGAATTGGTTAAGATTTGACATGTTAAGTTTCTGGCCTTTTAGACAATTCTAATTTTCAGAGGCTATAGATGAAATCCTGCCCTGAATTAAGTAAATGGCATAACTCTCTTTTGTCATCAGGAAGGCCAGGCTTACACCATTTTTTGCATCTAGCATGTAATACACAAATGTATTTGTACACACACAGACACTGTTTTGCGCTATCCATATATAGGTATATGTTTGCATTTTTGGAGAAAAAAAACCCACATGAGCACCTACATTTAGTGTGGCATTTTGTGAATTTGGAAGCTACTCCAGGAAGGAGAGCTTTAAAAAAGTCAAATGTTTTCTAATAGTTTCATTTCAGTAACCAGTCAGAACAGCCAGCTGCCCAACCAACAGAAAGTCAGCCAGAGGAAGCAGAAACGAGTTACTTCAACAAGCAGAGTAACACAATGAAGAATACAGAAAACAGATCTCACTCTGAAGTACTCTTACGCTAGCTGACCAAACTCAGAACTTGGTGGGAAATAGTGTAAGTACCCCTCATTCTGGCAGTAAAAGGGCTATTTTTGCTTTACGACTTCAAGCAAACAAGTGGAGGGGAGAAAGATCATAAGGGCAGATTGTGAATACTAAAGATCATGAGGGCAGAAAGCCAGACCAACCCATACAGGAGAAATGGAAAAGTAGCTGCAAAAGGGGCATTTATGTATTGATGTCCTCAGAGTCTGGCTACTAGTACAGTTTATTCCGAACACATACTCATTCTTGTGTCTTTCCTGGCTTTCTCTTTTAATAAGGAATTATTTAATTTGCAGTTGTCATCTCTCTGTGCTGTTTAGCCTATGCTCATGTTAGTTATGTCCCTTTTCCATTTCCCACTCTCTTCCACTGCTTTGTCTTGTTTCCAGTAAACAATTTTGCCCAGGACCAAAAGTGTTGGGGGATCACTGTCATGAAACAGTCTCCCTACTTGCAACCATCCAGAATTATATCAGAAGCAGAACAATCTGTATATTCTGAATACTTCCACCATGCAAGGTTAACTTGAAGTGTATTTGAAGAAAGAAAATAAGGTTAGAAAGATGTCTTCCAAACTGACATTCAACATGAATTTACTCTGAACCATGTTTTGAAGATTCTATAGTAATAATATAATTCTATTTAAGCCATGTTTCATTTGGGTTATAAATTTGGTCTCAACTTACAAGATTCATTGATTAGGCTGAGAAATTTGAAAAAATGCCTTTTACCTCATTAAGGAAAGGGACAATTTTTTTGAAGTCACATACTGTCTTGGAAAGCAGCATGTGAAAGTTAAAGAGTATGTCTGATTCAAAGCAGCTTAGCTACTGATGATACCGTACTGGTCAACTCAACTCAGTGTAGGCACTTTCTGTTGCAAGTGTTTGATGTTTTCAAGCATTTCAGGCTGAAACTTGGAGTTTATACTTGGCACTTGGCATGGCATTTTGCACTTACAGTATGTTTCATTTTGTCCTTCTTCATTTTTATCCCTAACCCTGAAAGTGTTCAAGGCCAGGTTGGATGGGGCTTTGAGCAACCTGCTCAAGTGGAAGGTGTCTCTGCCTGTGGCAGTGGGATTGGAAATAGCTGATCTGTAAGGTTCCTTCCAACCCAAACCGTTCTATGATTTTATGATTTAATAACGCTAGTAGAACTGTTCTCTCTTTTCTAGTTTTCTCTCACTTGCAGTTCTTGTGCTTGAATGGTTGAATGGTCTGAAACTGGCAACTTGCCTGTGACAGAGTGACTTAACAACTACATGTGCAGTCTTCACCTATTGTTTTCAATTCTGAAGCACAAAATTGTAAATAAAAGGCATTAAGGTATCTCTAACAAGGACAATGTTTTAAGCTGTTCTTTAATGAAGAATGTTATCCAGTAAAACCAAAACACCGATCTGTGTACCAGGCTGTAGGATGTACCTTTAAAATTAACTCAGAGTTGAACAAGCCATCTAACAGACAGACTTTTACATCTGCTGCTTAAACCACAATTGATTTCTTGAGTTTAAACTACAGACTGGTACAGTTATAACACACTTAGAATTGTTATAGGCTTGTATTTTATTGACATTCTAGACTGTGGGACGGCTTAAGCAACATGTAAGCAAGGCATCCCGGCAGATGGTTACCTCAAAATGGAAATAATAAATGAAGACTAGTAACATTCACTTAAGTTGCTTGCAAATATTGCATTGAAAGTTAAAAAATAGGTTTGCTTCCTATCTTAATAGTAAAAATAAAAGAGAACAAAGGTACCCAAAAAGAAAATAGTCAAAATGGTAAGGCAGGAGTTGCATTCTCCAGTTTAAATGAGGTTTATTTAACAGAAATGTGAAAGGTAGAAGAGGCTAAAGCTAACACAGAAGTTGATGATGCATATTTCCACCTTAACATATGTATATGATAACTGGGAATCCAGGGGAAGAACCCATGTAGATGCAAAAACCCCAGGAAAGATTCTATAGAATTCAAGCCACTCTCCTGGAAAGCATGCTTTTGATTAAAAATACTAGAAAAAAAGCCCCTTGAAAGTGCTAGTAGTTCTATGAGAAGTAGCCTGTAGTAGATAGAAAAAACAGTCAGTGCTTTGTTGATCTTTTATTCCCATTCAATTTTCCTAGAGTGCTCCTTTTCTCAGAGAAGATACTCATAGCGGTCTTTTGTTTGTATTCAGCATAGAAATTCTGGGTTTAGGTTTTTCTTTCAAGATATACAAAGCAAAATCAGTTTGAAATCCAGGCATGATAGATTTATTTAATAACAAGTTTTGCTTTGGATTTGTTGTTACTGTTTGTTGTTTGTTTGGGTTGGGGTTTGGTTTGGTTTTGGTTTTGGTTGGTTGGGTTTTTCTGTGGGGGCTAATACCCAGTATTTTTATTTTAGACTTGTGTCATGGGTTCAGCAGTAGCAGTCATTTTTCTCCTTCTTGGTAGCTGGGGCAGCACTGTGATTTTGATTTTAGGCCTTGGAACTGCGCTGAGAACACCAGTGTTTTCAGTTACTGCTTGGCAATGTTTTGGTTTGACCAAGGACTTTCTGAGTCTTATGCTCTGCCAGGGAGGAGGGGAAACCACGAGGAAGCAGAGACAGGGCACCTGACCCAAACTGACCAAAGAGGTTATTCCATACCACAGCATGTCATGTCCAGGATGTAAAAACGGAGTGCAGAGACCCAGAAGGGTGTGGTGGTGCATTGGGGGGTTCTCTGCTGGGGGGTGCACTGGCTGGGTCGGGCTTGGTGAGCAGTTGTATTCTCTTTCCTTGTATTTCCCTTGTATTTCCCTGGTCATTATTATTATTGGTGGTAGCAGTAGTGATTTGTGTTATACTTTAGTTACTAAACTGTTCTTATCTCAACCTGTGGAAGTTGCATTCTTTCGATTCTCCTCCCCATCCCCCCGGGACTGGGGGAAAAAATAGATGGGAGTGTGTGAGAAAAACTGCGTGGCTTGGAGGCTTAAACCACGACAACTTGAAAAAGAGCCTAAAAGCTTATCTTTTTCGCACCCATACCAGTTGGTCTTACAAGAGCTATACCTACAAAACTGGTCTAAGGATACAGGTAGGATAACGACGATTACACTGCCACTAGTGTACTGAAATGCTTTTGTTTGTTTCTAGCTTGCAGAGATACAAGCTTATTTAGAAACCTGGGTCTTAGCTGCTGCTGCACTTCTTTGCACATCAGCAAAGACTGCAGGCTTCCCCAGCAAGTTCTCAAGGCATCTATTGCATGTCTGCTTGTTCTCTAAACCCAGGGACAACAATAGCTAATTCAGTATTGTGCAAGTTCTTCAGGGCAGAGAAAAATGGTAATTACTTCCTTTTCAGAGGAAAAAGAAAAAAAAAAAAGAATGAATAAAAAGGAAGAAGGATGCAGTGCCATAGATTTAATGCTTCTTTCAGGTTAAGAAAACCAGCAGAACAACCAAACCACAATAGTTTTCTTTAACCAAGCCTGAATCAAGGGTCTATACTGGCACTCCATAGGAAAAAAAGAAAATATCTTCTTCTCATGTCTCACCTTCCATTTTCTTTCCAAATGCTACTTAATATGAACTGTGTTTTCAGCACATCCCTTTCATAAACTTCCGGGTAGATATAGAGAAATTACCTTTTTTTTTCTTTTTTTAGTCAACTGGCTCCCCCTAATATCTTGTGAATCCCAGAACTTTGGGCTAATGCTCAAGTAATAAGAATTTTAATTTCCTTTTCTCAACCCTATGCAAGATTGCATTTAGAAGATTATGGAGTGTTTCTGGTAGGATAATTTAATGTTGAACAAATAAATAGTTTATTCTTTGAAGAGCTGGAAATTTTATGTCTAAGGCAAAATCTGGGTTTTTAAAAACTTGTCAAAAATTTGGTTTATTTGGGTAACTGATATTTTAGAATACAATTGTGTGGCACTGATTTGAGCTGTAAGGGAAGCAGATGTTAGGCTCTGTAAGGTTATTAATGGAGTTGAGTCTCTGAACAATTTTGTCAGTATTTGCTATGTGAAGAAATTATTTCCCATACGCTCTTCGGAAGGAATGACGGGATGTATATTTTTCTGCTTTTGCATAAGATTTTCAAGTGTCTTTATGTCTGCTATATGAGTACCATAGTTCAAGACATGTATCTTCCTAGTTCCCACTCCAGTTAGAAAGATATGGATGCGTTGCCTTGAAAAATGAGCCAAAGGCAGTATAGTTTTATGGTAGCTGGATGCCAGGTACCTATAAAGACGATCTGTCACTCCCCTCCTCAGCTGTACAAGGGAGAGAAAATATAACAGAAGGCTCATTGGTTGAGATAAGAAGAGGGAGAACATTCACCAATTACTATCACAGACATGACAGGCATAACTTGGGAAAATTAATTTATTACCAATCAAATCAGAGTAGGATGATGAGAAATAAACCCAAATCTTAAAACACCTTTGCCCACCTCTTCTTTCTTCCCAGGCTTAACTTTACTCCTGAATTCTCTACTTCATGCCCCCCAGTGACACAGGGGTATGGGTCGTGGCAGTTGCAGTGAGTTCATCACACACTGTCTCTACTGCTCCTTCCTCCTCAGGGGAGGACTCCTCACACTCTTCCCCTGCTCCAGTATGGGGCCCTTCCCACGGCAGAGAGTTCTCCATTAACTTCTCCAATGTGAGTCTTTCCCATGGGCTGCAGTTCTTCATGAACTGCTCCAGTGTGGGTCCCTTCCATGGGGTGCAGTCTTTCAGGAATAGGCTGCCCCAGCCTGGGTCTCGTGCGGGGTCACAAGTCCTGCAGCAAACCTGCTCCAGTGTGGGCTCCTCTCTCTGTGGGGCCACAGGTCCTGCCAGGAGCCTGCTCCAGTGCTGGCTTCCCATGGGGTCACAGCCTCCTCGGGGCATCCACCTGCTGTGGCATGGGGTCCTACATGGACTGCAGGTGGATATCTGCTCCACCATGGACCTCCGTGGGCTGCAAGGTGCCAGCGTGACTCACCATGGTCTGTACCACAGACTGCAGGGAAATCTGTTCCTGTGCCTGGAGCACCTTCTTCTTTCCTCCTGTACTGGTCTTACAGTCTGCAGAGCAGTTGCTCTCACATATTCTCACTTCTGTCTCTAGCTGCTGTTCCATAGCAGTGTTTTCCCCCTTCTTATGTATGTTATATATAGCAGAGGTGCTACCACTGTCACTGATGGGCTCGGCCTTGGCCAGTGGTGGGTCCATCTTAGAGTTGGCATTGATTCGGTTGGACATATGGGAAGCTTCTCTCAGCTTCTCACACAAGCCACCCTGTAGCCACACCTCCAACCCCCCAAAACCTTGTCATGCAAACCCAATACAAAGTTCTTCTCTGAAGAATGGTGATTTTGATCCACCAAAATAATAATGTTGAGAATGCATTACTGAGGCAACACATTCATTCTGAAGACGTATGTTTCTAGAATTTAAGGGTCAATAAAATTTTCTGGGAGGAAATAAAAGCTTTGGACTGGTATAATTCTGTACATGGAAAGGAAATTGATAGTTCTCCTATATTACTTCACACTTATAGAATACTTGAGATCAGAAGTGTTTCACAAACTATATATAGGACTCAGCTCCCCTGCTGAAATCCTCAGTCAGTTGAGAGTACAAAGGCATTGACTTGGACAGACCCAAGGGAAAAGTTAGATGGGACACTTAAGCATCATGTCTGGTGTTACAGAACTTGTCATAAATATTCCAGAAGGACATTAGTTTTTCATTGTTGCCTTAGCAAATTGTTATCACATTGTGAAGTAATGACTCATAGGCAAAAAGCCTTATTTGTTTATTTATGTATTTATGACCACACATTAATTTTCATAGATTGTCAGAGTTTAAAACCAAAAATGACTCCTAGATTGTCTAGTCTGACCTCTTGTATGTCACAATCAAACAATTTATGTACTAAGAGTAACAACTGGTGCTTAGACAGTTTTCTAATGGAAGAATGATATATGTTTGAACCTCTTGGGCACAAAAAAGTGAAAATTGCATTCCTTGGCAAATGCCGTAGCTGCTATGAAATTGTCTAGAAGATGGGTGTAAACCTCTCCTCTAGCTACACTGATAATAAAGCAAGAATCTGAAACTCCATTTTATAGTCTGCCTAGTCCTGCAGATGCCTATTTTGCAGAAGCCTGTCAGATCGTTAATGAAGGAAGGTTTAGACTGCAGAACTAACTTCTAGATTTCGGAGATGAGGTAAAGTAAAAGAGGAAAAAAGCCTCTTCTGGCACATCTTCTGGGCAGGTTCATGTTCTAGATGCCTTAAGAATGTAAAAATCAAAGTGCAGGAAGTTTAAATACTTATTGTCCTGGGTGAAAACTGACTGCAAGTCTAAAGGGGGCTTTAAAGTTGCTGTTTTTCCTTTTTGCCTACAGTGGGATCTCAGGTGGAATGCAGCTGACCAAGTCTTATAGGAGACACCCAAGGCTTTAGTCAGATATGACATAGCATGTTTGAAGTAGGTGTTCTGAAGTTTTTAGAAGTTTAACTCCAGACCCAAATCTTGATGTTTTCTCTCCTGACTTTTGATCTCTCCCTTTCAATTGGTGTGGGAAGGAGAGATGGTAAAGCAAGCTGTGTATGAGAAATTAAAATGAGAACAAAAACCTGTCCAAATTATGCAACAAGGATCATTATGCTATAAAATTGCCTTTCAAATGTGGCTGTCAGTGAAAGATATTAAGATTTCAACAGTTGCTTTCTTGATGAAGACTTAATTTCTTGCATAAAAAGGTTTTTAAGCTTAAAGCTGTGCCTACATGATTAGTGTCCTTTGGTTTTTGGAATGTTTGAAGGCTGCTATGAATATTATAGAAGTATTTTTCATCACTACAGATCAATTGTCTGAAATTACTTTCACACTAACCTTATAATTTAAACAATTTACAACAAACGTATCACTAGATAGAATGATCAGTAGATCCTATTGCAATAGAACATATGTAGTTTTAGGAACTCAGTGCAGGCTTGAGGGTTGTGCTGGTTTATCTAGGGCTAGAGTTGGACTTGGACAAAAACAAGCAGTAGCTAAATTTCATCTATGAATTCAAAGGAGAATTTTACTGGAGTACAGCAGAGAACAGAAGCCACAAGCTCTCTTTTTAAACCCCATTCTCTGTTTCTTTTATGGAATGGAGTTTTCCTATGTACAGTGAGGTAGAAATAAGCCGTTTTAACATATCAACAGTGACTGTGATCAAAGAAATAGATCTGCAGATAACATTCATGATGGTGGTGTTTAGTTTCATAGGCTGCACAGCAGTGTTCATGTCACTGGAGGGCTCTGCTGTGCATATCTGTAATGAAAGCGCACTCTTTGGCCTAGGAACAACCTGATACATCGTTTTAAGCAAACTTATTTTGAAGAGCATGCACAGGCTTTTCTTCTTCAGTTTCCCCCCTAATCATCCTACAGTAATCAGTTACACAATTGTTTCTTGTGGTGGTGTTATGATATCCCCACTACTTGGGATAGGAAATCTGGCCTGTGTTCCTAACTCCTCTTTCTTCTGCTGTGTGGTCTTGGGCTCCTCTTAAACCTCTATCTGTAAAAGGCTGTCTACTGAATATTTAAATGACAGTAGATAATTATTTTGTTGGTTTACTTAATATTCCCCCAATTCTTTTTCCATTCTTTTAATATTTGGAGTTGCTTTAATCTGATTCTTTCCACAAATTCACTTAGTTTACCTCCAGTAGAAAAGATAATTGTACATGAGCCAGAATGTTCACTGTTATTTTTTTTTCTCTTTTTTTCCCCTTCCCTTTCTTTTTACACGTTTGTATTACAGATGTGCCTGCTAGACTTAGCTAGTATTTTAGCCTCCCTATGCTAGATCCTACATAACACCTGCAGGAGACAGAACCTATTAGGAAAGGCTTGGAATCCAAAACCTATTAGGAAAAGCTTGGAATCCAATAAACAAGGCAGAATGTATTATTAGGTAGAAGAGGCACAAACTGGTGATACGGCTTGTCTAGAAAATCAGTGGCTAAGCTGACTTCTAAATATAGAATCTAGGTCTTTTAGAATTGAGTCCCACTAACCACCCACAGACCTCTACAACCTCTTTTTTCATAAAGCATCAGTAATTCTAACTGAGTAGAAACAGTGGTACTGTGTGACTTAGACATACATTCTCTTATATGGCCCTATCCTGTTACCTTTGTAATAAATATAAAGACTTCTATGGCTATTTAGTCCCACTCATATTGAAAAGCAAATAAGTAAAGGGAGCATGCCTTCAAATAAGCTTATGCCAACTGTTCAACCAGTGCACAACGTGTATTTTCACAACTTGTGACTGGTTAGCAAATATGATGGAGAAAAAAACCAAACAGCTCAATTTAGACAATGATGACTTTTAACAGATCACAGTATAACTTTGTTATCACCCATTTTTGTATCTGAATAGTCTACTGACAAACAAAGAAAGCAAGACACAAGCATTCAGCATTATTGTAGGTGACCGTAGTAAGGTCACATTTATTACTCCGACTTTCATTACAGTTACTTTAACAAATAGCACTGATTTCTCACTGTCATAAGGGTTATATGTGAGTGTAGTTAGAAAGAGTCTTGTTACCTGTAAAGCCATAATCCTGAAACCTCTTACATGTAGAGATACCTTTCTATTATTTGTGGGTGGATCTTAATCCATTTCACAGACGGCATATTGTGAGTGCAGAGTCCAGTCAGCTTTCTGTGCATTACTAAGGGAACTGGATCTTTGCTCTGTGGGTATGTCTGGTGCGATCTTATGCAACCAAGTGTCGGGGGACAGAATTTGTCACTTAGGAGTGGGACCACACAACTGTGGCTCTGCAGCTTCCCTTGCTGGTACACATGTATGTGACATGCCTCATCATGTGAGCTTGCAGGCTTTTGAAACTGTCTGCACTGTGCAGCCAAGTGCTGTTCAGTGGTTAATCTTTTCCTTATTACATCTCATCATATATTCATTTAGCTTTATGACTTGTTGTATTCTGTATGTTTTTAACTGTTTTATCTCATTACTCAAAACCTTAGATAAATGAAAACTGACCGTATTTAATGTTAACATAGTCAGCAACCCTATTAAAATACACTTGAATTTTCATGTAGTAAAACTTTCTATTTTACAGGATCAGAATTAACTCTGCTTATCTATTATTTTAATTATTTTAGAAGAAAACATAAAAGGAGACCGAAGGAGACTGACTACATTGAGAATCACAACTTAAGAGAAGGAAGCAACTCAGAAGAAAAAAGAACAGAAAATTTTCTTGAGACTGATAACAAAAAAGGCAAATAAGAACCTACTGCTGTATACTTAAATTTCCTCTGTTCTTTGTGATCTTCGAAATTTTGCACTTTTTCACATGACATTTCGAAATATCTCTGTTTTCCAAATTGCCATATTAGAATTTTTTCGCATCTTTACTCTACTAGGCAAACTAGTTCTAACCATCTATATATAGCTATTTTTACATATATGCTATTGATATGTTATTTTGAAATTCATTTTCTTTATAGTTACTTACTTATGCTCCTAAAAATACACGTAAGATTAATGCTTATCTAGGAAATGCAGAAGTTCTTCTGGATTTTTTTGTCTTGTGACTACTGATAAGTTTAGATTCTTACTGCATCTGAAAAAAACTACCTGCCTTCCACTTGAAGGCATTCACACTGGTGTCAAGATGTGTCAAGATCTTTTGCTGTGCCACCTCCACTGAAAGGCTGTCAAGGTGAAAACATTACATGTCATCCTAGCTTCCCACGCTACATCCAATTTTAATTTACTCTTAAATTGCCACAATACCTTGTGAGCACTTGCGAGTATTCACGGTGTATCACAAGATATTATAATACACTGTGAATACATTGTATTCTATTAAGTAGATGTTTATAATCCATGTTTCCTTCAAAAATAAAAAAAAATAAAGGAATACAGCAAAATGAAGGAATGCTGCACTTTTCAGATTGTGGTATTTGTAACTGTTTTCTGCAGAAAGGAAAAGTGAAAATGAGACATTGGTAGAAAGAGACTATGAATTGTACATGCTCTCGGAGGAAATTTTGCCAGGAATGGAAGACTGGGCATCCAGCAGTTCCAGTGTCAAAGCTGCAGGACTGCTCTTCCCCTTTTCAGATTAGATGCTCTTCCCTATATCAGTCAGATACTTCTCTAAATAACCTATATCATGCAATACTCACACAAGCAAAACTTCCCTTGTTCATGTTTTAGAGGAAACAAAGTTATTACCATATTATTGCATAAGCATATTATTTCTTCCATTTGGCTTTGATCTTTCATAAATACACATGCTCTCAAGACAATGTAAAAAAAAATATTAGAATGTGAAGAAATTCTCATTTCAGTAATTTCTACATCCATTTATTTATGGCTTTATAAGATATTTTCAGGTAGCTACAGAGATGATACTTAACTTTCTCCACTGACTCTGAACAAACCTATCCATTTAAAAACCTGCAAAGATCAAACATTTCTTACGTTGGTGATGTTAGCTGCAGAAAAACCACCACCCCTGAAGCTGATTTCCTGCCCGAGAAACCATAAGCTAATTGTAGAACAAAAGGTACGTTTTGAGAGGTCCTCCACTTTCAGCAGTTACTGCGTTAAAACGTATCTGATGCAGAGCAGCTTGTAAACATTTTGCATGTTCTGTGGAGAAGATATTCTGGTTGATGTGTGCTGTTAATACTGCTGGATGTGATGATATAGCATGAAGTAAAGCAAGCTGCATCCTTTAGTGTCAAAATTTTCAGTTTCAGCTGCTCCAAAGAGCATGTATTTGGGTAAAGAGTAGGCAGCTGCCTTTTTCTTCAGTCAACTGTCATCTTTACTAAGTCACTTTCCACCTGCTGCTTTTTTGAAAAATTAAAATCCTTCCCACTCTTTTCAAGTCAGTTACCAAGATTCAGACCTATGGTGCCAGGATAATGTCTGTTACATGGCTGACAACGAAAAGAACAGTGTGAAGAGAGCAACAGGTAACCTGTGGTACTTAAGCAGGCTGGTTTTGTGGCTTTTTTTATTTTTTAATTGAAATACATTAATTGACATTTATTTGTTGTCTGGTGATGATGATTCCTAGTTTTCTACTGATTTTTTTATAGCCAAATGCTTAGTGTATTTAATGTCCAATTTAAACTACTTTTTCATAATTAGAATTACTATTAATGAATGAAAATAGCTAAACACCTTAAAGACCACATTTTCAGAGAACAGCTTCATTATCTTAGGTATCCAGCTTCTAAAAGTATTTAGGCACACTGTGTTAAGTGCTGCTAGGTCTGTGTGATGTTGATGAGGGTTTCATTTCTGAAATACAATAGGATTAAAATATAAATATAAACTGAGACCTTCTGACCATTCACATTAATGGTCTCTTAATGTAATCCCTAGGAATTTTGCTTCATACCAGGGCCTGAAGGAAGTCGTGTGGCTCTCCCAAGCTGCCCCTGTCTCTTCCCGACTGTGTTTGAAACTTGTCTGTGTGTGAAGGGCTTGAGCATAGGAAGCCAAGTAGAGATAACTTCAGAGCTTGCTGGTCCTGGATGGGATATGACTGCTTCACAGGCAGGGGTTGCTTTATCAGCACTACATGACCAGCCAAGGGACAGGGTTCAAAGACAAGGTGCACACAGGAGAGAAGAAAAGGAGTTATACAGGTGCTGAAAATGATCTCACCCATGGTTAGCACAGTCAGAGTGTTATAGACTATAGACCAGTGAGACCCACGCCCCTAAGTTAAATCTATTTCATAAAGCTGGCTGGAATAGTACTTAATTAAAAGAAGAGCCATAGGGTTTTAGGAGCTGTTTGAATTTAAATGCCATTTTGACTGATTATTTCAAAATATCAAGGACCTGATGCACAGCAACAGTCAGCACTAAGAATAACTGGTGGTTTCACTAATGGGCAATCAAGTGCAGAGAAAACTGAAATATCCACAGTGACTGGTACTTCTGAAAGCAAAGTCCAGATGTAGATTAAAGTTTTAATGCTCTGATTTCATCCATTTAAAGATTTCAAAACTTGTGGGTGTGGGAATGAAAACACTGCTCATCCATTATTAGTAGCACTCTCATTTTCCCTGTTTCTTATTGATTGTAAGCCTAATTAACTTGTAAATCAATATCAATTCCATTAAAATCCTTCCAGCTTTGTAGTGTTCCAAGTGGTCTAAGACAAAACACTGTCTAAAAGTCTTTAAATTGATATGAAGGTATATTTTTATACATGCACATACATATACGAGCATTTCAATTTCAACTAAAAAGAACTCACAAAATCTTGAAGAAATACCTGTAGACTTTAATATGATACAACCATGATTTTATAGAAGTTATAACACAACTTTTGATACCTATATAACTTCTGCTATAGAACTAATATGGTTGTTCACATGCATCAACATTAGACACCTGCTATTGCCAAACTCAAGTAAGTTGGTTTATATTGACCAGGCAGAAGCAGAACTTCAGCGTAATCCTTATTGGTCTAGAAAAACATAACTCTTAGATGAAGTTCTCTGCCAGGTGAGGTAAAATCTGCACACTGTACAATAAGCAGAAATAAGGATCTTCATTCAGTTCTACTGCAAAAGTTTTCTCATGATGGAGGTTTCATTAGAACAAGTAAATTCCTTTTATACCTTTTGTATAGCAGCTTTCCTTCTAAAAACTAAAAATACGACACAAATGACTCGTGCCATTGTTGTGAAAATCCATCTTTCTCCAAAACTAAGGGATGTCAGCAAGACTGGTGAAAATATTTTGTGGGTGTCTTTGTTTTTTTGACAGATAAAAAAAGCCTAGCTTCCCTTTTCACACTTCGAATCTTGCTGCCATTGGCAATTATTTATACTTTGCTGACAGGACGATCCAAAGAGCTCCTAGGATGATGAAAAGAATGTATTGCAAGGGGAGACTACAAGAGTTGGCTTGTGCAAAAAAAAAAAAACAAACAAAAAAACAAACAACAAAAAAGAATAAATTCAATTGTCTAGAAAGGCATTAGAGAAACCTGTCAGAGATAAAGTAAGACACTATTTGATTAAGGGTAATGATAGTCAAGACACAAATAGATATATGCAGTACAAACACATTTAGATTTTAAATCTGAAGAAAAATTCCAACCATAAGGAAACTAAGGTTCCCAAATAGCCTTGCAATAGGTATAAGGGGGTAAATAACCTCACTGTCTTTATGATGGCACCTTATTACTTTACAAAAGAGATTTCATGGTTGCCTATAATAGGGAACTAGACTGAGTGACTCAGAAAGTAATTTCTAATCCTATATTTCCAAATTCCACTTCTTTGTTTAGGTGGGGGTAGGGCAGAGAAGGGTTTATGAAGAAAAGTAAATCATTAATGTAATGTAAGATTTTAAAAGGAGAAATAAGGTAATTTTTTATATTCTCAAACATGTAAACATAAATATGGAGGACAGCAGTAAGAGAATGTACAAGACCAGAGGCAATTGCAAATAAATACAGTAGAGTAAAAATGATGCAGTGGCTTTCCTTCTGTCATTGGTTGTAAGCACTAATTTGTGCTTATCCTGCTTAATGTGCGTTTTCAGTAGCATTTCTTGCACAAATTTACTTGCTAGATATTATAAAACATCAAAGAACTGAAAGAAAAACAAATTTCACTCATCATCAGGAATGTCATTCAGATCTGTGTCTAGTTGTGTTACCTGGCAAATGGGTGTTGTTTCTCTGCACAGAAATTTATATTCCTTCTTCTTTCTTGTTCCCCAATAGGAAACAAGCCCCTTAGTCCAAAGTTCAGCTCAGAGTGGAATTTCCACCCTGCAACATTTCTCTGAAACCGCTCTCGGGTGGTGAATCTCTCCTTCTCTGCTGGCAATGGAATTCCCCACACAGCCAGTCTATACTAATGATTTTAGTTGCCTCCAGCACCACTTATGACTAAGTGCAAAACCCTTTTAACTCACTACCCCCTGACCCTGCTGAACCACAAGTCTAACAAGATAACCAATGCTGTTTCTTCTCAAAACTCCTTCACAGTGGAGCTATTTATACACAAAGGCATGAACACTTCATTAAGAGGTGGCAATAAAGACTGTGTGCTCAGGAGCTAGAACTGCTGCACAAATATGTGTATCCAAACTAGATATGAGTTCCTCCTAGTACTTTTACAGTCTGAGGGCTGGAAGGGCAGAAGATGATAAACTTTTAAAAATGCATATACATATTCTATTACTTCATAATGTTTCATATTGCACAATGCCACCCAGTGTTGTCAAAGTGTCTACTCTCAGAAATGTGTCTGTTTCAGGTCATATCTGAAAAAATTACAGTATGAGAGTTCTTGTTCTGCAAACTCTTAAGCAAGAAGAAAGGTTACCTGTTGTTTGAACTGAAACTTAAGCATTCTCTGACAATACACTGCAACTCCATTCTAGCCAAAGGATCATTCTGGTGTGGGTATGTCACATGCAAAAGCTCGGGAAGTTTATAAGCATTTGTTCACCCCTTGTGCATTGCAGCAAGGATTCTTGGGTTGCTTCTACAGATGTTCAGTTTTGCCATTATTGTACTTTCCTAACTCATGTAGCAATACTTGGACTTTTTAGTTAGCTAGGCTAGTAAAGATATCTTTTCCTGTTGTTTTTGTTTTGTTTTGTTTTTTCCCAATTGATTTTCCATGTAATTTTCCAAAAAGTGTTCCTTAGATGTTTAGGCTGTCTGGTTTCATTAATTACTTCATGTATGAGAGCACCCTGCAGTGAGTGGTGGGCATTCTGATTGTCTGGGCTGTCTGACAGACCCCTGCATCACTGGAAATGCTCTACAAGTGCTTTACATGGCATGTTCTTAAGTGATGCAAAGCTGCACATACACTTCCTGAAAAACCCATAGGACTGGATGTAGCTGTACATTATCTATCTGTATATTTCAGCAGAAAACCTAAGAATGTCTGTGGAGGTTTCCTGCACAAATCTTCACTTTCAAACCTGGAGTTAGGGAAGACAACCTCAGCACATTCTCCCCATTTCTCTTCAGTATTATCTCATAAAATGGGCATCAGAATCACCTTGAGGATACCACATTATTGTGTGATAGAGCATGCACGGGTATGCTGCAGAACAAGCTCTCAGGAAAGAAGCACATACATGTATTAGATCCTAGCATGACTAGCAAGGTCTTTGTACTTTTTTATGTAACACATATTGAGGTGGTTAATAAAGGTTATAACAGCAAATACTATAGCTGTTTTTGTTTTAAACAAAAAGGCTAAAACCAATTATTTCACATATCAAGAATTAGCCAAGTTCTGAAAATATATATTAGAGTGAGATACGTCGCTCTAGGGATATGTACTATAAACTTAGCATAAGGCAATAAAACCAGAAATTTCTCTTGAAATATAAATGAAAATTGTCATGCTTCAAACAGGTGGTTTCCCAGAAAAAGCTGTTTTCAGAATTCAAAAAAAGAACCAAACCCAAAACCAAACCAAAACAAATCCAAAAAAAAAAAAACCCAACAAAAAAGCACTAAGTCTTTCTGGCTCCTGGGTGCCATTGAACTCATTCTTAACCGGTAACCTTTTGATCTTGTGGACACCAGTATTGATATACCTTCCTCTCTGATTCCTAGCCTTTTCTATCACGTCAAACAGGATTTTGCCAGTTTTGCTCAATGTGGCATGGCCAATGCAGTTGCGGCTTCTGGTTCCCATATTGCTAGTTCAATTTTGTTTCTTGCTTCTTTATCAAGGTAAAGATGAGATGAAGACATGATCTTCGAAAAGGACATGATATTCACACAATCCAATGACTTGGATGAGTCTTGAGAAGACCAATGCAATCTTGCACCTCACAAGTCACATGTCAACCTGGACCAAAACAGTGAAAATTTTGAAGAAAAGAATGAGATTCTTCTCTTTGTACAGGCCAACCACTGTGCAAAATGTTAATTCTAATCCATCCAATGAGGTGTATATGCTTTGCAGTATAACATGCATCTAAATTACTGTTGTGAATAACTTGTTTCTCTCAGTAAAATATGAGTTGTTGGTTCTTTGGCAAATACACCGATCAGCCTTAAAACAGTGATTCAAAGCAAAAAACAGATCTGAGAAAAATAGATTTTGAATGTTCTATTGTTTTCAAAAGATAGTTCCATTTAATAAGTGAATATTATACTTCTCTATATAGCAATGCCTAATCATTTTGCTGCATCCTACTGTCTCCTTTTTAAAAACACTTTCTCTAATGACTTTCACTGTTTCCTTACAGAACCTTTTTTTGTTTTCTTCTCTTTCCATTTTAGTTCCAACACATACTCAGCCTGTAAAGGGAACTTCTATTTAAGATCTCTTCAGAGCCTAAGGATATGTATTCTTCTTTGGGTCAATGCTGAGTGACATAGCTTCTTCTTTAATAAACCACTACAAAGCTCAAAACCACTTCTGATAACTTCTAAAACTTTATGTACTTATCTGTAGTAATCTCTGAAAATTGCTTCTTCCAAATCATTACTTCTTTGCACTGTTGCTGAAAGGCATACCGTGGAAAATATCTCTTGAATATATAATCAAATATTGAATGCAAGGCAACTTAGGCTCTCACTAAAAGGGCTTTTTTTCTGTGACAAATATATACATTGCATTTTTCTTGTGAGGGTGAAAGTAGCTGAAATAGGAGGATGTACCATTTAGTCTGTTCTTGTCTTAGTATTTGAGATCCTGCAGGAAAACAATATTCAAGCCTGTGTGTTATCTCATGCACAGGCCTGAGCTGCAAGAGATGCACTTAATCGGTACGGTATTCACCTAAGAGCAAGGTAGAGGTCCACCTCCCCGCTCTTTCATCTGAATGTTTGTGCACATGGTGTGGAAATCAGAATACAGATCATTACTCCAGACAACAGGTGAGAGCTAAGGCTGATTTTGTAATTGAATTTTTAAATTAGAAGTGCTATGATTCTGTGATTCTGTAATCAGTGAATCACAGAGATTACGAGGGACAGGATTGTTTGGGCATAGAGTCAGGGTAAGAAGGCTGTAGTCTCCCATTAAGCACACATGGCATACCACCTCAGCAGAAATACCATGTAGTTCCTTTCTGTTGTTCCCATTTATTCTTTAAAGAGTGTATAATTTATTTGTTTATATAACAAGGGACACATTTGTGACTTCCTAAAAGACAGCAGATAAATTACTACTCTGAGAGGAGAGGGAGAACATGGAAAAGAAAGAAGCAGAACCAAAGCAATATTTCTAATGGGATAAATTTTGCATTAGGCAAACCAAGGCCTTGGAACTTTTTCAATGAGAAATGCGGTTTTGTCTTCTCTACTCAGTGATGCATGCAGCACTGAACTTTACTCCCTTCTCTCCTTCAACTAACTTGTTCAAAGAGTTAAATACAATTCTCAATTGTAAAATTTCTTTTAAAAATGTCTAGTCTAGATTTCAATAAACATCTCAAAGAAAACACTTCTCAAATGCACCTTTGCAACCTGCAGCACCTTACAGTGTGAGAAGAGTTCTGGTCTGACTGTTCAGGAATTCTGACTAAAGAGAAACTACTTGCACATGACTGGGAAAAAAAGTTCCAGAAGAAACTGGTATCTGGTGATGCTCTCTTTTCTGTCAGGTTTTGCAAAATCACTACCTGACAGGCACAACGGTTTCCCAGAAGCGCACTTTAAGGACACCTGTCATATCACAGTTTTGAGAAGTGCTCATACAGGCTGTGTCAAAATCAAAGCAGAGCACGTACGGACAGAGCCAAACCACAGCTTAAAACCAAAATTTAAAAAAAATCCCGCTTTTTTTTTTTTTTTTTTTTTTTTAGGCAGGGCAGTAAGTGCAATACAAATGGGGTTAGCATTTTGTAGGGTTACAAGGCTTACGTACTTTTCCTTGTTTCTAACTAACAAACTGCAACTATCTGGACTGAAATTCTTCATGTTACTGTTTGCCACTAGCGGGGTATATCTGTAAATTTCAGCTACCCCAATGGAACATCTGTGAAAGTAAAGTGAATACATTGTATTGTCTATGTTAAATTACATTCTAGACTTCAGTAGGCTAAGATTAAATAATAGGATCAACCTATGCACAGTACCAGTGGATATAATCAATCTTTTAATGCTTTATTAAATTCACCAAGATGATGGCATTGATTTGCCTACCCTGATTAAAACTTGTTTTATCTAATACTTTCAAAATGACTACAGCAACTTCTACCAAACAGCAATTCGCAATTGAACTCTTTCGTCTCCCCAGGCAATGGTCACACCTCTAGTGCCCAACACAGACACACCTAGAAGTCATTGTTCTATGATACCGTGGCTTGAGGAGCTATGCAGTTTGATTGTTCCTGGACTCAAGTGATAGTGCATGTCCCTTTTCTAAGTTAAGACAGAGCAACAGTTTTGTGAGTCATTCTGTTAACTAGAGGACATGACTGATTTATGTTAGAAAGAAAGATCTATGGACGGATAAGACAGGTAAGTTAGCCAGCTCAGTTCACAACATAGTCCCACAGTCAGCTGTACATGTAAGAGGAAGGGGACATGAACTGGAATTCATAGGAGTGATGAATGTCCAGGCATGGGACAGACAATAATGCCTTAAACTGGCCTTACCACTGAAGCCCTGTATAGTGGAATTAGAGCCTGGGGGGCTATCCCCTAGGCCGAAACTCAGGAGAATAACAACAGTGTCTGGTAGAGCAGCTAAGAAATGGTACTACTTCAACCATGTTTTCTAGTTAAGTCCTTTGCATAAATTGTGCATCAACACCATTTCATTCTCAGCCCTTAACAGCCACCTTGAGATAAAACATTGTTTGGATAACTATCTCTACTTGTTAGGGACAAATCAGGTGATAAGAAATATAGTCTTTTAGCCAGCTTAAACTAGTGTTATATAAGGGAGGATTTTATATTAAAATGCCTCTTCCATACAGTTTCTCAATCTAAGTATCACTCAAGATGCAGGAAATAAAAAAGGGCACCTGTGGTCTGGCTTGCAGCAGAGCCGAGTTTCCTCAGCAGAAGTTAGTGATAAGTATGATTTGAATATAAATTTCTAAATACTTGGAAAATCAGATTATAGATAGCTTAGTTGAGACACCCAACATTACTTGACTTAACTGTTTGGGTTTTACTCTCAGTACTTTGGTATTTCATACTTACAACATAAAACAGTTTTTCTTTCAGTCTACTAAATTGAATCAAGTAAAACCAACAGAAATTGTAAAACTGAAGCTAATTTTTCTGTATTCAGTTCAGATTATAATAAACTGTGAATAATTCATCTAGCAGTATACTGCAAAAAAATAGCAAACTGTTCAAGGACCATACAACTATCAGACCTAAATTATGCTATGGGTCACTAAATCTAATTTCCAGCAATTGCAGCCAACCGCATAATCTAATAATTTTCCTAAATGTTCCAAACTGCTTGCCCAAAATAGAAGCCATTACCCAGTCAACTCTGGATTTTACAGACCATTTTGCCAGAAACTTCAAATGCTGAATCTGAATTTATTGATGGGAAATTTCTATTTGTTCCTGTGCTGGTTTCCGTCAGAATGAAATTTCATATATTCAGCTAAATGAATAAAGATTTTATGATACATTTCAATATAGCAGAGAAACAGAGTACCTGCTTCCACAACATTTGTTTCATTCTGAATTCATCTTTCTTGAGCTTGGATGACAAGAACTATTGCAGATAAGATGATAGCTGCTGCACTTCAAGTAACACAACTGCCTTCCAATGCTACTGTAACCGTTGTCATATAGTACACTTGCGTCTTCCACAGCCATATCACACCAGTGACTCATAAATCATTCTGCAATCAACCACTCACTATAGTTGTCCCCACCACAGCTGTTTCCAGTCAGTGAGCTCACAAATTAATAGAAATTCTCAGTATTACTTGCAAAGAGTACTTCTACTTCATACTATTAAATTTCATCCCTTGCAAATTATTCCAGTCATTATAGTCACCCAGGTCTTCCTGGGTATTGCAGTCTCCTGTGCTATCGATAGATGTATTTTTGTTATTGGCAAACTCAATCATCAAACTTGTATCTCCATCCTAAGCTTATTAATGAAATTATTAAACTGTTTCATCACTAGCACTTGAAGAGCTCCAGTAATCAGACTCTCATAACAGCACTTTCCCTTTCAGTGCCACTTGTTATTTTTCTCCCTTGCAATACAGTGCTTTCAATAATTAGCTAGCATTGATTATGATGCGCACAGAATGCACAGTCATTAGGCAGCAGTCCTGCAGAAATAGTAGGTTCTTACTTAGGTAAAGATGGTCTAATGATGCATGTTTTCTTACCAATTACTGTAAGGATTTCTATACATCTATGGCTTTTTTTAATAATAAACAATGCATTTTTCTACATTTGCAAACACTAGTGGCAAACACTAGTTGAATCTGATACATAATACTAAGAAGTATGGAGCATTAAACTGGAGTTTTGCTATTATTAAAACAAGACTTTTCATTTCATAAATGACAAAATATTTTTGATGTTTCATTTTGAAAAATCCTGCCTTTTTTCATTACTGATCTAAATTTAAAAAAAGTAATGAAAAGACCCAAATGTTCTGTGGAATAAATGAATAAAATTCACAAGGATTCACAAGGAAGGTGGTTTTTTTTGTGAATCCAAACTAAGAAAAACATATTTTGAGTAGAAAGAAACAAAAACCAAAACAAGTATTTTGGATGGTCATAAAATGAAGGTACTTTCTGATTGTTTCGATTTTGCAACAGAACAAAACCAACAAAAATGATCTAACCCACCTCTAGTTTTATAAGCAGTATGAGTTCTGATGTCCTCATATGCTGATCCCATCATTTTGCAGGTTTAGTGTTCTTCAGGATACAATTTAAAATTAAATAGCAGGTAGCAGAGACAGCTCTGGTCTTAAAGCTCAGATTGTGTCACACTATCCACGAGAAATTCTGGAGAAGGTTGGACTTCGTGCAGGGACAAACACAGTGCCATGCATATAAACAAGCCTGTAGTTCTAAGATGAAGACATAAAAGTGTATATATCAAAAGGCACATGCACACTTGAGGTAATATTTTTTGTACTAGTTCACAGAAAAATCTATGAGAAGCTTGAAACTAAGATAAAAACCCATTACAGGTAAGCAACCATGTTGAGACGGTGGACCAGGAGGGAAAAAAATTAGTCAAGGAAAATCACCCAGGAAAGTATTGTGTCACATGCATATAGCAGAAATGAAAAGTTGTTTACTGAAATGGAAAAAAATAAATATTCATACCTATCAGTTAGGGATGGTTTACAATGCAACTCAATATTTATTTGAAGGCATAAAATGCCATGCTGCTTTGCATAATTAACTACTGGCAGAAACATTTATCAAATAAAGACCCCTACAGGTTTGCTCATTAGGTATTTTTAAAAAATCACTTTCTAACAGATATTTTATGTCAGAGTGATCACATGTACCCTAGCAACCAGGATATTATTGAAATTCTACATACAAGTGCATGAATCATTTGAAGAGATGTAGTAAGTCTAACAATGAATGTTTAATGGATGGTAGAATCGGTAAGCTACAGTCTAGATTTTATAAATATATAAAGCTTGGTAAATTTATTATTTTTCCTAAATGTGCTGATAAGAAAGGATAAATACTGCGCTGCCTTTTTTTTTTCCCCCAAAGCAATGTTAAGCAATATTTTCTATGTAGTCATTCCCCTTATTTACCATCTGAAACTTTTTACACAGCAACTTCACTTATCTCAGTTGTAAGAATTTGTTCTAAAACCAGGTATCATATCACTCTTATCCCACCCAAATCTGAAAGAGCCTTCTCTACTCCACGTAGAGCTGCGTGGGTACAAGTGTCATATATCTATGTTACAGAAAGCATTCATGTAGTATATTTTGCATGCCTTTCCTGATGCTTCAGCTCTGAC
The DNA here is from genome assembly GCA_017639245.1 of Myiopsitta monachus. Lineage (NCBI taxonomy): Eukaryota > Metazoa > Chordata > Aves > Psittaciformes > Psittacidae > Myiopsitta > Myiopsitta monachus. The sequence continues at coordinate 24,341,416 of CM029924.1, forward strand.
CTTTGATAAATGGATGCCTTACACAGGTTTGTAAAAAAGTCTAATGTAGTTATTGCAAACAATGTGCACAATGTGCTGCTTCAAAGATCACCAAAAGACATTTGGGGAAAAAAAAAAAAAGAAAAGAAAAAAAGTGGAAACATAATTAAGTCCCAAAGTAAAACTTCTTTCCACCTAAGGATCCCAATAGCCCGTTTCATGACAATACTGTTGCATTTATTACAAGATTGAACACCAACTACTTGCAGCCTACAACTAAGCAGCCAAAGTAAAAGATAGCCTATAACAAAATCTACAGCAACACATGAGGGAAATGTGCACTTAAGTAGAAAGTAAAAATGCACTTTTTTTTAAGTCTTGCTTGAAGTACTCAAAGTGTTACACAATAGCAAGGTTCACGGTTGAAAGGAAAGAGCAGTGAGGCATTCTAAAATGTCAGTTCTCACATTCCTAGCACAGACAACACATTTGCTTGTCCTTACTATTCTAACCTGTATTCATTAGGTTAACTGTACACATTACCTACTGTGTTTCATGCTAATTTGCATAATGCATAAGTTAATGCAACTTTAATTTTGGTTTCTTTAGTACTCAGTCATTAACAGATGCTGTGTATACTAGTCATACCTTGTCAAACCTTTTTTTCTTAATATTTCTTTTATGAATCAGGAACATATTCTGATTAGTTTTCAGTCAGGTAGGAAAATTACTCTGAAGTTTCTGAATATTGGACATGCCTAGAATAATGCATGAAAGAGAAACAGGCCTTTGTAAACACACTATACAGAAGAATGAGACCTAAAAGTAATTGGAGGAGAGAGGTGGCTTTGTTAATATAAAAATTGCTACTGATTTAACTTAAACTGAGAATGGTGGATATCTAATCCAAACTAAAATAAGCTTCACTGACTGCTCCTCATAACTGGCACAGGCTTTGTGGGATCACTGTTCTAATAGTCCAAAGCACAGCACATATTTTTCATGCAAAAATGAGACAACAGTTATGGTTAAGACAAGGATGACTTTTTAAAAGTTCAGAACCTTTATTTATAGACACTAGAGGCACAAATTCATTACTTCAGCCTCTGCTGAAAGAAAAGCAGAGCTAAACAGCATCTCAGAGAGCTATTGTGAATGAAAACCTGTCACTTTTTATGATGTAGCAGAATCTAGGGTGTGGTGCGTGCTTACTGTCTTATCATAGAACCCATCCCTTGGTCTGTTCACAGCAAGATACTGAGCAAGCCAGGATTTTATAGCTCTTTTGAACTCTCTGAAAAAAAAAACCTACTACAGTTATCAGCACTTGCACCACCAGCAACATCAAAACTAAACAGAATTTCTCAATGTAGTTTTCATTCTCGATTTTGAAAAAGGAGAAATAGTAAGAAAGATGATATTAACTTTTGGGATGCATGCATTTTCTAAATAACCAAAGAAGTGAGTGCTTAAGAGAAGACTCCTTAAGAAGAGTGCCTAAGAATACTAGAAATTAGTCATTCAGATTTATTCTTCATAAATACTAACTTGTTCTTTTCCTGCTTTTAAATGATCCAGAAGAAGATATACCACTTAAAACTGTCCACAGAGTCAATAAACAAATCCCCTCTGATCTGCAGGAACATTTCAAAGAGTTATCTATGAACAGCTCTATTTTCTGGTCTATTGGTGAATGAAGTCCTCAGATGTTGTTTCGGTTCTGGTTAATTATACAACAATCAACCACTGGAATACTGCACTATGTATTGAAATTGATTTTTAGAGTCTTTCATGGGCATCAGCATGCTAAACACTGTAAAGACAAGTGCTTGCTCCTGCCTGACTGAACTGTCTAAACAGGGAAAAGGGGAAATGGGAGATGAGAATTTGACCAAAATTACAGAACTGACTAATAACAAATAAAGAAACCAAGATTTCCTGCATTTAAGCCTGATAACCAGTGGATTAGGCTGCTTTTTACCTGCAAAACTTACAGAGGAAACTAAATACTCCATTTTTCATTTGCAAAAATGTGGATAGCACATTGGATTGGGAGACACATTTTTGAACGCTCTGTTTTGCCTCTTGTTTTTACTCTGGTTTCCTAAGGAAATGAAACTTGTGCAATCACAGGGGTGTGTATGGGTGCCTGCGCATATGATCAAGTGGTAACTTTTGAACCTGTTGTCAAACTGTAGCAAAATTGGACAAAAACTATTTGTCTCAAAAATAATGTAATTCAAAGGTATTGGTCTCAAGGGTAAGGTAATACAAATGTGAAGTCAGGAGGACAACTGCAGAGGCCAGACTGTAGCCTGAGAGAAAGAAAATTCACATGACAGAAATCATACTACTTTAGTTTTGATGTTAACAGAACCACTCTTCAGTTAGAGTTTTCCTCTATATTAATGGATTTATTAACTTAAATCCAACAAAATGGAATCTCATGAAAGTAATGCAATATTAGGAACTGGAAACTAAAAGAAAGAAAGCCAAAGTATTTTTCATAATAAAACTATGAACTACAGTAACTGCCCATGCCTGGATGGCATGTGAAGCTCTCCTTTCAGCTTGTGGGCATCCTGTCTCCTTGAACAGCCACAAGACCATTTAGTTTTTCTCTGTACTTCAGAGGGTAAAACTGGTAGCAGCAGGAAGCCCCACCGCTGTATTTAAAGGAAGGAGGAAACAGAGATGAAAACTGGGGTGAAGCTATGTTCACAATTGAGACTATTTATGCTAGTGATCTCAAATGGTATAATTAGGCAAGGTCTACTCAAAAATATCAGGGTAGACGAGTCCTCATTGAGGCTCAGGGAAAACAATGATTCAACTTCTAACATTAGAATGTGCAGTTTGAGCATCTGTCTCATGTCATACCTTATTTGCTCCCTTACAAGCACCACTCCCCCTCTTAACTGGTGAGATACCTTGACAACAGTATGTGAATGAAGCTGGTGACAGGGTACCTATGTTTCATTTGAGCACTGTTGAGCAGGTCAGAAATTTTATTTCCCTTTTAAAACAAGGGTCCCAGTATAATTCATAATTCATAATGTGAACACCTTTCAACCAAATCAAAGCACACAAGCTCCATTGTGTCACACACACTCAGCATAAGCATAAAATGGAAGGAAAGAACCTGAAACTCTAAGACCTTTTTATGTGTAATGGGCTAGTGAATGTTTTTATTCTGGTTGCTATAGCAACAAATACAGCTGATTGTGCAATCACTGCAATTACATGTCTAAAGAGGGTGGAACTTTCAAACAGTAGCAATACAACTGCAATGCCAGAAAGTGATGTAATCAAGGAAAGATGGAAGCAGAAGTCAACAGCATGCATTATGATGTGTTTATGATGAAATATTTGAGAGAAGAAGGCTTTCTCTTGGTTAAGATGTTAGCATTTTTGACACCGAAATTCAGTATTTTGCTCTTCCACAGCTTTCTTTTCTGACCTTGACCATGTCATGCTGTTCAGATCCAGTGAAACATCATATTGACTAACAGTTATGAGCAGTAACAAGCCACTTTGAATTACCTATTTACAACAGGCTGTGTTCTGGGTTGGGAGCAGCTTAACATAGTTAATATTAATTCCTTCTGAGAGATGCTATCTTAAATTATATCATCTGAGGTGCATAAGTGATGTTTGCTGAATAGAGGCACTTCTTTTACTTGAGGTTCTGGAGTCTCTCCACAGTATTGCCTTCAAAGGGCAAAGAAGTCAACACTCTTTTTTTGTAATGTATTTAAATGCAATGGCTCAGATGCTAGGAGGCCCCATAGAGATGCTCTTACTCATAGAGAGTGCTCTAGTACTCATTATATAAAACACCTAGGTTCAGTTCTTTCCACTGTCTGTGGAAATTCCAGCCTTGCCTCCCCTATATCAGTGGAAAAATGTCTTAAATGCCAGGCTGTAGGATATCTAACAGGGAAGAGTGCTCTCACTCTCTCCTATTCAATAATTGAAGAACCTTATGTTTGCAGGGAATGCACACAACACTAACAAAGCCAACTACTAGAATACTTTCTGGGGAAGGGGAAAAATTAGGTTCCATTTCTGTTATATTTAATATTAAGTAGTCCTTGGATCAAGCTGTTCAAGCAACATAGTCAGAGGAGCAAACAGCCTATGGATTTTGGTTGCTGGGGGCTTGCTAGCCTTTCCAGAAACAGAGCTTTAGATGCCACCAGGCTGAGGAAGCAGCTATGTCAGAGTATTAAGAATTTTACCTTGGATCTGAAGAATATGGAATACAAAATACTCTGTGGACTGAGATGTCAATCTTGCTGAACAGTTGTCCACTAGTAAAATGACAATGTTGGTAATTCCCTACATGCCTCAGGTTCTGTGTGATTAACTACATTAAAATTGTGACAAAATTACCACCATATGGCCATGGGAGATGAAAAATACAACTGACAAAGATTTAACAAAGTTAAAAAGCTTCAAATTAAAAGACTCCTTTAAGTGATTTTTCAAAGTATCAAAAAGATTAAAAGAATTAAGCCTGCAAAAAGCATAGTATTTAAATCAGTCGACAGATAGCACAAGGACTTTGATTGTGAGAAGTTTTTGTTGTTTTTTTTAAATATATTTCATAAATTAGTTGCAGAGAACTTTGAGTAACTATCTTGCCAAATAATTTGCTTTGTGAGAGCCAAAGAGACAGATGAAATACTAAGAAATAAAAAGTGAAAAAGATATTTGCACAACAGATAAAATGAAATACAAAAAAAAAACCCCAAAACCAACCAAACAAAAAAACCCCAAAATAACAACAATAACAACAACAAACCAAACCAAACAACAAAAAAACAGAAAACCCAAACCAAACAAAAAACCAAACCAAACCAAAAAAGTTCTGGTCTACACATAAATGGCAGAAAATGAAACAGCAAGGCATGTGATTGAGATAAGCTTGTTAAATAGCTGAGGTAGCCTCCTGAATTTCCTTTCATCCCTGATGTTTCCAAAACCACCAGGATTAGAGTTCAAGGAACACAAGAATGAGGTAAATGATGAAAGTAGTGTTGAAGGATAAAAGCAATGCTTGAATAGGTGGCCACATATTAACTTCACCTGTATATATGTAAATACAAGCACTTAAAACATGAAAATAAAAGGAAAAAAAAAATGAAATAACTCTTTCAATCATGTGTGGCATACCTAAGCATGTTGTGCAATCTACACAGCTCCAAGTGAACAACTATGGAAACATAAATTAAGTCAAACATTAAAATTGTATATATTTCTGTAAGCATCGTCACAACTATTAGCATAGAGTAGTCTCAGAAATATGTATGAAAATCAAATGGTCTAGAACATCTACATACCTGCCCAACTTCTAATGATGATGAACAATGTTGTAAAGTCAGCACTGTGTGAATGCTTCCCACTGGTTGGTCAAACAAACCTCAGTAACTAGAGCACATTGGTTACACAAACGGTGCACAAATACACTGGCTGCCAGAGAAATCATAAAAGCTAGGTAAAGCTAGGCAAGAGGTATAAGGTTCTGAGTCTTAACCAGCAATTACTTCTACAGGGTGCTACTATCTATTTTTTGCCACATATTCTCAAAGAATCTGAGAGATCTACAGACCTGTTTTATTTAGGAATCTGAACTATTTTTTTCATTGCCACAACCACAGACAGACAAAAGCAATTAAACAGCCTTCCTGTCAGAATACAAATGGTTTGCACCTTGAAAAAGAGTGACTTGAATATTGGAAGAATCTGACATGTCCATTTAAGCACAACTGTCCTTAGAATCAGAATCATAGAATGGTTAGGGATAGAAAGGACCCTAAAGATCATCTAGTTCCATCACCCCTGCCAAGTTGCTCAAGGCCCTGTCCAAACTGGCCTTGAACACTCTCAGGGATGGGACATTCACAGCTTCCTTGGGCAACCTGTTCCAGTGCCTCACCACCCTCCCGGTAAAAAACTTCTTCCATATATCTAACCTGACCTTCCCCTATTTAAGTTTGAACCCATTACCATTTGTCCTATCTCTACAGTCACTGATGAAGAGCCCCTCTCCGGCATCCTTGTAGGCCCCCTTCAGATACTGGAAGGTCCTTCTTTATTGTCATTTCTCTCTCCTCTGGAAACAAGCATTAAACTTTTTTGTCCACATTCTTAAACAATGTTCTGTAACTGATGCTGAAAATAACAGTATCTGGCACATTCTTAAAACAACGTAAATCAACCAGCATTAAGAATACTAGCTGAATTACTCTAACTCATTAGTCACACAATTTATTGACAGTTTTTTTCCTCTTCCTCTTCGTTTTCTGCTCTTTTAAAGATAGATACCATTAAGTTTAAACTCAAACTTTGAAATGTGCTTGTATTTGATAAAGAAATATCACACAAAATTTTTTCTGTAGCCTGTGAGTCATCCTGAACAAACATTAATGAGCCTTCCTTTCAAAATTCCAAAGAAGTGATGAAATAGGACAGGTAGATAAGAAGAGAGAAAACACACCCAAACAACCACTTTTCAGACAGAAATAGAATCTCAGGCTTTCACTACTGTAGTATTTTCAGGTTGTCATAAGACTTCACTTTTCATATTTATATCACTAGATTTTAGAAGCTTTTGAAAGTTTTAAAGAAAGGTACTGCTAACCTTTTTTTACAGATGATCAAAGGGGCAAAATAAAAAGCTGCAAACTAATGACTTTGGAAAAAAACCCTAACCCAACCTTCTAGGGTTTTTTGGTGGGGTTTTGTTTGGGTTTTTTTTATTTATTTATTGGTTGGGTTTGGGTGGGTTGGTTTGGGGGGTTGGTTTTGGGGTTTTGTTTTATTTTAAAAAAAGGTTATAAAAAAGTTTTGGATACTTTACCTAACCCTCTTGCAGCCTGACTACCAGAAATCTTAGCACTAAAGGTGCTCAGCATATCTTGACACCTGTGCATTGTTTTCTAAGTTAGATGTTCACAGAGGCACCTATAATTAGAGACTAAGTTCCTGAACCTAACAGTGTACTTGTGTTGGGGCTTTACAAGAACCCCTTAATAACCCCTTGATAACCCCTTAATAACCCCTTGAACAGCTTCTAACAAATAATGATTTCTTTTAAAGCAGAGTGATTGTCAGCATATGAATTTTTAGCCTGTCCCTGTTCAGCATTTTAGAATTGGTTTTGGTATATATGTGTAATTATATTCTGTTCAGTCCTGCTATAGCTACTCTACCTGATTAAAATGGAAGCCAGCAGTATATAATGATTCTAACCCAGAAGACTGACAGTAATGCTTGATGATGTTGTTGCTCTGAGAGGTCCTTTAAAACAAGAAACAATACACACTGCTTTAAAGCTGAGAAGATAAGGAGGCATAAAACTGGGAGAAGGAAAAGATCTCAGGAGTTAAAGAAAACTTGCATAATTTTAGGTCTAAGTAATTGCCATTTCCCTGCATTCATTTTACATCTAGCCACAGTGGACCACAAACAAGGGTAGTCCATCATCTCCCCGCTCTCTCAAAATTTTCTTTATTGCATTCATCTGCCTGAACCTGTTGCTAACATGATTTATTGCAAAGTGTCTATTAAGTATAGTAAGCTGAGGAAAAGGTTTTACATTCCCTTCGTGTAAGTGGAAATCTGATGGTATCAACGTAGGAGTATTAAGTATTCTGTAACAAGTCTGAGCACAGTTTTTCTGGTATTTTGATCACCCACCTCTTCAAGGTGTTTTCTCCATTCATTCTTATTAACAGTAAGAACTAGAGATTGGCCAGTGCATTGACTTATCCCGATGATATTCCTCAGGAGCAAAGTAGAAGTTCAACAAAATAATTGTTATGTGTAACAATTTTTGTAAACAGCTTTAAAAAAAACCCATTTTTTTTGTTGTTGTGACTAGCTTCAAATATTTTATGAAATAGCGTTCTGTTCAACTAAAAAGGCATCAAATAAATTCTTCAGTCAACCACTCTTCCTTCTGCAATACTTGTGAAGGAAATAACTTCCTGGTCAAGCCATAAGTATACAAACCAACTGAGAACAAGAGACACATGAGAGACAAATGAAGTGAGTTCTAGAAAGATTAATCTTTCCCTTTATGCATATATATGGCTGGTAAACTTACCATTTTCAGCCCATAACAAAGACTTTTTTTTTTTCTTTTAAAGAATGGTCAACTTACTGTTAATTCTTGTATAACTAACAACAGAAGACAGAAAGCCCTTGGCAGCCACTGCTATTATCTGCAGTCACACTGCTTTTGTTTTCAGTCCTGCTCTGCTTCCTTCTAATCCCTGAGCAACAGAGGCTCTGGTGAGTTGCTGGAATGGGTTTGAGGAAGATGATTTTCTGCCCCTCTCCTCTCACTTCCTCTCTTCTCCAGCTGACTCACATACTGAGCAGAGAAACAGAGAGGGGCAAGCCAACATGGTGAGATGGGAAAATAGTGTTTCCCTAAAAACAATGCAAAAAGAAAGAGAGTCCCTCAGCAGAGGAGGAGTATAAGCCATGTCTGGGTGGCGTATCATGTCCACTTACATTTTCAGCACTCAGTCCATAGTTCAGTTCACATCAGCACAACCTTGCACTTTGGTGTTGTCCTGGGTTCAGCAGTAGCAGTCATTTTTCTCCTTCTTAGTAGCTGGTGCAGTGCTGTGTTTTTGACTTTTGGCCTGGGAACAGCACTGATAACACCGATGTTTTCAGTTGCTGCTCAGTAATGTTTAGTCTGACCAAGGACTTTCTGAGCCTCATGCTCTGCTAGGGAGGAGGGGAAGCCGGGAGGAAGCAGAGACAGGACACCTGACCCAAACTAACCAAAGAGGTATTCCATACCACAGCATGTCATGCCCAGGATGTAAAAACTGGGGGCAGTTACCCGGAAGGGTGGGAGCACTGCTGGGTCAGGCTTGGTATCGGGTGGTGAGCAGTTGTATTCTCTTCCCTTGTATTTCCCTTATCACTATTATTATTGGTGGTTGCAGTAGTGGTTTGTGTTATACCTTAGTTACTGGACTGTTCTTATCTCAACCTGTGGGAGTTACATTCTTTCGACCCTCCTCCCTATCCCTCTGTCAGTGGGGGGACTGGGGGGGGTGGGGGGTGGGAAAGAAGGGGAGGGGAGATTCCAGAGACTGTGTGGTTTTTCTGAGTTACAGCTGGGCTTAAACCACGACAGGTGTGAAATTCCCTTGGAAAACATTCCAGCCCTGCAGACGAGATCAGAAACGGCAGAGAAACACCACTTCCTACACACCCACATCCTGTGAAACCCCTGTTACTCCTCATCCCTCCTCACCTCAACTGTCACTCCTGCTTCTTCACACAATCCTTACCACTTATGTCACTGCAAATATCAAGGGCAAAATAATTAAAACTAGCCTTGAACACTACAGATGCAAAAGTAAACTTTGCCCACTCAGTTTGGAAATTTTGAAGCAGCTCTGTCAGAAACAAGCCACATGGAAATCATGTCTGCATTTTTTTCCAGCTTGAAGGAGTACTGCAATACTAGCTGCTATTTGCTAAACAGAAAACTTTGAAGTAAATATTACATTAAACAACCCTCACACACACTTCTGTGAGCCAAGCATTCATCCAGTGATACTTTCAAAAGGACTATTATATACACAACAATTTATCTTTGAAAGCACTTGTAAAAGGTTAAAACAATACACTTAATGTATTTCTAGTGCAGGGTGTCTTGCCTCTTGCAGCTGACCAAGAGCTATCCTGTAAAGGAAGTAGCTAATCACTGTCTCCTTGGAAAATGTTTACAAAGGGACATTTGGGATGATGTTATCTACATCCTGTTTAAGTAGCTGTTTCATTCTTTTAAATCAGATGGTGAACCTAAAAGAACTGTTCTTAGTAGTATTGTTATGGTTTTCCTTTCTGTATCTTGATTCTCACTGTTTCTGGACAGTAGGTATTTCAAGGGTACCAGTTGATTTTCACCTTATCTATCCATACTTTATATGCATGCATTTTAAGAAAGAAGATGTTGCAGTATGGCTAAGGTTCGGGTGGAGTGGGAGGAGGAAGGGAAGGAGATTAATTTTTGTGCAATTCTTATCAAAATCAATTGGTAAATTGCATGCACACATAAGCATCCTGATCACCTGAATCAAAACCGATCAAGTATGTTAATTCTTAAAGACCATAAAGGAAAGGAAACTATTTTGCTTTCTTTTGGACTACTGAAGGGAAATAGAAGTTACAGAAAATACAAGCTTTTATCTTTCCCTGATGACAGAATTAAATGTGCTTTTGGTTTTAGTGATACAGAACACAGATCTTAGTTAGCAATACCATTACCTTTCATGGCATATTGCAGTATCATAATAGACCCTCTGTGTGCTACTTCTGAAACAGCTGGATATTAATGCAAAGTAAGCAGATGATCCTTGTAGGTGGGTGATCAGTGCTTACTGTATTTCAGCATTCTCCTAAATAGGAAAACATCAAATTCTTTAATCAATGGGAAAGCTGAGGTATTACTTGTAGGACTGAGCCTCAAAGCCACATAAATCACAACGTCCTTCTAATCAGAAGAATGCCACTAGCTAATAACATTTTCTGTTGTACCAGGCTTGATGTTTTTATATATACACACATAAGATATATGTTCACTGTTTTTCGTACTAGAACAATTTAGTCCACTGTTATTTAAATTCTTTCAGATTAAGAACAACCAAAAAAATAATCTAATGAACAGTTTCAGTTGCACATAGCTGACAGTGCACGGCGGTTGCCAATCTGCAGCTTGCAAATTATCTGAACAAACAACTAATGATAAATTTAGGTATAGCTCTTACAGTAAATTTTAGACTCTCTGTTTGGCTTTCAAGTCCTTTAGGGAGTCTAGGGTGAAAACAGAAGAAGAAATTTAGCTATTAAAAATTACAAAATACCTAAATTGTCCTGGACTGGATCACTTCTTTTGTAAGATTTCTCTGAAAAGAAGAAAGAGGGAAGAGGAATTTGGCCATTTTGGGGATTCGTCTCTGCTCAGAATCCCAGTAAGGGTACAGATGGAACTCAGGTACTGATGCACTCCATTCCCTGATGTACATATCCATCTGCCAGAGTCAAATTTCCTCGACTGAATGCAAAATCTCTAATTTGGGTTGCAAGATCATGCACTCACATATACATCACTGGAATATACAAGCACTTTCACAAGCATAAGTACAATTATTTTCAGAGTATTACTAAGCAACTGGATAAATTCTCACCAGCACAGCTGTAAGTCAAGAAAAGATTTTACAAAACGCCTTTGTGAAATACACCGAGATTGGATTTTCCATTTAAAAAGTGCGAGCAGAGGAAAAAGGGGAAGGCCACAGATGGTGTGGTACGTGAAATAAGACAAATTTTGGAGCAGACAATTGTTCAAGGGACTTCCCCATGATAACACTGTCATAACTTCAATAGCTTAAAGACACAGTCAGTACAAGATCTATAGGTAGAGAAAATGCCTTTTATTAGACCAACTAGTACAATAGAGGAAAAAATATACAGATTTCCAGATGTTGCTATTTTTAAAGTTTACTAAAGCTTTCAACATAATTTTCTACAATATTCTTGCATTCAGTTTGGGACACTGAGGTATGGATGGGTGAACAACTAGATACTCATCTAGTAAAAAGCTGTTTGAATGGTCAGGCTCAGAGGGAATGGGTTGTACTTTAACTGGAAGTTGGCAGTAAGTAGCACAGGGGTCTATCCTGGGACCTGTCCATTTTAACACTCTTACCACCTTACCACCACTTTTAACACTCACACCTCTGTGGGAAGTGATGCAGTACACTCTCCTCAAGTTTGCAGGTAGCATCAAATTGAAATGACAATTCAGCACACTTTAGAGCAGAGCTGCCACTCAGAGAGATCTAGACAGGATGGAGGAATGGACGGACGGGAACTTCTGTGAAATTCACCAAGGACAAATGCATGGTCCTGCACCTGGGAAGGAAGAGACCCTTGCACCAGTGTAGGCTGGGGACTGACTGGCTGGGGAGCAGCACTGCTGGGAAAAAGGTGGAGTTTTTGCCAGGCAGCAAGCAACATGAGCCAGCAGCGTGCCCTGACAGCAGAGAAGGCCAGCAGCACCCTGGGCTTTATTCACAGACAGAGAGCCAGCAGATCAAGACAACTGATTACACCACCTCTCCTCAGCACTCCAGACTGAGTCTAGTTCTGGGCTCCCCAGTACAGAAGGACACTGACAAATTCCCCAGAGGGCAACTGAGATTGGAGGCCAGAACAGCTGCCCTGGGAGGAGATGCTGAGGGAACTGGGCCTCTTCAGCCTGGAAAAATATGGCCCTGGGGGGATGTAATAGATTGTCAGTCCTTCTGAGAAGGTTATTGAAAAGGAGCCAGGTTCTTCACAGCAGTGTATGGCAGGAGTATGAGAGACAACAAATAAACTAAAAAGAGAGAAGATATTGATCAGCTATAAGGATTTTTTTTTTATTTTATTTTTAGCCATAAGAGCAGTCAAGCATTACAACAGGTTGCTTAGAGAAGCTGTGCAGTCTTCAGACTTGGGAGGCTTTCAATATCCAACTGGATAAAGCCCTGAGCAACCAGGTCTGGTCCCACAGCCGGCCATGCTTTGAGCAGGAGGCTGGACCTGAGGTCCCTTCCAAATTCAGTCATTTTGTGATTCTGTGATTCTTTCCAGAAACCTTCTTCAAGTCCACTCAGAACCTTACCTTTTGCTGACTGTGCCAGTTGGTCTGATAAAAGGTGTTGCCTTTAACTACAGCCTATATCTTGCCTATAATTTCCAAGACTAAAAACCATAAATGTTCCATCAAATGGCAGCATGTTTACACCTACATAGATCATTGCTAGGACTGAACTCATTCAATCCATCCCACAAACCTTTTGAACTGACAAAAATGACTCACAAGTAGGTAGCTGTAATGATCAGCCTGAGTGTTCACTGAGAGTGGTATAATAACCCAAGAAATGCTCTGGCAGAATCCAAAACCAGTGAGACCCAGGTACTGCATGCCCTACTCGAGGTTCTGATAATTTTCCTAAGCTTTTGTTTTTTCTCTTTCATAATTTCTAGTCTTGTCTCTTTTCCACCTTGTTCAGCAAAAGGCTAACTAGTGCACACTAGTAGGTTTAACAGAAGCAGCCTTTAGAGAAGAAATGACAGTATAGAGGAGATTGGGTAGGTAGATCTGTTAGTAGCACAGCTACCAACTTTTGTAAGATGTCTTGCATATAAGTACACAAACCTACAGCCCTTAAATGTAAGGAGGCACTGGCTACTGGGTGCTATCAATTCCTTGTTTTCTCACAGAAAAGCTGGAATCTCAGAGGCACCTTACTGACAACTCAATCACAACTCAGATGAAAGCAGTTTTTTCATGTGCAATTGCTAGCAGGCCCTCACTGATGACTTGGTAAACCCAACGATTCTGATTACTACCTAGTTTGCATAACGTATGACGACTTTTCACACAGTGACTTCATAGCTTTCCATTTGCTGTCCGTCTCTCCAGTTATGTTAACAAGCTTTCCTCCTTTCCCGGAATTGCTTCCTAAACTAGAATGTTCAGCTTGCCTTCCTAGTGTTGTCTACTGACATTGGCATCTAGCAGATGCTCTATCAGCACCAAGGAACGTTCTCTTACATAGTCCCACAAGTACAGCAAATAGCTTTAGAAATCAGGCTGTGATTTTACAATGATCTATGTAAAACAGATCTAAGCTAAAGCTATTGGGAAAATGTGTGTTCTTGCCCTCTTGCCATTGCTTGGTTGTGGCAGTGGTTGAGATAACAGGAGTGGGTGGAGAAATGAATAAACAATGTTGTATGGCAGAATGTGTATAATTTTTAGTTGGGTTGGGTTTTTTGCCTTAATTTTTGTGTGCAACTCACTGTGTGGTTGTACAGGCTCCACTACTCGGACCATGGTAAAGAACAGGAATATGGACCCAGGAAAGATGGCAAATTAAATGAGCTTAAAGCAGATAGGAAAGCACAGGTTAAGAAAATTATTTTCCCTCTGCTTCAAGGCCAAGCTAGGTCTGTGGACTTGCACTAACTTATAGGGAGAAAGGCGTATCTTGAAGTAAACAGAACTTCAAAGATCAGCTTGCACTGAGGCAGTAAGTTGGTTCCAATGGTAAAATCCAATTTGTAAGTTACTATTGTTGCAAGATCTTCCAGGAATCTGAGCACAACAGCATAAAACCACCTGGCTGGTCATGTTCCCTTGAGAGTAATATGACACATTCTCCATCCTAGCCATCATCATGTTGCAACTCTCTTAGCATGTCTCCTTTGGATCATAAGTTATATTTTAAAGCAATCATTCACTGATTGAAGCACTGAGACCAGAATAAATATCTTGCCTTTCCACAGAGCAAACCCCTAATCCTCTGAATACACAAACCAGGCATAAATCTACTTTACAGTAGAAACACACTTCATCTGAAGAACGTTATATTGAAGGATCAGTACGTCAGACTGGTGTGTGGGCATGTAAGTTACAATTGAAATTTTGCATGAGACTGTGTAAGATTTACATATGGATTTCCTTCTGACCACAAAGATATTGCATGTATTCTTTCTGTCAAACCTCCATTTATTTGTGTGTGTATGCACACACATGAACTCCTCAAGGAAAATACGTTAAGGAAAAAGCAAAGATAGTTGGGATGCATTTCTCTGAAGTATAAAACAGCCAGGAAATTGGCTTACCAACACAATTGCTACAGATAATATCACAGACCACATGACCTGTGGTCTTGGATATAAATGAATGTATTTGTGCTTGTTAAACCACAGCGACCTTCAAGCTCTGTGCTAGGAATGAGCTGAAAACTTACTCAGAAGAACATCACCTACTGAATCACTGGTACGATTCCAGAAGTATGTGGGGTTTTTCCTTTTACCTGGAGGTTTTCAGCAAAGCAAAAGTCAGGTTCACACAGCTCCTGCTGTGATAATCGCTGTTACCACTCCCTCTGAGAAAATGCCAGTGAGCTGTGTCCTTTGCAAAACTGATCATTTTGGAGACCTAAAGAGAAATGTGCCCTGACTGTTGGCAGGGAATTATTTTGAATACCTGAACCTTACCAGTTAGTCTTAAAATTGAAGAAACAGCTTATGAAAACTGTCTGGATCTCAGTGTGAAGCCCAGTGGCATTCTGATGACTGAGGAATTTTCAAGGACATAAACCGAGCTCTCAAAATAAGCTGTTGACAATGCAGCAGCTGGAATGCCCCGTGACCCAGTACTTTTGTACTGCTCCATAGAGTGTATTTCTCAACAGAAAACCATTTGGGTAAAACATAAGTTGCAGGATACAGGGCAAGGTTTCCCCTTCAGATTTTTTGCCTGGTTATTTCTCTTCATAAGTAAAGGAGTTGTCAATGTGGAGTTGGAAGAGCTCTTAGGAACTCGTGATTGTAGTAAAAGGACCATGAAAATTAGTGGGTCCCCATTCCTTGCTGTGCGGTTATACTGAAGGGACGGTGTAAGGTGCCAAATAATAAGTCTTCAAAATCGTAACTGTCAGTGTGGGTGTACCACCTCTCTGCGCCCACCCCCAGCATCCCTCAGCCACTAAGCATAACAAGGGCGGGGGTGCCGCTGGCTCCTGCCGACGCCGGGCTCAATGACCCAGGCATCTTTCCGTCGGCCGGGCCGCTCGTCAGAACCCGCCGCGCACCACCCCACGGCTATCCGCCGAAGACCTCGGGGCTGCCTACCGCCTTCCGTCCGGCTCTCCCCCGCGGCCGGCGGCAGGTGTCGGCGGGGCCCCGGTGGACACCCCACCCCTCCGTTGGCCAGCCAGCCAATCACTCCACCCGCAGCCACGCAACCCCGGCGCTGTCAGAGGCTGGGGTTTGGTCGAGGATTCGGCGCCTTTCCACCCACCCCACTTCCCCCCCGGCCTGGCAGCCGCTGTCCTCGGTCCCCGTGAGCCCCGACGGCTCGTCCCGCCGTGGGGAGTGGGCTCTCCCTGCCCGCCCCGGCCCTGCACTGACCAGCTCGGCCAGAGTTGTGCTGTGGAAAAAGTTGCGGCGGTTTTAGAGCCGGGTGGTGTGAGCTGGAGCGTGTTTCGGTGCCCGGTAAATCCGGTGGCTTCAGAGAAGAGCAGCCCAGTAGCTCAGTACTTCCTTCTGCAGATAAGATCTTCGCCTGCGTTCGTCACGGGTGGCGGTGCCGCCGCCGCTGTCCCAGTTGAATTGCTTTCAGGCTCCTCCCGAGGCGAGACGGGGAGCGGGAGAGCGGCGAGGCTGGAGGAGGCAATGCTCGGGGCCGCGCCGCTCCCCCCGGCTTCCTCCGCTCCGCGCAGCCCCGCTCCCCGCTCTGCGGGCAGATCCGGCCGGGCGGCAGAGCCGCGGCTGGCACCGGCATGGGAACCTTAAGGAAAAGGAGAGAAACCCAGTGAGTTGCGCTTTAATTCTCCCGGTCCCGTCTCCCGCTCTCCCGGGACGGTGCCCCGCTACGGGGCGGGCTGCCGTCCGGCGGCAGGTCTGGGGGTCACACGCCTGGGAGCCTGAGAAGCCCGCCCGGCGCGGTGCGCTGCTTCTGTGCTGCCCAGCGGGGCCTTCCGGGGGGCGGTGGTCCGAGCGGCTGAGGCTCCGTTGGGGCCGGGTGGGAAAGAGGAGAGAAAGAAGCACAGGACAGGGTGTGTGAGGGGAGGACGTTGTTTCACCCGTTTGAGTACGGGTGTGCGCAGGCCAGGTTGAGTCTAGCCCGGGCTGGGATAAACCTCACCTCACGGTCCCGGCGAGACGTCTGGGCGGGAGGGGCGGCGCGGCCTTCACCCGGGCTCCGGTTACCTGCGGCACCGCCGGCGGGGCGCGGAGCGAGGGGCCGGGGAGCAAGGCTCCTGTCCACGCTCCTCGCCATGGGAATGCCACCTGCCCCGGTGCCACTTCTGGAGCTGGTGATTGTTTGTTTGTGGTTTCTTCCCCACCGCCAAACAGCGTGCAGTGGAAATGCAGGGTGCTCGTGTCGTGTGTCCCCTCCCCCCCCCGCACAGCTTTAATCTATTTTTTATGTCAAGCAGCTGAGGCAAGGGGATGCATTCTAATGAATGATACGTTAGTCCCAGACGTGTCACCGGCTGAGTTTTGCTTGTCCAGCGCTGCCAGGTCGGCCACGGTGTTATTGCAAACTTTTTTTGGGGTGTGGACACTTTAGTTTTTTCTATGCTCTGTTGCCAAGACCTAAAAATAGCTTGTGCTGTAACTCCTACTTCATTACTACTGCATTGCTAAGATCCTATGCCCTGTGTTCAACAGGCACTGGAATAAAGTTAAGAGGTTTCAGCTTTTAAAAAGAAAACTCTGAAGACCAAACAGGCCCTTGCTCTTTTTATATGAGAACAGGAAGTCAGATCACAAAGCTAAGAAGGAAATTTAGAGAAAGGGGGAAGGGAAGAGAACATTCTTTGCATATCCACTGTTAGCTTAACTACGGAGGAGCGGAGTGAGAGGGCACTACTTCTGCAGGGTCTGGCCTGCATTTTCCTGGCTTTTTTAACTACGGATGCCTGGGGTCAGTGTGGAGTTGTGAGTGACATCACCTGTAGTTTCATGGCTTTCTCAGCATTCAAATGAGACAGAAAAAGGCTTGACTGGGGTGAGGTAGGGTCGTAAGGTGTGCGTATTTCCAACTTCATCCAGGAGTGCCTGTATGGGAATATTTGTGTCTTTTCCTTCCTTTTCTGTATGTGATATGCACACTGGATAAATTTCTCTGCCTTTTTTTTTTTTTTCCCAGGTCTGTTTATTAATGAAGTATAGTGTTCAAAGAAAATTTGTATGAAAGCATCTTAAAGGTGCAGGAGTCACTTCCTTAGGAAGTCTGTGGAGTGTAAATTGTCCCTGAAATAAGCCCATGTTTTATTGAAACACCAGGGGTTGTTGCCCTTTTGTGAACTGTATGGTTATATTTTCAAGTCAGATTTTGAGGTGATTCCTGTTCTTTGCAGGCAAAAATGTTTCAGCGCTTTTCATTGATATAAAAATGTACCTCTTTACTATTTTATGCAGAATTATGAACTTGTATGCAGACAACGAACAGCCTTCTATCTGTAAACATACACATTCTTGAAATCTAAGATTTTATATGATCAAAATACAAGCCTAAAACTAGATATGGGCTTTATTTTGGTCTCTTTTATCTTTATTATTAAAGACATAAATCATGCATGCGATTTTAAAACAACTTAGTAAGAAATAATAGTATAGAATGGATGCCAGTTAATATGCTTTATTTGATTGGTTTTGGTTTTAATTGTGAAATACTCCACTGTAAAGTTGCACTGATATTTTGTTTACCTAATAGTGATTTTCCAAATGAAATTAATAAAGCTAGTCTGGCATTTTCCAGTGTGTGTCTTATTTGATTATGGTTATTTTTTTTTTCCACCTTTGCTTTTGGTGGGCGCACAAATATGTGGTAGTAGATTTCTGCATAACAATATTCCTGTTACGTAGTTTGAGGGGGTTTTATGCTTATGCTGTAATGTAAACATAAGTCCTCAACAAAGAACAAGTACTTCTGAAAATCTTGACAGATGATTGAAGGAGCTCTATAACTGTGTACTCTACAATCCATATTTAGAAGGAGGCGAGGGGGAAGTCACTTACTGAGCAGTCTTTTTGGTGTGCATATTAAGTGGGAGGGTTAGGTCTTTCAGCACCCTAGCTACAGGGGGATAATAGTCCTTTAAGTCTTTCCTCCTTTCCCATGCAGTGTAAAATTTACCACTGGGTCTTCTTGTCTTTACTTCACCATTGTACTTTCTTTTAGGCAACCTGCCCAAGCATGCAGCACAGCCCCTGAATCAACACTTGAGCTGAAGCAGATCGGTCATCATCCCAGCATCTCTCATCTTACCCAGGTCACAATGGTGCCGTTGGGGCACTTAGCCAAAGGGGCCACTTTGGAAGATCTTCTTGAAACCTGCATTCAGTCTTTTGGTGAGTGACTGGACGATTTCAGAATTTTGTTAATTTGTTACCTTTCTGGCTATATTTAGGTCACTTTATAGTGAATTACATTGATTTATTAGTGGAGTTGAAAGGCATAACTGAGAATTTGCTATGCTGTAGGTGACCACATTCTTATAGGTTTGTGAATCTGTTTATGTATATATATGTGTAATATGTGCTGAGAGATTAGAGAGATTAGTGTGACTACTGCTTTTCCTTGAGAGAATAAGACAAATGCCAGTCATCTATACTTCTGTGTGTGGTTTTTTGTTGTTCCTTCAAGTACCAATTTGGTAAACTTTAGCAAGCAATCATTGTATTTGCATATTGTAGTAATATTCTCATAATGTTTGCAAACAGTGTGTTTATATACATCATCTTGAAATTAGCAGGGCTATTTTTAAATTAGATGAATGGAATAGCATTGGATTGCTTCTTGCATTATCTGTGTGTATTTGGAGTTGCTTCTCTGCAAAACAGAAAGAATACAAAAATCACAACTGTATACCTTTTCTAATCTATCAGTTACCCTTCTGTCCTTTTGCAATAAGAACTTAAATGTATGAACAAGCATGACTGTTCCCTGAGTCCTACTTCCCTAGCTTCTTTTCCAACTTTTTTAATTACTAAATGTGTTTCTCTTTTATATTATTGAAATATGTTAGTACTGAAGGCACTCAAAATGATTCTGAATAATTTGCTTGTAAGTAGTTCATCTGTTTGTTAATTGCTGTCTTTCAGCCCTGTAAGCTATTCCCAAACCATATGTGGCAAAGTCCTAGCTGCAGAATAGTCTTTAGAAAATAAATGTACTTGAAAATCCACTAGGCTCCAAAATAATTAACCTATAGGTAAATAGTAACATATAGTGGGGATAAAGCACATAAATACTGTGTAAACATGTAAACAATGACTTACGTTTCACATTAATTGGAAATTTTTATGGCTGTTTTTTTTAACCAGCATGTGCAGAGAGAGTATGGCTGAGAAAAGCTGATGAAACAAGCTGATTGTCAGTAACATTTTGCTTCTTTTTAGCTCTTTTCTCCTCCATTTAATTATTGTAAAGAACATACTCACTGGACTCTATAAAGCCCCAATTCCTAAACAAATATCTATTAAGTTTTGGTTCACTGGGAGTCAGATAAGACATCTAAAGTCTGTGTATGACCTTCATACAGTTTTAATATTCTGACTACTTGATCAATATTAATTTGTCCACATTTTTATGAAAAAAGGTATGATAAATATAATATAAAAATCTAGTAAAATTATTTTGGTGATTGATTTCAAGTCCTGTGGGTGAAACCCTGAATAGGAGATTATTGTTGGCTTAATTTTTTTAATACTTTTTAAATACTTTTTGTATAACAGCATACATATGCTTATGTGTTCTCAGATTCCTGGGCATCCATATGTTATAAGGAATAAGGTGACAAAAGAAAGCAAATGTGCCTGTCTGGTTCAGCAATATATATATGTGAATCTTTCTAAGGGGTTTCTTACCTCAGTTAAGTAAGTCCACTAAATAGGGTTTTCTTGAACCTTGACAGGTGGTACATAGGTCTAGCAAAGTGAATTGTAATGCATCTGCAAACATAATCTTAAACTCACTGTTGATTATTAGGATTATGGTGTGTGGTGCAGAAGTTTAGATTTGGGCAATTCATAGTAGTGTCTTTATTTGTGCATCTTTTCTGACATAATGCATGTTTTTAAGCCATGTTGGAATTTCCCAGTAGAGTATTTAAATAAATAGTAAAATACAACTGTTACAACTATATATAACCTACATAACAAAGTCCTTTAAAGAAGGTTCTTGTAGTTACCAATAAAACCACTATGCAAAGTTCATTCACATTGTTGTGCCAATAAAGGAACAGATGGAAAAAAAACTTTAATCTGGGATTTTGAGGAAGGGTAGAGGTAGGGAGAGAAATAGTGGGAAAACCCCATAGCTGCTGAATGATTAGTAGTAAAGTGAGTGATAGAACAAGTTTCTTTCCATGCATGGTACTGATGTAAAGCTATTGCTGTGTAATAGTTCTATTCAGACTGAGGTTGTATCTTCGGTCTCACATATGCTGACCTATAATATTTTGGGTTTTATTTTAGAAATTAGTTATTGTGATCTGAGCAAGCTTTATTTCAACATTAAAAATACAGAAACCCCTAAGACCTAAGCACAGATTTCCTTTATACATTTTAAGTTTACTTTCTGGAAAAAGCCCTTGATTCATTTGCTGTCTAGGGTTAAGGAGAGCAATATGCAATAGGTCTAGATAATGCATCGCATTTCAGAATATATGCTGCATTATGTTAATATCATACTGCACTTGCTAATAGTGTGTGTACAATTACACAAACAATTCCTGTAGTAAGAATGCAGCTGTATATATGCTCTTGGATTCAATTATACAAGTTTGAAAAAAGCATTTAATGTGTAAGAGAGGCTGCTGTCCACAGTGGTGTGTAAAGGAAGTCAGCAGGTTTATGCGATATTTGCAGAGAATATCATGAGAAGTTCTGATCAAGAAAGTATTAAGAATTAATACAAACTCACAGCTACGAAGAACATAAGTTATTTTTCCTACAGTAAGGATAAGAGGAAGAAATGAGAAGGCTAAGCTTTGCCACAGTCTTGCAAATGGATTCCAGGATGTTTTGTAGAAAGACAATTTTTGTCCAGACAGCCAAATTAATCCAAAACCTGTGCAAAGGAGAGGAGAAGCAAGGATTGGATCTTGGTGATACTGTCTGTGGGTCCACAAGAGTGCTGGGTAGGTGATGACGCTAGAATGTGGACAGTATAGAGTGATTTATTTATTTGTTTGTTTGTTTATTTATTTTAGAAAAGACCAGATGCTTTTTCAGTTTCATTAACTTAATCATCTAAACGTGTACTTGGGTATTATGAGTGTGTGCTCTTTCACTCACAAATTTAGTCGTCTTTAGCTTGAACTGAGGAATGATAGGCATGTGCCTTAGAGACAGTGAGGGTCATATGAGATGCTGTTAGGTCATCTAGATGATCACTACATCTGAGAGATCAGCATTACATCAGTGTTTCAGTAGCATGATGAGAAGGAGGTGCTGAAAGTAGAGGTTTCTTCAAGTTCCATGAAAGTTTGCATCAGGATAGAATCATAGAATAGTTAGGGTTAGAAAGGACCTTAAGGTCATCTAGTTCCAGCCCTTCTGCCATGGGCAGGGACACCTCACACTTGACCATGTTGCCCAAGCCTCTGTCCAGCCTGGCCTTGAGCACTGCCAGGGATGGAGCATTTACCACTTCTCTGGGCAACCTGTTCCAGTGCCTCACCACCCTCACAGTAAAGAGCTGCTTCCTTATATCTAGCCTGAACTTCCCTGTTTAAGTCTAAACCCATTACCCCTTGTCCTATCACTGCAGTCCCTGACAGAGTCCCTCTCTGGCATGCATGTAGGCCCCCTTCAAATGTTGGAAGGCTGCTATGCATTCTCCATGCAGGATGAGTAAGATGAGTCATGGAATGGTTTGGGTTGGAAGGGACCTTAAAGATCATTTAGTTCCAACTCCCCTGCCATGGGCACAAACACCTTCCAATAGATCAGGTTGCTCCAAGCCCCATTCAACCTGGCCTTGAACGCTTCCAGGGAAGAGGCTTCTGCAACTTCTCTTTGAAGACATTATCCTTTGTCCTGTCCCTACGTGCTGTTGTATAAAGTCCCTCTCCAGCATTCTTGCAGGCCCCTTTTAGGTACTGGAAGACTGCTCTAAGGTCTCTCCAGAACCTTCTCTTCTTCAGGTTGAATAAGCCCAACTCTCAGCCTTCACAGAAGAGGTGCTCTAGCCATCTGATTATCTTTGCGGCCATCCTTTGGCCTCACTCCAGCAGTCCCTTCTTGTGTTGGGGCCCCAGAGTTGAATGCAGAACTCCAGGTGGGGTCTCACAAAAGCAGAGTAGAGGGACAGAATCACTTCCCTCTACCTGCTGGACATGCTCCTTTTGTTGCAGCCCAGGATATGTTTGGCTTTCTGGGCTGCATGCATACACTGCCAAGTGTTGTTAAGCTTCTAATCAACCAGCAACCCCAAGACTTTCTCTTCAGGGGTGTTCTCAATCCAGTCTCCTCTGAACCTATATTTGTGCTTGGAATTGCCTTGACCCAGGTGCAGGACTTTGCACTTGGCCTTGTTGAACTTCATGAGATTTTCATGGGCCCACCTCTTGAGCCTGTCAAGGTTCCTCTGGATGGCATCCGTTCTGTACAGCATGTCAACTGCAACACGCAGCTTGTCGGTGTTAGCAAACCTGCTGAGGGTGCGCTTGATCCCCCTGTCCATGTTACCAACAAAGATGTTAAACAGTGCTGGTCCCAGTACTGACACCTGAGGAACACCACTTGCTGCTGAACTCCACTTAGACATTGAGCTGTTGACCACACCCTCTGAGTGTCACCATCCAGCCAATTCCTCATCCACTGAATGGTCCATCTGTCCAATTCAAGTCTCTCTAATTTAGAGACAGTAGTGTCAATTTGCTATCTTCCTGCTTTGTCTGTACTCAAGTCCTTAAAGGTTACTTAGAACTACCTAACAAACATTTCCAAGAGTGCACTTGAAGGTCATGCTTTATACAAACACTTGTGTCTTCCTAAAAACATTTGAGGGTCATTTGAGAGGTGAAAAATCCCTAAGACCTCAGAATTTTAATGTTACAAAAGTATTTCTGTCCTTAACCTTGGAGTGCAAGATCTTACTCACTAGCCTCTTACATTTGAGTACTAGAAGCATGTTTATTATAGCACACAGAAGACCTATGCTTATCCTACAATTCGGGCACTTCAGTTAGTGCTAGACAAGATGAGTGTGCTTAATGGAATAAAGATATCATGAAACATCCTCTTTAAAAGCATGTCACCATGCAGTGTCCCTGTGTCTGGTTTCTTGTAAGAGATGTAAGTAAAGGGCTTTGGGAAAGCAAACAAAACATTTCCCATAGCATCTGGCGTAATTGTATGTGGAAGTTCAGCCACAGTAAACTGTTTGCAGTGAAGTTAGTTGTTTATACTCCAATGTCAGTCTTTAATATAAAACCAGAAATTAAAGATGTAAACCCATGGCTACTACTTTTCAAAGAAGTTAAAAATCGTAACTGCAAAGATAGCAATGTTCGCAGTAAAACTTATGTGAACCTAGTTGCAATTTGCAGCTTCTCATGGTTGTAACACTCTTGGACAACTAGTTCTAAGATGAAATTATGATATAAGTTGTTCTGTGGTATCTGATCGGTGCTAAACTAGCTGGTTGCCTCAATGTGTGATAAAGTGAAATGTCTGCAAACAAACCTTAGAAATTCTGGAAACCACTTCCATACTGATCTGGATGAAAGATGCCATTAATCTGATAGAAATCAGAAATCTGTCAAAGGTGCTGGTGCTGATCTTGTCTTAGGTGCTAGCTGCCTAAAACTGTACAAGTTAATCACAGTTAACATTTTATAGAATAAAAATTAACTACATTAGCAGAGTAATTAGCTGTCTAGTTGTGTGAACAGATAATATTTCTATAGCTAACTCGTTTATCAATGCCATGCAAAAATATATTGAATCTTAGTAATTCTTTGAGAGCCAAGAAACTATTGCATCCATTTTATAAACAATGAAGCAGTCAAGTTGGAGTTCTCTCATTAAGAGAACTGTAGCCATTTTTTCCTCTAAACTACAGAAAATTTGAAAATTGTATCCATTTTTACCCCTTTCAGTTATCTAGAAAAACCTGCTGTACTCTTAACATAAATATATTTTTCAGTCTGGTTAAAACATACAATAACTGCTAAAACAATCACAGTTCAGGTGCTGAGTTTATCTGTGTCCTTTTACCCAATTTACTATATGCCAAATTCTAACATAGAATTTTGACTCAAAAGCAGTTACTTCTTTCAAGGCCTATGCACATCCACAGAAGGCAAATTTGGTCATTTACTTCCTTCTGTTAGGTTAGCCTGAGCAGTCATCTGTTTTTCTCTCATGCTCCACAAACTTGCAGGGTTCCACCCATCGCCGGTGAAGCCTAGGCTGAATGTTGAGGTCTCCAGTCCCAGTTAAAGTTAGTTAAACTTTAGTTTAAGTAAGTAGTTAAAGTTTGTTCATGGTATTGTTCTGTATTAAAATGTTGTTGATCATTGTGTGTTAAGTAATCTGGGTGCGATTTGGTCAAATACAGTGCAGAAACTGTAGTATTGCTTGGCAACAGAAACTACGTTAATGATCAATTAATGACATTGTGGGAAAAGAAGAGTCATTACTGCTCTGGAGAATGCATGACATTGTGGGAACAGAAGAGTAGTTACTGCTCTGGAGAATTCTAAGTGCTGTTTAGCTCCCTATTAAAGTTAATTGTGATTGTACCAAAATGAAAACAGGTTTCTGTTTTTAACCCAATGTCTGTGAAAAAACTTTCTGAAAAAAAAGAAACTTTACATACCTTTACGTATAATTTTAAAGTTCTATTTAGCTAATTTGACTTCAGTCTTTTCAATAGTTCTTGACTTTGGAAAATTAATTAAAAAAATGATGAAAACTTAGACTTTTTGCTTTATAAAGCAGTTTCCATTTTACTTATATTTACCACAAGGGTATGACAGAAAATTCGGCCTTCATACGTCTAAGTATAACTTCAGAAAAACAACATAAATTTTATTTAACAATGCAAAAAAGCTTAGATAGCAATAGAAAATAATTAATTCCCCATTCATGTATGAGTTTAAGTCTTTCTTCACCTCAATCTATGTATGAAGTTGAAGCGAGAAATAAGTCACTTGTCCTTTAAGCTTTCCCAAGCTTTTTCCTTTCTGTGTTAACTGTTTTCATTGTGTATGCTTTAGTGTGAAGTCTTTCAGTGCTTTGCTGTGTGTTGCCAAGTGTAAATACATATGTTTGCATTGGTTTTTAAAAGTCTGAAGAAGGGGCTTCCTTAGACTGTTACATAGTTCCATGTATCTTTTTGTTATGCAGGTCAGGCTGGAGATTAGAAGCTAAGATAACTTTCTAAACATGATACCACTTCCCCTCCCCCCCCCCCCCCCCCCCCCCGTTTCTGAGATATGAAGGTGCAAGTGCAAATAGCTGGGAAAAGGTAAGAGTGTAGCTATTGGGAGCTGTTAAGATTGTACTGGAGATGATTTTAGGAATCTCCAAACACCACAGTTTTAAGATTCAGATATATATAGAAGTCACGTTAAGAAAAATTCAGTGCCTTGTGCCACTTCTATTTGATGAAAGATCATTAAGAGAGAATTTTTATTTTGAGATGTGGAGCTCCTTTGGCAGAGAACAGCAGTGTGAGGTGTCAGGAACGACTTTTCTTTGTTGACCTTCACATTTTTTTGGAAGAAGATTCACCTTCAAAATATTCACTTTGGGTGTGGGCGAGATTGGCTTCCCCTTTTGTTCAGGAGAGCCAGTTACGTTTGATGTTGATCTCCAGTATGAGGTGTTTAAAAAAAGTATTAAAAAAAATAAGTACTTGTTTAGGTTGAATAACATAGAAAATAATCAGATACCTTTATTAGTAATATTAAGGAATGCCTTGCAGCAGTACTTAGGAGGCATAAGATTCTGCTCTGCAGTAGGCCAGCTGGTACGATGGGGCCAATAAAGCTTACACTTGGAACACGTGGGATTGTTTCGCTGATGAATATTTGGCATATTGCAGCTGGCTTGAATCAGCAATTGGAAAACTTCTGTATGTAGATATTTGCTAGTGCTACCTGCTGATTAGGTATGTTTTAAGTTCAGCATAAAGCTGTGGGTTTTTTCTGAAACTTTGATTCTTTTGGTCCATGGTAAACAAGAGATGTTTTAGTCTAAGAATGAACTGTTATGGCTTAACTTCGGTCATCAGCCAAGCACCACACACATGCTCACTTACCCCCATCTCAGTGGGAACGGGGAGAGAACTGAAGGGTAAAAGTGAGAAAACTTGTGGGTTGAGATAAAGACAGTTTAATAAGTTAAAGGAGGAAAAAAACCCCCAACAAACCCAAACCAAACAACCAAACCCCAAGCAAAACCAAGAAAAATATGTGATGTAAAAAACCCCAATTGCTCATCACCAGCCCACTGATGCGCAGCCAGTTCCCAAGCAACAGCAGCCCTGGCGAACTTCCACCCATTTTTTATTGCTGAGCATGACATGCTATGGTATTGAGTATCCCTTTGATCAGTTGGGATCAGCTGTCCTGGCTGTGTCCACTCCCATCTTCTTGCCCACCTTCAGCCTACTTGCTGGTGAAGCAGTGTGGGAAGGCATGTCCCAAATGCTGCGTTAGCAGCAGAACTAAAAATTTTAGTTTTCCAGAGAGTCTGTAAGCACTAATTCCAGAAATATATTTAGAAGTTAGAGGAAAGACTAGGAAGCTTAGGTATGTAAGGAAGGGAATCCTGAAACAATAAGTCAGAAATATTAGAGCAGGACTCATATTGAAGTATTCATCAGTAATGAAAATTAAGGCCAGGAACTGGGATCTAAGCAATCTTCAACATCAACATCTCTCAGAGAAAAGCAGCTTGGTGTCTGCCAGTTGTTACAGTTTCAACCTTCGGATAGGTCTGACTTCCTGCTTCCTTGGATCTTTTGACTGGCTGCCCGAGGATCAGTCATGCAGTTAGGAAGCTTATTATAAAACACTGCAGTTGTGGGATGACTAAGTGCTAAGCATGCAGCTGGGTTCAGTGGTCAGTTGTGATAACAGCCTTAGAAGTTTCTGATTCTATTCTGGGCGTCTCCTTTGTCTTGTCCATCAATACTTACGCCACAGCTGTGTTGCCAGGCATCACGCTTGAATTATTCAAGTTGCCTGCCGCTTAAAAGCTGCACGTGGCTTCAGTATCATGATTTAAAGCATTGTAAAAGTCTTGAACTCTCAAATTATGTTTTGTAGGCTTTGGTGAAAAAGACTATTTGATTAAAAAGTTCTCATCTAAATTTGCTAAAATCAATATTTTAAACATGCTGTAGAACAATGTATGGGGGGGTGTGTGGTAACTTTTTATCTTGTTCTATGTACTTGATCTGAATTTCCAAGGCTAATGGAATGCTTTCCACCCACATTTAATCTGGTTTCTCTCGAAGTACATTTTAATTTCTGAAAATCATCCCATCTCCGCTTGACAAGAGCTTTTATCTTGTTTTCATTTTAAAGAATTACCCACCCAGAGCTCTTGCTGCAAGATGTAGTTTTCCAAAAAGCTGTTTCTGAGAGAGAGTAATGGCTTTCCCTTGAGGTTTTTCTCCCCTAATGTTCCCTACCCTCATACTGAGCAGTCTTATTATCCTTTTGGATGCATATTAGACTCCCTTGTGAGTCTTGGATACATCTGCATTGTTAATGAACATTTAGAAGAGCAGTAGTGGGTTCCCCTGCCCCCTTCCCTCCTTTCTGTAGCAAGTTTGAAGGGGTAAGTAAACATGGAGAAGCATCCAGTTTAAAGGGTTTCTTCCAACATCTGTGTTTACTTGGCTTATTTAGCATTCTGTGGGTGCAAGGATTGATCACAAAGTAGTATGATTCTCTGGAATATACTTGTTTGTTCTCATTTTAACTTTGGAGTTTCCACTCCTAAGATCAAATACTTGTGTAAATAAATTTATGTATGACTCGCTTAATAGTTGCAAGCACATATGGACAATAAGACTATTTATTTACTAAAAAAAAAAAAAAAGAAAAAAAAAAGCTTTAGAGCAATTCGCTGAATAGTTTGGTGCTTTCTACTAAACGTTATAGCTTTCTTGTTGCGTGAGGGGGAAAGCTCCCATCCTGCGCAGAACTAAATGTAAGCTGGAGAGCTCAAGATTCCACCTGCTTTCAGCTGCAGCTAAAATTAAAACAATCATTCCTTTACCTAATTAATGCCTCATCTTTGTAAGGACATTGTAATTAAGTTATGTTATTTCTGAAAGATGTTAAGCACTTAAAATAATTGTTTAAAATGAAGAAAAATACACTAAGGATATGCACAAAGATCTGCATTTGGGGTAATCAGTTGTAAAAACAGTAAAGTCTTTGTTATACAGCATTTCTGCAGAAAAGTATCTCAATGTGAAGATGAATTTTAAAACTGAAAAAGGTTTAATAA
Source organism: Myiopsitta monachus (assembly GCA_017639245.1). Lineage (NCBI taxonomy): Eukaryota > Metazoa > Chordata > Aves > Psittaciformes > Psittacidae > Myiopsitta > Myiopsitta monachus. The sequence goes on from CM029924.1 coordinate 24,370,489, forward strand.
TAGTCTACCATTGCAGAAGCTCTAAGATAAGTGTGTGCATAGAAGGATGTGTGTGCCTAATAATTTTTTTTATATTTATACATTATATATGTGTATTTGCATATATAAAAATGTACATGTAGATAAAGGTATTATGTACAGGATATTACAAATAATATTCTAACTCTGATACTAAGACCTCCTCTGGGCTACGATATTCAGGTGTGATTCATAAAGGTGCAAACTGCAAAGGCTTCAGAAAAGGACATCAAAGTTGACCAGAGATCTAGAAAACACGGCTTCTGAGGAAAAAGGTATTGTGTTTCCTAGCTCAGAAGAAAGACGAGGGGAGCAATCCTTACATAGAAAAAATATATTGATAAGAAAAGAAATGTTTTTCCTCTCTGCTGGGAGCCAGGCATAATGGGCTTAAGCTGCCCAAGTTGCCTGAAGTCTTTGATTAGACAGTAAGGAGAACTCTTTAATGATGGAGATGCTCAAGTGCTGGAATAAATCACCTACAGAGGCTATGAAATCCTTGTCACTGTAGAACTTCAGCAACAAATTAAACTGTTCCTGAAGCATACTGGCTTTGAGATTCTGCATTGGAGCAGAGGAATGAGTACATTAGCTCCTTAGCCCTTATTTCTGCCATCAACTGAATTTTCAGGTGTCATTAAAATATAAAGGCTATTTCCAGCCTGAGAACTAAGCACCCTTGTTTAAGTTGAATCTACTGGTTCACCCTCAATGATAGTGTTGTAACTGATGAGCAGGATGGTGGTTTCTCGTTAATCTGAGTCTGACCAAATGTGATCAATTTAATGAAGAGAGTTAAACGACTACCTCTGTTACAGGGTATGAAACTCCAAGTAGCAATAATAAGCCTGCAGTTGCACAAGTTTTAAGCTGAAGGGGAACAGTGTGCTTCCTGTTCGTGAAGGGAAGTTCCAGGAAGTGTCCATGAAATACCCATGAAATATTTCATTCAATTTTGTTTGCTTCTAGCCACTCCAAGGTTTTCTCGTAGTACTGCACCTCACATATGAGGCAGAGACATTGATTTACAGCTGTTTCAGTTCAGTCACTAAACCCTAGCATGTACTCCCACATCTACCTCCATATTTCATACATGTCCATGTGTTTCATCAAGGTCTTTGAGACCTTAAGAACATCAGTTGGCCCAGTTTTCAAATCACATACTGCTTTAATAATCTTTGCAGAAATTTGTAACACCATTCCCACACCATCTTCTTTAATCCACCAGAAAAAAAACCCAAACCAAAAAACAAATTAAAAAACTACACCACTTCGCAGAAATCTTAAAGAGTTCTGTGTAGCACTAGAGTATAGCAGTATATCAACCCACGACTTCCAGCTTTGCACTTAACAAGATGTCCTTGTTTTGGCTGGGATAGAGCTAGTAACACACCAGTGTTTTACTTGTTGCTAAGTACTACTTGACCTAAGTCAAGGACTTTTCACTTTTTAGTTTTATTTCTTTCTGTTATCTCTCGTTTCATTGCTATTATTCTTAGTAGTATCTGTATTTGTAAATTTATTTATTAGTAGTAGTATTCAGCCTGGAGAAGAGAAGACTTTGGGGGCACTTTATAGCAGCCTTCCGGTACCTAAAAGGAGCCTGCAAGAATTCTGAAGAAGGGCTTTTTACAAGGGCATGGAGTGATAGGACAAGGGGGGATGGCTTTAATCTGAAAGAGGGTAGATTTAGATTAGATATAAGAAAGAAAATCTTAACTGTGAGGGTGGTGAGGCACTGGAACAGGTTGCTTTGAGCAACCTGGTCTAGTGGAAGGGGTCTCTGCCCATGGCAGGGGGGTTGGACCTAGATGATCTCTAAGGTCCCTTCAAACCCAAACCCTTATGATTATATGATAGGATTCTATTGTAATTTATTATTAAACTATTATTATCTCAACCTACGTGCTTTATCTTTTTTTCTGATTCTCCCTGTCGCACTGGGGGGGTCAGGGAATGAGCAAATGGCCGCATGGTACTTAGCTGACAGCTGGAGTTAAACCACGACACAAGATGCTTTCTTGCATTGTATAGTTTTTGGTGCTACTTTTTGATAACCACTGAAAGACATACAGGAGTTTAAAAGTTATTCATGTTCTTGGTAGCTTAGTCACAGATCACGTGATGTCAGTGCTCTGTGATTCACTTCTGATTCATTTCAGATGGTACACTAGGTGATAAAGTTGGAACCTGCTTATGAAATAAAGACAATGCTTATGAAATAAAGGCCTCTTAGACCTAGAAAAATTAACTTTTCTTTATTGCAGAATTCAGTTCAGTAAAGACATCCTTGGCGATCTTCCTGTTGCTTATATTGCACTCATGAGTAGGAAGGTCTCAGAACAATTATCTTGTCTATCAAACATGCTCTTTAAGTATATTTACCACAGGGTTGGTGGCCATCACCACTTGGTGAAAAGCAGGCAATATGTTCTTGAAGCCTGACTTGTTGGCTTTTGTGTATTTTGATTCTTTCAAGTATTCACTAGAAACAAGTGATATGTCAGTTTATTTCTATTTCACAGATAATGGGGAGACACCAATTGGATCATGCAATATAGTGGCCAATGGGCCTAGATTAGGATGTTCTCACTCTTGTGTTTACTGAGTCTCACGCGCAATGGAATTTTTGTAACTGTAGTTTTTAGTGTCTTTGAGTTACTAACATAGATAATAACATATTTAGCCCTAAATGTTTTTATGTTTTCTCTGCTGTAGTTAAATACTGGAAAAGTATATTCAGCTCCTGTTGCCTTGTTTGTTTTAGAGAATATTTATTAAACCAACTTGGTACAATAAGGGACTTTACATGAGGAAAAGCATGTACCTAGTGGGTTATTTGTGTTTTGCTGCAGTAAAACAAAGCTGAGGATTATACAGTATTTTATAGTTTTCTTTAAGATAAATTGTCTGAAACACACCCATTCCACTTTATTTAGTATTCACTTAGTGGTTTTTGCTTAGCAGGGTGTGTGGTTAGAAACAGGTATACAAACGGAAATAAAAATGAGTCTCAAAGTTTTAAAACAAACTGCTGGAGGTTCAAGAGAGTGCTGTAAAGGCGTTCAGAAACACTCTAGCAATGCAGTCAGGAAAGTTCTCTTATTTGCTTCACCATTTGCAGGGAGGCAGTTTAACATAACTTTTGTTACTTCCTTACACACAGCTGTTTAGAAGGTTGGCTCTCCGAAGAGACCTAGTGGTCAGAGATGTGGAAAATCCAGTGACAGTTCAGAAACTGAAACTGAGCTGGAGTCTGTTCTTGACTTTTACCAGTTTAACTCCATGATTTGTTTTTAATTATGACTTTTTGAAATATAAATAGAAGAGGAATCAGACTCAATATTTTCCTCTTTAGTAGTATTTGCTGTATCATGGTGCATGCACTTGAAAAGTGCTTCCTTTTAAAGCTGGGCAGGAAGATGACGTTAAATATTTGATATGACATGTGTTTGTAAAATTATGTGCTGCTACAATTCCATTAAGGCTTGCTGCTCAGTGCTGAACTGTACTGGGAACCTTAAGATTTTTTTGCTGTGGAGTTTTTTAATTTGGTTTTAAACCATCAGTAATGCAGTGTTTTTCTTTGTGGAGATGAGCCTTTTAGTTTGGTGAAAGAACGGATAACACCATACTCAGTACTGCTTTAGCGTGTGCAAAATAATTGCACGTCATCATAATGCATTCTATCTCCTTTGTGAGATAGTTAGGTCTCGATGCTATGAAGCATAAATGCACTTTTATTATGCAAGAAAATACCATAAATGTGTTGACCTAATCACTAACAGTAGACAGAACATACTGTTTTTCTCTGTGTCATGGTAAATTGGAAAAGTGATCTTTGAGAGGACAGAAATTCAATCTGGAGCTTTGTGCCAAGTGCTACCTATGTTATGTAATGGCAGAGGATTTTGGAATATGCACAGAGGAAAAACTGCTAGGAGAGTGATTTATTTGCTGTCTTTGTCAGCTGGAGATGATCTATATTGAGCACTTCTGAAAAGTTGGTGATTTAATTACAGTTGTATATACTTAATAGTATGTGTGCACATAACCATTTGGCTTCCAAGTTGAGCATATATTGAACTGCTTTTCTGATTAAACAAGAGTTGTTGGATGGAGGTTCTGGTAGAACACCAAGTTTTGTAAAATGGATGCAAATTGATGCAGGCCTCTGTATGCAGGCCTAAAATAATTTTACTCTTCCTGAAGACACTGGAAGAGTACAAAATGCCAAATACTACAGGCCTGAGTAAGTATGAGAATGTGAAACAGGGAATGCATAAACTTTGGTTCATGCTATAAAACAGAGAACTTGTGGTACAAGTTAAGAGGCTTTATTTAAGTGTAATTTAAGTGTAACTACAGAAGGTAGATTTAGAAGTGGTCTCTCATGTTAAGTGGGGAAGATCACCTGGAGCATGAAGTTCTCATTCTGGGCCTGATAGTGCTGAGTTGGGTGCTCCATGGTCACAGAGGGTCTGCCAGAGCTTGCTGATCAGGATTTTTCCACTTGTCTTGCCTGAGAGGCTGGCTGTAGTAAGATGTTTCAAGACTGTTTATTGTGCTGAGTGTCCTCCAAACTGACTATAATTTTTGCTAGAGGAATGAAGTTACCTATACCAGCTATGTCCTGTGCTTCCAGGGCTTCACAGTTAGACAAACAGCAGCTTTACTTGTAAACTACAGATCTAGGCCATTCTGAGCCATCTTCCTACTAAACTGCATCGACTCTGCATAAAATAGTGTCAGCCTGTCTGCCAGTTTAAATTAAAATTTGGTGGAAAGAATCTCAAAGAATTGCATGTGTAGAAGAGACACATCCAGATTGGTGCTCACACTGGTGTAGGAGCAGTTGTGTGAGCGCAGCAGCAGTCTGATTTGATTTGCTGTCTGGCCAGTCAGCCTGGATTCAACCACATGTATTGCCTTTAAGCATGAGTGAGGAGTTACGGCAGTGTTGCGGGGAAGAGAAGGAAAAGACTTTCAGGGGAGCATATTGTGATAATTGGACTATTGTGTAGTGAAGAATAGTAGAGACAGATCTAGAGGAAATCAGGCTCTATTAGTTCTATGAAAGATCCAGTGTATTGTTCAAAAAGAAAGACCTGGGCTCTGGGGTTCTCTCTTCACATTTGGTACCTTCCTGTAGAAGGGCATAGGAAACTCTTGCTTAATGACTAACATGGATTATCTTGTTTTGCAAGTGGGCTAAGTTTAATGTTCTTTTTGATGTTGTGCAATTTAAAAATCCTTCCCCCCCATGTTAGATGCCATTTCATATGCTGCAAATCTGCTCTTTTACCTTCCTTTTCCATTTTACATTATTGGGCATTGCTTCTGTATATTGTTCCTGTAAATGCTGTTTTAAGTGATAATTGTATTTATCCTCACAGGGGACAATGTATTTAAAATTATTTAAAATGGTAAATCTTATTTTGTGTTTGCAAGGGTGTCTAATTCCAATTCAGGCTACTTTAGTTCTCTCGTGGCAGGTGTAGGAAAACACCTACTGTTAATATTTACAAACACTTCCACTACTGTGTTACAGAAATTAAAACTTTTAAACATTCTGCTACATTTAATGTCCTTGATCTTTTCTGAATATGGAAAAAAAGTCCACAAGACCTTTAGATAGATCTCATCTAAAAACCTTCTTAAGTGACATCCTTGTAACACATAGTTTGAGGAAATGTGTTAGGATATTTAGGTCCATCACAGGGAGCATCAATAGGTTAATCTATGGGCTTCTGCATATGTTGTATCTCATTCCGTGCATTCCATGGAATCTGTGCATGTACTTTGGTGTTATATATGTCAGCTGTACTAACAGCCTTACAAACACTTAAGAATATGGCCATTCTTTCTGATAAGTTCAGTTGTGCCACTGACTGACTAGTATGGATCAGTAACTGAATTCTTTTGCTCTGCAACTCAATTTGTTTCAAAGGTTATACTCATCTGCCTAAAGCTAAGCATTTAAGTGCATTGCTGGGCTGGGATCATTAAAAATAATTACTGGTATTTTGAGTGCTTTTGACACTTGCTTTTTTGCTTGCCTTATTTTTATTTATTTGTTTATTTATTTAAATTTGGTAAGGATCTTCCAAATCCTGCTATGTAGCACTCATCAGAAAAATGATGCACTTCCTAAGTTAGTAGGTTACTGCTATTTTTGAAATAGCGTAGGTGAACAGGCCTGGTGAGAATTAGTGTTCTGAAAAAGCCTCTTTTACCAAGTTATAGCAAGATGTCAATATGAATACTCCTTTTTTTCAGATTTAGAAGGAAATGCATATCAAAACAACCAGCTGCTAAAGATAATTCTGGCTATGCATCAGCTTATCATCTCCTCTGCAGACATGCTCCAGAAACTCATTGATCTATATCCTTTTTAATATTCACCTGCTGTTAAGGTAATATTAGATAACTTGACAGTTTTGAAATGGGTAAGTAGAGGATATTTAATATTTGGGTCTATTACTGTTCCATTATTTAAGCAATATACTCATTCTTCACAGGTTTTGGTTGTGGTTTTGGTTTGTTTAGGGTTGGGGTTTGGTTGTTTGTTTTTTTGGGGGATTAGCTTATCAACCACAGAACAAAAGGTGAAACTCCAATTCAGATTTTAAGTAGGATAAATCACCCTCCACTGGACTTTGTCGTAATATCTAGCAGGTGTAAGATTAATGTAGGCACCTCAGTTAGGTCCTGTGAACCTGAGCCTAGGTTTCAGATCTCTTTCTCTCTCTTTGTCCTCCATATAAGTGGAAAAACAAGAAACAAAAGAGCAATTCTTAAAAATATTCTAATTGTAACATCTGGAGATGAAACATTTCAACAAATATAATTTTTTTCTCACACTATCAAAATTAAAATGCACTGGAATAAATAATAAGCTTTTCCCTCCTATTTTCCTCTCATTTTGAGGTAACTGCCTGGAGTCATAAAAGTGTGTTTCTGGCTCATTGCATTTTTCACGACAAAGCTACTAGATCATATTGGCAATACTAGCCTTTAAAAAAATAATAATTGTGGCATATATTACCTGACTTATTAGCTTTAAAGAATGTTTAAACCTAATCAGATAGGGGACTAGGTACAGGAAGTAGACCTGACATGCTAAGAATCTCCAGCCAATTTTTATAGAGTTTAATTTAGATAATCCTTTTTTTTCCACAAACTCTGTATCTTACTGGCTTTTAAAAGCAGCATCATTTACAACCAAGCTTTACTGTAATGTTGGGTTCTGACTATCCTGCTGCTTCTCTAAACAAGTGTTAGATCAAGTGTGCTAAGCTCCAACTGTGCTGTAGTGTGCATTTAATTTATTCTCACATGGTCTTTGAAAATGAAAGAAACTGATTGCTTGTATGTTTTTGAGAAGTAATGTTTTCTACAGTCGGAGAAGTGATTCAAACTTTTATCAGACTTGCAATTTTTGCAAGCTTATTTTTTGACTCTGTGCATAGCTCCCTGTAAAGACATTGGAAGGTAAAGACAGTTTTGAATGGATCAGATAGCCTGGGCTCTTGTATTTTGAAAAGCCTTGCAGATGTTCCAGTTTCACCATTTTCCATCCCCTGAATTACATGAGTGATTTTTAGATGGTTATGGGTGATTTGTGAACCATCTAAATTCAGACATTCAGTTCTGGGCCCTTCAAAATGTTTGGGAACTTACTCAGACCTCACTGGTTCTATATTCAGCCTAATTTAAGCATTTAACATGGGTGTTTGCATTGTGGGTGGTACGTCCCCTCAGTTCTGGTAGTTTTAGGCTTCCGTTAATTTCAGTCAGATTGTGGTAGGATTCGCAAGGTATTTTCATTAAGTTGCATGTGTTAGCACTGAAAATATGTGTGTTGTCTACAGCAGAAGGAAGGTATGCATAATCCATTTTCCAAATGGAATTTCCATGTCTTCAAAAGACATTAGCTACCTTATAAAAATGTGCTTTATAGAGTTAATAGACTAAAAATATTTCCAGTTATCACAGCAAGTCAAATGAAAACTGTTGTTTAGTTAGAACGGTGAGATTTGCAGAGAGAAGCATTTCACATTTTTCTCTACCATTGTATGCAACTGGTTATGTTTAAAAGAAAATAGCATCTTTTTTTTGAAAATCTTTAGTGAATTGTAATTAACTGAAAAGGCTTTCTTCCCAGAAGCAGTAATTGATGAATTTAGTATTACTATTTCAGATGCTTGGGAGATGTGCAAGTGCATGAGCTTTATTAGAAATTGTGAGGCATGTTGAAGAAAAAAAAACATGTAGAAAGCAGAATCATTTCACTAGGCACTGCTCAGTACTTGGGCAGCTACATTAGTATTACAGTAGTCACATGTGCAATAAACTTTTGCTAACAGTCCTGTGATATACTTTGTATACACTTGTGTAAAACCCTAAACTGGTATTATTTGTCATCAGTAGAGTGATTCCTATTGCTTACAGGTATGGAAGTATCAAGCATGTTACATTTCATATCATATGTGAATGGATGTGGTTTTCCTTAACAGTTTTCTACCTATCTTAATGCTTTAGAAAGTAAATCTTCCATGCTGTGTGTAAAGATATGCTATTTTGTGAGGTAAGAATATTCTTGCTTGATAGGTATTAGTCTGCAGCTATCGCTGTGCCATACGTAAGAATGCTTTTGTATATGTTAAGCTGATATTAAAAGGACAAACAGCTATACTGCTTCAGCTTTTCAAGGTTCACTTTAGTAGTTTTACATAGAAAGACCCAGCTGGCTTTGTGCGCATCCATTGAAGCTGGTGCATGAATTATTGGATCACAGTTTTGAACTGAGTCTTGTATCTTAAACATCAGTGAAAACTGATAGTGCTAGCATTGGTAGTATTGTGTCTAATATTATGTCGTGGGTGGAGGGGTTAGAGACTTAAACCAGTACATATTATTGTATAGGTCTACTAAAAAAATGAAGTGGGATATTGCGGCTGGTTTTATATTGAGGAATCTATTGTATTTAGTAGGTAATTCTCATTAGTAATTCCACTTAGTCACTTGAAATGATTCTGGAACACTTTTCAGCCTTACTGATGTTAGAGTAAAACCTTTATTTTTGTGTTTCTCTATTTTCAATGTACAATAGGTATTGGATTACAGAGTTCTGGGTTATGTTCAAAATGGACTCTAAACTATCCACAACTATGGAGGAATTTCAAGAACTGGTTAAAGCTAATGGTGAGGAGTTACACTGTCGTCTGATTGACACAACTCAAATGTGAGTGCTGAAGTCTCAATATGCTCAGAAAACAAACTTTTGCTCTTAATTTCCTGTATTCAAATATAATGTCTCTCAGTATAGCAGCATAATTGTCCTATAGTGGATTAAATTTATAAGTCATGTATTACCTATCCTCAGAAGAGTTTATACTTCATTATAGATGTTATATATATATATTACAGAGAGAAACAGAATATATTTCAAGAATGGCTTTGTTTGAATTTAATTGCACTGTAGACTTTCTGCTGATTCTCTATGCTAGATGAATTTTACTCTATCCAGGCAACCTAGAAAATTTGTAGAGGCCTAATGACTTTGAAGGATCACTTGAAGTCAATGGGAGAGGAGAATGCATTTTGATTGGGTAACAGATGAGGTTAAAAAAGTGTGTTTATATTTTTAACACCAAAAGTAAGTGAAAAGATGTAGTTTATTACATTGTAAAACTCTTGATTCTATTCTATGTGATTTTAGTTAGAAGATTACTTGTCCTGTCAAGAAAAAATCCTACAGCTATATATCACATAGTTCTTTCTTGGGAAGAGAATCTTCCCTGTTATCAAGGAGACTAAGATAGCTCTGTAGAACTCTCTAACAGTGTCAGTTTGTACTTTGGTTGGAAATGTACAGGCAAAAGCAGAGCAGAATTTGGCATGCATTTTATATCTGGTTATGAAAGAGGTTTTTTACTTTTTTAAGTTCAATTGAATTTCATTACTCTATGGGTGAATAGTGTAGGGTAGAGAGTTCATACTCAGAGGCTTATCAAGGAAACCTGTAAGAATTATTAAATGGAGGAGCACTGGGTCTGTTCACTGAAGAGAAAGTTATGGATAGCAATTCTGGAAGTGCAATATATAATCTCGTGCTGTTTAATAATAATAGTTATATTGTACTTACTTGCTACATCAGTATAATAAAGACTAACAGTATTTTGTCATATAATCTCGACTGTATAAAAGGAACTAGCTGTTTAGAAATTCAAGTAACTCACTTTATTGAAGTAAGGAATGAAAACAATGATACTTTTGTATTAGGGAGAGACGAAAATTTTGCTCTTCAGAAACTAACTTAGAATAATTCTGTTTTGTCTAAAAGAAATTCTAGGGATTGGTCAAGGAAGCTGACACAGCGTGTAAAGACCAACACCAGTAAGAAACGGAAAGTCTCACTTCTTTTTGATCACCTTGAGCCAGAGGAGCTATCAGACCACCTTACCTATCTCGAATTTAAGTCTTTCAGAAGAATATCAGTGAGTGATTTTTATTTTTTAGATTCATTTATTTATGTACATACTTATTTTAAAGAAAGATATGAAGAACATAGAAAACATGGGAGAGGGGTAGTATTATAAGATTGACCCTGAATTGCAAGCTGTTGGACAAACTGAGTCTGTGTCCAGCCTCTTTTTGTTTGACTAGTGTTGAAGGTGGCCAGTGGCACTTATTCTGAGTACATACCCTTTTGCTGCAGTCATTTGAGAGAGGGAGAGTGAACCTTTTAAGCAACTGTGGAACAGAGTCAGGGCAAGGTCAGCTGAAAGGAAAAGGAGTAAACTGTTTGATCTTCTTCCAAATTATCTTTCTGTTAGAACAAGTGGTGTTTGGCACAGGAACAAGCAGCCGCCTTTGACTCAAGTCAGTACTCAGGCTGAGATGGGATGAAGGAAACTTGGAATATTCTCCTAGAATGCTAACCTCCTGTGGCTGTAGGAAACAGTGCAGTGTTCAGTGCAGTGACTAATGGACTGTCTGTACAGAAGTCCACTGGCCTCTGCTTGCCATTTTTTATTGTGCATAGCAAAATAAAGACTAGGGATAAAGAAACCATTGAGAGAATGCCGGGTTTTAATGTAAGGGGAGTTTAAAATATTTTATTATACAAGCTTTCGAGTACACAAAAAAATTTTAAGCATTTATCTTTTCCTTTTGTAAGGATTTATGTTTCTTTCATTTGCTTTGTTTTGTCAGTTATGTTGGCAGCATATAAGATGCTCAATGCACCCTGGCTTGCACCCTTGCATGCTGCAGCATTACTTCTATTCAAACCTTTCCCAGGTTCAGCAGCAGCAGTCATTTTTTTCCTTCTTAGTAGCTGGTGCAGTGCTGTGGTTTTGCCTTTCAGCCTGGGAACAGCGCTGATAATACCGATGTTTTTAGTTGCTGCTTAGTAATGTTTAGTCTGACCAAGGATTTTCTGAGTCTTATGTTCTGCCAGGGAGGTGGGGAAGCCGGGAGGAAGCAGAGACAGGACACCTGTCCCAAACTAATCAAAGAGGTATTCCATACCACAGCACGTCATGTCCAGTATATAAACTGGGGGCAGTTACCCGGAAGAGTTAGATCACTTCTCGGGTCGGGCTGGGTATCGGTCGGCGAGTGGTGAGCTGTTGTATCCTCTTCCCTTGTTATTTCCCTTATCATTATTATTATTGGTGGTAGCAGCAGTGGTCTGTGTTATACCTTAGTTACTGGACTGTTCTTATCTCAACCCGTGGGAATTACATTCTTTCGATTCTCCTCCCCATCTCCCTGGGAGCAGGGGTGGAAGAAAGTGGGGGGAGTGAGCGAGCGAACTGTGTGGCTGATTTATGGTTGGGTGTAAACCATGACAAAACCTGATACAGTTCACAGATGGAAAAGTAAAGTGAACATTGGAGACCAAATTCTAAGGTGGTTTCAAAGTCAGTGTGATGACAACAATGAAAGAGAAGTGGGGGTTTTAGGGTTTTTTGTTTGTTTTGGTTATATAGTGGTTTGGGTTGGTTTGGGTTTGTTTTTTGCTTGGTTTTTTTGGAACACCCTTTGAAGATAAAATCTCACCAGGAAGGGGGCTCTCAATAGATTGTGGAAAATTTCACTGTTGTGTGTTAGTGTTCTTTTTTTTTTTTTTTAGCTGACAGTACATGACTCTTCATGTTTTGTTAAATTCAAAAAGCGATAGAAGCAAAGTCATGCACAGATTGCTTCCTGTAGGCAGTAGTAATATGCAAAGCTCATATAACTCTTTGCATTTTCACGCTCTGTGCGGACAAAAAGTAATTAATTATTAATGAGTATAATAAGTATGATTGCAATCAGAGTGTCAGATGTGTCATGGAGTTCTAAGAGTTACATACTTGTACACATTTCGTGTGCTGGGTCCTGCATATTTTTTGGTATAAATTGAGTTACTAAGACCTAAGATCAGAAAATAATGTGTAATTAATAAATAGCTGTATAGATTAACTCTTTGCAGAATATGTTCATGGTATGTATGCTAAGCCACAGAATCCTTTTGTTATTCTAACATGGCAGCGTATCCTGGGAGTCAGGCTGCAAATGACTTGTGTGTTGTCAGTCACAGGAATAACTAACTATTCATTGGTTCAATCATTTGAAAGTCAGGAAGCAATACTTGATCCCTTCATCATATATAGCACAGCAAAATCTTCCAGACACCATGTATTGTGCAGCAAAGAAAAATGCAGGGAGTAGTGTTCGCAGGGTGAAAACAGCAGATGTGCTGGTATTTGGAAACCATTTTAACTTAGAGTTACAAAATACAGGGAGGCTACACTCTTTTGTAAGAATCTGGATTCTGTTTTCTTGTTGAGACTCACAAGTTAGTCATTGCAATACCAGACTCCTGAATTATTAAAGTACCTGGACTTCTTTACCATATCTGCCATTAACAATCCTGTTAAAGCTGACCTCATTAATAAATTCTTGCACCAAAATTATTTCAAAACTTTAAGTAGGATATTAGATGTAAATTTGTTCAGCATTAAAAAAAAAAATCTTTTCTGAAGGGGAGAGCTGCTGGGAACCAAATATAAACTAATCAAACTGCTTCATAATTGTACTGTAACTGCTGTGAAGTCCATAATTATGTAGTCAGATATTGAAAAATTATCTATCTGTATAAAGTAGTTGCTTAAATTTCAAGATCCAGCCAAATCTGGCTGGGGTTCAAAATTCAAACAGTAATTTTAAGTAAGTACTATATAATCTCAGAGACAGCTCTACTTATTACTGTTACTAATTATTAATTTAATAAGAGGACAAATCCAGAGATGTCTGCTGTCATATCTGCTTTTTAAAATGTTAATAGTTCTTATTAAATGTACGGAAAAATTCAAAAGTGGAGAGAAAGTGAAAGAGGGAGAGCAAAAAGAAATAGCAGCCTGACAATTTATGACCTTTTCTTAAGGATCAGTACCATTCAGCATATTCCTATGGCCTTAAGAAAGCAATATGTCTCTATTACAGCTATGAATTTTTGGTAAAATGTTAGTATTAGTGGTCATAGTAAAGAATGGATGTATAAACCCTATGTCACATTTTCACATTTTCTGACGATTCAAATTCTTGTGTATTCTTATTATTGGATAGATCAAGAGAATGGGTAAGTATCGCATCAGCAAAACCAAATGATTGCTTCTTTTTGACTTTACTGATAAGAATGGCTTAAAAAAAATCTATTTGGTATATACAGGTGTCTACTGAACAATTTTAGAACAGTTTGGTTAAATAAGAGAATCTCACAAGCTATATTAAAAATATTAACAAATCTGTAGCCCTCATTCATAATGGTCTTGTATGAGTTTTATATTAATCTCATTGAACTTGCTTTTTGTATTAGTATAGCTTAATTCAGAAGTGTGACCTACATACATAAACTGAACACTTAATTTCCTCAAACTGTAACAGAGTTACTAGATTACACCTTAAATTCAGTTTAACCTTCCCTGTTGAAGCCTTGATTCAGTGAATCTAAGGAGCCACTGAGGCTGGGAGGATAGCCATCATCCTAAATTTTATAAGAGCTGAGGCTCCTGAGATATATGTGATGTAAATGGTGTGATACAAATTACGGCAAAAAGGTGCTTTTGGCTAATTCAATTAGTTGAAGCCTTCTGCTTTGAACTGAACAAAGCTTTGACCAAGGAGAAACATCAGTCTTATAGATATTTAAGGTGTAAGATATATCTTGCGTATTTCATTGAAAAAGCAGGCCTTTATCTGCACACAGATCATGAGGTATATGAGTTTTCATTTACGCTCTTTGTTTTGTTTGGGTTTTTTTTTTTTGTTTGGTTGTTTGTTCTTAAGTTCTCAGATTACCAGAACTACATTGTGAATAGTTGTGTGAAGGAGAATCCAACAATGGAAAGATCAATTGCTCTTTGCAATGGTATCTCTCAGTGGGTGCAGCTAATGGTTCTCAGCAGGCCAACACCACAGCTTCGGGCTGAAGTGTTCATCAAGTTCATTCATGTTGCACAGGTCAGTTGAATTTTGACATGGGTAGTGTTTATATTGTCTTTCTCTGATACAGCCCTTTAGGTATTCTTCCCATGCTGCTACTGTAGGGTCGGCTGGGAGTGTTGATACTAGTCTCCTGGTTCATACATACAGCATGCATGTTTGTGTATGCTGTGGTTTCATACCAACTATTCAGATACTATGGCACCATTACTTTCTCCTGTTTATTCTAAAAAAACCCCTGGTTTCACTGAAAAACTAGTCTTAATTTTGAATCAGCTAGTGAGATTCCAAGCTATGACTGTGTCCCTTTCCAAAGCATGAACCACTGTTATGCCTTTGGCCATAACTAGAAGCATTTCTACCAGATATGCCTTACTGGATAGAAGAAGAGATACAGTCCTATTGGTAATCTTTGCATACTAATTCAACTGCAGTAATAATCAAGATAATAGGCAGTGTTTCCTAGTTGTGGTAGGCTGTGGAAAGAGGGAGAAGTACTGAGGAAGTACTTTGAAGATTTAGTGTATCTTCAGAATTAACATCTAGTAACAGTAGAATAAGTATGTTGCACCCAGTAAAATCACAGCTCATTACCAAAATGGATACTGGCACAAAACGTGTAAGACTTCAGAGGAAGACGGTAGAGGAAATGTCGACTTTGGATGTGTGTAGTGAACAATTTGAACTTTAAAAAGTAATACTGGTTTTTTTGATATGTCAACGCAGAAGCTCCATCAGCTGCAGAACTTCAATACATTAATGGCAGTGATAGGAGGTCTCTGTCACAGTTCAATTTCCAGACTCAAGGAAACAAGCTCATGTGTTCCTCATGATGTAATTAAGGTTGGTATCATTCCTCTTAAGTTTTACAAAGACAGCCTTTACCATTTTTGTTGCTGCACGCACAAAAAACCAATCTTCTTTCATTGAACAAGATGGAGAGAAAACCAGGAGAGAAGAAAAAAAAAAAAGAAAAGAATTCCTTTGGTTTTGGAGGGGTTTTCTTTGTTATTTCATCTCTATGGTACCAGTTACTCCTACACTTCCAGGCCCACTTTTCTTCAAGATTTCTGTAGCTTCTTTGAAGTTTCTCTTTGAATACTCAGATGCGACAAGCTGCATTTTCATTTATTTGCAGTTGTGCAGAATAGCATTCAAGTACAAAAGCAGAGGACTGGATCCTAGAACATTTGAGGAAAAAACCTATTGTCATTGGTAGCAACATTGACCATCTCGAGTCTATGAATGCTAGCACAGAGCTCTGCACTTTGAGTTTAAAACTGAAAGGACTGGTTTTGTTTAGCTGATTTCCCTGTGACAGATTTTAACTAGTTCAGACATGAACAAACTTAGTCCTAGTATGCACACATTACAATACAGTAAAATGTTAGGAACTGGTTGTAATTTCCATTTGAATTCTTTGTGGAATACAAATACGTTTTTTTGAGATTCTTCCTACTAAAACTGTGAAGAAAAGCATGCTTTTCAGCAATGAAATGGGGTTTCCAGAGATTAAAGTGCTGTATTATTTTATCTTGTTTAGAGCCTGAAAGATTTTGCATAAATGAACCTGTTTTGATCTCAGTATAATCAGTTTGAATGAACAGTGCATACCTGGAGTATAGACCAGAAATATGACCTCCTGCTGAAAATTGTTGCAGCTGTCATGTTCTGTAAAAAGCAGTTATCAAGCTTATTTTAGAAGCATATTGTTTTGCAAATTCTGTCATGACAAGAAGTGGACTACCTATGTGTCTATCATTTGAATAACTTTTTTACAGCAAGATATTGTATACAAGCACTAACAGAAAGCAAGTAAATAAAGGCTCTTAATTAGTGTTTTGAGAAGACACTTTAAAGTTTAACAATAGCAGTTTGTGAAGGTTAAAAATCAAGGGGCTAGGCAGAACTTCCACAAGAAAATGACAGTCCATTGATTTTATAAGGTTAAGAATCAGTACCTGTATAGTTTTACACAAGGGAAATATTTATACTGCTAGACTTAAGATTCATTTGGTCTTTACAACAAGTCAAATATACTGTTTTTTCTTCATTTCCATGGAAAAAAAATATTCTTAAAAGCACAGATTTGCTACCTTGAACTGTAGTAGGAGTTCTGGTCATGCTGTGATGGGACTATATCACAACATAGGGTTTCTCTGCCAAGACTTTCCAATTCCAGCAATTCCAGCTGTTGACCTGGAAGCTGAAGAAGTGCTTTCCACATTTTAAGGTGAAGACGGTGGCTTTTATGGAAGTCAGAGAGTTTATGCTGTGCATTATCTGCATACACATCCCCTTGATTTGAGAGAATCCTATTTCTTTTACCAGCATTAATGCTGGTCTTCCTACATTGTATATTATAATATTATCTATAATTATAACTATAATATTATTATATTATTATAATATATAATAATGTCTATTATGTGTTCTAGAGAGTCAAATTAGGTGAGGTAAATACCTAGATTTCATTTGAAACCTAAAGCTTAAAAATGCATTTCAAGAATCATTGCAAGTAAATCAAATAATAATAACATGGGAAATTTTTGTACTGTATGACCAGAATAAAACCAGTAACCCATTTTGATTTTTTTGTTTTTATTTTTAGGTGTTTAATGAAATGACAGAACTGCTTTCATCATACAGAAATTATGATAGTTACCGACGTGCCTATAATGAGTGCAGTAACTTTAAGATCCCAATACTTGGGGTCCACCTGAAAGACTTGATATCACTTTATGAGGGCATGCCAGACTACTTAGAGGACAAAAAAATTAACATATACAAACTATATTCTCTGTATAACCACATAAATGAGCTGGTACAACTTCAGGAAATGCCACTTCCCCTGGAGGCTAATATGGACCTTGTTCATTTACTTACAGTAAGTCTGTTAGATGAGATAAAAACCTCAATTTAAAAAGTAATTTCATATACCTCTCAAGCAACTAAGTAGAGAATTCTATTAATTATAAATACATAATATTGTAAGATTTTTCTTTCCTTAATGGAATGTACAATAATAGAAGAGGAAAAAGTTAGTGATACTGATTTATCTGGCAGCAATGGTAGAAGTGCCAGTTCAGCAGTATGCTTACAATTCTTTCTGTAAGACAAGGAAATGTTTATTATATATGCTGTGTGTGACAGGACATAAATAAAAAGATATACTTCATACCAGAGCAGGATCTTCTAATCTGCTAATATTTCAGGGCACTTTACTTTCCCATTTGTTCCTGGGTTTTTCCAGCAGTCTTTCTGTTTCTGTTTCCTTTAGTCATCTGCTTTCCCATTAGCAGGCAAATCAGTTTGAAGGGGTATTAATAATTCCGTACATATGTCAAAAATTCATAGAAGCAACATTTGAACATTTGTTTTTGAGTGTCAGAAACTGCTTTTATTTCCCTAAGAATCTAAAATTATTCACTATTATGACTGCAATAATAATGTTTGCAGTTTTTCACAGAAAGTTGTTGCATGCTTATGATTTGAATAAGGTTATTAATTGGATAAAATAGTATATTTTGATTTCTTGTTTATATACCTATGACTACAGTAGTGTTGACTCTCTTAACAAGTTTATATTTTCTTTGGGTTTGCCATAGATTGAGGCCTGTAACATATTTGTGTCTGGGTTTTCTATTCAGTTGTGTCTAGTGTATTTTCATGTAAATAGTAAAAAATGTTACCAGTCCTTAATCTCAGCTTGAAATTTGTATCTGCTATACTATTTTCCAGGACATATGCAAAAGCAAAAGTATAAATTTGACCATTTTTTCAATCTCTTTTGTCTACCCAGGTGTAATATTTCTCGCTGTATGTAATTGCCATTGAGAGCTAAAGGTTCTCTCTTCTTGAATATATTTGATTCAAGCCCATCTTTTATCTTCATCATGTACTTCTTAGTTCAATATGGTCAACCGCAGCTGGTTTGGATAAATATGACAAGTTTAAACAAGAGTTTTCTGAGAATTTGACTTGAAGGACAGTTTCATTGGAATGGTGCTTTTGTGCTTAGCTGCACAGCAGACCACCTGAGTATTATGGGAGTAATAGTTTTTTTTCAGGTTACTTATTAACTGACTGCTGATTATGCCTACAGTCACTTCCTGTGCTGATGGCTGTGGCTGTGTAATGATACAGATTTCCAGATAATGGCAATAACAGTCTGGAATTTAGAAATGTACCCATTTCAAATCACTGTGAACGCCTGTGCATCTCACATGCATTTTTTCTAGGTGCCACCTAAATTAAAAGTCCTCAAAAAAATACTCATGCACACCAAGAACGGATTTATCAAGGGGTAGTGACTGGTTTGGAATTAAACTAATTTTGTGTTTGATTGCAGCTGTCCCTTGATCTTTACTACACAGAAGATGAAATTTATGAGCTTTCATATGCACGAGAGCCACGAAGTCACCGAGCTGCTGTAAGGGCTTTTACAGAGTCTTAGTGAAAAAGACCATAAATTTAATGAGTAACATAACTTATCCCTTGCATTAATTTTATTTCATTTTATGCTAAATTGAAAACATTTCACCTTTATAGACTGAGCAAAATCTGTTAAAGAATAAATTGTTTAGTTGATGATGAAACCTAAGCTAGAATATATGGGAGAGTTGACACCATATCAGGTTTTATAATATGAACACAAACAGAAATGAAATTACTTGTGTAGTGGTATGACATCAGGCTCAATCTGGGAAATTGATACTGATTCTTTTAAATGAAGAATTCTTATGTGATTTAAGCGATGAAACCCGTGAGTGTTATATTGTCGTTTTGTTCCTGTTTTATAAATATGGAAAAAATTGTGAATTTACAGGGCTGTTGGTGAACTGTAATAATTGAAGGAACAGCCACTGTTTTGGACAGTTTAGGGAAGAGCTTACTCTGAAGTACCATGTGATTATCAAAAGTATAATGTTGGGTCCAAGAGGCCATTTGTCGCAAATGACAGAAGTGTAATCCAGAAAATCTTTCCATGTGGTACTAATGAAGTTCCATTCAATTTTTTCTATAGCCTTTGACACCTTCCAGACCACCAGTAGTTGCAGACTGGGCCTCAGGAGTAGCCCCAAAACCTGATCCAAAAACCATCAGCAAACACGTTCAGAGGATGGTAGATGTAAGTATGATTGACCCATTTACCTTACATTTCAGTCATAGCCTTAATCTTTAGGTATAAGGAGATAGAAAGAAGGGAAAAAATACTGGACACATTCAAAGCTGTGCTGAGTTTGTAAGCACACCTGTCCTCATAGGCATTTCTGCATAGCTGTAAATAGCAGCAGTGGCTGATGAGGCATGGAAGGAAATTCCTTAAATGGCTAAGGAACCAGTAGGGAGTGTGAATGGCAGTAATATTCTTCCTAGGAATCAGAGAGTCCATTTCTACCAGGGATTCCAACATCATGTTATTTGGTCTGAAAGTGGGCCTCTCAGTGGCTTTATTATTAGCAGCCATAGCTTCTCTCTTCAGGGTCACCTGCTTTTCTGGAAACCATTTGGTAAGTTCAGGTGATTGATTCTAAAAATGACAGAGAGAGATGAAGACTTTGTGTCCTTGCTTCATCTCTTCTCCTTCTAGACACTTCTAATTTTGCTAGGTATCCTTTGATACATGCTGGTTTGGAATACGTTTCTAAATTTGGCCTAGGGGTTCTCCTTTTCTTAGGGCAAGAGACAAACAGTAATGTGGAAATAGGCGTCTACATGACAATTCTGGCATAATAACTACTTTTCACATAACATTCACCTGATGAAATAAACCAGACAGGTACACTGATTTAGCTGCAGAGATCACCACTGAGAAGACTAATTGAGAGAATTTAGTACAAGTTGTATATGTAGACATGGACATAATGATCTTAACGCAAAACTGAAAAAGAGACATGATTGTGTAGTGAAGCATTTAATCCAGCCTATGTTGACTTATCTACAGTTTGCTACAAATCAAGATATCTTAATGCTTCCTTAATCTCAGTCGAAAAAGGCAGTTAAACTGTTGGCAGTGTTTAATAGATACTGGGAGAAAGTGGGAGAGGAAATCCATAAATATTGTGGAGACTTTCTAAAGTGGTAATTCCATCCATTCTCCTTTATAAACTGTTCTAATATTACCTTGCACAGTCTGTCTTCAAAAATTATGACCATGATCAGGATGGATACATTTCCCAGGAAGAATTTGAGAAGATAGCTGCCAGTTTTCCTTTCTCATTTTGTGTAATGGCTAAGGACTGGTGAGTAGCTAGTCCTGCTTATCAACTTCGTGGCATGTTTTTGGAGGGCTTTTTGGGGTTCTGTGTTTAAATTTCATTTCTGTCGTTACAGTGGTAAAATCATCCTCTTCACCCGCAAATAGAAGTGAAAATATGACAAAAACATTTTCTAAGTGTGTTGTGAATGTCATCTGTATGAGCTTACAGAAGTTGTAACCAGGCAGATGTAGGAGGAAGAACTGCTAATAGGAAAAACAAAATAAATTTTTAATGATATTCAGTATATACTACTAAGGAACTTTCCTAAAATGAACGTGTTCCTCAGAAATAGAGAATTGGCACATGTATGCTTTGGTCAAATGAAGAACATTTTTCTTAACACATCGAAGCATGGAAAAATACAGCAGTGATTATTCAGAGATTTTCTATGAAGTAGTTTTGAGGTTGCAATACATATGCAGATGTTTCATTTATCCATACAGGCTGCATTTTAAATGAGTAGATAAGTTTCTGTAGACTTTGGGAGCAGTCGACAAGATTACTGAGATCACTACAGGTTTTGGCCCATGAAACTATTTCCATTTTAAATTGTGAAGAAGGATGTGTTTAATTCTCCTTATGCTGTTAAGCAAATGTGTGTCTCACAAACGGCTTCTCTTGTCTATTTTCAGGGAAGGTCTGATTAGCAGGGATGAAATAACAGCTTACTTTATGAGGGCTAGCTCAATCTATTCCAAATTAGGACTTGGCTTTGCTCACAACTTCCAAGAAACCACTTACTTGAGGCCTACTTTCTGCGACAACTGTGCTGGATTTGTAAGCTTACTTTTTAGTAAATTATGTTAACACTGCTTCGAATAATGTCTTTTTTTAAATCTCATAATCACTATGTGTTATATACAGAAACGGATCTATATAAAACACCAGTGACGCTATATGGAACACCAGGCTTCTGACTGGTGTAGCTATTTAAGGTACCCTTTACACTCCTCTTGCAGTATTATTACCTATTTAAACACGGCTCCCACCTTGTGGTGTTTGGTTGTGTCGCCAAACAGTCTCAGGCAAGACTTCCAAATCCAGAGCCTTCCACTTCTTGGGGCTATTAGAACTCATGTCCTGGTACAGACATGACATGCCCCCTGCCTGTGGCAAGGAAAGATTTAGTGAAACTGACTGTCCTACCAATCCCCAGTTCAGCAGAGATCAAACAAGGGTGCCAAGATAGAATTCTTCATCTGCTCCAGCTCCACAGCTTCTCTGGGGGCTGTCAGATCTGCTGATGTATTCATTACAGACTAGCTCAAGGTATTTTGTTTGTGATTGAGGAACACATAAAATATTCTTAAATATCTTATGCTAAAGAGGTAAACAGTTCGTATTTTGACCTTAACATTAAAAGGGTAGTAAACCAAGATATTCTGTGGGTGCTCAGATCTTAGAAATGAGTGGAGCTTTTAGTGGATTTTTATCCGTTATCAATGTACAAATAGATATATTAATGCTAAGTCTTTCTGTTTGTTTGAATGTCAGCTGTGGGGAGTCATTAAACAAGGATACAGATGCAAAGGTAAGGTACTTTATACTTTGTTAATTTTAATCTATAATTGATGATAATAATCTGATAATCCTGAGATCCATTGCTATGTCTGTGGTCCTATTTAATCTGACCTCTCAGAGAGGAGAAGAATGATTTAAGAATAGTATGTCAGACATACAGTCCAGAAGAAATGCAAAGATGAAGGAAGTGATAGCTTTAACCCTTTGCAAAACATCACTGAATTCAAATGTGGGAACACCCCCTTCTATTCCAATGGGCTGAAACACCAGCACTGTGAAGACTGTGCAGCGCGTTCACAATATGTATTTTGCAGAGTTGTCTTCCTCATACAGGTATCTGCTTTCTCTGCAAATCCTATAGTCGGAACGCTGTTGCGAGTGAATGTCACTGTTTTGTATTTTCATAATGAAAAGGAGTTTTCTATGTAGATAGCAAAGGGATGTCATTGGTCTGCTTACAAGATGTATGCTGTTGCAGGTAACACATGTATAGAACACCAAAGACGCTTTCTTGCTTCTTCGGGAGGCAACGCAGTGTAAGAACTGATATTAGATGCAACAACAGAGCCACTGAATCATGTAAACTGTGTTTTGTTTATAGACTGTGGAATGAACTGTCACAAGCAATGCAAAGACCTGGTTGTGATAGAGTGCAAGAAAAGACCCAAAACATCAGTTCCAGACAGCAGCCCAACATCTGCTCTTGCTTCAAGCCTCTGCCCAGTAGGAGTCAAAGAGCAATTCCATGGTGAGAAAAGATCACTTAAAAAAGATCAAAAGATCTAAATAGTCTTTCCTTTGCTCCTTTTCCTTTTAAAGCTGAGTTGTACAGCATCAGCTTAGGTTTTGTTAGTTAACTGCAGTGTTTAATCAACATATAAACTACAACTGGGCGTGAGCCTGTACCAAGTAACACCACTCCAGTTCTAGTCTTAGTAATGAAAGGTTCCCTTTCTGGGAGATCTCTTGCCACATGACATGATGTGTGGTGCATGAATTCCTTAAAAACTGATCGAATCTTCTGTCAGAGTCTCATGAGAACTAGATGCGATGAACTGAACAGCTGACAGGTTCCCTGGGTACTCTCATCTTGTGACAAGCTGGTCTTAGCACACTCAGCAGTTTTTACCACTGTTGTCACATTAAGCGACCACTGCAGTGTTACAATTCTGACTTGGATTTTAATATGGAGTTTATAAAGTCAGTTTACTTGCGTATCTGCGTACTAGGAAGATCAGGAGCTAATTGTATTTAATTTTTCCACTTCAGCAGCTGAATCTACTACTCTTCTTCATCTATCCATCTTTCATTCAATCAGAAATCTACTCTCTGTTCTTTTCTTCTACACCTGTATAAAGTTTGCATGAAAAGTGTCTAAACTTTTCATATTGTGTATTACCATGTAGACTTCCAAAGGAGAAAACATTGTCCTTGATTAAGATGTCAGGCTACTTTTGTTTTGAATTTTGGTATTCCAAATCTCTCAGTACTCACTTTCTTTGAATTTCTCTCCTGCCTTTATCTAATGTTCTTCAAATCTACTTCTTGACACTTTGATATCCATCTTTTGTGTTGTATTTAAGATTCATAGTGCTGGATTCCATCTTAGGCTTTCTATTAGCACAGTGCAGCCACTTTCTCTTAATAACTGACCACATGCATCTCTGAGATGGCACCTGCCATGGCTGCAGCACTGCATAATAACCACCTCATGGGATGTCATGCTTATAGAGAGGTTGAGCTGCAGTGTGTTGGCCCATATCACCCAGTGTGCCAGAATGTTTTACCTCTCGAGGCTATATCATGTCGAAGAATGAGAATTCAGGTCTTGGTTGAAGGTGTAAGCCTCATCTATTCATCCATATCCTCATGTAATTCTCCAGAGCCTGCAGCAGCTACTGGACTGACTTTTTTCTTTCCCCTCATGTGTGAATATGCAGTCTTACTTTGTTTTCTTCCCAGTGACAGAAGTTACTTTATCTGAAACAGATCTTTTTAAAATCCTTTAATCATATCTTTTACCCACTGCTTCTGACATTGTGGGTTCCTTCCCCCTCCCCTTTTAACTGAAAAAGTAAAAGTAGCTTAGGATGACCTATACAGAAGTAGTGTAAAATTAAAAAAATTGTTATTTCACCTTTATGAAGATAAGTTTTATCTTACAGCTGCAAGTTATGGTAACACTGAACTAACACCCAGGCTTAATGTTGCAGCCCAATCACTAAGATTGATGGTCTCTATAAACCCTGTAGCGATCTAGAAGTTCTTCTCTAGCTAATCATGATAGCACACTTGGTTTTCCTCTTGCTGATCCATATTTATGTTACTGAGACATACGAAGAGTTCCAAGAGACAATGGTGAGAAACTTCCAGTAATACCTATTTTGGAGAGCAATTAATATAAAAAGAATATGTTTATCTATTAAAACCATGTTTAATTACTGTTGAGTCTGTTTCTCCTTTCCTGGGATAAGATCTTGACTCAATTTATCATATATATCCTACAGGACAAGAAGAAGGACTGTTTACATTTCCTAATGGAGAAGTAGTGGAACACAGTGAAGACAGCAAGGATCGAACCATTATGCTTATGGGTTCCTCAGCTCAGAAAATCTCAGTGAGACTGAAACCATCTGTGGTTCATGAGGGTACACAGACTGATCCTGTACTGCTGGCTGGTGATATATCTCGTAGGCAGATTGAGAAGAAAGAACACAAGATGCCAGAAAATCCTTTTCTCCAGCTAGCTCCACCATCCCCATTTCCAAGCCCAATTCTAGGCCGCAAAAAGGCATATGTTAAATGGGAAAACAAGGACTCCAGCCAGAAAAAGAAGGAGGAGCATCACAGCTGTAAACCGTCATACCAGGAACTTGAGCAGGTACTTACAGGATGAAACAAATTCTGGTTGGGGGGTGGCTGGGTGGGAAGTTGTCACCTTACTCCAGTTTAAGGAACAGTCCATGAATAGCATCATAAATTCTTAGCCACTTTTAACTCCAGTAATGCTTCACTTCAAGCACAAATTTTAGCACTAGTGTAGGGCTTAGGGAATAAATTTTGAAACCCTTGTTATGATTACATTGATCCCTGTCAGTCTTAAAAGTTATAAGCAAGAACATGATCACAATCCAATCGCTTAGGACAGCGTGTTATTCTGTAAAGTAAGTTACAGAGTCCTAAATTTCTTCCTGCTTTTGGTGGCCTCTGTTCCCCTAAGTGACAGAATATCTAAGGCCGGGGGTGGTGGGGTGGGGAGGGAGGCTCTGCTTTTGTTCAACTGACAGTGAATCCTTTCTTTTTTTTGATAACTTTAAGTCACCAAGAAATTTTCCCGTGAACAGACATGATGCCTCTTGCTAGATTTCACCTGCATCAGCCCAGTTGTGGCTCACCTTACTCAACAAGTGTTCTGACAAAGTAGCTATTCATAAGGCTGTCACCTCAGATTTGGCCCAAATTCAGGTTTGTAGAAAAAAACACCTTTCCAGACAGATTAAAGAGACTACCACAGTTTCAACAATGCAATAGAGAATGATCCAGATATGACTGTGAGGGATGAAGATGGATTTATTTTCATACTTTATTCATTGCTGTCTTTATTCTGAAATGGAGAAACATGAAAACAGTCCAGAAACAGGACCACAGCCTGATCTTTGTATGCTCAGTATAACTTTCAAAGTATCCTTTGCTATTGATAACATGAGCTTATCTTTTACAAAAGATGATTGGTTTATTAAGACAGAGACTAAGACAATTAGCAAGAATTTTCCAGTACAGACCATTTATCTTTCAGTCAGCAGTCCATTCAATACAGACAAGGATGTGAAGTGTGGATGCACTTGTAAGCACTGGTTCTTTAAAATGCCCCATTCATGTCAGTCCCACAATTTACACTTGTCCTTGCTCCCTCAGCAGATCCCGACCTCGATTACTGAAGAGCGTCTGATGTTACACATTAATGCCTTATTGTACATCAATTTCTGCATTGGTAGAGCATAAAACTGTGAGCTGTGTTCTGATTTCTCCTAGATTACTGCTGCTACGAGAGCAGCAGCGGAGGGTGGAAAATGCAGCTTGTGGACATAACTGTCAGATACTAGCTGCTAGAAGGTTCTAAAAGTATACACAAAGGATAGACCAGTGACTGTGAAAACATTCGAATAAGTTACTGATTCCATTCCACTGATAAGAACTACACCAAGTTATGTTTATGCCAGTCAACCTAAACATAAAACCAGAGAGTCCTGAGACAAATTCAAAATAAAATACCACTCTATGTTTGTTTTTGTTTAGGAAAGAAATATTTTAAAGGCACACAATGAAGGTTTAAAGATCCAACTGGAACAGGCACATAAAACAATTGAATCTCTCACAATCCACAGAAGAAACCATGTAGTGGACAACCTACAACACAGAGACTGCTCCTAGCAGACAAGAGAGAAAATTTCCTATGGAAGAATGTAAGAAAGACTGAAAGAGGGGTTGTGATAAAGCTGCTCTACCAAGTGAACTGGAGAGTCTGAAGCATGTTAAAGAGAGATAGTCTCTTTACTCAATGCATTTGAATATTAATCACACACTCCCAAATGTATATATCCACTTCTTTCTTTGACTTTTTTAGGTAATTTAGCATTATCTGTTCAGTGAAAATATTTTCTTCTTGGTTTGTTTTTAAAAAGAGTGACATTGTTGCTGAAGTTTCCGTTCATGATGAAGATGACTTAGATTGCCCAGTGACTTGGCTGCCAGCAGCACATCTTACTCTACAAGTGTTCAGACAGAGTAGATAGATATTCATGAGACTGTGTCTCCTCAGATTTGGCCCAAATTTAGGTTGGTAGAAACAAACATTCAATAAAGCTGAGTATTTAAGTAAAACTTTAGAAATAGCCCATTAAGAGAAACAGTTCTTTATCATTTTGGCTGAAACCAATCAAATCATGATATGAATTGTCATGTTTATTTCCAAAATTTAACAAGACTATTAAAAGAAGTAGTTAAGCCAATGATATTTGATTATTTGATTCTTAGACTTTAAGGTAGACTGACAGGCTTTTTAAACCTCTTTCAGAGCTTTAGAAGTCCTGCTACTTAAATGCTTACCTTTGGAAAGGTAAAATAGATGAGGCCATAGAGATTTTATATTGAATATTGTTTCCACTTTTATGTTCCATGCCACGTCTTGGAACACAGCCCTACTTATTTGGCTTAAGGGATATCTTGTTGGCTGGTTATTTTTCTCTCATGTCAAAGTGGACACTGTTGTTGAGTATAAGCTCAAGGGTCATATTATGAGGGAAACTGCACAGCAATCCCAGGGCAACAGTTACTGTATTCCAGAGCTCCTAATGTCTTAGGGTTCTAGCAAAGGATTCTCCATTTTTGCTCTCCTAGATTTCATATGCACTTTAGGTAAAGAGTCAAGATGAGCGTGCTCTTCTGTGTGTAAATTTTGTATAGTAAAAGGTGCTAGGGAGGTAACTTAGTTTTCTTAAAGCTACAAAGTATACATATTGTTAAGAGACAACAAAGTGGTCTTTCAAGTTACTGATAAATCTACTTGTCAGAATAGCCAATTTTAAAATTGCATTTGTGTTTCTAAAGGATCTGTACACTTTACAGTTGTATGAAACTTGCTTGTGTTTATCGAACAGGGATTTGTCATCACATATTTAAACATCAGAAACCTGGACTTCAGTACATTTATACAGAGTCCACTTAATGCTCAAAACTTGTAAGTTACAAGTCTATTATGGATTGAAATTTAGTCAACTTATTACAATAGCATGTGTGCTTTGTGTTCAAAGTGGTATAAATGTACGTTCCATCCACAATTTGTAGTCCTTATCAAGTATAATGAATGCTTTATTTATTAAGAAAAATGTCCATATTTGAAACTACTTGCCAGTTTAGTGAGTCTGAATTCTTGTTTGGAACTTGTTTTGTGCTTGCATCTTCATGTATTAGTAAAAACAAAAGGAGGGAACTAGTAGTAGTAGATTTTCTGTTACTTTACTGTAAATAACGGATATGTGTAAGACAAAAACCAGCAGCTGTGAAGACTGTGCAGCTTTTTTCCTCATACACTAAACCTGAATTAACAATTAACATGGAATTGCACTTTGATCAATGAAGCAATCAGAATGGCTTCAAGGTCTGCAAACTTGCTTTGCCCATTTTCTGTAAGCTTCTTGATTTTGTTCTCTATTCAGGGAAAACTATAGTAGGGCGTATTTCAATACGCATTTAGCAAGTACAGGTTTGTTTCTGCAACAATTAAACAAGATAAGATAGATAGAAGTTGAATGTATTTTCATGTATTTTGAAAATACCCCAGAACAGCCAAGACTCATAAATCTTGTGGTGCAGCTGAGTGCTTGTAGTCTAGACTCTGGATTCTAATAGAATTTGTGTGTATTTGTATATACTTTGTCTGTGCTGAGGGTGGAGATCATGAACAAAAGCTCTTATTTAAAAAGACATTTCCCAAACAGCAGCAGCTGGCTCAAAGGCTACTGTGTTAATACAGAAAATCAAGTTATGACCATAGATTTGTACAGTCTTAAATGCTACCTTAATGTTCTGCTGTGCTGTCATCTTGTTCCTACAAACAATCTGAACAACTTAAAAAGGGATGTTTCCCGAAATGTCCTACAGAACACAGAGGTGGTGCTTCATATATGCCGAAGACTTCCTGCTTCAAAGAGGTCAGTTGATACCTGAAGAATGTCAGAGCTCTCAAAGATCCTTCAGGTTCCCTGTTTGTCCAAAGCCCCTTACTATAGTTTTCTTCCTCCCTCCCCCCTCCCCTTTTTCTTTTAACTTCTTAATAGTAGTCCCTTCTTTCTTTTGAGAAAGAGTAATAGCAGAAACTGAATGCAGGGATACTGCTAAAACTGACAAAGCTATTGAACAAAACTCACATCTTTATTAATTTTCAAGCTGCTTTATGCTAGGAAAAAACATAAAATTAAAGTACTAAGTGCTGTTTAAAAGTCATGTTAGCAAACACTGGTATTGACATT
Source organism: Myiopsitta monachus (assembly GCA_017639245.1). Lineage (NCBI taxonomy): Eukaryota > Metazoa > Chordata > Aves > Psittaciformes > Psittacidae > Myiopsitta > Myiopsitta monachus. The sequence goes on from CM029924.1 coordinate 24,399,818, forward strand.
TATCTTGTCATGGCTAATTTAAATGAGAAGCACTCACCTTTATTCCTCCAGGCTCAGCTCTGTGTCATGTACATACAGGAAAGAAGAAAATGGAAGTGCCCTCCCCTCCAACTACTGTTTATTTTTAAATAAGGTGTGAATTCTGATGGTGTAAAGTTAAGTAGAATAACATCACAATTAAAGCAGAGCTACTGTTCAGATTCAGATTAAACACACCTGCCTTTCAAGTAGCTTACATAACATTTTTGGAAATCTGTTTTTGTTACAGTAGCAATCTGTTATTTTGATGTAACTGATCTCTGTGGCAATTTGAAAAATAATGGTTTAATGTTGAGAAGATTGAAAAAGTGTACAGATTGTAAAGATTTTATATAAATTGTAAGATTTCAGTTTAATATTTATAATAAAAAAATACTAAGATTGCACTTCATGCCTCTAGGTGTGTATCTCAAAGAAATCTGAACCACCTATATACATCTTCCTTGACGCTGTCATCTGAGATACTTCTGCAGGATTAACCTGGTGCCAGAGTCCCAGCACAGCTTCACCTTCTATGAGCCTTGGTATTGCTGCCTGAGAAAACAGTGAGGAAGCTCAGTGTTTATTTGCAGATGAGTCTTTCCTTATTTTAGCACTTGACAAAGTACAGACACTTTTGACACTCACATTTCCAAGTATTACAAAGCACACTTCTTCATTAGTACAATCCCTCACGTTTGTTAAGGGTACCAGTTCTTGAAAGGTTTCAGTGTGGAGCCAAGTTTAAACAAGGCTTCTGTAGCATCTGCTTGCACTGGCTATTGCACATGAAGTACTGTAGCACCCTAAAGACTTGCTATTCTCTACACTGTAGTAACACTCAAGATACCTTATCATCTCAAAATACATTTTTACATAGGGAGATGAACATTCATTCAGTTATCTTCAGTCATCAGAGGGAGATGAGGGAAGAAGACATGGAGTGCAGACTAACTACTGAAAACACAGTTTCTGCTTATATGGGCAAATCTGCTCTAGTCTTGCACATACAAACCAAGTTGTGTTTTACTTCACAAGTACGGAAATTCAGAAAAGAAAACTTCAGAAGTAATGTGAGATATTTCCTTAGTTTATGTAAAGACAACAGTAACTATAATACAGACTTATGGTTGGTTTGGGGTTTTTTTAACTAAGGCAAAATTTAACTGAGACGCCTTAGTAATCCCAGCCAGTATTAACAGGGATGTATTTGTGACATGTCCTGTCAGTTGGAATTCTTCTATATTGCTATCTACAGCCGCCTGCATTTTGGTCAAGATATATCTGTAATTTTTCAATCTCATAAGAATATGTTCCACCACCACTGTAAATCACCAGCAAGATTTCTTCCTTACAAGCACAAGAGGAACATATGACAGTGGATCCAAATCACACTACACGAGGGATGCAAGTAACTTCAAATACAGTACTTTATTCCTCAGTGTTTACAGCTGCTAACAAAAATGTCTCAAATCCTGAAAAATTCCCCAACCCATTTTTCAGTTCTTAAGGAAACAAAACAATATTCAGGTAGATATTCACTACGTGTGAATAAACACAAAAATGCTCACAAACATATATATGAAAGTCTTTTACTCAGAACAGAATTTTTGAAAATACTTTTTTTCCAAGACAAACACACAGAATTTGAGAAGAGGTTTAAATCAATTATTTTCATGGTATTATTGCATTTTTTGATAAATCAAAAGCATACATTCTGACACCAGAGGACAGAAAAGGATACCTCGATGAAATGTGGTGGTGCTTACTTTAGTTTTCAACTACTGGCTTCACATTTTGGAATTGCTTAAATGGAGACTGAAATGGCCAGATTAAAAAAACAAACCAAAACAAAATCTTCAACCTATTCAAATTTTATTTTCTACATTGCCAACATAAAGAAAACTGAAATATGGTATTAAAATAATGTAACTGTTCGAATTACACGTAGGCATATAGCTGGTTCACTTGATGGTTTACTTCATTCAGAACCACCCTGCCCTCTACAAACAGGATAAAACAATCAGTGTAAAGGCACCAAGGCACACTCACATACAGTTATACCTGCTGAACTAAAACCAGCCCATCTCCGCATCTTAAGACTGATGAAATCTTTAGGTGTAGATAAGCCACTTGATTTCCCTACCATGCTTCCTTGGTGAAGCTAAATGCTTGACTGCTGTTCAGAAATTACTTGTAGCAAAAACATTACATTGGGATGAGCAAATAGGATTTTATATTAAGGCTTCAGTTGTTAAAAACTCCTCCCTCCACTCCTCTGCTGACCAACACTTCACCTCCACAGCCAGCAGTCTCACTTGGGTGTGTCACCGATCTGTGAGCTATTGCAGAGCATTCAGCAAAGAACAGATCAAGGGCACAAACCCCAGTAGTATGCTACAACACAGCCCTTGGGGTGTCTCCATGACTGCAGAGGCTGACAATAGTGTAGGCCAGGAAGGAGTGTCGAAGAAAACTGGCAAAGGAACTGTATTGCTAGCAATTGGCTGAAGTTAAGCCATTATTTTAAGAGTTCACATCCAAGCTAACATGCTCAAGCAAGGAAGACACCTGCTCTTCTTTGTTAGGCACCTGCCTGGACCCTAAAGTATGGGTAAGTCCTTATCTATCCTTTCACAGGCAGCATTCTCAAGCAGACTATGAACAAAGAGGAAATAATGGAGACAAACTTTTGCCATTTATCTAGATTAAAATTTTAAATGAAAAGGTTGGTGATGGCTTATTAACAAAATCTGACACAGGCTTTCGAAAGAGATAATAATTTGATTTTGAACAGAGCTTCATATTCACGCATAAAGCTGCCAATGAAACAGGGCATGCAGCACATGTTCCTGAAGGTAAAATAACATCTGTAACACATTAGATATCGACAGCAATAGGAAATTTGGGCAGAAAGAACTTGTAACTGTGGAACATAAAAGCAGAATGAAATCCTAAAGTTCAACCTGCAGTTAAGCCAACCTGCAGAGAAGCCATACTCAAAGTGCTTCAAGGTTTCTGTGCTATGAAATCAACAGACATCCCCAAGTTTACCAGATGCCTTCCTGAATATCTCCATAGTAACATGCCCCTGCATACTGTCATGAGTGTATACTTGGGCATCATCTCCCTGTTCCGCTCTCTACTCAGGAGTGGCCTCACAGTCGAGGAGGAGATCTAAAAGATGCTGGACAACAGAAACTGTCCTTCTCTTTAACTGACAGCTCTAAATTTAATTCTTGCCTACATGTATTTACAGCCATAATTGTAAGGAAGCTTACTCCTTATTCTAGAGTAACACTGTGAGGGAGAAGGCACCCGTAAGATACAAGACAAAGTTTCTTTCAGGTTATCAGGCTAACTGGTTGGCAGAATAAGAGAGTCACTGAGGAAGGGCAACTGCTGCATAAGATGTCTTATTAGCTGTACAATTGGTGATTTCCAAACACAGAGCAAGTGGGTGAGGAAAAAACAAACAAAAAAAAAACCCAAACAAAACAAAAGGGAGGGAAAAAAAAGAAACCAAACCAGAACGAAAAGCCTTCTCAAGAAGCTCAGCTTACTCAACCTTTATGTCTCAAGGCTAATTCAGAAGGAATATATAAATGAGCTTTTACCAGATATGATGCCTGGAGAAGTTTCCTGCCCAATCTGACCTTAAAATATTTTTATGAAACACCAATAAAATGGCAAATGGGTAAAATGAAAATAGACACTATCAAAACTCACGTTTCTTAAGTTTATGGTACACGCTCTGACCTACACACTTCTCTGATATAGTTATTAACACACTAAACAACCCGATTTGTTTCTGCAGAGTATAAATTCAGAATGTTCTTTTATGTGAATTCTGGAAGAATAAGAAACGCAACTGAATAATTTTGACCAAAGCCTTAAGGATGTCACCATTTGACATGAAAATTCATTTACATGTCCCATATGAAAAGTAGATGACGACAAAAAGCCTGAAAGCAGCATTCTAGTTTTTCAAGTGTTTGCATCAGGTTCTTAGGTGTATTTTGGTATTTCTACACAGAATTTTGGAGCAGGGGAGTGGACATGTGACATGCAATAATTTGAGAAGCTTGAACATTAAATAACATTTGTTTAGAAAGAGTTTTATTCAGTTTTCTGAGGCTTATTTTAAATAAAATTACATTAAAAACACCATATGAACAGTACGAAAAAAAGGACTTTAGTCATCACAGTTTTGTATAAAAGTTCTGTTCAGCTAACTAAAAGAATTCAATGACAACATCAGTTGGTGTAATGTTAATACTTAATTCTAACCTAAACCCAGGTTAATGTATCTAAATTCCTGACACCAGTAAACACCACCACTATATTTTGCCAATTACTGTTAATATTTACACTATTTCAGTATCTTCGGTATCCTCCCCCTCCTCTGTTGCCATACGGATCACCATAGCCTCCCCTGCCACCATAACCTCCCCTGCCACTCTGGAAGCCACCTCCACCTCTTCCACCACCCCTGAAACCCCCGCCTCCAAACCCGCCCCCACCTCCAAACCCGCCCCCACCTCCAAACCCGCCCCCACCTCCAAACCCGCCCCCACCTCCAAACCCGCCCCCACCTCCAAACCCGCCCCCACCTCCTCCTCCTCGACCCCCTCCGCCCCCCCAGTTGCCCCTTCCACCCCCACCTCCCCAGGCACCTCTTCCACCACCTTCTTGTCGCTTTTGCCAAGGAGGCATTTCAGGAGGAGGTGGTTCAATCTCTGTTGGTCTGCCTCCACGGTCAGGTACTCTCCCCATCAGAACCTACACGGAAAAATAGGTCATTTTTAGTTTAAAAAAATAGTAATACTTTGAAGGAACACAGGGTACTTCTCTATGCACAAAGACAGGCTGCCTGCTCTTTACAGGAAATATGGTCCCCCTGGTGTGGAACCTGACAGCAGAATCCCTATTTCCTGCCACTGTAACTTGCCACAACACAACAGAACTCTGAAATCCCATTTTGCCCCTGTAAAATTGCAGTAACTGCAGCTGGCTAGCTCATATTACTTTTGTGAAATATTTATGAATACATGCATGTGAAGTATTAGTATTACAATAAACAATATACATAATTCATGTAATGCATATGAATATGTAATATACGTAATTTGTGCAATATATATTCCTATAGAGAGAGCTAGTGGTATAGTGATGAGCATAGCTGCCTTCCAAGCAGTTGATTCAGGTTCAATTCCTGGCCAACACACCTAGAATTTGGTTGCCCAGGGAAGCTGTGAATGTTTCATTGCGGGCGGTGTTCAAGGCCGGGCTGGACAGAGCCTTGGGGTAGCATGGTTTAGTGGGAGGTGTCCCTGCCCATGTCAGTGGGGTTGGAACTAGATGATCTTCAGGTCCTTTCCAACCCTAACTATTCTATGATTCTATAGAAAAGACTCCTTATGGTGCAGCTCTTCTTAAATTTCAAAGTTCAAGCTCAAACCTAATCAGCTAAAACCCATGAACTAGCAAATTGATATGCAACTCTAAAAGGAACACCAGTTTGCCTTAGGTTAGAAACTACTCAACTCACTAGAGGCTGGAACGGAGCATGTAACATGCTGAAGTAACACTTCCAGAAAATTAAAACAAAAGGGATCTTGACTTCGGTGGATATTACCCAGTGTACAAAAAGAGAGACTGGACTGGACAAAGTTACACAAAACATTAAGTTAAAGAAGAAAAAGGTATCCATGTAGGTCTTTTTGTTGTTTCCTTATTTCCTAAACCTTCTGTGTAATGAAGGTTAACATGCTGGTCAGTGCCAGGCACTTCGATTAAAGTCCTCTCAAAAAAACTCCAAAACTTTCTCTGAGATCCTACAATAATTAAGAAATTTCAGTATTTCTGGGATCAAAACATATTAAAAGGTATCTAAATGAGGCACAAAACTTTAGAAAAGTCTGTAAGTAAAGGATTAATAAAAATAGGCTTAGTCACCATCTGAATGGTGAAACTGATGCCATTACTTACAAGCTTCAGCTTTTATCATATACAAGAAAGCAGTAATGTTATTACTGTAGCTAAACCAAATAATTTTGCTGTGCAGCAAAATGACACTTTCACAGAAACTTCTATAATTTATAATATACTAATAAACTAGAGATGCTGGTTTATGAACTGAATGACGTAATCCTGGCAACGGTAGCCCAGGAGCTGATACCAGAAAGACTGACACATATCCTTAACATGAGGTGTGCAGTTCCACTGAATTCAAAGAGGTCATTTACACACACACATGCGCACATGTACACCTCCCCACACTGCTCCTGCTCATCTAGACTACTGTTTCACCCTGTGGCATAACTGAATGTGTAATAACATCAGAAAAGAAGTTGCCACAATGGTTAGTGGAATGCTGCAAACCTTTCTTTCTTAAAGCACCAGATATCTTGCAGAAAGAAATGAAAATATTAAGCAAAGAGTGTAATTCCAGAATGACTATTGACAGGTCTGTAAACTCCCATGTCCTTTTATGACATCCCAGAAAGAAAAAGCATACCTTGTTGATCGCACAGACTGTATTTTCTCGTGTTGATCCACTGCTTGTTCTTATGATCTTTGACAAATCTTCTCGAGCAGCAAGAAGGTGAGCTAACGTTACAGTTGACTTTGGAGATAATGCGTAGCGCTTGGGCTGATAGATGCGTGCTATATCATCTGTTTTTACCTAAAGGATAAAAATCAAACAACTTATTTGCTAGGCATAAAACACACAAACACGTGTACTGTAAACCATGAACTGGTTCCAGTTTCAATTTGAACACACGGTAGAATGCCTGAAAATCTAGGTTATCTTACAAAACATACTGCCAGTTGTTACCAATTCCCTTCATACTTGTCCTGGGTTCAACAGTAGCAGTCATTTTTCTCCTTCTTGGTAGCTGGTGCAGTGCTGTGTTATTGACTTTCAGTCTGGGAACAGCGCTGATAATACCGATGTTTTTGGTTACTGCTTAGTAACGCTTGGTCTGACCAAGGACTTTCTGAGTCTCATGCTCTGCCAGGGAGCAGGTGAAGTCAGGTGGAAGCAGAGACAGGACACCTGACCCAAACTAACCAAAGAGGTATTCCATACCACAGCACATCATGCCAACAATATAAACTGGGGGCAGTTACCCGGAAGGGTTAGATCATTGCTCGGGTCGGGCTGGGTATCTGTCAGTGGTGGTGAGCAGCTGTATTCTCTTCCCTTGTTGTTTCCCTTATCATTATTATTATTATTGGTGGTAGCAGCAGTGGTTTGTGTTATACCTTAGTTACTGGACTGTTCTTATCTCAATTCGTGGGAGTTACATTCTTTTGATTCTCCTCTCCATCCCTCTGGAAGTGGGGGGGGAAAGGGGGAGGAGTGAGCGAACGGCTGCGTTGTTTCTGAGTGACAGGCTGGGCTTAAACTACAACAATACTAATGAATCATAGAATCACAGAATAGTTAGGGTTGGAAAGGACCTTAAGATCATCTAGTTCCAATGCCCCTGCCATCAGCAGGGACACCTCACACTAAACCATGCCACCCAAGGCTATGTCAAACCCAGTCTTGAACACCACCAGCGATGGAGCATTCACAACTTCCCTGGGCAACCCATTCCAGTGCCTCACCACCCTCACAGTAAAGAATTTCTTCCTCATATCCAATCTAAACTTCCCCCATTCATGTTTGAACCCGTTACCCCTTGTCTTCTCACTACAGTCCCTCAGGAAGAGTCCCTCCCCAGCATTCCTATAGGGCCCCTTCAGATATTGGAAGGCTGCTATGAGGTCTCCATGCAGCCTCCCCTTCTCCAGGCTGAACAGCCCCAACTTTCTCATCCTATCTTCATACGGGAGGTGCTCCAGTCCCCTCATCATCCTCATGGCCTTCCTTTGGACTTGTTCCAACAGTTCCATGTCCTTTTTATGTTGAGGACACCAGAACTGCACACAGTACTCCAAGTGAGGTCTCACAAGAGCAGAGTAGAGGGGCAGGATCACCTCCCTCGACCTGCTGGCCACGCTCCTTTTGATGCAGCCCAGGATACGGTTGGCTTTCTGATCTGTGAGCGCACACTGCCAGCTCATGTTCAGTTTCTCGTTGACCAACACCCCCAAGTCCTTCTCCATAGGGCTGCTCTGAATCTCTTCTCTGCCCAACCTGTAGCTGTGCCTGGGATTTCTCTGAGCCAGGTGGAGGATGCTGCACTTGGCATGGTTAAACTTCATCAGGTTGGCATCAGCCCACCTCACAAGCGTGTCAAGGTCCCTCTGGATGGCATTCCTTCCCTCCAGTGGATCAATCGAACCACACAATACTGCTGATGTTTAATTGATGCTGAAATTAACACCGTTAGGTCCTATCCACTGTCTTCAGATTCCTTAATGTTTTCCAAGACATCTAAAGGCTAAAATGTAAGAGTCCAAACTGCCCTCTTAAGAGCTTTACATAGCCATATTTAAGAGATTACTTCTAAATGTGATGAGAAGAGAACAGCTTCAAAGTAAGATCAACTTGTAGAAAAAAACATGAATTGTATCAATGCAGCAGAACACTTGTGCAGCCATGAAAAAGTGAAGACTGAGAACGGGGAAAAAGTAAGACTTTTTCCAAACACATCTTGATGTTTCATTTGATTAACAAAAAAGAAAAATAAATACACTTTCTGGGGACATCTAGAGTGATCTTGAGAGTAAAACTGGATCTTGGAGGACCAGACAACAGGTGCTGTTCCTTTACTTGACTGTTTTGGCAGGCAATTACTACACCATTTATGGATCCATTTCAGGCTGCAAACTTACCTCTCTTAGGGACTGAACAAGTTAAAAGAAAATCCAAACTATAGCACGCACAAAAGAATGCCACAGCATCAAAAGCAGATAAAGGTATCAATACCTGTTTAATGGTGAGAAAAAAGGCAAGCTAACAAATAAATTAAAAAAGGAGAACAATTAGCCTCTTTGCTTAAAAAAACCCAAACAAATCTGAACTGCATCAATGCCAAAATATTTTCAATCCCCAAAACCTTCTTGGAGAAGTTACAATAAAATATTTTGACAATAAGGAAAAAAGATTAAAAATCATATGTAATTTTGGATTAATATTTCAGCTGGCTATTTCTGCATACTATTTCACATCAACAGTCAAGATAGGAAAATGAATCATCTTACTACTCCATCATTAAAAATTTAAACTACTGTTCTATTGCAAAAGTGTATTGTTTTTCACACTGTTTGAATGGAGTAAGATTAAATGACTTAAAATTGTCACCTAAGTTAGCCATGAGTTAACATCAACTGCATTTCAGAAGTACACTTTAAATTTTAAAACATATAGTTGCATTGGTACAGCTATAAGGAAGTTACACACATGGGGACCTGTCCTGGCTTCTGTGAGCTAAATGTCCTCCTTTTTCTTTCCTGCAGCATAAAAGCATTCACAACCCCTGCAGAAAATAGTGAGCCATTCCAAAGTAGCACAGCAGCATTTAGACTCCTGTCTTCTAGTGATAATCAGTGAGCTTCATGAAAACAATTCTGTCTGCAAGCGTCAACAACAAATTGCGACACCAGAAAGACTGGTAACAATCCATACTTTCAGTAAGCTTTTAAAGTTTAGGACATCCATCTCAAGCTTTCTACACCAACCTTTTGAAGTTGATCTTTGCAGCTCATGAGCAAAAACATCGGCCTTCAGCTTTCCACATGCATATTCATCAAATTACAAACTTTTTGTATCCTATCTCCTCACTCTCTTGAATAGAAACAATATGTATTTATAGCTCAAAAAGATCAAACTGGTTAAATCATGAGCATTTTTTAATATACAGAGTGCTACAAACAAACAAAACGATCACAATTAAAATTATACCAACAGAGAAAATCCAGAGTGGTTTGGAATTTTTAGCCATCTGAAGGATTACAATTGCGTGCTTTTCTCATGAGCTGCTATTTAAATAACCTGTTCAACTGACCATCTGTAGTATGTAGTAGTAGTATGACCATCCAGTAAATCTGAATCCAAGACAGGTAGCAATCACTGTAAACTCACTGACTTTATGGGCAGTGACTCTCTGCACCCAGTTTATGCTAAGGCCCAGTGTTTATACTTCTCTTGTATCCGCCTAAGAAATGCTGAGGATCTTTCCCAATTTACTTCATTGGAGAGGGGTGCATATAGGAAATGAAAAGGGGAGATGTGAACTTATTAAAAGTGAGAAGTCCCAATACAGGATGCTAAAATTTATAATTGTGAAGCTATAAACAGACACAAGGATGGACTATGCCATCTAGTCAAATCCTTCCCCTTCCAGGACTCCGATGTTATAACCCCTGATGAGAAACTGGGTTGGAAAGAAGACAATGGTAATGGAAGTGTATTTACATAGTATGTACTATTCAGTAGGAAGATCTGGGGAACTGCAGCAGACTCCCACGTACGGGAAGCAAAACATTCATCAAGCTTACCTTTGCTCTATCAGACCAGCCGAAAGACTGTACTGTCACATCCAGCCTCTTCATTAACATGCGTCGGCGACATTCGTACTCACTCCGAAGAGCATCATTGATTTTTTCCAATCTTTCCTGCAGTGTATAATAAAAATTCAAACATTCAAATCTATAAAGTTATAGAAGTCAATTTAAAGTTAACCGCTCTCAGCAACTGAGATGTCAATCCCTGGATGATCACTTACGAACTAGATAAAATTCGAGATGCATTTGTGTAGTGCTACAGTAGTATGTGTATACAAAATATTTTGAAAGTGGATGAATACACAAAAAGTCTAGTTTATAACATTAATTCTGGAAGTATCTCGTTAGCATCATTAGTATTTAGCAACTGAATTTTAGTATTAACATTTAGCAATAGACCACTGACTGTAAAATGGACGAAGTTAGATGAGGCCATAAGCATTAATTTTGACATCCCATTAAATACAGAAAAGAAATAGACTTTTATTTACCACTTGTTCAGAATTCAGAGGGTTTGTTAATAGTGACTTCCCCACATGGTTATTTTGAACTTTTGAGAGAATGTCCTTTATCTGAAACGAAATACATACTTCTTCTCAGAACACAAATTATACTTCTGTTTATTCCAGCACAACTTGCAGTAATCACAATCTGCTACTCATAAGATCAAACATAGCACATTGTTTTTTTTTTTTAGCAGACCCATAAAACCAGATATGCTTCTTCTGGCTTACCTGTTACAAAAAGATTTCTTGAAAACTTTTACTGCATGACTAACCTCCATACAAAAATATTTTATGGCACACCACTTTTCCCATTTATAATAGAAAAATATCTTCATGGCAAATTTATCAAGTGCATACAGGCAGAAGGGCTAGTTAATCATTTTACTTATTATTAAGTGTTGCACCTACAACTAAGAAAACGTAACAACTGGAAGCTAAGAGTTCTGTTGCCAAATGCTAGACTTGGCCACAAAGTTCTGGTGATGGGTGCTAATAAGAAAAGCAGGAGATACGACAGGTATACAGTCATTCTCTCTCTTTCTCCTAATCCTGTGATTGCTTCCATTTAACATCACGTTTAAGACCTTTGCATTCACCCCAAATCGCCTTGCTTATATTTTTTCCATTAGTTTCTGTCCTCAGAAATTAGGAATGAGGTGCGCTCTCTCTTTCTGCCTTCCAAACTCCACTGTATTCTCCTCTCCCAGTACAAGAAACCTCTACATCCTTTTCTTGAAGAAACTTCCTTTGCACAGCTCTTCTCCAGGGTTGTCTGACTTGCCTGTCTTCTAAATGCAGCCAACTTGTTTTGCTTTTAGTGAAGCATGTACACGAGGCCTCTCATAATTTACTTCAAAATTTCAATGTATACAAGCACATAACATACTTGAATTTAAATAAGTGTCTGAAGAATCAAAACCTGGAGCAATATAGTTAGATCAGCATGACAGCAAGAGATGAAGATTAAGTAATTACTAAAGAAGCAATAAACAGCAGATGAATTAAAAATCCTATTAGGCAAGAAGTGTCTATCCATACACCATTAAGGTCAGCAATATAAACTCAAAGGTCCTAACGGACTGAAGAGAAGAGAGTCTATCAAAATGAGATTGGCTTCTGGAACAAAGCAACCCAGCAAAGCCAAAACAAATCCTCAATGTAATTTATAGCTAGTGAGTGAGAGAAAATTTGTAAACCAGTGATGCTGAATACTGTGTAGAGATTAGAATTATTTCAAGTTTAGCTGCAAGGACAGCTAAGAGGTAAATACAACACTGGGTTCCACATACAAAAAAGCCACACATTCTGCTAGATGATCACAGTTAAAAGACCTAACTGAGCACTGCATACTCCTGAATGCCACAAACTGAAAAATGAAAAGATGTTTAGAGAAAACAATTATGGAAGAGAATCAGTGAAAATCAGAACTAGAAGAAACAAGACCAGCTAAATGAAACAATCCTTTATTGACTGGGAAACTGCCCCCAAATTTCTCCAGCCTTTCTCTCCAAGTTAAAGAGGATACCTATGTAATTTTACCCAGCAACAGGTTTATTAATAAAGTAATACTTAAGGAGGAATCTTTTCACTGATTAACTAGTCTATGTTCATGCTTGTGACACACTGTAAAGTCATATCCAGATTACTGAATCTCCACCTCACTCCCCTGCTCCCATCAGCAGAAATCTGAGGACACATCCTACAACTATAATGATGAAATAGACTGAGCTGCCTTACAGCTGCAGAATACATTCTCCAGCCTAGACTGATGACAGGGCTATGAACACAAGAGCTCTGACATACCCCTGTCTGCCAGAGGACAAGAATACAACTGATATGAGAATCTATGCTACAACCCACATTCCTAAACACAACAGTTGCCCTAGATTAAGAAGGATAAGCAGGAGTTTAAAGACAAGACACCATTGCAACCCAGAAAGAAGTTTGCATATGTAGTGGGAACAATACAGAAGGAGTGACCAGGTAAGAGAGCAGTGAAAACCTACCCAGAAAAATGCAAAACAAATTGTAACAGCAAAGTCATCCTAAAGTTCTCACACACTCAGCTGTAAAAAGCAAACTAATTAAAAGCTAGATGGAGACAAATATACTTGACTATTTGACATTCTGTATAATCCATGATCTTGGTAACATAAAATATTTAAAGGATTGCTTTGGAGGTTCACACACTCTCTAAAAATAGTTTAAAAACAAAACAGTTACCAGATTTGTTTGATACAAAATACTTATTTCAAAATCTGCTGCATAAAAATATAGTAATTCTTGCTGTCCTAACATTTTAATCCTTACAAAACAGTACTAGAATTGTTTCCTCATCCTTTAAAAAAAATTTAATGGATATAAATATTAGAACTAAATAGATCAAGCACAGTTAATAGTGCAGGAACAGACATCTTCACCATCACTTGGATGCTGCTTTTCATAAATGAATCTATGAAAGGTACTGTCTTGTCACACTAAAGCCCTACAGATGTAAGAAAACCATGCAAGTAACAGGCCCTCTCCCCCAAACCTCTAAATATTCAACTGCTCCCTGGCTGAGGAGGAGGAAGAAAAAAGCAGCATAATCATGTAAAATATTTACTCAACAGCACAGAGAGATTCATTCCATGTATCTCCCATAATTCTTACAGAGCATCGGTCACCCACTCTCTCCACAAATACTAGGGAGAAATAAAAAGCAAAACTTTTAGCTGCCTGACAGAGAAGATAAATTTCACCCCAAGAGCCTATTTATATTCTGCAATGAGGAAGTCAGATTAAGGATTGCATCTGTGAAATGAATTAGAAACTGGTGGGACCTGAAAAAACTGAAAAAGCTATCCTGTTGAATAAAGCTGAAGTTGGCTTATTCTCTGGCTGCCAGTAAGTCAAGCATTTTTATCCTCTTCTGCAACTAAGGAAATGGCACTATCAAGTCAATACCTCCAAGTAAGAAGGTCATACACTAAAAAGCAAAAATTTAAGTTCTGGACATTAAATTAAATTACATCCCAGAAACAACTACAGGTATATAAATGCACAATCAGTTACTGCCCGAAGTCTTCTGCTTGCTGCAGCACATTTGAATGGGTAACATGAAAACCATGTTACTTCAACCCATGCCTTAAATTTGCATGGCAAAGTATGCCTCACCAGGTACATCACATCCCCAGGAAATGCTGAAATACTTCACCTCATAAACAAAACAGTTAAACACTAAGCTGGCTTTCAGAATAAAAATTCCTTTACACTTGTCAGATAGGGCTTTTTGTGGATTAGACTGTTGGGCCCTTAAAGAAGAATGCTTTCAGAGATAATGCTTACAATTTAACAATTGAGAGAACACATAAAAGCCCATACCTTTTGTTCCACATTGGTTAACAAGGGAGGAATTTCAGAAGATGAGGAGTTGGGCAGGCCCAGTGCATCGCAAATAGCTTGCACCTCCTGGTAAATTTCATTGTGTTTTTCCAAATGAGAGCCTTTCATTTTCTTGCTGTGCAGTATCTTTAAAGCCTGAAGCTCTGTACTTAGAAATACTAGAGAGAAAAGCGTCATAATGGCAGGTTTAGAGACACATGAATATTTCGGCATTCACATTCTCATACACAAATACAAATATACATTTATAAGACAACCCTGATAAAAGGAGACTCTCCATTCTCCCCTGGACAGGTCAGTACCAGTTTCCCATTCCTTACCTGAACTAACTCGCACCTGACTTCCCATCTTCAGTCTACACATCATATTTAACTGCTTAACCCAATTCTGCCACCAGACCCCTAGTTCCTTGGCCAGTTTTGTATTATCGCACTGGTTCCTGCTGCTACTCCTTTGTCCAAGTCCATCTTAAACCTAAACTTCACTTCTCTCAATCATGCACTTTCAAATCAGATAGCATTTCTTGTTAAGATGTCCAGAAACTTCTCAGAAACACAGGAAGCAAGGTCTCAGTTTCAGCAGAGCTGGAACTGGATCAGAAGAGGGATGAGGCCCCAGTAGATTGAACTATACTTCACAAATAAAGTTTAATCTCTACTAAAATAGTTTCCTAATAGTTTTCTATTTTCCATTTCTGCACAAGTGAGCTGATGCATGCTCAGCTAGGTTATATAACTGTACACATATACTTAAACACACATAAAGAACTATTTAATGTAATTGTAGAGTAATGACAGAGCATGCACATACAATACTGTATTCTAAGTGGGAATAAAAAATACCTATAACTTACAGAGGAGTTTAAGACAATCTTCTTTTTCTCTTAATCTGTCCTTGATGTCTCCAGATATAAGTGATGAATACGGACAAGCCATTTCTCTCAGAAAGCCACTAATCTCAAGCTGGAAGCTCTCTATATCTTTATCACCTATGGGAATAAACAAGTGCAAAGCTTTGAACAAGGTGGCAATACCACAGCAGTCTTTGAAGACTTTGATGCAACTGAACATCACTATGAACAGCTTATGTCACAAAGCAGCATATCAATGTAATTAATTTTCTGATGAACAAGTTTTAGGAGTCACAAACCCATTATTTCCAAAGATTGTTTTTAGTTTTACTACTTTTTTTGTGAAAACACAATCAATACCAAGTCTTATCCAAGTTCTAGTACTCAAAAAAAAATCAGGTAGCGGTAACGTGCAACTCGAGTATCCACACACAGTGCTGAAAGGAATGCTGCACTGGACCAAGCAGCTGAAAATATAAGGCAGTGGAATTTAAGCCATCAAAATCCCTGTAAGTCCCAAGACCAGGCTGTATGAGACTCTGAGCAAGCTGGCCTAGTGGAAGGTGTCCCTGCCCCTAGCAAGGGGGTTAGAACTAGATGATCTTTAAGGTCTCTTCCAACGTGATTCCATTAAAATATGATTACACAGAACAATTACTCAAAGATGCATGAATATACTTTTCGTATTTACAAAGATCTAAAAAAAACCCCAAACCACAAGCACCTTTTTTCTTTTGAAAGAAACTTCATAAGACAAGACTTAATCTATGAGCCACATCCATGCAAATATAAGCCTGTTTGACTACCCTTTCTCTATCCGCTGCACTTCAAGACTGTAAATTCACTATCAGCTGAATGATATGGGCCTAAATCCACTGAGCAAATACTAAACTACTTTAATAAATTAACATGCACATACCATCTGCTGCAGTGATGCTTTCTTCCATATTACAAAGTGACTTTATTTGGGAACCTAACCAAACACAAAGCTCAAAAAACTCAGGTGAAGACAATCCATTTTCTGCTGCTTTGTTCAAGGCTCCCTCCTCCAACAGAGGACCAGTGTACCTGCAGAGAGAGATAAACACTACTGATATGAAACCAGTTTACCATAAAATATGTATGTTTCAAAAGCAATTTAGCACAAGCTGGTTAGCAACTGTACTGGAAGTAATTAAACTTTTTAAGTTACTTTTATCAAGGAATAACTGAGACTTTTTTTAAACAGACCAATAAATGAGCGCTGAACAAAATGGTCAGAAAACAGAAGGCAGGTATCCGCACGTATCATGTGTACGTGAAAACAGTATGATGTCTCAGTACGTGCTGAACAGACAAGAATTCCGAGTGTTCAGTCAAACAAATTTCCCTACAACATTACATTGCTGATGT
This sequence comes from Myiopsitta monachus, assembly GCA_017639245.1. Classification (NCBI taxonomy): domain Eukaryota; kingdom Metazoa; phylum Chordata; class Aves; order Psittaciformes; family Psittacidae; genus Myiopsitta; species Myiopsitta monachus. The sequence continues at coordinate 24,416,432 of CM029924.1, forward strand.
ACTTTTGGGACAACACTGTCAATACGATAACAGAAAACTGAACTCAAATTAACTCTGTTTCTGCTCTGTTCTACCTGGAGCAGCACTTCGCGGTGGGCTAAAGCCGGGCGGACAGTGGGAGGCCCGGCCACCCCACCGTGAGTAGACGCGGCCGCTTTCACCACCACCACCCCACCCCCCCGGCACCCCAGCAAACACCCGCCCAGACGCGCTTTCTTCGCCTAACCCCCATTACAACCAGGGTAAGCCCAACGCAGATGCCGTGATCCCGATCCCGGCCGAGGCTAAAGGCCCAGCCACGGCCGCCACGGGGCCTCCCCTGGCACCCGCCGGAACGAGAAGACCGTTCGTCTGCCACACCCCTCCGCCCCCCGACCCGGGCCCGACCTCCCCCCATATGCGAAGGGTCCCCGCTCTGTGCCCGACAGAGGAGCGAGGCGGCGGGGACCCCTCGGCCTCCCTTCCCGCAAAGTGGGGGGTCGCTGCTTCCCCGATTACCCCAGGGCCTCCAGCGCGTCCAAAATGTCGCATTCCATCTTCACGGCGGGCGCCAGCTCCTTCATGCCGGCGCCTCAACTCGGGCTCGCCGCCGCCCTCCGCGCCGCGCTGTGCCCGGCTCAAACCGGCCCTCCGCAAACCTGCGCCCTGCCGTTACGTTCCGCGGCTCCCGCGAGCCTCGAGCCAGGCCGAAGGCCCCAGGCTGGCCCCGCCCCTCTCCAGGCGGCCGCCCCTGCTCTGAGGGGCTGCAGAGTCGCCGTGTGCCTCCGAATCGCCCGCGGCTGGCGGTGACCTGCCGGGCAGGCCGGCCCTTGCGTTCTTGCCTCAGTGAGGAGCGCCCGTGCTCCCTCAGCCTTCCCTGGCGGGGTTGGTCTGGCCCTGCGGCTGTCCCTGTTGCCCTGATCCGGCTTTGGCCCCAAGCTCACCCGACGCCTGCCTGGCCCACTCCAGTGTTTCTGATCTCTCTCTGAATTTCGAACTGTGAAACTCTCGCCCGAGGTGGTGCAGACCACGACTGCGAGGCCTCTGTAGCCCCGATTTTGATCTCTGGGGACCAGCTCCTGGAGCCTTGTTGAGGTTGAAATCCAGATTGTTTATGATATTTTTGATCAATTATGGAGGGAAGCTGGGGTAGGCGGGTTGCGTTGCACAAACACAGGTGGAAGTACCAGCTTCGAAGATGACCTCAGCTCCTGCCTGAGGAACACAGCATTGCCAGCCAGATGTGGCTGTTGTGATGAAGACCTTGGAGCCAGCACACAGCTTTGCTGCCCATGTGGGACTGCGTACTGCACAAAGTAGAGTGAGATGGCCCACTGAGTCTCTGAGCACATCACTTTTCAGGCCCGTGGCCTGCAGGGATTTCCAGTTTCAGTACTGTTAGGCCTAATAATTGAAAAACTGGAAGGAAGGTTTCCCAAAACACCTTACCTTGTCTTTCTTTGGCTGAGCATTAATTGTCTTCTATTTTGAGATGTCTGGTTTGCCATTTCCAAGCTTTTCTTAGGGACAGCAATGTTACAAGAGAGACATAAACTAGTGCCAGCTTTTTTTTTGTCTGTTTGGTTCCAGACTATCTCTGTTTTATCCCTTACTCCCAGCCACTTCTGGTGAATCATGCCCAGAATTCCTTCTAAAGCCATACGGTAGCATTAGTTTCTTAGAGTTTCTTATTTCATGTAGTTCAGCCGTAGGCTCCTATCTTTCCTATTAAGTAGAAGGAAAATTCAACTTTTTAAATTATTTTTTCCAGTCTTGCCTTACAGAGACCTTCAGAAAACCCAGCGTCTGAATCTGTGATGAAGTGCTGTAAAGGTATGCAAACAGATGGAAGTAATTACAACATAGATATTCATAACAAGCAAAATACCCACAATTTTTGAAGCAGCTGTTTTGAATTATTTCCATTTAGCAGAAGACGTGACTTTACTGAGTACTAAGCTTTAAAAAAATTGGGAATGAGGACAGCCATGACATCCTCCCACACACAGAGACAGAAATCTGGGAATTAAAAACATTATTTATGGCAGTTGGTGCAAAGAAGAGCATCTTTAAGTCTGATAGGGTTATGTCAACCATATGATGTACATCAGTGCCAGCAACTCAGTGGTCTCTTTCACAACTCTTAACTATGTCTTTCTCCATATGACTGAGCTTCAAAAGGACTTTTGCTTCAAATAGGTCAACGTAACTTTTCTAAATGAAGGAACATGTATATGAGAGCGAAGATTCTAAAAACAAGAACTGTTACTCCTGTTTAAACAACATGGATATCCAATTATTAAAGAAAACAAGATATGCAGAAATAGACAGAAATAGCCAGTTTTCTTTCCCTCTCTTTTCTGAAGTTGCATCTTGATGCTACCTGCAGTGAATCATCACTGCACAGTTGTCTGAGAAACCGAGTAGTTTTCATATCACCCAACTGTGCATGCTAAGAAAAAGAACTGAGAACAACTAGAAGTGAAACTAGCAGAACATAGTCTATCAAAACTGAAAAGTAATATGGTAATTTAAGAGGTACTGTGTGGTACAAGTAGGTGGCAGCATTATTCCCTGGGTCTCTCTTAATAAATTTTTCTACATGCCATAAATGTATTTTGCTAATTTGTATCACAGGACAATACATAAACTGTTGATTTCTCCTACTGTCTTTTGATAATTTTGCATATGTATGATAGCCAAGCACATGCATCAATAGCTCTTTTAATTCCACAATATTTTTTTTTTAATCCTAACTTTTCTGTATAATAGAGGTATTATGCATATGAGGAAATAGGAAATAGAAGTTTGAATTTCACAAATTGTGTCTTGAGAACCACAGATAAAAGGCATTTTTTGTTGTGATCATACACTTAGGTTGCCTAACACCTTCTCACAACTCCGCTGTTCATTCAGTCCACAGCTTTCTCCTTGCCCATTCCTGAGTTTCCCATCCACAGGGGAGGAAACAAATTGTGATAAAGCTGGCTAAAAAATATTTTGTTGCAGCCTAATCCCACAGGAGTAGACTTTGCCCCATGCCCTTTGTAATGGACACACAAGAACGCCAAAGGAAGAGGTCTTGGGCACACAGCTGTTACTTTCACAAGAAAGCATATGTGGCTTCAACAAGGTCATCAGTGCCCTAGCTCTTTTCAGGTTTTGTCAGGATTTCTTTCTCCCTAGTCTGCCAGTTAGCCATCTCCCTCAGCAGTCACATAAGTCCCAGAGCTGGCATGAGGAAGGAGTAGAAATGCACAGCCAAGGTTAGAAAATGAAAATAGCACTGGATTAGTAGTGACTTGAATCAACTCAAACTGATACAAAATGTCATCTTAATTCAGCGTGCAGCTGCAGCTGTCCACACCTCTCTTAAATATATTGGAGAGTACCCTGAGTTGGAAGCAAGGTGAAGATAGGAATTTGCAGGGTACACCTTCTGCCAGTTCATATTAAATCCTTACAGTTTCAAGCCGTCTGTAATCTTACAAAAACTCAAACTACATAACTCCATTTCCTATTGATGTTAAGCCACGGTAAATGTCAGCCACTTACCAAACTACTTGTATGAATATGACAAGTCATATGTTGTTATGCTATTCAAAACTGCGGGAGAGGTGTTCCTATTGCCAGGCTTGCAAATGGGCACCAGGCATTCTCATACTGCTTAACAGTATGGGTGGGGTGGAAGGGTGCAAGGACTGCTTCCTTCTGCAGCGGAGCAGTCCTGGTATGCATACCATACTGGTAGCATGCATACTGGTATGCATGGTATCCATACCTCCTGGTATGCACTGCCAACAGAGCAGGCTTTTGCTGGTACGTAGTGTATGCAACTTGTCTGCACCTAGTAAGGAAAGCAAAACTGCCCACAGATAATACTAGCTGCACATCTTGAAAGATTCAGTTTTGTTCTTCTCCTATGCAGCACAGGAATAAAAAATGGATCTCTTGAATTCAAATGAGGAGACTGTTTTAGCGCAGAAAAGGTACTATTTGTGGTACTAAGAAACGTTTAGCGGACAGTTATTGACCACTAGAGGGAATCATAGGAGTGGAGGAGTTGCGTATACTACATAATAAATGCTTCCCTCTAACACAAGCTTGCTTACCTGCAATGCTGTATTGTATATGCACAGTTTAAAAATTATTGAGAAAAAACAGCATTTCATGAATGCTTAAGTTGATATAAAAAGCTTATATTAATTGAGTTTAAAACAGATCAATAACAGGTTTAATTGTTAAAATGAAATAATTTGTTTACACAGATACTTATCAGTTTAAATTAATGGATTAACCCTGTAAGCCTTTTCAACTTCCATCTGTAAAAAAGTACTAGCCATTCTTTCAACCTATTAAAAAAATATGCACTGTTCTTCAGACTTGCAGACATTTAAACAACTGTAGCTTACTTGTTTAAAAGCTAATGTTAAATTGGTTTTAATCCTTCTATAAAATCCTTCTTATATTTGCAGATTATTTGGGGCAATCCACCCCAGGCAGTATCAACTTAACTACATCATTGTGGAACCAGACTGCAAGTTAAAATTGATCTATATATAAATTACATAACTGTGGCAAATAGAGTAGATGTGAATGATGAGTATGCTAACATCACTGAACCTGAGTGCATTTATCCTGGCTACAGGAATCCTGCCCATTAGTTTAAGGGCTAACCTCCTGAAATTGAAGCTGACCTCCCATCATAAACATTTGATTTAGAAATCACCCTTACAATATCTCACAGACCAAACCAAGCCACCTGAAGTTGTGCTGTCAGAGTTTTCAATCCAAAATGAATTATTTAAGGATATTATACACAGTGATAAATTCTGCAGAATGAAAAATGCAATTTCTTGAAAGTGGACTGCTCTCAGACTGCTTTTTCAGGGGACATATCCCTGCACAAAGAACTGGGCAGTCATCAACACCTTGCAAATGACTGTAGCATACTGACTAGCCCTCCTTTTCCAGTACTTGTCTAAGGAGACACTGGCTCTTCATTGTCCTTGAATTGGAATAAGATGAATAAGTCACACTGAATATATTAATACACAACAATATAGCCAGGAAGGTGTTCACCATAAGCAGCTTTACAAAAGGAAAGCTGAACCACTCATGATATTACCAGCACCTTTCACCTCTGTCACAGACTCAATGTAATTGTCTTCTCACTACCAAGATAGTCATTACACCATGAGGACTATTTACTTCTGAAGTTTCTCATGGATTTTTTAAAGAGAAAGTGAGAAGATGATTTAGTCTGTAGGTGCCCTGTGAACATTTGTTTGCAGAAGAGGCTGTGGAATACTGGTCATAATTTTGTGGACATTATTCCATTATGAATGAGACTGAAACCTCATACTAGTGCAACATATTAAGTGAGCAAAAAAAGACAGACCTGCAGTAAGTCTTGCTGCTGCTACAGCAAATGTTCAGCCTGGCAGGACAAAGCAATGAATATTCCAAGTTCATATTTCTCATTCTTTTAAAAATAAACTCTGTCCATTTTGCTCTTCAGACCACATGGCATGAATCATTTCAGTGAAGCATTCATCACATCATGATTTACACTGACATTATTTCTTAGAAGTTAAGTGGTGGGGCTTCACTGTTAGGAGCTTCCTGTATTACAGCTGTTCGCTGTTCTTTCACTTGTTTCACTGAAAGGTGACTTTATTAATCTCATCTCGAAAATAGAATTAGAGGAGTGAAAAACCAAGCAGAAAGTGTTCACGCTTTTAGGCTTTCTGTCTGAAAATTAGTCTCCTCATAAAGGTACATAAACTTTTATTTTAATCTTTTGTACTCATGTATGATGTAGTCATAAGTGCCCCTTTGATCTTGATTCTGGTTTTTTTTTTCATTTTAGGAAAGTACAACAGAGAAAAGTCTTATGCTAGTCCTTGCACAAACACCAAATTAATTAAAGTATGTTGAATATTTAAACGGTGAAGAAGGTATGTGACCAGGTGTGTGAGTTGCCTGAGAGTGACCCTCTGAGGTCAGAAACCTGCTACAGAGTCCCCACAACCTATGTCAATAAAACACTGGAAGGCTGCAGAGTTCTCCAGGAAGTCGTGTGTTCAAGGGCACCACAGGCACTGTGCTGCCTCCCCAGGGAAGCCAGGTATATAGATTTGCAAAAGCTCCCTCTTTCAGTTCACAACTCTTTTTTTTTTTAATCACTACTTGTTTCTATATTCCACGGATTTGCCACAACTTAGTGAATTTTCTGTGTTTTGGGGTTTGTTTTGTTTTTTCACTATTAGCTTCTTTTTGATGAAGAGAACCGAAATCAGAGAAAACTGCCAGAGTTCATGGATAACATGACTGAAAGAATATCAAGAGGAGAGAGGCAACAGAAGGCTGTAAGAGGGTGGGAGAAGGGACATTTAAGGGGCATCTGTGTGTATATATATATATATATTTGCAATATTTTTATATTTTAGTATTAAAGTTTAAAGCAAAGCATCAATAAAGTTAAATGCTTATTATCCAGAGTAAAGCATTCAAAAAGTCATTAAAGAAAAATCATAATGGGAGAGGTGATTAAGGAAAAAAAAAAGGATTAAAAAAAATTACTACCTATTCGCAGCTAAAAAGATACACTGCCTAGAAAGGTTGAGCGTGGTTGCTTCATTCCCATGTCTCTCAAGTCCTGAGTGCGAGGAGTATCCAAAATAGGAAGTGGTGAGGATTTAGATGCTGGCCTCCAACCCATAACATTAGAGGTTTTTTACAAGACAACAGAAGAAAAATAATTGTCCAGTCTGCCGTCTCATCTCTGTCTTCCCTGTTTTTACCTCCAAGCTCATCAATTTCTCATGCATGCTTTTCTGGGGGTTTTGATCCAGAAATTTTTTCCTATCCATCTCAATCCTGTCCTTGCCTCAGTTCCACTCATGAATTTCAAGATACTGCAAAGCATGGAAAGTGCTAAAGGTTCAGCAAAATAATCTAATCTATGTGAAGCAGCTGAGCCAACAGGGCTGAAGTAATAAAAAATTGAGTAAATTAAAGGAGCATGAAGAATTTGAGCCCAAATGATTGAAGTCTGACAACGTTAGAAGCAATTAAAAAATGTGTGATGTGGCCTTTAATGCATACAGTCTTCCTCTCATGGAAAAATTAATACAAACATACATACGTCCACACATACATACATATATATACGTATATATAAAAGCAGGTCACTAACTTATATTTGTGGCTTTGTCTTGAACTGTAGGCCTTTTTCCTATTTTTTTTTTTTTATTGTAACTCAGCCTTTTGGGTTTCCTTTCACCCCTTTCACCCACTCTGTTGCTATTCCTTGAGAATTGTGGATGGCCAATGAAGCAGTGAACATCACATGATGTCACTTAGCAACCTAATGTTCATAAATAGCAACAATCGTTTTTCTAATGGCTATTTTTTCCCATCAGGAAAAATGCTTAGGCCCAGTCCATTCTGACAGTGCCAAATTCTTCCTCGACCTTCTAGCATATTTATTGCTTATGCTGTCCTTTTGGGGGTCCAATTTCAGATGTTAACATCATGGTTGATGCTCTGAGAAGGCTTCTAATATATTTCTGAGCTTACTGGTAATGTATAATGACAATAATTGTTAGCACCCTTGGAGCTCTTGAAGAATAGTCTCCTCTTCCTTTCTCCAAATGTCTGCATCGCATGAACCTCAGATAACTGTTTCTGAGATGAAATCAGAAGGGTCATCCACAAATTAGGTTGGTTTTTTTTTAAGTGCCTTTGGGGAATACTTAGGAAGCTCAGAGATTTTTCAGTTCTTTCAGAAAGAATCTGGCAGGATTTTTGTGCGTCCTCTTTAATATTAGCATAATCCTTTAAAATACTTGCTATGTTGTAAAAGACTACCTTTCCTCAGTTATGGGGTTTTGCAAATAGCATACCTTCACATGAGCTATTAAGACAGAAACCAAAAGATACGGTTATAAACTAAGAAAGTAAAATTGTGCAAGCCTCCGAAAAAGATCTTGCAAAAATATTGCTTATGAAATACAGCAAAATTATGCAACCACCTAGGCCCAGTGCAGCATGTCCCCAAGGAGATCTCTGTCTGAGAGCATAGAAAAAAAACCCAAATCCTGTCTGTGCAGCATCAGTTCCCCTCTCCCTAACCATATGGCTGCTCCTCAAAGACTTGGGGGCTCTGTAACTGAGAAGAGGGAGTAATGTGGGTGAAACCAAGACACTGTCATCATGTATGCATGACTACTCTTCTCACTACTTGCATTGCTAATTGGTGCACCAAGTAACTAGTGGCTAAACTACACAGATAGGGAGAAGTATCTGGATTTCTTGCTTCCTTTGTTTTTTATTATTTTTTTTTTTAAATTAACATACTACACAGCACAGAATAAAAGACTCAGCTACCTTTTCATGTCCAAGACTTTTGTCATCCGTACCTTTCTTCTGTGGAGCTGCGTTTCATTCTGCAAAACTGGAGGGGAAAAGATTACATTAGAAATATTTACCCCACAAAGCTTTTTATATTTCTCACATAGCTGTACTATCTTGTATCAGCAAACTGTTGTTATTTGAGCCACTTCAGGGGCATGGAGTCCTATCTGGAGGGTGACAGCAATAAAAGCACTATGAAATTTCAACTTTGGTGTGTCTGGTGGAAGCCAGAACAGGAACTGTGAAATATACCACTTCCTCTTGTTTGAGTGAAGTAAGGACAGCAACGGTACTCAATCAGCAGCTCTCAAAAAGTCTACTAAAACCTTTAAACTGATCTTAACAGGAGACGCAGATACAGTGATCCCTGTTACATATTACATTTTGTTTCTTCCCACAAGCAAGCAAAGTTAAGACTAATGTCCTGATAAGAGGATTCATCCAGGCTGGGATCTGGATGTAAATTATGCAGACTGAGAAAATGAATGAGAGATTATGACCTCTGCAAATGCATGTCTTATTCCTTGCCAGTGCAAGAAGGTTTATTTTTGTGTGTATGTGTGGGGGGTGTGTGTGTTGGGGTTTTTCTTTAATTTTTATTACTATGTACATCATGCGATTACTTCCCAACATATTTTTATTTGCCTTATAGTCCTTTTAGACATTATAATGTGAATTAGAATTGGGAGACATAGCTAAATGAAGGACAAATTTTGGGGTGTAACAAAACTAAAATCACAAACAGTTATGAGCTGCAATAAAGATGAGTTAGGAAGAATATTTCATGCTCTTTGTATGTCAGTAGATGGTGCTCTGTGTACTACCTACATATACAGTGTATGTGCATTGAATGGTTTTATAGACAGTGATTATTAGTAACCTTCCCTTAGTGTAATGGGAAGGAATTCTGGGGGGAAACAGTATATTAAATTCAATTATAATTATTTTAATTATATTAAATTTTAATTATAAATTAAAATTATAACTTTACATAATTTTAATGATATTAACTTAAAAATGTACTTTTTGACCCCCCCCTTTTTTTTTCAACCTTTTTTTTTTTTGTTCAGGTTTGTTCTTGGAGGATTTTTGCATCAGATTATAGGATAGTAAATAAAAACAAACTATTCAATAAGTTTGCTTCACAAATTAACTGATTTTCATTGTACTCTCCATACACACTTTCCAGGTCAGTCTTCTTGCAGACAAGTTAATGGGGGTGCTTAAATCTTCAAGTAGGTTTTGTGTGCTACCAGCTGTAACCTGCAACATGTCCTGTTCAAAATACCCAGCCTATACTCCATAAAGCATGAAAGGACTTAGATGTTGAAGGTGAAGTTCATAAGACTGAATGATCTGAGCAGGAGATAGCTTGGTTATCCAGTGGGAGACATCGAGGGGCAGGCAGGGATCTAAGTGTCACTGTTTTTCTTCTAAGGAAGAGTCAAATTGTTTTTTTGTTGGTTTTTTTGGTTTTTATTTTTTTTGTAATACTTAAGAGGGATGGAGGGTAGCACCTGGTGGGTAGAGGGATCACCTAGAAGCAATCACACCTGTCCTGAAGAGGACCAAGCCTGGGATCCACAGCCTAAGGGGTTACTCAGACAGTATGACAGTATGAACTATTTGGACCACCTCATATGCCCATCTTACTGAAGAATTTCTGCTCCAGGTTTAGGTAGTAAATCAAGAATCAGGGACAAAAAAAAGATGAGGAACCTCTGTTTTGTGAATCCTGGCAGAGCTCTGCCCAGCAGCTAGCTGTTTGGTATGGTTGCAGCTTGATTGCACCTATATGTCTGTCCAACAGATAACATAACTTCACAAATGAAGTATTAGGTATTGAGTGACTTTAGGTGCCTTTCCATGTTAAGCAGATAAGGCAACTGAATGTGTCTCTACAGAGACAGTTGAAGGAAAAATCCTTGCTCTGAATTTAGCCCACAATCCCTATGAGACTCACTTGGCTGTCCACGAAATGGGAATACTATCACATCCTTTCTTCCTGGAAGTATTGTAAAGGAAACAACTTGGTAGGACTGAGAATGCAGAGGCAGTACAGCTGTATTTGACAGAATAAGACACTTGAGATACATTTTTCAGGAGAAGAACATACATTTTCAGCTGAAAATGCTAAATAAGTTTCTTCCTAGGTACTACAACTGTAGTAAACATTTATAAAGAAATGACCAATTCTAGAATCAAAAGGAAGATTAACAGCTTTAATTTTATATGCTGGCAGCCAAATTCTTTTCTCACTTTGTGGAATTCATCCAGGCTTCTACTTTCTAACTTTAGTGAGTTAGTCCAGATTTAAACCAGTGTAAGCAAGGGCAAGTTAAAAATACTTGTGCCACGGTTGGCATTGGAAAATACATTTGTCCATGATAGACATTAAACTGGCTGCTGAGGCAGACATCATGTCTTGCCCATAATCATTTTGTATTAGCTCCTTTTCCTCAGTACTTAAAATGAGTTCATGACATCATGACTTTAAGCGTAAATACATTATATAATGAATACACTTTTTATTCAATATTTGTAGGAAATTAAATAAATGTTATATGTAAGAATACTGCATGGAAAAAGCAATGATAATTATCTGATGAGAGAATTAATATGAAGGGCATTCAGTTAATCCTGTGGTCTGAGGTAAATGGCAGACAATCAAGTAAACCTAATTAACATCATAAAATAAAGACAAACAGCATTAGCCCACCAGCTCTTGACTAATCAGTTATTTTCTTCAGAATACCATTGTATGAAAAGGTTAGGGTGTATATACTCAAATAAACCACATTCCATAAATGAATTGTCACATTGTACTGCTGAAAAAATACCAGTAAATACCTTCTACTCCATTTATAGTATATTGCTTATAAGGATATACTTTTCATTTGTAATAGGAAAGGTTGTTGGTTGGTTGGTTTGGTTTAAAAGGAAGCTATCATGCTGTAGCCAAGTTTGACTCAGACTTCTCAATCTGCACTCTTGCAAACAAGTCCTTACTCTTGCAGATAGACCTTAGAAGATTAGTTTTGCCTAATGGCGTTTCCTCCCCATTATTCAGGTAGCTGAGCATTGCATAGGGAGAGGGGGATTAGTGAGAAAAGGAGAAACTATACAACCACTGCAATAATAGTGGTAACATATTTTGGTGCAGGCAGTTGAATGGTAGTAACTTTGCTGCTTTAGGTGCACTTTACTATTGCACTGGTCATCACTGAAGGTGAAGACCCAGCGCCTGGGAAAAGCTCCTGAAAACAAGTATCTTTTCTGTGGATTATATTTTTTAGTTGGGGGAAGGGTTTTGTAACATTTTCTTTGGGGTTTTATACAGCAAATATACGTAATGTATCATTAAATTTGATTTCTGGTCATCCTGTTGGCTCCTTGCTGTTCATTAAAACCTGGAGGACTCCATCACATGAGATAGTCTTTCCATGAATATAGTACTGTGGATAAACTGTGAGATGTACTGTGGACGTAACAAGGATAATGTCTTTGTAGATTTATACACAGATTCTTGGACAGAATATCAGAGGATGGACAATACAAAACCTTTTTAAAACTGCTTTTTTTCCACAGTTTGCATAGAATTGAATGAATATGACTCAGGTTTTTTGAAAAGTGAATATTTCTTTTCTTCTAGACGAGCCGTCCGAGGTGAACAGTTCCATCTCTTAGATGAGGGGAGTTGCCAGATAAAAATAGCTACCAGTATGATGAACTAGCATGTTTTTGCTAGGGAAAAGAGTGAAACAGTATTTTTTATGTCCATACGGTACGTATATGCTGCTTAAAAATAAGCAAGTCAGTTAATTCTTCATGTCAATTATTAAAGGGTGAAAGGAGTAAAATAGGGTGCTAGCCCTGAATCCTTGTCCCTCTTCAGTCCTGGCCTAGCAGGTGGCCTTTCCCAGGGAACGTCGGTAGGGCTTTTGCCATATATATTAGGAGTGAGTGGGAAGGCACATAGAGTAGCTATTGTCCATCAGCTGGAAATCTCTGGTATGTTGTTCTGTAAACATGTTCACTTTGACCTGGGTTTCTTCATCTATGAAAGGAAGAGGGGGATAAAAGAAAACTGGAATAGAGAACAGTTTTTCTGCTTTAAACCCAGGAATTGTGCAAAATATTGGGTGCTTCGACCATGACTTATGAAATTCAATGAACATTAGCTATAAACTTCTGAATGTTAGGTTTGGTGGGGTTTTTTTACATAGGTGTGACTATGATGGACTTTGATTAACTTTTCTATGCATTTTGTCTTGTCATACTTTGTTAACTGTATTGTCCTTTTCCTGTTAGTCCTTCATGTGGGCTTTTTTAACTCACGTGCCTTTTGTTGTTTTCCTTCTAATGACAAAGCATTGTCTAGTTAGATTTATCCAAAACTTATCCAACTGTTCATCTTTACTGGGAACTAATAGAGTAGAGAACTCACTATTAAAAAATAAAGCAAGTTAAGAGGGATATGCGCACGTAGTAAAGAGGTGGCATGGAATGACAGGAAAAGGGCAGCAGCTTTAAATTAAGAAAGGAAAATGATGTAATAATGATTAAACCACAAAACAGAACTCCACCACAGTGAATGAGCAATGAAAATAAGGTAATAAAAAGGAGTACTGAACTAGCTCATGAGACATGTTATTACAGTGAACATTATGCTAGCACTGTTTATTTTGCTTAGCATTATGGCCACCTTCAAGGTTGCTATGACAAATGTGTGTGAGCGTTTAACGGAAAGTGAAGGGTTTTTTTTAGCTGAGAAGGCATCCACCAGCTCTCTGCCTACTCAATTTCCTAAATTATGTGCCATATAAATTTAACTTTATTGGCACTAGACAAATGTTAACATTAACCACTTATGGGTTAAAGCAATTTTGGAAATACTCAGTGTGTTTCTCTGTTGACATTCCTCAACCCATACATTGAAATCCATGCAGTTATACAGTTTCACTTAAGAAAAGTATTCACTCAAAACGTATAGCGCAATAACAGCACCTAAATAAGAAGTTCTATTAGCTAAAGGGCTGACCCAGAGATAAAATGAATATATACAGCTTCTACTGGATTTAAGGGAAATTAAAGCTGTTTTCATATCTGACTTTTTTTCATGGCACTGAAAGAGTCTTATTCATGTGTGACTAAGTGACACTAAAATTTATGCACGCTTCTTACAGCAGAGGGAGTAAAGGAGGAAGAGCCCAACAGAGTTTCTCCGTGCAACTTACAAAAAACATTGTCAATGTCGTTCATTCACTGAGCAATTACAAACTCAGAGGCCCATTACCAGCTGGAAGGGATGTACTGGACTAAACAAAGAGGGAAAGTGGAACTGGGACCACCACAGTCTGACAGCAAGTTAAAAATGGAGCACAACAAGGCCACAGGAATACAACACACAGGAGGGTCAAACATTGACAGTGCTGCTTGCCAGGTTGTTGTGTAGTGATCCAATCTTTTGAAGATTAAAGTAAGCATTTGGGAGCTTTGGTGGCATAGGAAGCACGTGGGGAGCTCCCCCCTGGCCTAGCAGGATATGTGGGGGAGTTTAGGAGATGCTTTTTTTTTGGCAAGTTTTCTCTCTTTGCCCCTAGAGGATGATTCGTAGAAAACTCTGTCATGGTCTGTACATCTTAGCACAAGATTGCAATTTTGTTGTTGAGGTGCCTGATGCAGTGTTATGCTGTCACTACTAGACTAACAAAAAACATCAGGAGGCTTCAAGTCACACCGCAGGAACTTGTAAGACTACAAATAGTATTGATCACTTTCTTGTCTGATATTTGTTGTCAAAGATTCAAAGCTCATAACAGATCTCCTAAAGAGCTGGCCATGACCCTGACAAAAGGACTCTAAGGACTCCATAAGCAGCATGCATATAGAGGAGACACATCTCCAAACATTCCCAAAGTTGATTTCTTTCTAATGCTACAGGTGGCAAACAGCATAAGAGCCTAAACATGTCCCTTTGCTGCTCAAGTAACACTGTATGCAAGGAGACGAGTGAGGAAAAAAACAACAAAACCCCCAAAACCCACCAAAAACCCCAACCAACCAACCAACACCAAAACCAACCAACAGACAAACAAAACCCACCAAAAAATCTCATTTCTGGGATATACTTGGTGATGGGGGAGGCGTTGCCAATGTAAATCTCATCTCAGCTTTCTCATTCTAGTCCATTAATGGCTTGAAAAACTGTAAGCAACCTTATACAGTTGATGTTTAGCATCAGCCCTCAATAACTCCTCGTATTTCACCTGAAGAAAATTGTCAGTATGTCATTTTAAGACATTGTCTACAGTGTTATCTACCTGACTGATAAACTGCTGCTTGCTCACTGATATATTTTCAGGCCAGAAAAGTCTTCAGCAAGCTTAAATTTAGGAAGAAACCAAGACTGTACACTCAGCAATAACTTACATTCACCACATTGTGTATAAGCCCAGTTAATATTTTAAGCAATTTTACACCCTTAATGCCTAATATCTATGACAACTGTAAGTTGCTATATTCCAGCATATAATTCACTTGGAGAATACTATAAAAAAACCCCAACATTTGGGAAGAATCTTTGCTTTAGTTCTGATTTGTGTCGTGGTTTAAGCCTCACCCAGGCTAATAACTCACGAAGTTTTACTCACTCCCTCCCTCCCCTCTTTTTCTTCCCCCGGTCCCGGGGGAATGGGGAGGAGAATCGAAAAAAAAAAAAATGCAACTCGCACAGGTTGAGATAAGAACAGTTTAGTAACTCAGGTATAACACAAATCACTGCTGCTGCCACCAATAATAATACAAGAGAAATACAAGGAAAGAGAATACAACTGCTCACCAAGCCCGACCCAGCCAGTGCACCCCCCAGCAGCGAACCCCCCACTGCACCACCGCACCCTTCCGGGTCTCTGCCCTCCATTTTCACACCCTGGACATGACATGCTGTGGTATGGAATAACCTCTTTGGTCAGTTTGGGTCAGGTGTCCTGTCTCTGCTTCCTCCCGGCTCCCCCTCCTCCCTGGCAGACAATGAGGCTCAGAAAGTCCTTGGCCAGACCAAAACACTGCCAAGCAGTAACTGAAAACACTGGTGTTATCAGCGCTGCTCCAAGTCCCAAAATCAAAAACACAGTGCTGCACCAGCTGCCAAGAAGGAGAAAAAATGACTGCTGCTGCTGAACCCATGACAATTTGACATCACAAATTACTGTCAACTGTCATCTAACAGTATCATAAACAGAAAAGGTATTGTGAGGATACATGATGACATGGCAGGCTTTTGATTACTTCTGCATTCTAGCTACATCCACCAACACCAAGAAGCACCTGTTGATACCTACCTCCTCTTGACTATCTTTCTCCACTTTTGTAAAATGTCAAGAAAAGAGTGAACTGCCAATCTTTCATGATCCTTTTTCAGCTCTTGCTGTAGATGTGTTCTTGACGAGCTGCTTTCTGTCCAGAAAAGGAAGCAAAGAACTCACTGAAAAAATCACATTAGCCTGTTATTACCAGCCATGTTTCAGAAGTTGTTTGAAGTCTGGTGACTATCCAAACATGTAAGCAGCTGGTGGGATTACTGCAAGTAGAGTTGATCTTCCAAGTCAGAGGGGTAGTTAAGCCCTAACTACACCATGTAAAACAGACAAAAAAAATCATTGCAAAAACAAGGGCTGCAGCTGATGAGGTGCCACCTGACCATCCATGTAAATATGCAAACTGAATTCCCCTTGGGCTGCATCGTAGATGTCGAAGTTCCACCAAGTCCTGGCAGCATATTCACCGAATGCTCTGACAGCCAAGACTTTCATCTCAAGTGATGCTGTGACAGTATGTCAGTGGCTCTGTTTTTGCAGACATGAATCACTCCTGATGTCAACCTTTCCTAAACGACCTTTGCAACACATAGGAGCAGTTTCATTTGAATATTCCTACATCCAGTTATCACACGTGGAGTTTTGACCTGGGCATGCTTGAAGATCTTTTCTACAGTATAATCACTGATTACACAAAGTGAGATCTTTCACACATGTAAACTTTCCAGAAGGCACATGATCCCAGAAAAGGTCCACACGCATAGCAGGATCTAGCTTCGCTGTTTACAAATCTGTATCACTTTGGTATCTTGCAAAGGACAGTTCTTTAACCAACAGCCTGGTAAGGAAGCCTAGATTTGTTAAAGGTTCATTTGTGGATAAATTATGTTAATAGAAACCATCCCTGATTTAGTACATGCTACTTGTGAATTGAAGAACAAGCCTATATAGTGTTCTGTCCAGGTCTACAACAAGCCTCTACTGTGTTATGTAAAGGTTGCTTGCTCCATGAAGGGGAAGGCTTTTGCACTGTCCTCGGAAGATTAAAAGTAGATTTTCATGTGCAGGTGCTTGGGAAGAGAGTGAAAAAATACACATCAAGGGATCAGGGACTTGAAAAAAGCAGGTGCCAATTGCAGATAGATTTGCAGTTGCCAAGTGCAGATAGCTTTGCCCTTGAGATATAACTGAAGCCCAAACCCTAAGGGTATATTAAAGGTTACTTCTAGATCATGCTTCAGCAGATACACAGCCAATTAGAAATACTTGGACAGGACAAAGAACATTGTAAAAGTTAGTTTAGAAGATCTGAAACTACTCTTAACTCTAATTTTTTAATTCTTCTAAATAATAGTAACTTTCCTAACATACTGTTACAATACAAATCCGCTATAATCCTCACCATGCTTTTTCCTCTAAATGTAAATGTGCATGTTAAAGGATTGAAAGGTAGAAACAGAGTAGCTGAAGAGAGAATGGAGATCACTGTTGTGGCAGAGGAGTTTCAATGGATACATATGGGCCACAAGTTCAGGGTGCGAAGTGAGAGCAAGTCCTATAGCTCCAGTGGCTGACAGTCCTCAGGCCTGTGTGACCATTCCTCCTGCCCAAAGGTATATTAATGCAAGACTGGGGAGCAATCACATGGAAATGTACAACCACTCCCACCTTCCTCCAGCTTCCTTCCCATCTTCCTGGGAGGGTTGCTTTACAAGGTTTTTTGTTGCTCTTGGGGCAAAACCCCTTCTACTTCACTTACACTAATGTAAGGCCTCAAGGTAGTGTTTACCAAGAAATGAGATCTACATTTAATCAACATAGGAAAACAACACTGTAAGTGGTCAGCACTGCTGTCCCACTCATGACTGTTTGTGTCAGTTCAGAAACATCAGGCTGACAGAGGAAAGCAAAGAGGTGACAGGTCTAAAGAGAACAGAGATTTCAGCAAAGAGTTACGCATTTTTTTTGGAAAGACTGGTAGATCAATGGAGAGAAAAGGTACAGAGAGCATGAAGTCATCAAGGATAGTGCAGGAAGGACCTGAGTCATGATCAGCATGTTACTGAGTAAGCTGATGAGCCAATTCCCGCTTCAGAACTGGCTGGAGGTGAGCTAGCAGGCATCCATAGGCACCAAGGTACTTGACAAGCAAACAGTGCAGCTCAGGTATTTTTGAATTTTCTAGAAACACAAAAATGACCAAGGTTTTAGAATATTTCATTATCCTGAACTTTGTAAGAGAGGAAAAGAAGTGTAAAGTGGCAATTACACAGTTAAAATCTATTCTGATTTTAACCACTTGAGACAAGTGTCTGTCTAAAACCAGGATGGATGTTTGTTTGTAGTAACATTACTTTGATTTTTTAGGAGAGGCATGAAGGGGAATGACTCAGTCTTCTCAGCTACCCACCCATCCTTTGGCTCTGGAGGCTGGGCACAGTATAAATTTTGTAGCAGGTAGGGGGTCCCAGAGCCACAGCCATTGCTAGCTGCTAACTCTGGATGTGGGTGTCCTAACCCTGCAGTCGCACCCTGATGCTGGTGCCTCAGTCTGAGTGTGTGTGTGTGCGCCTTCAAAGTATGCTCTGCCCAGGCATTTTTGCCTGGCTTTGCTCAGGAAGCTTGCCTCAGATTCCAGCCAGGTTTCAGAGATGCTTTTAAACTAGACTGGTAATCTGGAAAAGGTTTGGAGGGCCCAGTTTATTTACTTTATTTTTTCACTAAACTATCTTAGTTAGCAACTCTGGGAAAACATTTTCTGTGCCAAAGAGCATGTGAAGCAGCTGTTCAGCCCTTATGCAAACACCTGTGCAAACCCACACTTTTTAAGCTTACTAACAGTTGGGATAGCTTTCTCCCTCACCTCAATACTGTACTAATACCTGTTGCTTATATTGAAGCCTTTGTTCATGAAATATATTCATATTTTAATAATTCTGTCAGTGAAAAATACTGAGGTATAATGATGACATGACTAAAATGACAATCCTTCTGTGGCAGTTGAAATAACCAAGCATTAACAGTAGGATTTGCCTCTGAATTGGAGAGCAGATTTAGCAGGTACAAAATCACGTGCATCACTTCTCTGAGGCTGCTCTCTTGCTTCTCTAGAATATTAATCTTCTTGATTAAAAAAGTTACAGAACTGCTGATGCTGTGACTTCTGGAGATCACCTCGTCACACCCTACCTACTCAAAGCAGGGCCAGTTTGAGCACGTTACTCAGGGACATGCCTCCGTGAGTTCCAAACACTTCCAAGGATGGAGACCTGTCCACCTCCTTGGCAATCAGCTGCAAATGCACTAAAGCCTTCTGGATACTCCTTCACAACCATGACTTTAGAAATATAGGTTTACTTTACCAACACAGCTAACACTGAAATGTCTATGCAAGTCTGCCACAAGCTAAAATTATTTAGAACTCTGAATACCATTGCCACTTTGGAATAGAGTGTTAATTGAAATGTCCGGAGAGCAGTCAAACTCCAATATCAATCAATTAGGTATTCATCTGTACAAATCCCAGAAAAACGCTATGTATAAAGAGAAATGTTGGTGGATTTCAGAGACAGTGACTACTATGGAAGAGCCAGGACCTGGACTGTAACAGACTTCATGTATTTATTAAGGTACACAACGAGGCTCAAAAGCCCTTGGGGAAGTTAGAAACTGCATAGCTGTATTCAGAAAGTGTGAAATCTCTTGTGAATACTATATCAACTTGTCGGCTCATTCTGAAGAAGCTGATTCTGTGAACAGGGCCCAGGCAATGCTCCTCTTCCTCTGCTCTTCCCTCTCCATTCTTGTTACTCTACACACACAAAATTTAACTTCTGTCCCACACTGTACCTTTTCATCTCAAGGATCACTATTCCCACACCTCATGCCTCCACCTATTTCCAGGCTTCTAAGAACTTACTGAGGACCACCAAGCCTAAGGAAGAAGAAACAGTCATTTCCTCACTCAAGTAGCCCTGAAAGGAAAAAAACTTCTGTCCTTCATAAGCAGTGTTTTTAACACAGAGCTGTAATGTCATGGAAAGCAAGAGTGGATCCTGCACAGCTGGTGACTCAACAGCATTTCTAGCACTGCTGAAAGCCAACAGTGACAACCCTTCCAAACTAATTTGTTCCACCATGTTGGTTTCAACAGTTTCAACAACTGTTGAAACTATTTAACTGTATTACTGAAGTGATTGTTAGGGAAAGAACAAACCAAGAGCTGTTTGGAACTTCAGGGTTTGGTGTGTTTCCCCCAATCCCTTGGAAAGAGTTGCCCTATAATATATTAGGGAGTTCATCCCAGTACCTATCTTACAGACAGTTGTATGTAAACAGGCAACAGACAGAGGAAAAAATAAGGTAAAACTATCTTATACTCAGAAACCAATTCCTTGGATTGGTCAGCCTGTGGCTGGATGCCCACATAACAGAAAATGTCATTACCATATTCAAGAGAGATACAATGTTGCACACTCTTTTGGCCCTTGCAATACAACTTCTAAATAATTTATACATTACATTATAAATAGTAATTATACATTTGTAACATGCAATCAGCAGCTATAATCATCAAATACACACACAGCCTGTAAAAAATCTATAAGCAGGCAGAGAAAGTTGAAGATGACTTTAGAACACACAAAAGGAAAAAGGAAGGAGTTACAGAAAAACACAGGAAAGATCAAGTCACTGTAACATCCTTCATCTAAAGCAACACAGAAAAGCACCTAAGCCCAATAGCAGGTAGGAAGGGACAGTCACCTCTGGCAAAGGACAGTGAAAGCTGCTGGCAGCGCAGGTGTATTTTACTTCAGAAATAATGAAAATAGTCTCATACCCTCAATCTGAAAGAACGAGTTCACTGAACTACTTGCTGCTTACATGGGATACAAAATGACAAGTTACCTCCCTTGGGGAGGAGATCTTTACTACATATAAATGGATTTGTTTTCTACAAACGTAGTAGTGGAAGGAGAGAGCTCATACAGAAATGGTCTGGCAGGTTGCAGTATTGGAGTAGGGAAGATTAGCCCATAATTCAAAGATAGCTTTGCATGCAACAGGAAGTTTAATCATTTTAACAGGCTTACAATTACAGCATTGACTGAAGAAACAGACTTGATCGAACAACACTGGATCTATGTTTAAAGGGACAATTCCTTCTCTTTCAAATTATTTATTGTTCATCCCACTAAATATGGTTCTATCATCCAAACCCCCCTAATATTTTCCACTGTTAGCAAGTTCATTAACATCTGCACCTTGTACATGGTGAAATCAAAACTATCTTATTGAAAGGTTGCTCATCATCATGGAAAGCAGCTGTATCTGTCCTTCTAAAAAGTTTCAATTTTTAGACAGGAGATCACAGTGCAATGACTTGCATTTAGGAGTTATTTCATTATCTACCATCTAGGCCTGGGAAGGAAAAAGAGCTTTCCTTGTCATATTTTTTGTTTCCTTTCCACCTATCTAACACCAAACACTGAGTTTTTTGGGCAGCTTACCTTAACCTGATACACCTTGGGCTTACCCATATCCTGAGCTGCATCAAAAGGAGCATGACCAGCAGGTTGAAGGAGGTGATCCTGCCCCTCTACTCTGCTCTCATGAGACCTCACTTGGAGTATTGTGTGCAGTTCTGGTGTACTCAACACAAGAAGGACATGGAACTGTCGGAACAAGTCCAGAGGAGGGCCACAAGGATGATCAGGGCACTGGAGCACCTCCCGTATGAAGATAGGATGAGAAAGTTGGGCGTTCAGCCTTAAGAACAGAAGGCTGTGTGGAGACCTCATAGCAGCCTTCCAGTGTCTGAAGGGGCCCTACAAGGATGCTGGAGGGACTCTTCATTAGGGACTGTAGTGATAGGACAAGGGGTAACAGGTTAAAACTTAAATAGGTGAGATTTAGGTTGGATATAAAGAAGCAGCTCTTTACTGTGAGGCTGGTGAGGCCCTGGAACAGGCTGCCCAAAGAAGTGGTAAATGCCCCATCCCTGACAGTGTTCACGGCTAAGCTGGACAAGGCTTGAACACGGTCTATTGGAAGGTGTCCTTGCCCACGACAGGGAGTTTGGAACTAGCTGACCTTAAGGTCTTTTCCAACCCTAACTATTCTATGATTCTACATATTACTAAAAATCATACATTGCAAGAGTTTTTTGTTGATGGTTTAAAAAAAAAAATAATTAATAAAGCAAGCAGTAAATGCCAAGTATGAAATAACTGTTCCTGGGTGCTGAGATGTGTCTAGAGTCTGACAAATCACCACTTAGCTGAGACTGAAAGGCTTACTCTGTCAGTGAAAGTCATCTTCTCAAATATTCCCAATTTTCTGGATTCAGGGCATAGATATCTAAAGCTACAAGCTTCTTGAGGAACTGACTCATCTCTTCCTTTTCTTTCTAGGTAAAACCAAATACTGCACATCATCCTTATTATGCAGTACTCCAAACAGAATTTAGCCAGATCCCATTGTGTGTGCATGCACACACTCACCAACTTCAAGTTAAAGGTCTGAAACATGGGATTATTTTTTTATTCTCATCCATTTACATGTGATGTCTGTTTCCAAGCTATTAAATTACATTACATAGGTCAGTGTTTGCCAGTGATGGAAGTGATGATATAACCCTGCAGAGAAGAGTTTTTCGATTCTAAAACAGCAGTGCACAGTGATCCATGACAGTAAGCCAACAAGTTAAAAAAACAGCAATACAAAATACTGATTATTAATTGCTACATGGCAAGGACTACTCGGGATATTTTTACGAAACCTCTCTAGAAACTGGCCACTAAGTCCGTGGTCCACAGACTATAATCTGAATTAACTTTAGTTTTGGGTTTAATTTATAAACCCCAACAATAGTGTTTGACTTGTCAAAACCAAAAAAACAACGAAAAAAAACCCAAAAAACCACCACCAACAAAAAAAGCCCCTCTTATGTATCCTTTTTTTTTTCTTGTTCAAGACCAGAAGATTGTGCATTATTCATGATGTTAAGGTGGATCCGTCCCAGATCTAACACAAGATTTTTAATTTTTATGAAACTTGTTTAATGCAGTCATGTTCTCATATATGGTCTTCACATGGTCCTATAATATTCTTTGTTAACCTCTCACTTTGTTAGTCAATCCCTTTGCCCGTTTCCTTTTTTCTGGAGAGT
Source organism: Myiopsitta monachus (assembly GCA_017639245.1). Taxonomy (NCBI): domain Eukaryota; kingdom Metazoa; phylum Chordata; class Aves; order Psittaciformes; family Psittacidae; genus Myiopsitta; species Myiopsitta monachus. Next base: position 24,439,322 of record CM029924.1, read on the forward strand.
TGCATTTTCAAATCATCAGTTAAGAGCTCAAGTATCAACAGTTAATAGTCCATGTAATGATTACACCCAGCAATAATAGAATTCTTCAAGTTAGAAATGGATCAGATGAACAGCAAGAATTACTTCATCAGTTGTAACCAGTAAGAAAACATTTGTGAAAGCTAGAATCAAATACAATTCAATTTAGAATAATCCATCCTAGGCCTTGACCACTGAGCTTTCAAATTTCAGCCTCACAGAATTCCAGGTGTTCATTTTTTCTCATGGACTGTTTAGTTTCCCTTCCTTTTCTGGTATATATCTTATTCTTTCACTTGCTCAAAGCTTAGAATTATATTCAGAGACACACATTTTTGCAGTGGAGTTGAGTGGGAACTCAAGTATGATTTATATGAAGGAATCTTGACCTCCATAGCATGATGTCAAGGACAAATACTGCTGTAAATACAAGGCAAACTGGTAATGGGCACATTTTTATTTAAAATATTATAGCAACTTTTAAAAAAGGTTCTTATGATGAAAGATGCTGGAGCTTGACGTTAATACAATGTTTGTTTGACCAGTCTTAAAATCATAAAATGATTTAACATTTTGCTTAACCTGTAAGCAAAATACTATGGCAAAACGATTACCTGTATTTACATCTTTTTGTTCTGCTCTTAAGCTGCAACATTTAACTTTGTACACACTGTTCTGAGCAATCCCAATACAGAATTGAAAAACATGTCAGTTGTTTCATTTCAAGATAGTTTTAATCGGGTCATTACAGGAAAAAACATTTGAACAATTTTCATGGTGTTATCTGCTATGTCAACTTACAAGGTATGATGTAACAAACCAGTCACAAACATAAAGACATATTTACATTATATACTCAAAGTAACAAGCTATATTCATAAAGGAAACACCTACGGGATGAGTTAACTAAATTATACATCATTTAGTAGAAAGAAATAGCAGTCGAGGTTTAATGGAAACAATATACATATGAGGCACTTTGAGGTCATTAGGGTGGAAAGCAAATGGCACCAAGCAAAAGAAGGACAACTATGTACAGCTATACTGCAGCTTTAAACATGAAGGCCTCTTCTTCACCAAATGCTTTTGGTTTTTTTTAATGAACCACAACTTTTGCAATTAAGAAAGAGAGGCTTTCAGGGGGAAAAAAAAACCTCAAACCCAAACCACCCCCTAAACCTCTCCTTGTGTTTATTGGCACACTGAAGGAAGTAGAAGTTTTTATCCACGCAGCTACTGGACTAACAGTACCATAAGGTACCATTTTAAAGCTGTTTTGTTACCAGCCACCACCCTTGATCTTCATTTAATTAATACAAATGTATCCCTGTATTGGCTGCATACTGTGCCCTAAGCTCTGAAAAGATTTAAAAATCTAATCTAAACCTGTGCATTTTTTACAGGGGACTTCAGCATTATCTTCCAGGTACACCTAAACAGGTCATTCTGCAGAGGACACATCTGAAATGGGAATGTTGTATGCCAACATGCAAGATTAAGACATTCTTCAAAATACTGTTGCTTCTCTAGAGGAAACTGAAACAGTTAAGCCTGTGTGGAACACCCTTTACATAAGCTATGGAAATGAGTTTTATGCCATCACTTGCTGCTGTTTACTAAAGCGTTACCACAGTAATTGTAGATTATTATCAGAATATTGTTGTAATCTTACCCACAGCTGTAGGTATGCCCTTTCCAATTACTGAATCGCATGTGCAGGCACACAGATCAACCTGTGCGTACTCAAAACTTCATTCATATCACAAACCAAAGAGCCAGATTCTCTCTGCATGAACATCAAACTCCATCACTTTGCTGTGGGAAAGAATTAAAGAGCAGGGGAAAATAATAAAAAATAATTCTCTTATGAACCCAGTGACAGAATCAAACAAATTTAATTTCATTCCTGATTTTGATGCTCTTGTGTAATAGGCAGTCATAACTATTTTAAATCTAACAAAACATATGGTTAAAGTATTTTTACTTTCAATCAACATTAATAATGAAACTTAGCAGCACAATAACAGAATCCAAATTACTATTTTGTAAATTCATAACTCAAGCTTTACATATTTTTGTAGCTTAAGTAGTGCACTGAAACCAGTTAAATTATGATGTAGTCAAGTACTGGGCCTGAATGCAGCTGAGTATTTTTCTCCCGGTAGATGGTGCAGGAGTGCTGCTGGCATTTAATTTCTTTCCCCACTTTCAACGGGAAATACTCAATTTTCACGGTAACCAAGGCTTTCAACACACCAGGGACTTAATGTTCAATGACAGTTTCCCAAGGCTCAGGTCTCACTTCCAAGCAGCACAAAGCTCTCCTACTACATGCCTGACGAACTACAGTTCTGACCTTAAGGGCAAGGGGAGGAGCAAGGACTGGGGAAGAAATTTCTCTCTTCCCAAATGCTTAAGTATTACAGAAGAGACAGAACATATCTTACGTGCTATCCAAAACAAAAGATGCACAGATATAACATCCCATTCTGGAATGGGTTTGCATACTCATCTCCTAACTGAAACAGGGGGCAAGACCCCTAATACCCAAAAAAAAAAAAAAAAAAAAAAAAGGTATGTTTGCATCATACAAACCCAGCCCTTACACAGTAAGCATGTATCTTTGCAGCTGTTTTAGTTGCTCTCAAACTGGGCATGCAGGCTGACACTTCCAGCACAAGAAGAAAAAGTGAACACGTCAAGTTTAGTAACCATTACCCTTTTTAGATGGATCACACCTTCAAAGAGGAAAGCAAAAGATGAAACCATTTTAGCAGCAATGTGATTAAATGCAAGGTGAAAATATTAATGCACACATTCAATAAAAATATTAAAGCATATATGTTTCATATAAAATACAGTACAGGACCAGGCGTTTCACTATGTCGTATAGTGCTCAGAGAAAACTGTTAAACTCATTTTTTTCTTGAAGTATATATACAATAGGATACTATAGCATTTTGCTATACAGCCAGCAAGTTCTTTTCTAAAACATCACTTTTTATCAAAGTTCTTTCTAAAGTTAACAGTCTATTCTAGGCAACCAAGTTTAGCTGAAAATGTGTGAAGCATGAAAATCAACCAGAGTAGCAGCTTGCAAATATATAAACAGTAAAAACCAAGACCGCTGCTACCGTGTCATACTCTTGGACTTAATTCATCCAGTCAACTCTTAATACAAAACTAGAAGCTCTTCCATAACTTCTACAGTTATCAATATATTTGTTGTCTTTTCAATGTGAAATAATACTTTGAGATGATCTATGTACACAAGGTGGTCAATTCAAGTTGTAATATAAATATAAATGTTTTCTTTTAAAAAGTATTTTTTACAGAGAGAGAATGTTATATACATTTGCTTATTTTACTCCTGGGCTACAATGGAAAATTAAGGGCACCAATACATGCAGAGAGAAAAATTACATAAAATATACTGAAGAAATACATAGGAAGTGAGAAAAAGTAAGTAATCTTTAAAAATCAATTCCTTTTTTTGTTTGTCTAATAACAAGGGTACACTGAGGACAGTCAGTCCTACTCCAGCCAGGATATCAAATAGGCACCGTTGCTAATTAATTGTGACTGGCTGTAGTGTTTCACGTATCTATAATGAGAAGTGATTCTTACTTCATGACAGAGCAAAGCATGTAATGTTTTAACAAATTCTCTAGGGGTTAGTCAGTTAATTCTTATCTGAAAGTTAAACACTTAGTAAGTACAAAGCCGTAACAAGTATCGTACACAATATACCACCACACAGACACATACATTCTCTCTCTCTCTCCCCACTCCCCCATCCTCCCTCTGAATTTCCTCAGTTAAGAGGTTCAATCCAATATTACCGGGGCTGTTAATTTATTTCTCAAGCTAAGTCTTTTGTTGTTGCCTTTGAACAAAACACACAGTACTTTTGTTCTTGCCCATTCAAATAAGAGAAAGTTGAAGTTCAAAATAATGAAAACGATTTCACTTTTGTTATTAATCTTTTGTTTTAATCATAGTACTTGATAAACAGCTGAACAGGATCCTAGTTTAACAGAAGGATAAACAAGAACACTGATGACAATTTGTTACAACTGCCTTAACGTACCTTTTGCTTAATGAACATTTGAATATGCAATAAAGTATTTTTGGAGGACACCCCAAAAGAAAACAACTTGCTGGTTGAGCAACAGAAACAACTTCCTTTTTGCTATTATGTTGAAATCAAAGTCATTTATATATAAAAATAAATGTTATGTTCTAACAAGAACATTTTAGACAATTACATCTGTGCTTAACAAAAAAATATTGGTCACTCAAGACTAGAATAATTAATATTTTAAAGGTTTTTAGATTATCAGAATGTATGGATACAACTCAACACAAACTGTAGCTGAAGGGAACCAGGACTGAAAATATCAATTTGTCCATCTGGAATAAAAATGCAACTAAATTAACTAATTAAATATTTAAAATACTACCATGGAATGTGACAGTAGATATGGTCCATACCTACTACATCAGAGCGAAGTGAAGTTTAACATGTAATAATTCGTACCTTACACATTTAGTTAAATATAAACATTTGTTATTTATACATAAAGTTGCTTCCAAAAAACTATTAATAAGTGATTTAGTTGCACTTAAAATCAGTTTCACTTCTCATTTGCCAAGTATTAACTTTTCTTAAGCTTAAATCAACTGTCACTAGTGCACTTTTAGTTAAAATTTCCCCTCAGGTAAGTTTTAATCCTTTTAAAAGAGACCCCTTACCTAAACCATGAATGTACAAAGTGGCAAAAGTTAATCCCTTTTAGTATAATAATAGTTTATATACTCATTTTATAGCCAATAATAAGAATAGGCTTTCCTTTGCAAATCTCCTTCATAACTTGCAACAAATGCCACGCACTCAAAGGAAATAGTTAGGCGTGGCTAGCACTTGTAAAATGCCAAGGTCTGACAAGTCTTGTTGCTTCCTCCACATCAAGCATCTCTCACATGAAAGAAGATTCCCTTCAGCTTGCCAAAAAGCTTCCGCAAATCCAAGTTAGATGCTTCCTGGAAACAAAGATTTTTCAGCTCTGTTTGGCACAAGACTGATTCATCCTGCAGCTTTATGCTTTCCTCCACAGCACCCACACACCTCACCGCAGTGATGGCATGCTCTCAAGGGGAGGTAGCAGCACATACATGGAGCAATGAACGAGAGTGCCACCAGTGCTAACCAGCGTAAGCAGAACTTGTCATCACTAGTGTCACATGAGCAAGGATCAGAAAAATCTCCTTCAGAGTCTGACATGCAGTGATAAAGCATGCTCTCTGCGCAAAGCATGCAACTAACTTGGTAGATACATCTTTTAATAGGATCTGGCGCATCTTGACATTTTCCTCTGCCATTATCTTCATGATTAAACCTCTCCTGGCAGTATATACAGCGAGAACGTTCACCATCCTCTTTTCTTCTTTTTGAGTTTTTAAATTTTGACGAGGAAGGCTGAGTTTTAAATACCACAGAACTCTTTGAGTCTTTCAGGGAATTCAACTTAGTTCCATCCCCACATGGGTATAAATAGTCAGATTTTTTACTGTCTGATTTAGAAAATGGCGTATTTGAGTCTGCGTCATCCCTCTCCAGGTCGTTCTTCCACATGTCAGGATGCCTGTAGTCTGCATAACGACGTATCAAAATGTCACGAGGGTTTATCCTAACAATTTCATCTTCATCCTGAAAACTAACGTGTCTGATTGACTTCAGTGGCACCTGAAATGGCAAAGCAAGATAAGTTCACTATAGTGAATCCCAAATTTATGTCTACCTACAATTTAAAACTTAGATTAGAAAATGCAAATCCAGGATTTTTTTTCCTTGCTGCTTGAAGATAAAAATTTCAGCCTATTTTCTTACCAGTACAATTTACAGACTTCCCCACAATAATCATCCTTTTGCATGACATTAGGACCATGAACTTTAGTATTCTTTCCTGACTTTTTAGTATCTCATAAATGCTTTGGGTATTCTGATATCCACATAAAACTTCACACTGTTCTTTGAAATATGCTCAAAATTCAGTTTAACATCATACAGTGGCAACTAATTCCACCAATCAATCACACCTCACATGAAATTGCTGATTTCACATCACTGATTATCCACTGCTTTAGGATTTTACATTCCCCAATACATTCACTAAGTTATTTGTGTTATCTAGAAGCTTTCCTTTATACCTGCTCTAAGTTTTCAAACTTCCTCCACTTTTGCAACAGGAGTACTGAATACTGATTATTTATTTTTAAAGCTGTATTCCAGATAAGGATTTTGCCATATGAGGAATAAGATTCAGTGGCATGATCAATCAAAACTAATGGCTTAAAAATGCACCTCCCCTTAGCTTATATACAGTAGTTAAATTGATTAGTTTAGGTCATTGGCATACAAACACCCAAGTACTTTTAAAATTCTCAGCTTAGAAACTGACCATAATTCAAGCCCTTTTATCTCAAAAGGCAAGTAAAAGTGAATGTGCTAAACACATAGAAAACAAACAGCAGAGAGATAAGACAGTTATTCTGCCTTACGATCAAAGGGCATGAAAAAGTTGTTCAAGGTGGTAAATTTGAATCATCTAAACTGAAATGCTGCAGACCTTAGATATTAAGACAGGGAACTGCCACTAAATGTTACTGAAACCACACTACAAGTGACTTTCAAGAAAAGGTACAAATAACAACAGGATAAACATTTAGCACATGCATAGAAGGAGCTCGCAAAAATAGCAGATAGTGAGCAAAAATTCAGAAGTCTCAGTATGCCCCTGTGTTCCTGCCTCATAGACAGGCAGATATTTTCCTACACTGTGGTGCTATTATGATCAGATCCAGAATATAAGCAAGCTTCAAGTCAAATTCCACCTTTTTCTCCTGTCAAGTGCACAGCCAACCATCTTACAGTAAAAAAACTGAAAAACACCCACTCCTTAACCCATTAGCCTTACAAAGTCTTCCAGAGTCATGAATTATTTAGGAATGCATCTTTGGCATCAGTATTGTTGCTTTGAGAATATTTACCTTATTAGTACTGATTAAATAAATGAGAATTAATATGTCACTATTCCATTGTCTAGGACAACAGAAGAACTGCATGTTCCTAACCTGTAGTGTGTAGCAACAGACTACTGAAGGCGATATTTTAAGCTAACACTCAACTGTTTCACTTTGCCTATGTCTACGCTCCTACTACACTGAAGCCTGCATGCCCCTGGTTTTGGGGTAGGAGGCAGAGGAGAAAAGAGGGAAGACAGCTGGAAAAGAGGAAGGAACAGCTTTGTAACATATGTCAGCTTCTGATTACATAAGAATACCTGTAGCCTGCTCTAACCATCACTTCCCTGCTTAATAGTCCTCGTGTGGTAAGTACAGAACTGTAATTAGAGCTGCTTTACCCTGGTACTTTCAACTGGAGTATGCTAAATAATACTTCTTTTCTTGGCTCCAAGCCATGTAGCTGGACTTCCACAGGGTCTCAAGAATACAGGACGAAGAAAGGTTATATCCTATTCAGCTAATATCAGCGCTCTTCCATACTTCCACAGGCTCCCAAGGAAGCAGTTAGGCCTCCCCTTTGCTTATAAGGGCAGAGCACTTCTTACTTCTGTTTTCAAACAAGAGAAAGAGCCTATCACTGTATCATCAATAACTAGCTATGGCTAACTGGCTTTTCTGAACAGTTAACAGCATAAGTTCAAGGGAAAAGCATCAAAAATGGCATTACAATTCTGTAATTTCCAGGCATAAAGGATCCTACCCAACTGTACATACAGAATATTAGGCATGCATTTAAGACAGCAAATAAAATCCACTGTTTAAAAGTAAAAAAAAAAAAAAACAAACCAAAAAACCCCTCTAACAAAAAAAAACAAACAAACCCGCCCTCAATCTCTAATTCCCCAGACAGCTAATAGCTATTAAAGATCACTACAAATACTAACAGCTACAAAACCTGACCTCTTCCCAGTCTTTGAAGGCTTTTCATTGGATTGAGCAGAACACACCACATACATAGAACTCATTTCTTTTTCTCAAGCCCCCAGCCAAACATCTACTAAAATACTTAAGGTCTGATATGTTACAAACAAGGCAGCATTATGTTCTTCATGCAACTGATAATAAAAAAGAAACATTTTTTAAGAAAGAAAGTGGGTAACACTGGAAAACAAGTAAGTAGGAGAAATGTTGGGAAAGATTTATAAAGTGCGTACACAATGGGTGTTTAATGGGATCTACATGAAAGCATGAGATACATGAAACCTTCAGAACAGTACACAATCCAGATTCAGTTAGTACAAATACCAACAAAATCCAACAAGAATACTGCACATCATCCTCTAGGCATTCAAAACTGTAACTCAGTGCAAGTGCCATCTCTGTATAACAGCTGAAGCAGGAAGGGAGGAAGAATATGACAGCAAACAAATCCCATAGAGAATCTCATTATGAACATGATTAACCAACTGGAAATTAGGCAGAAAAATTTTGTTGACATAATTGAACTCACTGGTATTATACCTTACTTGAACAGGCGCACCTTTAAGCAAGACACAGACATTTGCTTGGTACTGTAGCCTTCACTGTCACCCCTCAAACAGATATACCTGAATCTGCCCAGCTTGCAACTCCACAACATGAGGACACCAGCAACTAAATATATCATTGCAAAGTACTACATACAAGTCAAAGGGACATCAATGTATCAGAAGCTGAAGAGTGGATGGGCTTCAGTACTTTTTAGTAACAGTCAAAGGATTACAGGTAAAGATGTGAACTGTCATTAATGACTTCTTCAGCTCGGGTTTGTCCTGGGTTCAGCAGTAGCAGTCATTTTCCTCCTTCTTGGTAGCTGGTGCAGCGCTGTGTTTTTGACTTTCAGCCTGGGAACAGTGCTGAGAACACCAGCATTTTCAGTTACTGCTTGGTAATGTTTTGGTCTGACCAACGTCTTTCTGAGTCTCATGCTCTTCCAGGGAGGAGGGGAAGCCAGGAGGAAGCAGAGACAGGACACCTGACACAAACTGACCACAGAGGTATTCCATACCACAGCACATCATGCCCAGGATGTAAAAACAGAGGGCAGAGACCCAGAAGGGTGGGGGTCCACTGCGTGGTCGGGCTTGGTATCGGGTGGTGAGCAGTTGTATTCTCTTTCCTTGTATTACCCTTGTCATTATTATTATTGGTGGTAGCAGTAGCGGTTTGTGTTATACCTTAGTTACTAAACTGTTCTTATCTCAACCTGTGGGAGTTGCATTCTTTCGATTCTCCTCCCCACTCCCCTAAGAGCTGGGGGGAAGGAAGAGGGGAGAGTGAGTGAGCGAGTGAGCGAACGAGGTGAGTTATAGTGGCTTAAACCACGACACCAGATTATTTGCCTCAAGATCTGCTGTGCCACATGGTCACATGCATGGCATTCAGCAGAGTTAGTGCAGTGTGTGTACATACTGAATGTGAGATTTTGGTGACTTGCCTATGTTCTAAATGTGCGCACCACAGAACCATGCAGAAAGCATGGGGTGTCAGATGCAGGTGATACTATATGTATCTGATGCTATATGTATGTGATGCTATTGTATAAGAAAAATAAGTAATAATTTATAGTACAAGAAAAATAATTTAAAGAACATCTACGGGTTCAAACTTAAACAGGGGAAGTTTTGATTGGATATGAGGAAGAAATTCTTTACTGTATGGGTGGTGAGGCACTGGAATGGGTTGCCCAGGGAAGTTGTGAATGCTCCATCGCTGGCAGTGTTCAAGGCCGGGTTGGACAGAGCCTTGGGTGGCATGGTTTAGTGGGAGGTGTCCTGCCCATAGCAGGGGGGTTGGAACTAGATGATCTTAAGGTCCTTTCCAACCCTAACCATTCTATGATTCTACTTAAATTTTCCATGGCATCTCCCATAACTTCAATCAACAAGAAATGAACTGTCATTTTAAAGAAATTCCTATTTAATTTTTATCAGACAGACACTACACAGTATACCATAACTTATCATTTTCTCAGTAGCCGGTTCTATATGTGCTCTTAAAACATATAAGTATATTAAGACCACTGCACTTTCATTTACTATGAAGGCTAA